>JAVLUX010000018.1:40745000-41345000 GCA_032164185.1 Moxostoma hubbsi
CTGACACCAACAATCATGCCACGCTCCAAATCACTGAGATCAAAATGTTTCCCCATTCTGATGATTCATGCGAACATTAACTGAAGCTCCTTACCCAAATCTGCAAGATTTTATGCACTGCACTGCTGCCACACGATTGGTTTAGATAATTGCATGGATGGTTCTTGATGCCAGATGAGCTGGTTTGAGTATTTCTGGGATTTTCACATGCAACAGTCTCTAGAATTTATTCCGAATTGTGCCAAAAACAAAAAACATCCAGTGAGCGGCAGTTCTGTGGACAGAAATGTCTTGTTGATGAGAGAGTTCAACAGAGAATGACCATACTGGTCGAACTGACAAAGTCTACGGTAACTCAGATATCCGCTCTATACAATTGTGGTAGGAAGAATATCTTCTCGGAATGCTATTCTGAGATGCGGGTGAGATTGGCGCTGTTTTGGAGGCACGAGAGGGACTTACACTATAATAGGTAGGTGGTTTGTTGTGGCTGAGGCCATCCTTAAAAATATTCTTGTTTGCCGTAACCCGACCGACCCTGTCAATTTAGGACCGACCCAATTATTTTTATATATTTTATTTTTTTTTATTTTTTATTTTTTTACTCTTCAAACAACTTATACAAATTCAATAAAATAATATTAATTGTATTTTAGTAAGTATTGTGAATATAAATTGCTTATGCCTACATACAAATGTAGGCTACGTTCTTTCTTTTAAAAAAAACCTGTGGCGTCTATGATTATGTTTACGCTATTGGTTTACGCTTGTAACACTATGGCTTGTACGTTCGCGTTTCATTCACTGTTCGCGCTTGGTAATGATGGCTGCAGCTGCAGTAAATAAAATGTTCGCGGTCACCATTCAAAGTCATACGGGTTCGGGCACCATAATACATTTAAAAAATGCATTAAAACATCTCGACACCGCTTTAACTTTCTATACGACCTGCATCAGAATGAGGTTTGCAATGGTGCGCCCGAAGGCACGGTTTGAAGACCCAGACAGTGACATCACAATATGCAAAATTGTTTAAATTTATACCTACGTAAATCACCATGACCAAAATTTTACTTTTTTTTTTACATTGAAACTTGAAAAAAAAAAAAATAGACCTACCTACCGACCCTTTTTTTTTTTTTTTTTGCAGCTGTTACTGCAAACCAGAATATTTTTAAGGATGGCCTGATCGGTGTATGCACATACACATGCAGAACTTCTTTCGATTTCTCTTTACTACTCAGGACAATGATACAAAGACAATGAGAGAATCTCCTTTGAACATCTCGGCTTGTGTATGTTTGTGTAAGTTAAATTATCTAGACACACAAACACACACACACACCAGTAACACAAGATGTGGGAACCCTGAAATATCTATTTCTAGAACCTTTTATTCTGTTCCATTCCATTGCTTATCATCTAGCTATTTTTCAAGGCTACGAATGCTTCCTGTGTGAAGGACAACTTATATTTTTACCTGGTTTGTGTGAACCTATCCAACTATTTAGTGCTTTGAGTCTGAGGAAATAATGATTGTACAGTAACTAATGGTACAGGGACCATGAAGGTCATATAGCTTCCTCATGTTGTTTTCATTCTTTCGATGTCTTTTTCACTCCTTCTCTTTTCTGTGTTTGAAACAGAATGGCTCTGTAATGCTGCACACATAGTGAAATGTACAGTGTTGTTCCAGCATACATATATGTGTAGGGTGACGTGCCAGTGAATCAACAATCAAACAAAGCAGCCTTTAGCAGCTCGCAAATCCATGAAGAGACACAGTTTGACATTCTAGTCCAGTGGTCCTCAACATGAGACAATTTAGTTTTTTAAATGTCTCTTTATTTTCAACAGTTTCATACTCTTGGGAGCCAATAATCCACTCCACAAAGCACACTGGTCAGCAGCACAAACCATGTCTGTCTTTGCTTTGAATTAATCCATATTTTATATATTCATATTTTATTTTAACTTGTGTAGTTTGGTTTTTAAGGATGAGGGCATGACACGCAACCTGTCCATATTGGCATGAGTCTAATTTGACTAGCTTTTTCCAAGTTACATACCAGGTTTGGACCAGAATGCAGTAGGGTTTGATTGGATGCACAGGTCTGGGCATCAACAACAAAAGATGTGGAAAATGTTCTTCTCCCTTTTAAAATCTGAGAAGCCCATTTATGTTGCTATCGTAACTCTGCACAATTATATGCTTAGTTGTCTTTTATTCACATTCATCATTTTGTTTTCCTGCTGTCTGCGACCTGAACAGACCTGACACATTTTTGGGTCACAACCCAACAGTTGAAACCCCTCTGTTCTAATCTACTTCCTATTTACCACAACGTTTCTCTCTTCTCTCTGTTTCAATCAGGCATTTGGACAGGCTCACTCCAACCATAGGAAGGTTGCGGCGGATGGTGAGAGCCGCGAGGAATCGCTCATACAGGAGTCGGCGTGTAAGGAGGCCTATTATGAGCTGCGCATGCAAGAGCTGCAGGCAGAACTGCGACAGACACGCAACATCTTGACCAACACCGAATCAGAGAACGAGCGCCTGGCCACCATCACTCAGGAACTGAGAGAGGTCAGTACAAAACTCGTGACCATGATAACAAAGGAGATATTTATTTACACTTGGTCACTTCATGTGTTTTTACTGATCAAATAGCTATCCGATAATGAAAAGGCCAAGTGTAAATGCCTTCCAAGACAGATTTGAGACGGATATAAATCCGATCACTCAAACCTCTGGAGGTGGAAAAATGCCAAACATTATTTGTTTGATGCAGAATGTCCTGTCGCCCTTTGCTTGTCGCAGCTGCGTAGGACGAAATTCTGATTAAAGCTGAAGTTTGTATCATTTCGGCGACATTAGTGCCACCATTTGGAATTGCAAAAATAGACAATGTTGTCATACAGCTTTCTGAATACACTCCTTATCTGCTGTTCTGAATCTCGTTGTTGGGGCAGGTGCTCAAAACAAACAGGAATTTTTTCAGCTCCACAAAGACCGTGTTAACAGTTTCCGAGAAAATAAACCAATGAACAGCTTACTTATAATTGTCTCTGCATATTAAGCTGGGATAGAAGATAGTGATTTAACACTGAAAAAGTCACATACTTCAGCTTTAACATGAGAAAGATATGTATCGTGTGTCATGTTATTGCGTTGCGTTTGCTTAGGGGGAGGGACGTTCTCATTCTAAAGAACATTTCATTAGACAAAAACTTATGCTCATGAGTGCAGGATGAGATCATCACTCTGTTTTCCCTGAAGAGAGACTACATTTTAAATGTGTACATGTTATGGATGTACTTAAGTACTCAGAAGTGAAAGCAACGATCAATATGGAAAACAATGATTGATAATAATCATGCATTACAATACTTTTCACTAAATTCCAAACCTGTGATTGTGTGTTTTCTGTTGGGGGTTTCTGCATGCAATTCTGCATGTCTTACTTATTTCCTTGTTCCATCCTCTCTTTTCCTGCAGTAAAATCCCAAATCCCTCTTTCAAGTATTTCAGCAGACTGTGGATTTGCTTGTTTTCAGAAAGGAATATCAGCCTGACAAAATGTAAAAAGAAAAAAACATTAAAGGGGTCATGTCATGAGGATTCAAATTTTCCTTGATATTTTGACATATCTACTATATATTGGTCATTCTACTATAAAATCATACTGTAAATTTCAGAACTCAAAACTTAATTCCCAATGCAATAAAACATTTATTGAAATCAAGCTGACTCGTTCTCTTGTTCTGCAACTTCCCTATGTCATTTGGGGGCTCATTAATTAATGACCACCTCTACAGCTCAAAAGCATCAATGGCTACATTTACATCAATGCATCCTCGGCCCCACCCCCCCTCAATTTGTATTCGAAGAGAAAGAGGAGAACAAACAAGGCCTACTCTGGCCTAACTATCCCTGAACGCCAAAAGGGGACCTATCTTTACTATTTTCAATTATTTTTGTATTTAAACATAGACAGACATATGTCTTTGACCGCTTAATACATATCTTGCATCACTTTTAAAAGACTCTGTGTCAAGTTACAACTCTGAAGAGCAGAATCCACTCTGTCATTCAGCTGCTGCCACTTTCTGTTTTGATCACTAATGCATCATTTGAACTATGTGTGTGCATCATGTGGATGTGTCTTCACTGTATTTCAGCATGGATTGCTTGTGAACAGTCATAAAACAATTCAAGTTTTGCAAAGGAACTATTATTGAAGGATGGGGCAGTTAAAAACACTTGGACCCTATGCAAAACAGTAAGCAGTTCTTTTCATGAATATTTCAAATGTCATGACTGTATGATAGTTTATGGGGCTGACACCCTGTTTACACCGGGCGCTTCCATTGACATGATGCAACGCAGCGGCTTGAGGCTGTATACATCGGGTGTGTCGATACAAACTTTCTAAACAATTCATGTGTTTTGTTGGCAGTATTAACACCAGCGCATGCAGTGCAAAATGGATTGGGACATCTGTTAACTGTCACCACCAAGCAATGGTTGCACGGTATACAGCATCACTGATTATAATGGGTTATATTGCTTTTGATGAGATGCGACTCTCATGTCCGGTTTGGACAGGGTGTGAGTGTTTACAGTTGTGCTTGAGATGAACAGTTTAGTATATTAAGATGCAATGTGTTGGATGTGCGTTATGTTAAACCCTAAAATGTAGTTTTATAATGTCGTGGAGCTTGTTTATTCCCCTCAGATTGAGTTAAATATGGCTGAATTTGAGCGGTTGCACAAAGTTCGTCAATCAGAACAGTGGACATTTATGCTGAGGTTTTAAAGAGGTGCTTATGCAAAAATCGAGCGTTTCTGACAGAGGGCTGAAATATATTTCTAAATTATGACTGTTTTAATGCAAAAAAGTTATTAACATTATCAATGGACCTCAGGGAAGATAATAAAACTAGAAAAAGGAGCATTTTATTACACCTTTAATAGCACTGATACAATCAGAGTATTGTACGCATGCACGCACACACACACACAAACAAACAATACACACAAAATACACTCGTCTCTCAGACTATCATTATATTTCTCCTTGCTCTCTCTCTCTCACACACACATGCGCGCATTAAATATCAGCATTGAATTGTAAGGTACTCATGAAACTTTCCCAGGACAATTTTTAACTCATTATTATGTTTGTGAATGTGTGTATCCATTAAGTGGGTCTCTCTTGGTTTGAGTGTTTCAGTAATTGTCACGTTCAGACTGCCGTGAGAAAGGACTATTTACTGTGGCGTGTGATTGAGTGGGTGTGAATAAGTATAAATCTTGTGTTTGGTGGGGCGAACTCCACCCAACCCTCCAACCCCATCTACTCCACCCAACCTTCCAATACCATCTATTTGACCCAACCCTCCAACACCATGTACTCCACCCAACCCTCCAGCCCCATCTGTTTGTCTTGCTGTGTTTTCAGTTAGAAGGAGACAGTGTGCACATTTGTGTGTGAAGCAATCCTCTAGAGAGGGTAATGAACCGCCGTTGAAATTATGAGATGTATTTTGGCATGTGGCCAAGCAGTGAGCAAGTTGGGGCAAAAATGGTGGGTTAGAGATGGTGGTATTAGGGAGGTGTACAGGGATCTACTGAAATAAAGCCTCTGATTAAGTATATTAATTAGTGTAGGCAAGTGCTCTAGTGAAGAAGACTGACATATGAAAGCAGTGGCACAGATGGTACAAATGGTGCCACCAGCACCTGATTTGGTTGCATCGGTGAAAAAAAATATTAGTCTCTATCCTTCATTTTAAAAACAAAACAAAAATGAAGGACAGAAACTAATTGTAATAGTTTTATTATTATATTGCACAAATAATGTAAGTGCAAGTACCATTAGGGCCCTCTATGTCAAGACGACTTAATTTTTTATGTCTGTGTATGACACCATGACTGTTTTAAAAAACTGAGCTGCAGTCTAATGTGTCTAGACACACTTCTACAGATTCAACAATTCTGTTGCAAACGTGCCTGCCATGATTTCATATTTTTCATGTCCTTTATACACACATTGATCAGTAGTTCTGCATCCTTGTCTTACAGAACAATCAGATGGTGGAACTGCAGAGGTCACGTCTGCGTGATAACATCAAAGAGTTCAAGATCCGGGAGTCTCGTCTGCTGCAGGACTACAGTGAACTGGAGGAGGAGAACATCACCCTGCAGAAACATGTGTCCACCCTGAAACAGAGCCAGGTAACTGCCAGCTACTTCAAAATCAAATTAAAAACCTCCAGTGAGTCTTGAGATTATTCATTGATGAATTTAACGAGGGATGTGCACGAGAAATCAACTAATCGATTAATTGTTCTGCACCAGCTAGTCGACTATTAAAAACGCTACTCGAATATCACAAATTTATTTCCCTTTGCGCTGAATTATACTGTAATTTCCTTCTGGATCTTTCACCAAATCGCTAGGTTAATATTGAGTCCACTGAGGGCACTGTGGATGTGTGTCATCGAGGTGTTGAATAAGAGAAGAAGATATGATGGCTTCTTGGACAAGTGTGAATTTAAGTGGAGCAATACTTGTTATATTTTGATTCTAATTAAATTGTACACTATTGGTATTCAGTTCTTTTTAGAGTCATGTAAACCGATGGACAAGGATCTGCTTTTTATAGTGGAAAGAAAATGTGAAGCGGTACGAGAAACTCTGAAGCTTATTAGACTAGTATGTGTAATCTCTGAACACTGACAGAGCACATTTGATAAAAAGCTAACTTTCACCACTTGTTTTTCGAAATTATAACATGTGAAATTATACAAATGTGATAGCCTTTATGTACAATCAGAGTGTACAGTGAGGAAAATAAGTATTTGAACACCCTGCTATTTTGCAAGTTCTCCCACTTGGAAATCATGGAGGGGTCTGAAATTGTCATCGTAGGTGCATGTCCACTGTGAGAGACATAATCTAAAAAAAAAAAATCCAGAAATCACAATGTATGATTTTTTAACTATTTATTTGTATGATACAGCTGCAAATAAGTATTTGAACACCTGTCTATCAGCTAGAATTCTGACCCTCAAAGACCTGTTAGTCTGCCTTTAAAATGTCCACCTCCACTCCATTTATTATCCTAAATTAGATGCACCTGTTTGAGGTCGTTAGCTACATAAAGACACCTGTCCACCCCATACAATCAGTAAGAATCCAACTACTAACATGGCCAAGACCAAAGAGCTGTCCAAAGACACTAGAGACAAAATTGTACACCTCCACAAGGCTGGAAAGGGCTACGGGGAAATTGCCAAGCAGCTTGGTGAAAAAGGTCCACTGTTGGAGCAATCATTAGAAAATGGAAGAAGCTAAACATGACTGTCAATCTCCCTCGGACTGGGGCTCCATGCAAGATCTCACCTCGTGGGGTCTCAATGATCCTAAGAAAGGTGAGAAATCAGCCCAGAACTACACGGGAGGAGCTGGTCAATGACCTGAAAAGAGCTGGGACCACCGTTTCCAAGGTTACTGTTGGTAATACACTAAGACGTCATGGTTTGAAATCATGCATGGCACGGAAGGTTCCCCTGCTTAAACCAGCACATGTCAAGGCCCGTCTTAAGTTTGCCAATGACCATTTGGATGATCCAGAGGAGTCATGGGAGAAAGTCATGTGGTCAGATGAGACCAAAATAGAACTTTTTGGTCATAATTCCACTAACCGTGTTTGGAGGAAGAAGAATGATGAGTACCATCCCAAGAACACCATCCCTACTGTGAAGCATGGGGGTGGTAGCATCATGCTTTGGGGGTGTTTTTCTGCACATGGGACAGGGCGACTGCACTGTATTAAGGAGAGGATGACCGGGGCCATGTATTGCGAGATTTTGGGGAACAACCTCCTTCCCTCAGTTAGAGCATTGAAGATGGGTCGAGGCTGGGTCTTCCAACATGACAATGACCCGAAGCACACAGCCAGGATAACCAAGGAGTGGCTCTGTAAGAAGCATATCAAGGTTCTGGCGTGGCCTAGCCAGTCTCCAGACCTAAACCCAATAGAGAATCTTTGGAGGGAGCTCAAACTCTGTGTTTCTCAGCGACAGCCCAGAAACCTGACTGATCTAGAGAAGATCTGTGTGGAGGAATGGGCCAAAATCCCTCCTGCAGTGTGTGCAAACCTGGTGAAAAACTACAGGAAACGTTTGACCTCTGTAATTGCAAACAAAGGCTACTGTACCAAATATTAACATTGATTTTCTCAGGTGTTCAAATACTTATTTGCAGCTGTATCATACAAATAAATAGTTAAAAAAATCATACATTGTGATTTCTGGATTTTTTTTTTTAGATTATGTCTCTCACAGTGGACATGCACCTACGATGACAATTTCAGACCCCTCCATGATTTCTAAGTGGGAGAACTTGCAAAATAGCAGGGTGTTCAAATACTTATTTTCCTCACTGTATATATGTGCATTACCCTCATGCTGCAAGTAGTGGTTTTCTAATTTATTTTTAGATTATTTTATTTATGCATATTTTTAATAAAAAAAATTTACTCCAAAAAGAAAAGCATAGGTTGTTAAAGTTAGCTTATTCTTATGTTATTAGTAACGTTTGTGAATAGAGGCCAACCGATAGTGGATTTTGCTGTTACCGATAACCAAGGTGATGAAAAAGGCCTATAAAATAACAAATTGTTTCATTTTTCCAGTAAAGAGGTGTAACGTTGCATTGTATTGGGAACACAGCAGTGGAGTTGAGCGAGTAATCAAATACACTTACTTAAACCGTCTTCTCTCTCATGTAGTGCTGGTAAACACAAATCATTGGTTAAGTGAATCGGTTCAGTCACACAGTTTATGTAAATGAACCGGTTAAAATAAACAATTCCCTTACATTTACCTGTGGGAACTCTGATTCATTTTAGTGAGTTGGTTATTTCGCCTCACGCAGCCTTAAAGGAACTTTGTCTTCTTTTTTGAAGCAAAATATTTAGTGTATTGCTGTAGTACATGAAACTTGGAAGATTAACAGACCAGAATGTATGTTCGTGAAATCTCTGAACACAGACAGAGGGCATTTTAAAAAAAGCCAACTTTCACGACTTGTTTTTCTGAATAATAATATGTAAAATGATAAAAATGTGAACGTTTTTCATTTATATTTCGATTCAGTTATATGAAATGGGGTGTTTTCTAGTTTATTACTGTATATTATTATAAGTATACATTTGTTGAACCCTTATGAAAATTAACCATTGTTTTTAATATAGTTATATTGTATCCATGACTGTAGTAACGCTGTTTAATTTTGTGTTTATTATGGTTTTACTACAAATACCATGGTTAAACTGCTGTTACTCTAGTAAAACCATGGTTACTTTTTGCAATGGAATGTCGCTTATTAAATGTGTAACAATCAGGTTCTATTATTGAACTCTGCCATCAGAACTGATTGATTAGTTGTGTTGTGTGATGTATGTGTGGTGGTGTGTGTTGTAGGTGGAGTTTGAAGGTCTGAAGCATGAAATTCGTCGTCTGGAGGAAGACACTCAGTTTCTGAACAGTCAGTTGGAAGATGCCATCCGCCTGAAGGAGATCGCTGAGAGACAGCTCGGCGAAGCACTGGAGACCATCAAGACTGAGAGAGAGCAGAAGGCAAGAGTGCATTTACATCTGCTTGAGGCACAATTCTCAAATGATCAAGAGCTTTTGAGCTTGTTGGTAGTGTTGTGCTTTGGTGTGCTAACACTCAGCATGGTAAACCCTCCTCAGAGAAGAGCGTCTCTTAATTCTTCTGTTGCCTTGCTTTGTGTACATATTCTCGGCCTTCAACAATAAATGTATTTCTCAATCACTGTCGGACATGAAATCCTCTGCTGTGGTCAATGTTATGACACAGGTTTATATGTAAGCTGTGGTAGAGAAATTAATTATTATATATATTATTTTTTCAGAAAAATGTTGCTAAGTGGTTTGGTTCTCACTCCCATGTATTGAACGGTTTCAAACTCCAGACACCATCGAAAAAATGCAGTGCTCAATTGAAAAGCAACGAGATTTAATATAATAGCCGAAGTCATCTGACTGACTCGTATGAACATTGGCCAGCAATAATGCAGACAAAACCAAATCGCTTCAAAGCAGTGTTACAGAAAATCAAGCATTATCAAAAAATGAAGCTGTAATATCTATAAAGTCTTAGTCATCACTGTTTAAGAGTAATAATTGTACAACTGTCAGTATGTGTATGCCAGTCAACAAATGCTCCTGTATATGCCACACTCACATTTAATTGCACTATATTTGTTCTTGTTACAACAGGCCACTTTGAGAAAGGAGTTGTCTCAGTATATGAGTATAGGGGACTCGATGTACAACAGTCCTTTGAGTATCTCCCTTGATGGACTAAAGTTCAGCGATGACACATCAGTCGAGCCTAACAATGACAAACCCATCCACGGCTACGAGAACGCTTTTAACAAGATCACCAATGGCGATGACAACCGCATTTCCATGCCCAAAAATGGAGAGCTGTTCCACCCCTCCTCCAGCCTTGTTGACAATCTATTGAGTGAACTCAACATCTCTGAGATACAGAAACTAAAACAACAACTGCTGCAGGTAAACCATTTGATGTTCATATTGATATTCAAAATATATTTGATTCATTCTATTAAAAATCATGCGTAAAAAAAAATAAACAAAATTAATTATGACCCCTGACTAGTGCGCAAATTACTGAATTAAAGTTAGGGATGGAACGACACCATTTTTTTCTCTTCTGATCTGAATTTGATACCTGAACAAGCAGTTCAAAGAGCATGTGCAAAACTTTATTGTTAACTAATCTGCAGGATGCAGCAGCAAAAATAACAGTAATTCCAGTGAAAGTCTTCAGTAGATAATAAGCCAGTTCTCTTTACACATTTTAACTTGTATCTGGACTTTGTAGCATTCCAAACTTTGGAATTTTTATGACCTGAATACAATTTATTATATTTAATATAAAATAAAAAAAATTGTATTCAGGTCATAAAAATGCACACAGTGGTTTAGAATAATGTGCAGATTTTGCTGTTTCGGAAGGAAATTGGTTCTTTAATTCACCAAAGTGGCATTCAACTGATCACAAACTATAGTCAGGCCATTACTGATGTAAGAACAGCACCATCACTATTTGAAAAAGTCATTTTTGATCAAATCTAGACACGCTCTATTTCCAGCAGCCATCACTCCAACACCTTATCCTTGAGTAATCATGCTAAATTGATCATTTGGTTCTAGAAAATCACTTGCCATTATATCAAACACATTTGAAAGCTATTTGGTTCATTAAATGAAGTTTAACATTGTCTTTGTTTGTTTTTGAGCTGCCACAGTATGCAATAGACTAGCATGTCTTGGGTCAAAAATGGCAAAAAAAGAATTCTAGAGCTTTCTCTAGAAACTCATCAATCAATCATTGATTTGAGGAATATGCTATACAATGCTTGAAATTGCCAAAAAACTGAAGATTTCATACAAAGGTGTACACTACAGTCTTCAAAGACAAAGGACAACTGACTCTAACAAGGACAGAAAGAGATGTGGAAGGCCAGATGTACAACTAAACAAGAGGATAAGTACATCAGAGTCTCTAGTTTGAGAAATGGACGCCTCACATGTTCTCAGCTGACAGCTTCATTGAATTCTACCTGCTCAACACCAGTTTAATGTACAACAGTAAAGAGAAGACTCAGGGGTGCAGGACTTATGGGGACAATTGCAAAGAGAAAGCCACTTTTGAAACAAAAACAAAAAGAAAAGGTTAGAGTGGGCAAAGAAACACAGATATTGGACAACAGATGATTGGAAAAGAGTGTTATGGATTGTGGCAAGATGGAGGTCGGGGCCAGGTGGTGATTCTACACTCCCGGTCCCTTATCAGGCTAATCAAACCTCCGAGGTATAAAGGCCGACTGCGGAGGATTGTGCGGGAGAGAGATCGTTTAAGGGCATGTCCGTCATGTGTGTTTGTGTCTTTTGTTTAAGTTTCTCATTAAACTATTATTTATATTGTCAAGCCGGTTCTCGCCGCCTCCTTGCCCATCTAAATTCCTTTACATGGATCTTAACCCCATTGAGCTTTTGTGTGAACAGCTAGACTGTAAGGTGTGTGAGAAGTGCCTGACAAGACAGTCACATCTATGGCAAGTGCTACAGGAAGTGTGGGGTGAAATGTCACCTGAGTATCTGGACAAACTGACTGCTAGAATGTCAAGGATCTGTAAAGCTGTCATTGCTGCACGTGGAGGATTTTTTGATGAGAACTTTTTTGAAGTAGTTTAAGAAGTTCTGAAACGTTATTAATGTCCTGACTATACATTGTGATAAGTTGAATGCCACTTTGGTGAATAAAAGTTCCAATTTCTTTTCATAAGAGCAAAATCTGCACATTATTCCAAAACTTTGGCCACCATTGTGTGTGTGTGTGTGTGTATATGTGTATATATATACAGGTGAAACTCGAAAAATTAGAATATCGTGCAAAAGTTCATTAATTTCAGTAATTCAACTTAAAAGGTGAAACTAATATATTATATAGACTCATTACAAGCAAAGTAAGATATTTCAAGCCTTTATTTGATATAATTTTTATGATTATGGCTTACAGCTTATGAAAACCCCAAATTCAGAATCTCAGAAAATTAGAATATTGTGAAAAGGTTCAGTATTGTAGGCTCAAAGTGTCACACTCTAATCAGCTAATTAATCCAAAACACCTGCAAAGGGTTCCTGAGCCTTTAAATGGTCTCTCAGTCTGGTTCAGTTGAATTCACAATCATGGGGAAGACTGCTGACCTGACAGTTGTGCAGAAAACCATCATTGACACCCTCCACAAGGAGGGAAAGCCTCAAAAGGTAATTGCAAAAGAAGTTGGATGTTCTCAAAGTGCTGTATCAAAGCACATTAATAGAAAGTTAAGTGGAAGGGAAAAGTGTGGAAGAAAAAGGTGCACAAGCAGCAGGGATGACCGTAGCCTGGAGAGGATTGTCAGGAAAAGGCCATTCAAATGTGTGGGGGAGTTTCACAAGGAGTGGACTGAGGCTGGAGTTACTGCATCAAGAGCCACCACACACAGACGGGTCCTGGACATGGGCTTCAAATGTCGTATTCCTCTTGTCAAGCTGCTCCTGAACAACAAACAACGTCAGAAGCGTCTCAAGCGCTCTCAAATTCTAAATTTGAGAGCAAATTTTGCATCTCATTGGAAACCAAGGTCCCAGAATCTGGAGGAAGAATGGAGAGGCACACAATCCAAGATGCTTGAAGTCCAGTGTGAAGTTTCCACAGTCTGTGTTGGTTTGGGGAGCCATGTCATCGGCTGGTGTTGGTCCACTGTGCTTTATTACGTCCAGAGTCAACGCAGCCGTCTACCGGGACATTTTAGAGCACTTCATGCTTCCTTCAGCAGACAAGCTTTATGGAGATGCTGACTTCATTTTCCAGCAGGACTTGGCACCTGCCCACACTGCCAAAAGTACCAAAACCTGGTTCAATGACCATGGTATTACTGTGCTTGATTGGCCAGCAAACTTGCCTGACCTGAACCCCATAGAGAATCTATGGGGCATTGCCAAGAGAAAGATGAGAGACATGAGACCAAACAATGCAGAAGAGCTGAAGGCCGCTATTGAAGCATCTTGGTCTTCCATAACACCTCAGCAGTGCCACAGGCTGATAGCATCCATGCCACGCCGCATTGAGGCAGTAATTAATGCAAAAGGGGCCCAAACCAAGTACTGAGTACATATGCATGATTATACTTTTCAGAGGGCCGACATTTCTGTATTTAAAATCCTTTTTTTTTATTGATTTCATGTAATATTCTAATTTTCTATATATATATATATTTATATATATATATATATATATATATATACATATTTATATATACATATTTATATATATATATGTATATGTGTATGTGTGTATGTATGTGTGTGTGTATATATATATATATATATATATATATGTATGTGTGTGTGTGTGTGTGTATATATATAGAGAGAGAGAGAGGCTTAAAACATATTTATTTTAGCATTTTTCATATTTCATTCCAATATGTCATCCAAAAAACTTAAAAAATCCAATCAATACAGCTTACAGCCATTTCATTACATCTTTAAAACCAACATTTCATCCTCCCCAACCTCGCACAAAAAACTCCCCACCGACCACATTGCAGAAAAATCCATAATATTATTAACTAATTTGAAATAAGTAAACTCAATTTTAATTCGAGCAGCCACCATCCCTTTCAGAACTCTCTCTGCATCAATTGAACCAGTTCCCAAGATCCTCTTTTTCCGTGTCCTCCAAATTGCCATCTTGGCTGTTCCCAAAAGATAATTTAACAAAACCACTTTTCTTCGATCACTGACTTTGTACTTTGGACCACTAATAAAAACTTGATGGGAAAATTCCTCACCCATACTTACAAAACAAACCTCTAAAAAGTAAAAAAGACCTCTTAACCTCTCACACTGGATAAACAAATGTTCAACCGTTTCCTCCGTTCTGCAATAAGGACATTCCCTCCCTACTTCTGGATTCAGGTGCGCCACGTGTCTGTTCGTAGCTATTATACCATACATCAGTCTCCACTGTAAATCTGCTGTACGTTTCTCAATGGGAGGCTTGTACAGAGATCTCCAGCATCCTCTGAAGTCTGGCCCAAACACTTCTGTCCACCTCCATGTTTTAACTCTTCTCAAGACAGTTTGATGTGACACTTTAATACACACAGTGTATAATGCCTTTTTGCCAATGTCTTGAAAAAAACCCAACTCTGGAGTTTTAAAGGACACAAAAGTATCTTCATCATCCGGACTTTCCTGTGCAGCAGAGACCCGTGTTGCTGGAAATCTGTAGCTCCGTCCCTGCAAAGGCGCTCCCAATGCTTCTCTGCAGGCTCCAGGCAGTGCTGAGCGTACTTCATCCAACATCTGATCCACGAGACGTAAAGAACGTATTCCTGTCTTGTGTTGAATTGAAACTGCCGTCCTCCACCCATTATCATCCCTTAGATGTTCAATCTTCGTACATCCCGCTCTGACCAGACAGTTCCTCACACTTCTTGAAGACAAAACGTTTGTTTGTATCAAAGAATTATGAAACAGTGGTTCTCCCATAATCCAGTCCTGTGGTCGCAAAATCTCTCTGGTCACAGAAAAAGCCATGTTCCACACTTTTAGCATGGATTGGTAGAATGAAGTCAAATGATTAAAATCCAGTTCATTAACTTTCAGTAAAAACAGCTGCTTGTCATATCCCAGATTCGATGTTCTTCTCAACAGAGCGCATGCCACATTTGTCCAGCCCACGTCCTCCTCATACAAAAGTCTCTGCGCTGCCTGTAATCGAAAGGTATCGATCCTGCTCCTTATATCAATCAGACTTTGTCCCCCCTCTTGAGTTGGAAGATACAGAACTGGCGCAGGAAGCCAATGCTGTCCTGACCAAAAGAACTCCACCAATTTTCTCTGGATGCTTTTAACAATGTCATCTGGTGGCTCTAAAACATTGAGTCTGTGCCATAACATGGAGGCGGCCAGGTTATTTATAACCAAAACTCTACCCCTGTAGGATAGCTCTGGCAATAGCCATTTCCATTTAGACAACTTAGCAGACACCTTCTCCAGCAAACCCTCCCAGTTCTTTTTTTTATAACTTTCTACTCCTAAAAACACTCAGAGAATTTTAATACCTTCTCTTCCCCAATACAATCCCCCAGGAAGTGGAGGTGTCCCACCATTTTCCCACTGGCCCACAATAAAACCGGTGCTTTTTTCCCAATTGACTTTAGCCGAAGACGCTTTCTCGTAAACATCCAAACTCTCACATAATATTTGCATATCTTCTTGCCCAGTAACAAAGATAGTTACATCATCGGCATAGGCCGACACAAAACATCTCGACTCCCTTGGGTCACCTGGAACCATAAAACCCTTTAATCCATTTCTTAATTTGCATAACAGGGGCTCAATTGCTAGGCTATAAAGTTGCCCTGAGAGAGGACATCCCTGTCGAATACCTCTTTTCACCGGCAATGGATAAGTCAAACCATTCCCCATCTTAAGCATTATCGAAGCCCCTTTATACAACAATTGGATCCATGAAATAAAACAATTCCCGAACCCAAACGATTGCAAGACTTTAAAAATGTACTCATGACCCACCCGATCAAAAGCTTTCTCCTGATCAATAGACAAAAAACCAACTTTGCAATTTTCATTAATAGACACATCAATAACATCTCTTATTAAAAACAGATTGTCCATAATTGTACGACCCGGAATACAATATGTTTGCTCTCCTTTGACCACAATATGTAAGTATTTTTTTTAACCGATTGGCTAAAACTTTTGCCAATATTTTATAGTCCGAGCACATCAAAGAAACAGGGCGCCAATTTTTAAAAAAAACCTAGGTCTCCATTTTTTGGTAAAAGAGAGATCACAGCCCTCTGACAGCTAGTAGGTAACATACCCTTTTCAAAACATTCGCAACAAACTTCATAAAAATCTTCACCTAAAACATTCCAAAAAGTTTTGTAAAATTCAGCAGGCAAACCATCTATTCCTGGCGCACGCCCTGTGGAGAGTTGCTGAACTGCATCTGAAAGTTCATTAAGGTTGATCATGGTGTCAAGCTTTTCCTTATCCTCAGGTTGCAACTTTGGAAGTCCTTGTAATAATTTTGCCATATTCTCAGAGTCACAGTCAATATGTCCATACAAGTCAGCATAAAAATCCATTGCCATTTTCCTCATTTCTGTTAGATTTGATGTTAAAGTTCCATTTTCCTTGCGCAGGTGAAGTATGCGCTTTTGTTGTGCAACTTTCCGCTCCAGATTAAAAAAATAAGAAGTGGGAGAATCAGTGTCCTTGATAGAAGAAATTCTTGCTCTAATTAAAGCGCCCTTCGCTCTTTCCTCTAAAATGGATCTTAATTCAAGTTTCTTATTCCTTAAATCATTGGATACACCCAAAACATTTACATCCCTCACATTTTCCATACCAATAATTTCTTTCTCCAACTGCTCAATTTTCTTTTTAACACACACAGTAGTATTGTAGGAAAAATTTTGACAAAAAAACCTTTATTTGTGTTTTCCCCACCTCCCACCATTGTGTTATTTTTTCAAAATTACCTTTATTCAACTTCCACAATTCCCCAAAATCACCAAATTTTTCACAAAATGACCTATCCTGCAGCAATTTAGTATTGAAATGCCAGTAAAACCTGGGGCGTGCTAAAGTAATAATGTTAAAATCTATGGTTGCAATATGATGATCCGAAAAACCATTAGGAAAAATGTTAGCATTGAGTACTCTATTCATACTGGTTTTACTTATATATATTCTATCTAATCTTGCTCCCGTTACATTAGAGTCTAGTATTTTAACCCATGTATACTGTCTAATTTTCTTATTCATGTTCCTCCACACATCCACCAACTCAAAACTCTTTAATAATATTCTGAAGAGCATTACTAGACGGTGGATGAGACTCCTCTCTGTTCCTGTCTAAAAGAAAATTAGTGGTGCAATTCCAATCCCCACCCATTATTATGCAAGAATCATTATCACATTTTCTTAATGCACTCTGCAACTTCCTAAACAATTCCACACGATCTGAGCCATTGTTTGGAGCATAGACATTTATGAAAATAAAATGTAAATCATTTAGTTCTCCAGCAACCATTAAAACTCTACCCTTTTCTATTTCTTCAGTTGACAAAATGTTCAAGTGGGTCAATGACGTATAAGGCCTTTGAGAGGCCCATTTTTAAAATACTTGAAATAATAATATATTTGGCTATATTCTAAACATTTGGAGTGTAGTCTACACATGCATGTGTGGGAAAACTTCAAACAAAGATAATTTAGTGCTTTTAAACTCAAATGAATAGGGCAACGACCTTAAAAAAGTCATTTGGGGCGACCGTAATTTATCTTAAAATTAATAGATTTCCTTTACATAAGTTATATTTTAAGAAGTATCAGTAATTAATTGAACTGTTTAAGAAAGATGTACTCATGTGTCCTTTCATTTATTGCAAATGATGTTAAATACATTTTTATCTATAATGGCAGTGTCACCCTCATAAAGCAATTACATATTTTTTTTACTCATATAATCCATAAAACTGATTTAAAATGTGTAGATATAGTATCCACTTATTGATGTTATACCAATGAATTATATTTCAACCAAAATGGACAGACATTATTTTTTTAATTTACTACAGAATTGAATATGGTTGGTTACCCCACATGACAAGTGGTCGCCCCACATGATGAAAAACAGCAGGCAATTAAGACTATTCAATGATTTTGATAGTTAAAACACATTTAATGAAATTTTATGAAGAATCAGCATATCCATTTCATTTGACACATTTCATAACATTAACCGTTTCCTCACTATTTCATTTGACACATAACCATCATATTAATATTTTCAATACTAATGCATTAAACGCTTGGACATAACAAGAAGGCAGTCAGACAGTGTTGCATAGGATTTGGTTCCACGGACAGTGTACAGGACTGCTGTGTGAATCGTGGCCTGTTGTCTACTGCCGCCAAAGTGAAAGGACTGGCTCTCTGTGCTTAGCTTACATGCATAGTTTTCTGAAAAGTCTATGTGCAGCACAGCTTCACACTCTGTGATGTTTTGTTTGAGGAGGCGGAATTGCTCTGCCTGGTGGAGCCAGTTGAACTGGTGGACTGCCAAGGCTTCTAGTTTTTGATGGAAAAGCTCAGTCAAGTCCTTTATGGTTCCGGTCGAGGTCTGTTTGATCACGTTGGAAAATGTTTTTTCTCCATTAGTGGATGTCACCCTCTTCCACTGCTCCCAGGTGACTTGTGTGCTGGTCTCTGTGTCAAGGCATTTTACCTGTTCAAAACAGCACTTGGTACATGTGCGATCCATGCAGGCTTTATTTTTGGTGTCACAAACTATCATGCCCAGCAGCTCAGAGATGCTTTTTGTTTGAAGTACTCCTCTGCTGTAGAGCTTGTTGGCCAGCAGGTGCACATTTTCATGCCCCATACATGCACATGTCTCCCTATCTTGGGCCCTTGGCTCTTCGGGTGAACTGCCTGTAAGATAGATGGAGACTCTTATCCATCTCACTGTTGTAAAGTGTATGCAGCTCTTTGAGTGGCTTTGTAAGCACACGTCTTTGATACTTCAGTTTGTTTTTGGTGATAGTATCTTTTTTGCCGGCTAAAAGGCGACTGTTCTCATCTCTTGTCAAAAAACTAACAACTGCTTGCGCTCTCTGTGTTGCCATTTTTTTCTTTCCTTTGGGTTTGAACTTCTCACTCAGCCGTACCCTTTCTTTAGCCCTCATATCACTCTTTCTGCCTTTTTCCTTTTCCTTTATCATCTCTGCTAGTTTTTCTTCCAGTTTTCGGTTCTCCTCACGTAGTTTACGATTCTGAGCCTGCAGTCTCTTTCTCTTTCTTTCTCGTTTCTCGGGTGTTTTCTCTCTTTCTCTGGTGTAGAGGACATCGGTGGATTAAATTCCTCCACTAGAGGTAGGGGATTCACCACAATTTGCCCTGGATTCTCCTGCTGCTCATAAAGCCCTATACCAACTAAAACTGGTGGGGTGTTTTCTAAGGATGGTGGTGTCATTTCCAGCATCGCCTTTTCTATCTTCTTCCTCTCCCTGTAACCTTTTGATGCAGCCTTCCACTTGGCTTTCTGTTTCTTCCCCTCTCTCTCTGATAGTTCATCTGACTTCATGTATTTGATTGTGCCCTTTTGCTTTCTTCTCTGGTAGCTGAAACAAATTATTGTATAATAAACTATTGACAGTAGTATACTGTCACTGATTCTGGTGGCCTAACATTACATTTTATGTACTGTTAACTACCTATAGATTTTACCTTTCTTTTTTCCTGGCAAGATAGTCAGCTCTTGCTACAGGATCTGCATTGATCCGCTGCCTGTAGCGAGCAGTCTTTTCTTTGCTTGTTAGTGGGGCCATCTAGAAAAAAAGTATATTTAAACATACACAGAGTTAGAAAAGGAATTGGAAAAAGTAGAATGAATGCTTAATATTCACACATTTCTCTGATAAAAACATAATAATCAAAAAGAAGTAAGCTTAGTCCTCTCTGAAGTAGGATGTAAATTATTGAAATTTAGAAAAAATATGTGGTGAAATGTAGAAAGTTATTTAAAACAACTAAATGCATATAATGAATGAAAACATTTGCATACAGAAACTACAAATACATGATATGTGTTTTCTATCATTTAAGCAATCAGTGGCGGTCGCCCCACATGATGCTCGGTCGCCCCAGATGATGTTTTCAAGTTTAATCAAGTATAACAGGCTAATGCTTAGCTATAGAACCCAAGCTAGCTTCTTCTCACCACATATCACTGACAAATTTACATTAAAAATAAAGATTTGCGTATAAAACTTATTATTTACAGTTTTAGGTTGGTCGCCCCACATGATATCAAATTGTGACATATACACTGCAGCAGTTTTAAAGAGGATTTGTTTGTAAAAATGAGAGTGACTACTCACCTGCTAGTTGTCTCTGTGGGACCCTCACCATGAGGCTGGCTGATGCAACATCTTCTTTGAGATGATTGTCAAAATAAAAGTCCCTTAATTGTATTTTCTTGATGGTCGCCCCAGATGATATTTCAGACAATGAACATCTTCGGACAAGATTTGTTTGTTTATTATGATTGAAATGTGTGTACAAATGTTTCATAACTTTGTCAATCAATGGAAAACAAGTTTAAAATAAGGATTATATTTAAATTATTTTAGTTTGATTTAAAACCAGTTGTCCAAACAGAAGTCAAGGCCGGACGGTCGCCCCACATGATGTTTTCACACTTCAGGTGGCAGAAAATGGCCAATAAGCCAATTATTTTTAAAGAAATAAGAGTGGGCATATGTATAAGGGAGGTGGTAGACATACATGTTATAATTTTATTCATTTTAATGTTTATTAATTGGTAAAAAGTTCAGTCAGACAGAAAAAGCAAGCGTCATGTCTTTGACCCACGTTCAAATTCTTTGAAAAAAGAATGGCTACTCCAGCACTCAAATTTGACCCGTGACTGAAGACGCTCTCCCCCTCCCACCATCTACACCACTCTACTTCATTTTTACAATCAGTGTGCGTTTCTTGCAAAAAAGAAACATTTACTTTCTTAATATTAATTAATTCTGCCACCATTGCTCTCTTGCTCCTGTCTCTCCCTCCGTTAATATTTAAAGAGGCTACCCTTATCATCCCCATAGAAAAAATAAAGAGATAGAAAAGAGAGACGGAAAGAAATAAAGAGTATAGTAGAGTCTTCCTGAGTGATAGGCCTATGTAAACCATTGATGCAATTATGAGTTTACGTTTCATAGGGGTTTTATCCCTTCTCAGTTTTGCAAGAATTTTTTTTAAACGAAATCTCTTTCTCTGACTGAGTTCATCTTCTTCAACCTTCCTCTGCCAATAACAAACAGAAGTCTCAAACCTCTTCAGATCAGAAAAATAATTCCGCACATCAACAGATTTTCCAAAGGTTTCATCCAAGAAATTATTTATTTCATCTAATGAATAAACCTGCTCACAGCTTATTTGCGAAGCATCTGACACGTCTGAGAAATCAGACAACCCACCACCATTATCATCATCACCATCATCCTCATCATCCATTTCCTCATCAACCATTTCTGATTGCACCTTCTTAATCAAAGATACTATCTTTCCGCTTTCCAAAACTTCACCCTTCAAACCGTTAGCTTCATCATTCATCTGGCTTGTGTATCCTCTGACCTCTCTACAGTATCACCCTGCCCAGACCCCTGTACCACAGTGCTTCTCTCAACAGTCACAACATTAACTTTCTTCATTTTTCCCTGTTTTGTCTTAATACCAGAAGTTTCCTCTGTATCTTTTTCATTATTAGGGGACGAATCTTCTATTATCCCTTCCTTCAAATTTGAATCCACATTCTGATCCTCATTATTCACCACTGCTACTTCATTTGGTACATTGCTCTTTTGCACTTCATTTTCCTTCCTCTTATCTGAAGTATTGCTAGGGCCTGCTTCAATCTCTAGTTCAACTCTATGAGGACAAGACAGCCTAACATGTCCAATACTCCCGCACTCAAAACACCGCATCTCTCCCGTGCTCGCTTACATCATGTACGACTTGCCCTCAAAAACACAGCGAAAAGAGATGTTCAGCGTTGGTTCATTTAGAAACATATACACCTGTCGCCTAAACGACAACACGTATTTTAAAGCGGCATTTTTACAACCAAGTGAAACCGTCCTAATTCCACTGGCAAGTTTTCCAAATCGAGAAAGCTCTCGCTCAATGTCGGCATCGGGAATAAAAGTCGGAACATTGGAAACCGTCACCTTCGTCGTGATTGAAACTAAAGGTTGAACGGGAACAAAAGTGCCACTTACCGAAATCCCGCTCTCGATCAAACCGTGAACCAGATTTTCTTCTTTCAAAAATATCACTACGGCCTGGATCATCCGAGACGCTGAAATGATATTCTCGTGCCCCACGCGCTCTGCCACGTCCAGTAACACATCTTCTACAGGCACACCTGCCTGGGTCACACACCTAATCCCATGCCGAAGCGACAGGCCTGACGCCTGCACACTCGCGTGGGTGTGAGACGCCATCCCTACCTCCGACACTAGACAACTCTCGCGGAAAAAACAAACTCAGTTTTTTTTTTTTTTTTTTTTTTTGTATTTAATTTTTTATTTATTTATTTATTTATTTATTTTTTGTTTGTTTGTTTTTTTTTTCCTTTTTTTTACTACTACTTTTTCTTTTCCAATTTAAATGATAATCGAATACAAGAAAAAGCAGGAAACAGTGAAAATTTTAGAAAATTTCCTCTCACCTAGATCACCCTCCCATGCAATCCCTTCCCAATTCCCAGCATGCACCAGAGAGAGAGAGAGATACATGCATATATGTTTATTATTTGTAATTATTTTATTTTTTTTAAACGCCTCAGTGTGTGGCGTGTTTGATTGGCTGACAGCTGGACTGCTTAAATCCTATTAGTGGAAGTTGTGTTTAGCCCGGAAAGATCCACCCCCTTCTGACACAAAGAGCTGTCTGCTCAGCCATCTGCCAGAATGTCAACCTACAAACTCTGACCTTTAAGAGCCGTCTCCATGGACACGACCTTGCAATGTGTGCCAGCCAGCTCAAAACAGCAAGCTTTTGAATGAGCGTGTTTGTGTGTGTGTGTGTGTGTGTGTGTGTGTGTGTGTTTGTATTTGTGTGTGAGAGCACACTTAGCTGAACACACAGTGTGTCTAAGCCATAGGAGTGATTTGAGTTGTTTGTTCTTTATAAATAACATGAGCTGTTGCCAGCAGCGCTGTCAGACAGTTCTGAACATTTACAGTCGTTATGGTAACCTGACCCTCCCCCAACCTTCATGACCCCTGAGATTTGCTAATGATCAACCAACAAATTCATTTCAGACACCTTAAAAGAGCAGCTGAGACTATGTGCTTGCCCTCCAGTGATGGGAAAGCTGCTTTTAAAGTAGTGTTCTCAGCTCCAAACTACTCCTAATTTAAAGTAGTTAAACTGCAGTCAAGCTGCTCTTTTAAAAAAGTAGTTACTAACAGTTACTAACAAAAATTAGCTAACTACATTGAAGCTGTTTAACCCTCTGGGGTCTGAGGGTTTTTTGGGCCTTGGAGAAATTTTGACATGCCTTGACATTTGTGCTTTTTTCATTTGCTTAAAAACATATTAATGGCTAAAGTCTGATAACACTGTATTCAGCACAAACAGGGCTACAATAATATGTGAGCAACGTGTGTACAGGTTTGTATTTTTGAGAAAATAACGTTTATGCATGGTTTTTGAAAAAACAAAAATTTTAAGTCACTGAAATAAGGTTATATAACATACTAAACATTTGTCCACAAGACTTTTGAGAACTGGGTCTTGTAGCCTAGAGTTTTTGCTACAAAATGATGTGAAAACCATCCTGATCACTCATTCATACAAAACAATATAGTAATTTAACTTTTGTAAGACAATTTTAGTGATGAAAGTTAATATGCGAGGAGGCATGAATGATCATGAATATTGATGTGATTCACACCTGAGAGACAATGACCCCACCCCTGGGCCCATCAATGAGGAATGTGACAGAAATAGAATGAATATGAGGAGACTTAATGATCAAAATCAAGTTTTAAGTTAAAAGAAGTAATCTGACTATATATTTTCATTACATAAAGACTTTACTTAATTTTAGACCTACACTACCATTAAAAGAAGTCTCTTCTGCTCACCAAGACTGTATTTATTTGATCCAAAATACAGAAACAACATTGATATTCTGAACTATTTTTACAATTTAAAAGAACAGTTTTCTATTTAAATATATTGTAAAATGCAATTTGTGATCAAAGCTGAATTTTCAGCATCATTAGGCAGTCTTCACTGTCACATGATCATTCAGAAATCATAATAATATGCTGATTTTCTAATATGGCATATTTAAAGTGCATTTTACTCATTTACCCTGAACACATATTTGCAAGCACAAGCTTTGTTGATGATAATGAGGCAGCATAAACACTAGTTAAAATACAATCTAAACATTCATATTATTTTTATATCATATTACATATCATATTTATATTATACAGCATACAATTGAAATACCTGCTTTAGCCGAAACAGCATTTAAATGTAACTAAAACTTGCTTATTAGGACATATTTCAAATTTCAATACTCCGAATCCTGGCTGGCAAGTCTAGAAACAGTCCCACTAGTAAAATATGTACATGTTTATATAAAATAGCATGTCAACTAATGAAAACGAATTGACTTCCTCATCCGAAATTGTATCCTCGGCTGGATAAAGTCTCTCTTCAAAATTCAAATGTTCATCTGATTCCCGCTCTTCTTCTGAGGAAAATGTTAACTCTTCCATAAATTCCTGGAGCTTTCCCACCTGTGTATCTTTGCAAACGTGCAGAAAACTGAATGAATTTTGTTTACATTATAACTCGCAGTCGGGGAGCGTGTACATTTGCGTTGATCGTCTCAGCACATTAGCGTATGAATGGCGCGCTCTGCTGGAGGGTGGGGTCACATTACAGATAATTAGATAGACCAGTAAAAACTGTACATCGCTTTGTTTCAAACAGATTGCATTGCAGGAGAATATTTGTTTTAAATTTGAATTGGTTTATTAAAAAGTAGACATTTAAAGATTTCTTTAGACATATGTTTCATGTTTGTGTGATAAATATTCGTGGAGTTTCAGTTCATTTTAGTGACGTGTTTCTCGTGAACACAGCGACTGCTGAAAGCTCCCCCTTTTTATTTTCTTTATTTTACAAAAGCACAAGATTTTGTTGTTATTGTGAGTGTAAAGTAGACCCTTTATAGTCTCTAATGATGTCTTACACTTATCTGTATACCTAAAAATGACGGAGTATTTTAAGTTGTTTCTGCTGTAATGATGAAAATATCCAGCAGGACGCGCCGGCGCGTCCGTCGACCCCAGAGGGTTAAAGGAAAAATATTTTCGATGTATAACAATCAGATGATATTATTTAATTCTGCAATAATATCTCCTGATTTATTTAGTTATATACTGTGATAGTGGTGCACCAATCAGAAAATCTGAGGCTGATTCCGATCTCTGATTGTTTTCTTAGTGGCCTTTGCCACTTTAAACCTATTTATTAAGTCAGTGTTTCCCCTGCCATTATATTAGGGGGGCGCCCCGCCCACCCAACGGCACCCTCCGCCCCCCCCTTGAAGGTAAAGTTAATTATATTTTCTATATAGCGCCAGATCACAACAGAAGTAATTTAAGGTTACCTTTCCAATAGAACAGGTCTATACCTTGTTATTTTATTAAACAAACTAAATAGCCCTTAAGTTATTTATCTTATTTACACAACGGCATGTCATTTCGGTCTCTACGTGGTCGCACGTTTACTATTCTCCTCAGCTCTCTGTATCGCGCACGGCGGAGTTCCGCCCCTATGTGCACACACACACTCCTGCACACACACAGACACGTTCGCGCGCACACAGGTGAGCATAGGGGTGTTTGATTCCAGGTTTTCTGGTACGGAGGTATGCATAATTACAAACTAGAGTCACTATGACTGTCATCTATTTCTAAAGAGATAAGCTACAAGCTACGTGTAGGATAAAAACAAAGTTTCTACGACAGGTCTCTGGCATGGTGTAATGCCGCGGATACACTAGACTTTGAGACTACGGTCGTGATATGACGTCACATTAACTCAACATATAACAAATAGTAATACACTCAAAATGTAAAAAATATACAATCCACTCGACTTTACTGCAAAAATATAATTTTTATAGGGATTAGACTCTCACAAGTGAGTGATTTTGGACACAGTAACAGAGTCGACACCAAGAGTCGATTCCTGTAATGGAGTCGACCCCGAGTCTGGGGCTATTCAGAGTCGAGGAATCGACTCTTTGGAGTCGACTCCCCATCACACACTCCCTCCAGCAGACAGAAAGTGTGCGTCAGAAATATGTTGCGTCAATCACCTGAAAAGGAGACAAAAATATCTGTTTTTTTAAACGCTCCCAGGGTGGTGAAGATGGCAACACTCGCTCTCCTGTAAGTAGCACCCGGAGTAGCGCTACTGCTCCGAGTCCAAGTACAGAAAAGAGCCCAAGTGCTGCACGCCCTTTCCCTGACAAGCAGCAAAAGTCCAGTCACTAGTGATGGGTCGTTCGCGAACGAGTCGGCTCTAAGATCCGACTCTTGTAGGTGAACGTTGGGAGCCGGCTCGCATATCAGAAGAGCCAGATCTATTAATAAAAATATTTTTAAAAATTAAGATATGAACAATCAAAAGATTGAAATTAATATAATTAACCAATTCAAAGAACGAAAAAATAAAATAATATAGGCTCAATCACACACATATTTGTTCTGACTGTCTGCTCAGACTAACAGCCACACCTTTTGATCCTGTCAGACACGCAGTGTCAACCAATGAACCAAAGATGCGTGAGGGAGGGCGGAGCCAACATTTGAATTGTTACATTTATATGCACTTTGTTTATATACATTAAAAAGTTATACTTTAAATGCACATGTGAAATAGCATCCTTCTTTTTTACATTTATTTCAATTTGTGGGATGCTGCAGTGTTGCTAATTGTGATTTTATTTTTCTTTGATATGGTGTAATATTCTATTATCAGTACCGCCACTGCCTACACGCATACTACGCAGTTTGGTTCTGGGCGAAACCCTCTCTCACAGATTGTGAGGCGCCTTAGGGAAGCAGACAAACTGAGAAAGATAGATCCTGAACCAAAAAGACTGTAGAAATAAAATTTTAAAAAACAACGTCTACACTCCGATAAACGTTTGTATTTTGAAGAGAGACTTTATCCAGCCGATTTCAATTACAATTTCAGATAAGTAAGTCAATTAGTTTTCATTAATTGACATGCTATTTTATATAAACATGTACATATTTTACTAGTGGGACTGTTTCCAGACTTGCCAGACAGCATTCAGAGTATTGAAATTTGAAATATGTCCTAATAAGCAAGTTATAGTTAATGCTGTTTCGGCTAAAGCAGGTATTTCAATTGTATGCTGTATAATATAAATATGATATGTAATATGATATAAAAATAATATGAATGTTTAGATTATATTTTAACTAGTGTTTATGCTGCCTCATTATCATCAACAAAGCTTGTGCTTGCAAATATGTGTTCAGGTTAAATGAGTAAAATGCACTTTAAATATGCCCATATTAGAAAATCACCATCTTATAATGATTTCTGAAGGATCATGTGACACTGAAGACTGCAGTAATGATGCTGAAAATTCAGCTTTGATCACAAATTGCATTTTACAATATGAAAACTGTTCTTTTAAATTGTAAAAATAGTTCAGAATATCAAAGTTGTTTCTGTATTTTGGATCAAATAAATCCAGTCTTGGTGAGCAGAAGAGACTTCTTTTAACAGTAGTGTAGGTCTAAAATTAAGTAAAGTCTTTATGTAATGAAAATATATAGTCAGATTAATTCTTTTAACTTAAAACTTGATTTTGATCATTAAGTCTCCTCACATTCATTCTCTTTCTGTCACATTCCTCACTGATAGGCCCAGGGGAGTGGTCTTTTTTCTCTCAGGTGTGAATTGCAATCCATATTCATGATCATTCACGCCTCCTCGCATATTACCTTTCAACACAAATTGTCTTACAAAAGTTAAATTACTATATGATCAGGATGGTTTTCACATCATTTTGTAGCAAAAACTCTAGGCTACAAGATCCAGTTCTCAAAAGTCTTGTGGACAAATGTTTAGTATGTGTTATATGACCTTATTTCAGTGACTTAAAATTTTAGTTTTTTCAAAAACCACGAATAAACGTTTTTTTTCCCCCCTCAAAAATACAAACATGTACACACATGTTGCTCTCATATTATTGTAGCACAAATGTCAAGGCATGTCAAAACTTCTCCAGGGCCCAAAATACCCTCAGACCCCAGAGGGTTAAACATTCTTCTGTCATGCTCAGCAGACAAACTGAAGGAAAATTATAGGTCTACTTTGTTCTTATAATGCTTAAAAACTATAAAGTCTCTTGGTAGATTTTGGTCATGAACAACTCAAAATTATTCAATGACTCACTCATAGCACATAAGATGCTCATTTGTCGCCTCATAGTAGCTTCTCCAGAAGTGGTCACTGAACAATAAATTTGTGAAAACAGAAGCAAGCCACACCTAAATACCCTTTATTTTTGCAGCTAATTCTACACAAAAAGTTAATTTGCTATTCTTGAATCATTTAAAAAGCTGGAATTTGGTGCTTTTAGCTTATTCTTTAAAAAAATACCCCCGGAAAACATGTTTTTGTGATTGTCTCACCTTTTTCGCCCCTTAAGATTTATTATCCCTGTGTACTTAAAGTAATTAATTCAAAGTCAGTAACTGTAATTTGTAATCTGATACTTCATAATCAGTTTACACCCAACACTGGTGGTAACATTGTCTAGCTAAGTTTGATCAAAATTGCAAGAATGACTTTTGATGGTCTTGGAAATATCAGTAAGAATAGGTAGAAAATGATCAATAAAGGGGCGTTCACACTGCCAGCAATCCGCAGCGACAAAGCATCATGAACTTATTCATTTTCAGTGATATGATGCCTTGAGCACTGCTGCAGTTTATATAAAAACACTCTCCCCTGCAGAATGTTAATTTTTAGAGGCAAAGCAATGGATTCCTGGTCAAATTTGAATGATTTTGACAAAAGCTATGGCCAGTTGTGCCACCCACCAATATCAAAGTCAGTTTGCCATAATTTTCCAGCAAAAGTGAATTTATTGGTGCCTTGGAGTTACATTGTAGTGACACACTGCAAAAAAAGCTATTTATCGGGGGAAGTTCCATGGTCAATAACGTTCAGTGTAAAATGTTAGCTTGGTCAAAATTATCTGCTGGAAAAAGTCCTTATTGTTGACTCTCTAACGGTCCTGGTCGTGTTCAAGATTCTTGTCTATACTCATTGAACCGTATCTGATATTTCATTTCTGCTTTCAGGTTGAGCGAGAGAAGGTGACTCTGCTGTCTACACTGCAGGATTCTCAGAAGCAGCTCGAGCAGGCTCATGGAGCGCTATCTGAGGAACACGAGAAGGTCAGCCGTCTCACCGAGAACCTCAATGCCATTCGCAAGCTCCAGGCCAGCAAAGAGCGCCAGTCTGCTCTGGACAACGAGAAAGAGCGGGACAGCCACGAGGACAGTGACTACTATGAGGTTGACATCAATGGCCCTGAGATCCTGGAGTGCAAATATAAGGTACAGAGAAACATTTATGAATGTAATATTATTAGCTTGCTTGTAGAGATCACTGAGTGATACGAGAAGTCGTTAACATGACTTGCAATGACCAGTGTAATATCACTTAATCCCTGGATGTGCGGTTGTTATTTCGAAACATCAGACCAGGCAGTAGTTGGCATGATTGATCTGAATCTGAATTGATCTGAATTGAGTATTCCAGAGAGCAGTGTAATAAGTATTTTTATGCATAGTGTATTGCATTGTATGTTAAACTCAAATCAATTGCTTGTTGAGTCTGTCATGTGGTTCACACGAGGAGTGCTATACTGTATATATGACACACAAAGTTGCTGCCTATGTAGAGCACTCCAAATCCATGATGGTCAGAATGCTGTCTCAAATGCAGCTGCAAATGTAGACAGTAAGGCAGCTCACTAGGGTTTATACCAGAGCCATTAAATTTGACATGCTGCATTGTTTGAAACCACAGGTTGCTGTGTCCGAGGCTAGTCAACTTAAGAAGGAGCTAAAAACTATGAAGGCGGAGCATTCAGCCTGTCAATCACAGTATAATGAAGAGCGGGTGCAGCTGGAGAGCCAGGTTGCATCTCTGAGCGCTCAGGTCACTTCTCTGGAGCACAGTAGCCGAGTGGACCACGAGCAACTGGCTCGACTCGAGAAAGAGCTTCGTCAAGCCAGTGAACTGGCAGGCGAATCCCAGGGCAGCCTTAATGTAGCGCAAGATGAGCTGGCCACCTTTAGCGAAGAGCTCGCCAACCTGTATCACCACGTCTGCATGTGCAACAATGAAACTCCCAACCGCATCATGCTCGACTTCTACCGTGAAGGTAAAGCCGGAGTTAATGGCACCCACACTACAGGTTGGGCCAGCCCTGAAGGTCGAGGTCACCGCTCTCCTATCCTGCTAACACGTGGTTTGTTTCCCGCTGCTGATGCTAGCGATGGAGCTGCTTCTCCGGTCTTCTCCATTCCGTCCCCAGTGGCTGATACTCGCAAGGAGCCCATGAACATCTATAACCTGGTGGCCATCATCCGGGACCAAATCAGGCACTTGCAGTTGGCCGTGGACCGCACGACGGAGCTTTCTCGCCAACGCATGGCTTCTCTGGAATTGGGTCTTGGGTCAGATCGAGAACAAGAGGCCAGCATGGAGGAGATTCTTAAGCTCAAATCCCTCCTCAGCACCAAGAGGGAACAGATAGCCACACTGAGAACCGTCCTGAAGGCAAACAAACAGGTTAGCATGAGTTTTAGAACCAATTCTTGTCACATCTTCATCCTCATCGCTATGCCAATGTTCAGTCATGACATTACCAGAAGTATTTAGCATATAAAAATAAGCATACACAGATATGGAATTTTGGCCAGTAATGATAACTGATAATCGATAGCTTGCTGTGGATGATTATCTAATTAATAAAACAATGCTCACTTAAATGGGTGTCATTTAAAAGCTTAGAATTTGAACTTTTGCAGATAGGCCATCTGACAAACTTTTAACTGCTGCTTTTTAATTTTCTGAAACAATTATAAGTGTTTTATTTCATAGTTTATAAAATGTAATATGATAATAATAAAATTAACATTTAATGATTAAAATATCTAAAAAATTGCATTGTAATTTTCATATATAATTGAAAATGGCATTAAAAATTAACTCAGCATTGATAATAATAATAATGTAACTTTCCCAGTTATATGAGAAGAAGTATCGGCCACTGATATAACGTTGACCTTTACAAAACAAAATTCAAACTCCACATATCTGACAGTAAATATTCAGACTAGAGGACTAGCTTTCACAATGCACATGGTAACATATTGTGTTGTATTGTTGTTAAAAGTTTGTCTTTTCTAATTTGACTCAATTTGAAGAGGTTGTCTGATTTTACAGCACCTAATTTAAAAGTACAAACTTTGTATCTGCATTTTAAAGTAACCAAAAAAAACTAAACAACAACAGACAGTGTACAATTTTATGGCACAAAGACACCAGAAATCTCTCCAGTTGTCTAGAAGACTACCTGCAGTTGTTTTTATATTTTTGGAACATTTGTGGGTCATGCTATGCTATATTTGTATTCATTTGAAATCACATTTTCCCACTTTATAAAGGCCATAAATATAATAACGTTTGGTCCTAAATAGTACTGTCAGTCGATTACATTTTTTATTGCGATTATTCACAGAATTCTTTGTAGTTAATCACGACTAATCAGTTTATATGATTTGACACCATATAAACTTCCTGTCAAAATGCATTTATTTACATCTTAAGAAAGAAAAAAAAAAGAACGTCACATGAAGAGCGCTTGCAAACAAAAATGTCTCATTCTGCGTTTTGGTGATAGTTAACATTTGATGTGCTTCTTTGGTAATTAAAATGCACCTTACATAGAAATACTTGATCCCTTGATCCCCATACAAGTCCCATCTAGGCTTGTTTTGTACATCAAATAGAAAATAATTAAAACTTTTTTAATTAATTGCATACATTAACGTGCTAATTCTGACTCTAACTAAGGTAATATAGTTTAAGTTTGTGTTTGTATATATTAGAATATACGTAGATAATGTTTATCCAGTCATTTTTAATAGGAAATTATAGTAATATAATAATATAATAATTATTTTTTATTAAAGGTGATGGAGGCAAATGGTATAGTTTGTTTACATACAGTACAGTATGGTTTAATGGCCAAAATGGCTCATTAAAGAAGTTCATTCTCACTAGTATCCTTGATTCAATTTTAATGGGATTTATATATAGGGTTATATATTTTTAAAGTTAAACTAATTATAAATTGTTCACATTTTATTATGTACAATGATTTAATCTTGTAGCAGGAGGTAGTCATTAATAAATGGCCTTTATCAGCTGTAAACATTATAACTTTAACTGATAAATGGTTCATTGGCATAAAATATTTGAATGATTACAATTAGAGCATTTATGAGCAAATTTGTATTACATATTGGACCAAAAGTTATTAAAATTGAGTTTAACATTACTTTTTTCATTATTTTTAGTTTTATGAGGCCAATATAACATAAAAATGAATGAAAATGTAACCATGGTAAAATACATGTAAACACTGTAAATGAAACTTCACCTTTGTTGGTGATTATGATGTCACTGTCTTTTAATGTGAAAAAAAAATCAAACCACTATTTTGTTTGTTCTTTATTTTTAAGTGCAAGGACAATGACAATATCTGCGTATTCTCAGATAATACATTAAGAATTCAAATGCTTCATGGTTTAATTTCCATTTAATTTTAAAGCAAATTTTAGGTAGAACGGACCCATGTTATATTAGGTGTCTTTAACTACCATGTTTTTAAGCATTTGATACAGTGTACTTATTATGTACATACATAGTGTTGGTGCACTTTTCTTACATTCAAAGTAATTTAATTACATCTGTAGTTACACTGTTAACCGTAACCCTAATTCTAACCCAACCAATACCCTAAACCTACCTGCACCTCAACCTCAGCCGCAGTGAATGTAAATCTTGCGAGAATTTTGCTGAACAACATGTAGTTACACAATATGTACATTGTATTTGATGTATTTTAATGTATGTACATAGTAGTTAAAGACACCTAATATAAAGTGGGACTGGTAGAATTGATTTTGTGATGAATGGTTTTGTACAAATGGATACAAATTGATTTTCCAATGAAAAACAAACTTTCATTTAAATAATTATAATATTTGATTTAAGTGTTTTTTAACTGTCATGTGTTCATTTCAGACTGCTGAAGTGGCGCTGGCAAACCTGAAGAGCAAGTATGAGAATGAGAAGGCCATGGTGACTGAAACCATGATGAAACTTCGCAACGAACTCAAAGCTCTAAAAGAGGATGCCGCCACCTTCTCCTCACTCAGAGCCATGTTTGCCACTCGGTATGAAACACTCAAACACATTTATCAAAACACACACAAGACTTTACAGTCAACTTTATTGACTGCTACAATGAGCACTCTTTGTGGATCTTGTTGCTTTAGAGTAGATTGTGAGGTTAGTATCAGAAGCCCCTGTCTAAGTGAGCATTTCTAATATTAATAATTTAATAATTGCGACAGGTCTATTTTCACTGTAATAGTCTAGAAGACCGGACAACCCACTTTTAATGTAGACAGCATTTTGGAATCAGACAATCCATCAAAATCCTAGTTTGTTGGGTTGACAATTAATCAACATTCAAATGTATGACACAACTAAAAATTCACATCTAATAAGTTTTGTGTTATATTTAAGGGTGTCGACTGAACACAATTTAGTGCAGTGTAATGTGGAATCTTCAAGCAATTCAAGCTTGAAGTATCATGTTTTTCCAAGTCCCAGTAAGCAGGAGGCAGTAATCGCAACTCCAGCTTTACAGGCAACAAAAGACGAGTAATGCAGCCTTACACACAGTAGGACATGTTCTTGCATTCAAAGACAGATGGGAAGAGTACAACTCCGTATGCAGGGGTCTTGTGACTAATTTTTCAAATTTTTAAACTGCATTAATAACTTGAAACTGTGTCTTAAAAATATGCCATTTATGGATGCTGAAAGCAAGTGAAACACATCCACAGTGCTGCAAACACACATCTCCGTGTTCATAGACCAAAACAATAGCACAGACAGATGCAAGAACACGTCCTGTGAGAACAGCCCTGTCAACTTCAGACGTATTGAAAATTTATTATTTGCAATTAATCGGATTCTCATGTAATTTTTAATTGACAGCCCTTGTAACATCTGATTCTAAATTCTATAGGCATAGTTAACTCTGATTATTTAGATAGAATATTTAAGAAATATTTTAAAATTAAATTCTAAACATACATGTCTTTGACAAACATGTTACATGTAAACAGGTGTTTCTTATATGTTGTGTTTTCACTTAATTTCATGAAAAATAAACAGAACATAAAATATCATTACTTAGAGGAGGAGATTATTTTTCAAACAAGCCCACACACAATGCAATCGGATGCATAGACCATTAGATATTCACACAGCACATAATGTTCAATCTGGCTAAAAACACGTTAGCTTTCCTGGATTATAATATTTCATCTGAAATTATGTAGTGTGCTAAATCAATTGTATTAGGATTCAGATCGCTGCAACCAGAAGTGGGAGTCATCCAAATATGGGCAGAGAGGATCATTCACGCTAATTGCATATGGCCACCAGGAGATAAACCAAGTGCATGATATAGACTCAATTATAACTCAAATGACACATAATGGAACTGAATTAGATCTTGTTACTCATGCCTGCATGCTTTTGAGAGAGATCATACCTTTAGTTATTGTTGTGTAATTAGTTCTTTTGTACAATTATTATGTTTAATTTGTTTGGAGAGGCTATTGGACACTTGGATAGATTTATTTATAATGCTGTAACTTTTTATTTTTTTGTTGTATCAACACAATATTGTACTCCGTGTGACATGATTGGGAACAAATCAGTTTTTCGAAAATACCAATTTTTTTTCTTTTCTTTCCAGTTTCTTTGGCTGAGAGTCTCATAATTTAACATAATCTATATCATTAAACAAATTAAGGTTTTCTTTAGAATTATACCAAGCACTGTTTTGTTTAGTTTTTTTTCAAGTTAGAAGCCTTTAATTTTGGGTATGCCACTGAAACAGGAAATCTTTAAAAAGAAAACACCCTCAGAGCTTGAAGGAATAAACAAATAAAATAAATAGTTTCCTAAATGTATCTTCTCAGATGATGATCCAGTATGAACCCAACACTAGACTTCTCACTGCCATCTCCCTCATTCTGTGTTTATACATCGTGTTAATGAATACAACATTTAAAGCCACTGCAGCTCTTGAACTGCCTCTTTGCTGTGTCAGAGTTTGAGGTTTTGTATTGTTCTGATTGGGGAGTATTAAAATGCTAATGAGGGCAGATTATCAGGAGGTGGGCTGAACGCTTTTTTCCACAGTCTCAAACAACATCTCTAATGTCTTTTCTGTTCTCTGGAGACTAGTAAAACATACAATCTTGTTGTAGTAATGAGAATTTTGGGGAAATTTTGCTTAGCTATCATGAATGCAATGCAAATTTAAAAAAAAATTCTAATACTTGTAAAAAGTATCCAAAAAAACCCTTCAAGTTAAGAAAACTGTTAACACTTTAAAATTAGGTTCTGTTTGTGAACATTATTAAATACATAAACATTATTATTAAATGTATTAACAATGAACAATATTTTTTAAAACATTTATTAATTTTGGTGAATGATAATTTATGGAAATGCAATTGTTCATTGTTAATACTTGTTAACTAATGTAACCTCATTTTAAAGTGTTACCAGAAAACGGCTGGTGACGATAAACTCTTTAACACTACATTCTCTTTTCAGTTTTTATATTGTTTTCTTTCTTTCTTTCTTTCTTTCTTTCTTTCTTTCTTTCTTTCTTTCTCACACTCTCTGTCTGTTTTGTTTCTCGTTTGTAAAGATGTTCATTCCCACATTTTGGAAGAGCAGCTGAAGTGAAAGTGTGTGAGGACGTGTTTATAATAAAACCCCACATGCCTCATCACCGCTCCTTGCTCTCACGTGCACGCATAAAGCCCCAAAAGTGGTGTTGCACGACCCCCAGCCTCTCTTCCCGGGAAAAGCCCTGCCCCCCTCTTCAGCGGACTGGTTCCCAGGGACTGATCGCTAATGAAGCTGCACTGATTCTTTTATGATCCAAAACCTCAATCTCACGCCCAGAACACACATATAAACACACACACACATACATACACAAAGAAATGTGAAATTCGGGTTTAAGCATTTGTGGCTTAATGTTGATTACCACAAAAATTAATTTTGACTCTTCCCTTTTCTTTAAAAAAAAGCAAAAATGGAGGTTACAGTGAGACACAATGAAAGTGAATGAATTTTCAGAGGATTTAAAGGCAAAAATGTGAAACTTAGACTTGTACTATGACTTGTAAAGTTGTTTAAATCGTAATTTTACAGTCGTCATGGCAACGAAGTTGTGAAATTGCATAATCAACATTATGCCACAAATGCTGTCGATTGAACTTGTATTGAACCCGGAATATTCCATTAACAGAATTTTCTTCTCTTTGATATCACAGAAATGAACTAATGCGCAATACCCAAAAATGTCATGATCTAGTGATAATCAATAGTATTAATTCATGAAACAGAACATCTGATCTGTGAGCATGACACAACGCTTAAACATCACATTTTATAATCGCTGAAAGCATCAAAATAGATTGCATACAGTAATTATTAGATAATTGTTGTGTTCATGTGCTGACGTGCTCTGCTTTTAGGCAACAAAGTCATAATTGCAGTTTCTTTAAGGTGTGGCTGGATCCTCCTTCCTGTCTGTCACATGCGTGTGAATAATGTTATCTTCAGCTCATAGACTCCTCATTAAGACAGCACTATGGGCATATTAATGAATGATGGGTCAGCATTGGACAAGACAAAAAAACAAGAAATCGTTTTATTTTCTGTTTCAGTGTTTTTGGCTAGAGATGCAAAAGTAGATCATCAGGCTTTTTTATTTACCTATATTCTGTGTATTTACCTAATACGGTTTCATTTCTTGATATTTCGAATAATTCTCACATTTCACACATATTTACACTTGAGAAGGAAAAGTTGTCATTGGACATTTACCAGGATATTATTTAAAATACTTTGGAGTACAATGTAAATACTGTTGTACATGAATATCAAGTACAAGGATACTGTATTACCATCTGATACCATCACACATATTACACTAGACACAATGTCAATTGGTCTTAGACACAAAGTGTTAAATGCAAGTAACCAAATGCAAGAGAGCAGAGGCCTAGAAATTTAAGCAGGAAGTGCCCTCAGTTTAAATCACTGAAGTATAGGGTTGTTTTTTTCAACTGTGTGTACTTTTAGCACTGTGGACTTTTAGAAAATAAACTCTTAAAACACACTTTGCACACTTGATTATTTAGAGAAATAGTTTGACCAAAAATGATAATTCTCTCATCATTAACTCACCATTATGCCATCTTAAACTCATATGACTTACTTTCTTCTGTGGAAGATATGAAGATATTTTCATGGATATGTGAGGTGCATTTTGTTTTTTTCACACAATGCAAGTCAATGGGGTCCAAAACTTTCAAGCTTTCTTTTTGTAAGGTTTTGGACCCCACTGACTTGCATTGTATAGACTATAGATAAGATAACTTCTCTATCAAAGTATTATGGTTTGTGTTCCACAGAAGAAATTGACACATCTTGGATGGGATAATGGTAAGTACAATGAGAGAATTGTCATTTTTGGGTGAACTATTCCTTTAATTTGTCCACAAACAACACTCATACATTTAAATGCATCACAGGAGAATTCTGTCGTATTGTGTTTTTAAAAGCGTCATGTGGTGGAAATGACATTTTAAGCTTTATGAATTAATGGACTCTTTTGTCTTGTGAATGTCCATTCATTCATTGTTAAGGCTAGTGTCATATGTAATATATACTAATTACACACACGGAAAATTATATACAATAACATTTTTACTTTTTTTTTAATTTTTTTTTTTATACAGCACTACATAGGGATGTCATAAAATATTAATTATTTATTGGCACATTATATGATCAATATTTTTTTTTGAGTCATTGGTAATACAAATTAGCAACATTTTATTTAGAAGCCTAATTTGCATGCTTTCCTTTTCACTCAGTTTGGCGTAATAGCGTTGGGAGACCACAACAGCGTGATATAACCTTTACTGAAGCCGGTCACAGATTACACAGACACACACACACACACAACGAGCTGATTTTGCACAACAGATGGCTGTCCAAAGTTACAAAGGTTTATGTACTTCAAGAATAAACAGTGATGTTGATGAGTTTGCAGGTTAGTGTATGAAACCATTGTAACTGTGCAAACTGAATGATTAGAAATGGCGACGTTAATTATGCAATTTCTCTGTCTGTAGCATTGAATGGGAGTGCCCCCATTCTTAACAACTCTTAACCAAAAACTTAGTTTGTAACAAATAACAAATATATGATTGAAATGACTGTGATACTGTCATAATTTTGGAAAAACTGATTGATTATTGTGATCATATTCACACAATAATAGTATTGGTTTGATTATTTTACTCCTTGTTTAGATTAACATAATTGTACAACTGTATTAATAATTTTTATGATTGACTAAAAAGTTTCCAGGACTTGTGACGATATAACAAAAATATTTTGTGTTTTAGTTTTAATAAAGATACACACTTTGAAATATAAAGGCTCCATTTACACCTGGCATAAACATGCGTTTCATATCTGGATATTCTTTAGCTGGATTGCATTTACATCTTGCTGTCAAATGCGTCTCCACTGTGATCGGATAGAGAACAAAGGGAAAATGGAAAAACGTTACTTACATATTACACCAGAGACTGAAAATAACTTAAATGTTTTATTTTTAGCTAATTATAAAAACATTGATTGATAATTCATATGCTTACCATCACTTTGACAGTTCAGGGTTTCTCCTGCATTGAAATGCTTTGCAAAATTTTGGGCCTCCAAAGCAAATTATTATATTTATCTTGTGTTTGGCAATTGAATCACCGAATATGCTTCTGAAATGAAACAAACAATTCTGCCGTGCAGTTGATACCTGGTCAAATGTGTCGTGCGAAACATGAGTGGGATTTAAGGAGAGAGTCGAGACATACCAAGTTTATTCCAATTGAATAATATATGGGATGTTGTTCATTTTTCTGGTGACAAGACTGCAAGGCCACAGCGTTTGTTGTGTTCTTCACATTGAGACAGCAGAATTAACAAAAAAGAGCTTTGGCAATGCTGGATGACTGTAGTGCACTCATTATATAATTAATTAGTCTACTAGCGTAGTTGTATCCGGATTACAGAAACTCTGTGATCCAATCACAGTGCGTCTTGGGTACATTTACACCTGCCATTTAATCTAGTCAACTAGTGCTATCCGATATTGATTCGATCACTGTATTTTAATGCCAAGTGTAAAGGGGGCCAAAGAAACACCAGGATACAAAATAATGCATGGAAACACAAATAGTGTGTGACATTGTAGTGTTGATGAACATTTCTCTGTGAATATCTCTTTTTCTCACTCAGCTGTGATGAGTACGTCACTCAGTTGGATGAGATGCAGCGTCAGCTGGCAGCCGCAGAGGACGAGAAGAAGACGCTGAACTCTCTACTCCGTATGGCCATTCAGCAGAAGCTGGCACTCACACAGCGCCTGGAAGATCTCGAGTTCGACCACGAAGAGACTCACCGGAGCGGAGCCAACGGCCGCGCCAAGACCACCTCCTCACGTGGGAGATCCGCCCACAACTCCACGTACTCCCGTGTAAGTCATGCCCCCTCCGCCACCTGTGGGGGTCACGGTGAGCCCAATGTCCAAATGGGAACACAGATGGTCTTTTGCAGCGAAAAGTACAAGATCTACTGCGACTAAAGCCATTGCTTCAGTTGATAGCTGACTGTACAAAGCTCCACTCACGCTCTTTGCTTGCTGTGTGCTAACCCGTATGATGTGTCCATGTGTTTAGGGCGGAATACGGTCATGCCTGCCAGCGTTCTAGTATCCAGCAGAATGAAGTTGATGTTGTAGAGCTCGCAGTATGATAGCATTTAGTCGTATAGGTTCACGGGAAGGGCTGCTTGTCATCTTCCAGTATTATGGTGCTTAAAGCAGCTTCGCACATGGGTGTGTGTGTACGCGTGTTCTTAGATTTGACCGATATATGTGCTAGATAGAGCGCGTTGAATTGTGGTTGTCACAATCTGTCTGATAGCTTTTTGCCCTCTTTCTTTCAAAAGTCCTTTTTTCTCTGACCTTCATCCCAGTGGAGAAAAACTGCTTAAGCCAGCCAAAGGTGGTCTTACTATAGTAGCTAATACCAGCAAACCACCTTAGGCTGGTTTAAGCTGTTTTTTCAAGCGGGGATCTCTCTCTTGCCTCTGAAACGGGCAGCCCGTCCAATCAGGTAACATGTGTTTACATGGCAGATGAAACTAAATATGCAAACTTTCTCCCTGCCTTGTTGATGTGCGGGAAAACCCATTGAATTGTGCCATTTTATTTAGCTAGAATAAAAATTAAAAAAAAAACGAATTTGACGGGTTTGGCCCACGAGTGAGCATTTTGAGGGATGCCACTCATGAGGAGGCAGGCGGGAACGCACAGTGTGCATACATAAGCATGCGCCGGGAAGCGCATCGGTTTCTGGCCTGTTTTTCAGTTTGCAATTGCTAGTAGATGTGTGGCTGCAAAACTTTGAGAGCTTTAACATGTTCTAGACTTGATTTCATGTACTTGAGCACACTTGACACAGGGCTTAATGTGGTGAAGTCATGGTGAAGGGCTTTACATGGTGATAATTAAATGTTCTCTTCAATTTATGTGTAAAACAAACAGAGGAGGAGCTTTGTGTGTTGCAACACTCCTTTCAAAACAACACAAATCATAACTTGTCTTTTTTTGGATTTAGTAGATAACATACTGTATTATAAAAATGAGTCATGTTCAAAAGACAGTAAGGTATATTTCCATATAGTCTAGTGGTTAGGATTCCTGCTTTTTACTCTGGTGTCATGAGTCTAGAGTCTTGCCTAATACATTAATCACCAATCCATTTGATCACCTGTTACTACTTTTCAATCACCAATCATATTCAATTACTGACAATTTCATGAAATGGAATGAGATAAGTAACGTTTGTCAGGGATTGGTGAGAAAATTCCGGGCTCAATACAAGTTTAGCTCAATCGACAGAATTTGTGGCATAATATTGATTACCACAAAAAATAATTTTGACACGTCACTCCTTTTCTAAAAAGAAATTAATAAATCTAGGTTACGGTGAGGTGTGTACAATGGAATTGAAAGGGGCCAATTTTTGGATGGTTTAAGGCAGAAATAATAAAGCTTATAATTAGAGGTAGACCAGTATATCGGTATTACCAATTAAACGGTGCCAAAAGTTGCATTTGGATCTGAACTATCGGTGAAAATCTATGCCGATATTTGCCGATTACCATTTTGTATTTTCAAAATAAGAGTCCCTGGTGTGTTTTGAGCTTGTTTATGCTTAAAAGTACCGCGTTATGCACCATATTTTGGATTGTATTAATTTTGGAGTATTTGTCTTTTCCCGCTATAGTAAGAAAAGAATGAGATAATTTTTTACATTCTATGAATCGATTTTAAAAACTATTGGCCAATTAATCGGTTATCAGCAATTCCCACCACCTTAGTCATCAGTATCGGCAAAATCCACTATTGGCTGACCTCTTATACTTATATAAAAGGACTTGCATTAATTATTCTGTAAAAACTCATGTATTATTGGAGCTGTAAAGTTGCTTAAAAAATAGGTTTCACAATTGTTTAAATGTCGTCATAGTAACAAAGTTGTAAAATTGGCTATAACTTCACTCAGAATAGGCTAGTTAGGATTTTATCATACTAAGATCATGTTATAAACACAGTGACTATACTTTTGAAACGGTTTACAGATTGGCCCCATTGACTTCCATTGCAAGTGTCTCACTGTAACCTCGATTTTTGCTTCTTTTCTTTTTAAGGAAAGGAGGGACGAGTTGAAATACATTTTTGTGATAATCAACATTATGCCACAAATGCTGTTGATTGAAATGAACTTGTATTGAACCCGGAACGTTCCTTTAACTAGATCTGGTGGTTTGGTATCGATATCTGATCTGGTGCTTTACTTCAACAATAAGCTTTGTATATTTGTATCTTTGTTTTTTGTTTATGCTCAGAAGATATTGATTTACATTAGTTGTTTCTTGCCTTGTCAATGAATGTAGAATTTTACCGATTTTGGTTTTTAGAAAGTATTACTAATTAACATCTGGTAAAAGTCTGCTATCTTAAGTCTGTTGTCAGTACGCCACCTTGGAGGAGTAGATCAATTCATTTTTCACTGTTTGCAACCTTTACTATTTAACAAGCATTTTAAAGTCCAACCAGGCAAACTGATTGTTTATTTGTTTGACGACTAATTGAAATAATTTGGGCTTGAGAATTTTGCAGCTTTTGTTCAGATGGAAGGCTTTCTGAATTTAACCTTAATGCTAACTGCTATTATTTCTGTGTTCTCCAATTCAACATTCCACCAGTGCTGACAAATTCAGTGTTCCCTAACAGCTAAAGTTGAACACCCCTGGACTAACAAAACACACTGGATGACCATTTACTTGGTTCTTTTTTCATTCTTGGAAATTATAAACCTTTCTAGTCGTTATACAAATGAGCTCCAGCAGGGTATTTTAAGTACATTTTGACTTTTAAGGAAAAGTTTTATTTATTTCTTTGGAAGACTGCGTTCACAAAGTCCTGAAAACATCAACTCCAAATTTTATTAAAATATCTAAATTTTTATATATATATATATATATATATATATATATATATATATATATATATATATATATATATATATATATATATATATATATATATATATATAAGTTGTTTTTTTTTTAATGATTTTTTTAATGAAATTTTTTGATTTCCTCAACTTTCATCAGTTTGTCTAGGATTTTGTAACCCTTAATATAGGGTTATATTGCTTTTATGTTAACATTTATTTTATTAACTTAGTTTGGTGTTTTGGTTTATGAGTTGATATTTTACACAGTATATTTGAAGATTATTGGGTTTCCTCGTGTTAATATCACATCACAATCTATGTTATGTATCCTATTACTCCTCTGTGTTCCTCATAATTTGTTTTGTTTTTCACATTTTGTTTTACTGCCATATTTTAAACAAAATTCCAGGCGGTCATATGCTGGGATTTTGTCGATGTATTATTCCTAGGAATAGTTCAAAGTGAACATTTACAAACGTAATGACATTGTGGCTTAATTTGATAAAGGAGGCTTTGGAAAAACCAGCAAAACGATTGAATTTCATGGATTGGACATGAATGGATTTTTCTTTTTCATTTCAAGCATTTTCATACGAGCTTCACAGGTATCACTGACCTTCGGCATTTTGTACAAGAATAGATGAATTAATTCCAAATTGGAATGCTGTAATTTTCTCTCTGTCTATTGTGCCAAGTGTCGGTGCACCTTCTGGGTTTTTGAAAAGGATCGGAAGCGATATACACAAGAAGAGGGTGTGGCCCGTGACCTCTACTTTACCCTCCATCTGGTTTGTTTTTGTTGATGCTTTTCATTCTGACCATTAGTGCCTTTTATTATTTCAAGAGAGAATCCTAGACTAGCTTTTAGGTTTTTGTAGTTTTCTTTTCCCACTCCTTCCAAAAGATCAACGGATGAGTATGTCTTGTTTCAGACTTAACAGCAGCAATAAGCGCAGAAGACATTCATTCTGTTTTGCGAGAGTGTGAAGATGATATTTACCGTTAGTGAAATTAAACCGAGATTGTACTGAATTCTTCAGGTCAGTGATCCTAATAGCAAATTCAGGGGTTTTAGCAAACGTTATTTTGTCGTTATTTTAATGGTTTGAAGCCAGATTTATCCTTGTTTGCCTCATTATGAACTGAACTTCTGAGACACGAAACGCATGTTGTGTTTTGCTGTTGGAGACTGGTGTTATTTAGCTTTGTATGGTGAGATAGCTGAAGATCATGTGGTATTGATAGTATTGTTGACAGTTGTGAGAAAGCGTGCGTCTTCTTTCTGTCCAGTAGTTTTGTTTTGCTTTTGTATTTTTTTGTTTTTTTATATAAACTTGAATATTTTTACATGGTTAAACAAGCATTACAATTTCAGGAAACAGAAAACATTTTGCATCAACAAGCAAACGGTGCCATGAAAGTCGCATCTTGTTTGTTGAGGCATAAATATAAGAAATACAGTCGGTAAGCGAGGAAAAAAAATAAACTAAGTGCAATTTTTTTAAAACAATTTACATGATAAATAAAGTTTTCTGTTTGCTGGAAGTAAAAGCATCGTGATATTCAACTAGCTGTGGAAGCTTATGATTGGAAACTCTTATTATTGTGTTCCAGTATTCATCTATATGGAAAGTTTGATACCTTTATATAAAATAACAACAACTTCCACATGTTTGTATTTATTTGAAATGTCGTGCAGTACTGAACTTTATAATGTGCATTATTATGTCATATGCATGTATTTCCTCAGTCATGGGACTTTTACACAGAGTCGAAAAAACAAACTTTACAACTCCAAAGAATTGGAAGACAAAACGAGAATGGGGTAAAAAGAGGGTGAGCTGGAAATGTTTAGTATTTAATTGGCATATTACTGCTGACATAAACGCGTTAAAGTATTGTTTATTCTGTCTGTGTAGAGGTAGTCATGCTGGCCAAAATCAATAATTATAAATAAAAAGTCACAACTTTTCTTTGTGTTTGTGTGCCTGTTTGTGTCCCACAACTGCTCTGATATAATTATGTATTCCCATTAGTCACAGGACTATTTCCCAGTGTTGTCTTCCATTTTGAAGGGTTGATCTCATAGTTCTTTTTATAATTAATAATTTATTGTATTAATAATAATGATATAATTACATGCAATCATCAGGGCTTAGTCCAGAGAACTGTGGATAAATACAGTATGAGGTAATTTTAATATTACTAAAACTAAAGTGAAAATGACCCCTAACTCTTAGAAATGCTCAAAGATATGAAGTTGTGTGATTGTAACACTATGTAATTTAAAATGCGCTTTAGAAGAAGAAAAAAACGATATATTTGTCCCTTTTGGCTTTTGAGCGTATCAAGTTCAAGTGTTTTAAATTACTTTAGAAGATAGCAGGCTAAAGAACAGTTGTGGCCAAAATCTCATAATTAAATAAATATGTTTCTCCAAAACACATTTTCCACAATTATTGGCACCCCTAGAAATTCTTATGAGTAAAATATATCTGAATTCCCATTCATATTTAAAAAAAATTTTGTAGGGTGATTAGGAACATGAAATTGTTCAGCCATGACTCCCTGTTTCACAGGGGTATAAATTAAGTTTAATTGCACAAACCAAATTCCCTTAATCATCAATCACAGTGGGTTAGACTTAAGAATAAATTTCGGATGTGCAGCAAAATGTTGTTGAGCTTCACAAAATGGGAAGTGGCCGTAAGAAAATAGCTAAAGCATTTAAAACACCCATTTCCACAAGCAGAGTAATAATTAAGAAGTTCCAATCAACTGAAGATGTTACAAATCCGCATGGAAGAGGACATGCCTATATTGTCTCCACACACAGTGAGGAGGATGATTCGAGTGGCCAAAAATTCTCCAAGGATCACAGCTGGAGAATTGCAGAAATGAGTTGGGTCTTGGGGTCAGAAGTTCTCCAAAACTGCAATCAGACGTCACCTATATCACCACAAAATATTTGGGATGGTTTCAAGAATAAAAGCCTCTGCTCTCATCCAACAACAAACTTAAGCATCTTCAGTTTCAAATGGGACTAGGTTCTATGGTCAGATGAAACAAAAATGGGTCTTTTTGGTAGAAAACACCAGATATGGGTTTGGCATACACCGAGATGAAGTACACAATGCCCACGGTTTAATGTGGTGGTGGATCTTCAACGCTGTGAGGCTGTTTTTATGCCAGAGGTCTTGGACATCTTGTTCGGATACATGGTATCATTACCTCAGGAAAAAAAAAAAAAAAAAAAACCTGACTGCCGTTGCCAGAAATCTTAAAATGGGCCCGATTGGATCTCAGCAGGACAATGATCCAACACACACATCAAAATCAACACAAAAATGGTTCACTGATCACAAAATCAAGGTTCTGCCATGACCATCCCAGTCCATGGACCCGAACCCCATAGAAAACAGAGTCCACCAGTGTCGACCTCGGAATTTGAATGATCTGGAGAGATTCTGTATAGAGGAATGGTCTTAGATCTCTTGCCATATGTTCTCTAACCACATTAGGCATTATAGGAGAAGACTCAGAGCTGTTATCTTGGCAAAGGGAGGTTGCACAAAGTATTGAATAAAAGGATGCCAATAATTGTGCCACACATTTATTTATTTACCAGGGACAATGCACATTAATCAACATTTCAGTTTTACACTTCAATGTAAATGTACCAGAGTTAGCTAATAAGCTAATTTTCATCCGTAGTCCCTGGGCAGGTTATAACAAATCAGTGTCCACTATCCTCACTACTGTGCTTCAGCAAGTACTGCAAGCGAAATACAATACCAAATACATAAATACATTACAAGAGTGACAGAGATATATATAAAAAAATAACATTAAGATTATGTAAAGTGCTGAAAATAGGTTGTTAGATTACTAGTGGTAGTCTGGTTTGCCTGAAGCCATATCTTAAGTTTATGTTTAAATGTTAGGTAATTAGTCCCTTCTCTCTGTTCAGTAGGTAAAATGTTCCAGTAACGGATGGCCCTAATTGAGAATGCTGTTTGTCCAAACTTACTACGTCTGTACTGTACAACACAGTCCCCTCTGGTAACTACCCTTGTTACCCTACCACTGCTATCCTTCTGCTTTATTAACTGGCTCAACGGGGGAGGGGCAAGCCCATGTAACACCTTAAAGATGAAGCATGCATCTGCAAAAATTTTAAATCTAAATTGAATAGACCAAAAATTGAGACCAACATGTATAACAATATGTTATATGGGAAAAGAACGTAGCATGCGTAAAGAGGTTGGCTGCCTCTGTTGTTAAATATGGTCTGGTGTGTGTGTGTTTTGAAATCTTTGCAAATGTATTAAAAATAAAAAAACAAAAAAATCACATGTACATAAGTATTCACAGCCTTTGCCATGACACACAAAATTGAGCTTAGGTGCATCCTATTTCCACTGATCATCCTTGAGATGTTTCTACTACTTGATTGGAGTCCACCTGTGGTAAATTCAGTTGATTGGACATGATTTGGGAAGGCACACACCTGTCTATATAAGGTCCCACAGTTAACAGTGCATGTCAGAGCACAAACCAAGAGGAATTGTCTGTAGACGTCTGAGACAGGATTGTATCGAGGCACAGATTTGGGGAAGGGTACAGAACAATTTCTGCTGCATTGAAGGTCCCAATGAGCACAGTGGCCGCCATCATCCGTAAATGGAAGAAGTTTGAAACCACCAGGACTCTTCCTAGAGCTGGCCGCCCGGCCAAACTGAGCGATCAGGGGAGAAGGGCCTTAGTCAGGGAGGTGACCAAGAACCCGATGGTCACACTGACAGAGCTCCAGCGTTTCTCTGTGGAGAGAGGAGAACCTTCCAGAAGAACAACCATCTCTGCAGCACTCCACCAATCAGGCCTGTATGGTAGAGTGGCCAGACAGAAGCCACTCCTCAGTAAAAGGCACATGACAGCCCATCTGGAGTTTGCCAAAAGGCACCTGAAGGACTCTCAGACCATGAGAAACAAAATTCTCTGATCTGATGAAACTAAGATTGATCTCTTTGGCCTGAATGGCAAGCATCATGTCTGGAGGGCCAGGTGATGAGCGGTGCCTGGTTTCAATACCATCCCTACAGTGAAGCATGGTGGTGGCAGCATCCTACTGTGGGGATGTTTTTCAGCAGCAGGAACTGGGAGACTAGTCAGGATCGAGGGAAAGATGAATGCAGCGATGTTCAGAGACATCCTTGATTAAAACCTGCTCCAGAGCTCTCTGGATCTCAGACTGGGGTGAAGGTTCATCTTCCAACAGGACAACGATACTAAGCACACAGACAAGATAACAAACGCTCCCCATCCAACCTGATGGAGCTTGAGAGGTCCTGCAAAGAAGAATGGGAGAAACTGTGCCAAGCTTGTAGCATCATACACAAAAAGACTTGAGGCTGTAATTGGTGCCAAAAGTGCTTCAACAAAGTATTGAGCAAAGGCTGTGAATACTTTTTTTTTTTTTTATTATTTATTTTTTTTTATAAATTTTAAAAGGTTTCAAACAAACTTCTTTCACGTTGACATTATGGGGTATTGTTTGTAGAATTTTGAGGGAAAAAATGAATTTAATCTATTTTGGAATAAAGCTGTAACATAACAAAATGTGGAAAAAGTGAAGTGCTGTGAATACTTTCCAGGTGCACTGTATGATGTTTACAACTATGATTCATTTATTTCTGTTATTCTAAAAACTGGTTAGGCCTCATTGATGGAAGCTACAGTTCTGGGAGAGTGGCTTTGGGCCAGCTTCTCAACTGAGTTTATAAAAAAAATATTAAAATACTTGCTATCAGATCATGATCATGGGTTAAGATTCCATTCACCCTAAATTCAGGTTCCTTTGTTCTCTGGTCATTGGTCATTTATTCCAAATAAGTTTCGCATTTCCCCTGACTACTTTGATAACACTAATGAAAAACTCAGCTTTAGCCTTCCTTATGTTCCATATTACCTTATTTCGAAGGAATGTAAAGATACGCCTATCACTACTATTACCTGATCTAAGTGCTCTTTTTAATGCATAATCGCATTCTTTCGTTTGTTGCCGGAGGGTTTCATTGAGCCATGGTAAAGTGTTTTTATGTCTAGGATTGTGTTGCACCTTCCTTGTAAAGGAGGACATTACTTTGTTAATGGTGGTCAAGAATGTATTGAAGCTGTTCTCGGCATCTTCGCTGGATAGAAGGTTGGACTAATCGATTTGTTTTAGCGCAGTTTCAAAGTTTATAATAAAAATATATTGACTTGTGTTGTGTTTGCAATTGTTTGATATCCATTAAAGGATAGATTTTTGTGAATATTTTTAATGAAAGATCATAGGGATAATCAATTAAGACAAATTTTCACCGCCTTTTTTGCTCATATTTACCAAGGGTGCAAATATTTTAACTGTAGGTACTTATGAGAAATAATAGTTGCTAGTTTTGCCAAAGTTGGCAAGGTTCATGGCATGGTGTCTTAATAAAAGAGTTTTGTAAATGTCCTGGCTCGTGAATTAAAGTTTCCTCGAGCACTTCAGTATTAATTACTCTTGTTTTCAGGGTTATAAATCTTATGGATATGGAAGCACATTTACACCACATAAAAAAATCATGGTTTGGTAAATAAAAATTATGAGATACAAAGTCAGAATTTTATGATACAACTCAAAATTATGAGATACTAAGTCAGAATTTTATGATAAAACTCAAAATTATGAGATGCTAAGTCAGAATTTTATGATAAAACTCAAAGATATGATATACTAAGTCAGAATGTTATGATAAAACTGAAAATTATGAGATACTAAGTCAGAGGTTTATGATTAAATAGTCAATTTCAAGATTTCTTTTTAGTGAGATCAGGTAGCGGGCTGGTGACGTTGGAACAATTAGGCACAAACCTTCGATAGTAGCCGGCGAGCACCAGGAACTTTTTTGGTCTTGGGTCTCAGGCAGGTCATGATCACTGCAGTTTTATCAATTTGGGGATGCACCTGCCCATGGCCCAAGTGAAAACTCAAACACCATTCCTCCACCTGCCCAATTGCGCACTTCTTCGGGTTTGCTGTGAGCTCCGCTCATTGCAGTGACCTCAGAACTGCCCTCAGATGTTGCAAATGCTGCTGCCAATCATTACTGTAAATTATGATATCATTGTAACAAGGGACTGGACTGGACAGGGGAAGAAGGACACGATGACAGGCTGGAGAACTCAAAGGTAAGGTTTCTTTAATTTTTCAAAAGGTAACGGGGAACACAAAGTTGAACACAAATGATCTTTTTTAAAGGGGTTGCGAAATCTTTAAATGAGGCTGCCAACGCTGGACTGGCATTCTGTCCCGACTGGCGGTGTTGTGGCTCTTATATGCCGCTCTCCCCGTGCTCACTGAAATTAGAGACAGGTGTTAGACATATTTTAGCTCAGGTGCAAGCGCCCTTACCACTCCCCCTCTCCGGACGGGCGCTTGACCACGCCCCCGCTGCCACATACCCCCACCGCCCGACTCAGGCCGGGGCGTCATCCGGCCTGCCTACCACTCCCCCCCCATTTCTGGAAAGGAAGTCGGCGACAGCCATCTGCACCCCCGGTCTGTGGACCACCTCGAACTTAAAAGGCTGGAGAGCCAGATACCAACGGGTGATCCGGGCGTTAGTATCCTTCATGCGGTGGAGCCACTGCAGTGGGGCATGATCCGAGCAGAGGGTGAAGGCCCGCCCCAGCAGGTAGTAGCGGAGTGTGAGGACCGCCCACTTGATAGCTAGACACTCCTTCTCCACGGTGCTATACTTCGTTTCCCTCAAGGAGAGCTTCCTACTGATGTATAGCACCGGGCGCTCCTCCCCCTCCACCACCTGCGAGAGTACGGCCCCCAGCCCTCTGTCTGAAGCGTCCGTCTGTAATAAGAAAGGGAGAGAGAAGTTAGGGGAATACAAGAGCGGCCCCCCACAGAGTGCGGCTTTAATTTGTGTGAACGCCTGCTGGCACTGTTCCGACCATTGGACCGGATCTGGAGCCCCCTTTTTAGTGAGGTCAGTCAGCGGGCTGATGACGTCCGAATAATTAGGTATGAACCTTCTGTAGTAGCCAGCCAGCCCCAGGAACTGCCTCACCCCCTTTTTGGTCTTGGGCCTAGGGCAAGTCGCAATCGCCGCGGTTTTATCAATTTGGGGACGCACCTGGCCATGGCCCAAGCGGAACCCCAGATACCGCACCTCCACACGCCCAGTCGCGCACTTCTTAGGGTTTGCAGTGAGTCCCGCCCGCCGCAGCGACTTCAGGACCGCCCTCAGATGTTGTATATGCCGCTGCCAGTCATTACTATAAATAATAATATCGTCTATGTAGGCAGCGGCGTAAGCAGATTGCGGCCGGAGGACACGGTCCATTAAACGCTGGAACATGGCTGGGGCCCCGAACAAACCGAACGGAAGTGTCACGAATTGGTGTAATCCAAACGGCGTGGTGAAGGCTGTTTTTTCTCGGGAGATTGGTGTCAAGGGGATCTGCCAATAACCCTTTGTTAAATCCAATGTCGAATAAAAGCGAGCAGTACCTAACCGATCGAGCAGTTCATCAACACGGGGCATTGGGTACGCGTCAAATTTAGACACCGCGTTGACTTTTCTATAATCCACACAGAACCGCACCGACCCGTCACTCTTGGGAACAAGAACGACTGGGCTGGACCAATCGCTGTGGGATTCTTCTATTACCCCCATATCAAGCATGGCATCCAATTCGTCCCGGACAATTTTCTTTCTATGCTCGGGGAGGCGATAAGGGCGGCAACGAACGACCGCCCCCGGCTCGGTCTCGATATGGTGCTGGATGAGGTTCGTGCGACCCGGCAGGGGAGAAAACACGTCCGCAAACTCCTTCTGCAACCTGGCAACCTCTGCTCGTTGGCACGGGGAGAGGTGGTCTCCACAAATGACCGGGGCATTGAGATCTGGGTTTGGATTTACCTCCGGTCCGAGCTCCGCCCTCTCCGGGACCACCGTAGCCAACGATACAGGGACCGCCTCCCTCCACAATTTAAGGAGGTTGAGGTGGTAGATTTGACGCGCATTCCCTCTATCGGTTCGCTTAACTTCATAATCGAGATCCCCCACTCGTCGTGTGACCTCGAAGGGCCCTTGCCACTTGGCGAGTAATTTGGAGCTCGATGTGGGAAGCAATACAAGAACTTTATCTCCCGGTGCAAATTCCCTCAGCCGCGTTCCCCTGTCGTACAGCCGGCATTGACGTTCTTGGGCCCGGAGCAAATTCTCCTGTGTTAGTTTCCCCAAAGTGTGGAGCTTTGCTCTGAGGTCAAGAACGTATTGAATTTAATTTTTGCTATTTGTAGGTCCTTCCTCCCAGCCTTCTCGTAAAACATCTAAGATGCTGCGCGGGCATCGCCCGTACAACAGCTCAAATGGAGAGAAGCCGGTTGAGGCTTGCAGGACCTCTCGCACTGCAAACAACAGGGGATCGATCCATCTGTCCCAGTTTTTAGCATCCTCGTGCACGAAATTACGAATCATGTTTTTGAGGGTTTTGTTAAAACGTTCCACTAGGCCATCTGTCTGCGGATGATACACGCTAGTGCGAATCGATTTAATGCCCAATAGATCGTAAAGTTCGCGAAGTGTGCGTGACATAAACGTTGTGCCTTGATCGGTGAGGATTTCTTTTGGAATCCCCACCCGGAAGATTATTTTGAAGAGCGCCCCAGAAACACTACATGCTGAAATGTTGCTTAGAGGCACTGCTTCCGGATATCGCGTTGCGTAATCCACTAGGACTAACACAAAGCGATGTCCCCGTGCTGTCCGCTCTAATGGCCCGACGAGGTCCATTCCAATTCTCTCGAAGGGGACCTCGATCAACGGAAGAGGGCGCAATGGCGCTTTTGGGGTGGCCAGTGGGTTTACCAACTGGCATTCGCGGCACGCTGCACACCACCTGCGGACGTCACCGCTAATGCCCGGCCAATAAAAACGGGCTATTAGTCGGAGAAGTGTTTTTCTTTCCCCTAGATGACCCGCCATGGGATTATAATGAGCCGCTTGGAATAACATTTCCCGGCGGCTCCGTGGAATCAAAAGCTGTGTCCTATTTTCTTTAGTTTGAGTGTCCTGCGTCACTCTATACAGTCGGTCATTTATAATTGAAAAATAGGGGTATGCGAGTGCGATGTCTGGCTGAAGACGCTGACCATCGATCACTTTTACCTGACCAAAGGCATGTTTGAGGGTTTCGTCCCGCGACTGCTCCAAAGGGAAATCCTCATCAGGGAATTCCCTGCGAAGAGGAGGGGCGGAAGCCTCGCCCCTCTCCTCGTCATCCCGATTTGGAGCAGCCGAGGACGGCCCCGGCTCCGCCTCCCCTGTCAAAGCATCGCACATCGCACATCTCCCCACTTTAGTGCAGGACCCATCCGTACAAACTCCCCCTAACACATCTTTAAACGCTGGCCAATCGGTTCCCAAAATCAGAGGATGGGTGAGGCAGGGACTAACCGCTGCCTCCACTCTATGCTTTTTTCCCCGGAATTTCACTAACAAGGTCATCATCGGGTACTTGTGAATATCCCCATGCACACACCTCACCCTCACCCGTCTAGCTGTGCCCAAAGCCCCGGGTTGAACCAAGCGTTGATGGATGGTGGTCTGATTGCAACCGGTATCCAGCAATGCTTGGTGTGTACCCCCCTGGATTCTTACCGGAATCCGGTACGCTCCAGCCCGATCGGGGGCAGCATGCGGTGGATCGGAGACCCGAACCACCGTCCCCACTTCCATCATCGGACACTGATCGCGGAAGTGGCCCGGGTCCCCGCACCTCCAACAGGCTGGCCCAGGCGCCACACCCGTACCTGCGTCGGCGGACGCCCCCACCTGAGGGGGAGAGCGGCTGAATGTGGCGGGGGGGGGGGGTGTGCGATGCCACCGTGGGTCTCTGCCAGGCTCCTCGCCTGCGGGGGGCAGGAACGGACCCTGGAAGGAAGACAGAGCGACAGGGGGGAGGGGGATGGGGAAGAGCGGAAAAAAACACAGGGGGAGGGGAGGGAGAGAGAGAGAGGGCTCGTCCGCCCTCGGGACCGCCGCCATGTGGTCCTCCGCAAGCTGCACGGCTGCCTCCAGCGACGTCGGGCGGTGGCACTGGACCCACTCCGCCGTTCTCTTGGGTAATCGTTGGGTGAATTGCTCCAGCACCACCTGATCGATGAGACCCTCGACGCCGCAGTCCCCCACTAGCAGCCACTTCCGGCAGGCATCACGGAGCCGCTGAGCAAACGCGAACGGGCGGTCGGCTTTGTCCAGCTTCATGGCCCGGAAGAGCTGACGATTCTCCTCGGGGCTCCGACCAACCCGTTGCATAATGGCTCTCCTCAGATCGGGGTAGGCCAGGAGGTTCGCTGCCGGCAGTTGTTGAGCCGCGTGTTGGGCTTCCCCGGACAATAGAGGTATGAGGCGGGCTGCCCATTGATCGCGCGGCCAGGCCCAGATCTCCGCGGTGCGCTCAAACAAGTCCAGAAAGGCCTCTGGGTCGTCCGTCGCCCCCATCTTCTGTAACATGGGAGGGGGCAACGGAGAATGATTGTCCGGGGTCGCGGCTGTGGCGGGAGCGACCTCCCGGCTGAGGAGGCTCCGGATGGCAAGTCGGTCCTCTGCTTGAGCCCGCATGATCTCAAAGAACCGTCGATCCTGGTCCTCTCAGTGCTCAAGCAGGGAGTGCTGGTGGCTTTGATGTAATGTAGCGAGGGACTGGAGGACTTCGGTCAGCTGGGAGGACTCTACGGGGCGACCTTCCATGACTATTTGTCCCGGGTTTCGGCACCAGTGTAACAAGGGACTGGACTGGACAGGGGAAGAAGGACACGATGACAGGCTGGAGAACTCAAAGGTAAGGTTTCTTTAATTTTTCAAAAGGTAACGGGGAACACAAAGTTGGACACAAATGATCTTTTTTAAAGGGGTTGCGAAATCTTTAAATGAGGCTGCCAACGCTGGACTGGCATTCTGTCCCGACTGGCGGTGTTGTGGCTCTTATATGCCGCTCTCCCCGTGCTCACTGAAATTAGAGACAGGTGTTAGACATATTTTAGCTCAGGTGCAAGCGCCCTTACCACTCCCCCTCTCCGGACGGGCGCTTGACCACGCCCCCGCTGCCACAATCATCCAAATAAGCAGTAGCATGCACAGTGTGCGGTATGAGGACTCTGTCCATAAGACTCTAAAATGTATTCGGGGCCCTAAGCAAACCAAATGGAAGGGTCACAAATTGGTGTAAGTCAAACATTGGCGTTAAGTGGTTCTGCCAATATCCCTTTGTTAAATCCAGTGTTGAATAAAAGCAAGCCAAGCACAACTGATCAAGCTGTTTGTCAACACAAGGCATTGGATAAGTATAAAATTTATTTTTATATAAATCAATCAACTGCTGCGTTAACTTTTCTATAATCCACACAAAACTGAACCAAGCTATCGCTCTTAGGCACCAGAACCACCGGGTAGGCCCAATCACTGTGGGATTCTTCTATTAACCCCATATCGAGCATGGCCTTTAATTCTTCCCATACTGCTTGTTTCTTGTGTTCATGTAAGCGGTAGGGACGACTACATACCACAACCTCTGGGGTTGTCTCGATGTGGTGTTTTATGAGATTAGTGCAGCCAGGGAGAGGCGAGAGCATGTCAGAGGAATTATTTTGCAACATCTGTACTATGTGATGTCGAGAGGTGGTCTACACAAGGGACCAGTGTGAACTGACCGAGCTCCTCCCTCTCCGGAACTACCTCGCCATGGTTTTAGTAGGTTGAGGTGGTAAATTTGAAAAGTCCTGTCCCTATCCATGCACACTACCTCATAATCTATTTCCTCAACTCTCCTTGCGACCTCTAAGGGCCCTTGCCACTTTGCGAGTAATTTAGTGCTTGATGTAGGCAATAGTACAAGTACTTTATCTCCCCATGCTAACTCCCGTAGCTAAGCTCCCCTGTTGTACAACTGGGACTGACATTGCTGAGCCTGTAGCAAATACCTCTGTGATAGGAGCCCCAGTGTGTGGAGTTTTGTTCTCAGGTCAAGAACGTATTGAATTTCGTTTTTGCTCTGTGAAACTATGAATCATATTTTTTAAGGTCTTATTAAATCGTTCGACCAAGCTGTCTGTTTGTGGATGGTACACACTTGTCCGCATCAATTTAATACCCAATAATTTGTACAGCTTGCATAGTGTATGTGACATAAAAGTAGTGCCCTGATAAGTGAGGATTTCTTTCGGAATAACCATTTGGGAGATTATTCTGAAGAGTACCCCTGCAACACTACGTGCGTAGTCCACCAGAACCAACATAATATGATGCCCGTGTACTGACCGGGGCCATCCCCGTGTACGCTGCTAAATGGTCCTCTGCTATCTGCATTGCTTCATCCAGTAATGCCGGCTGGTGGCACTGGACCTATTCTGCAATTCCTTTTGGTAGATAGAAAACAAATTGTTCCAGTACCACGAGATTGATGACACACCTGACGTCGCTGGGTTCCTCAGCCAGCACCCACCGCCAGCAGGCATCGTGGAGCTGTTGAGTGAAGGCATACGGGCGGCCAACCTTACTCAGTGTCAGCGGAACCACTGGTGATGCTCTTCGGGACTGAGGCTGACCCACTGCAGGATGGCTTTCTTCAGCTCAGGGTACCTCAGGAGGTTGTCGACCGGGAGCTGTTGGGCCGCTAGTTGGTAGAGTTGGTAATTAGTCACAATTCATCTATCTCTTCATCTCATTTCTCTCTTCCCAGATGGGCGCTCGGCCATGCCCTCACCTCCACAAACAGTTTAAATAGCCAAATTAGGTAAATGCTTTAACTGTTTTAAATATCTCATCTAATGCATTGACAGTTGAATGCTGAAGGGTCCATGCAGGTAACACAATAGATATGTTTGTAGAACAGTGAAGGCCTACTCTACAGGGCTGAACATTTTTTCATAGTATTCGTTTCGGTCTCGCAAATTGTGTGTGAATAGACCTTAAAAGGTGCGGTAAGGGATGTTAGCCATTCTGGAAATTCCTTCAGCTATCGATTTAGACACACCCCTCTTTCCAAAAGCCCGCCCTCCAAAGATACCATTGACACCTTCACCAAGCTGTAGTAGAAAACTCCAGAAAGAGAATGGGTTACTGCAGAAGGGGGTTGGGCCCACTCCAAAAGGGGGTGACTTAAAAAAAAGTGACAGTGGCCCTCAGCCACATTTTCGTTTGATATTTACAAGGTACTGTCAGAGATACCGGTGAGATACCTTTAGACATTTATTTCAATGGTATATTTCAGCAAGTAGGAACATTCTCTGCATTCCATTGCATTAGAAAAAACACTTAAAGCACCTTTAAGTGTCAGTTTTGGTTTTGTTACTGTCTTTAGCCTTTTATAGGGCAGTGTAGTTCAACAATACAACAGGATCAACATAATAGTAAGTAATCTAGTCATCTCTTTTTCTTGTAAAGACCCACATTTGCATTTAGCATTTTCCTGTGTCAATTCAGAGAGAGAGGGAAAGAGACACAAAGAGATGAAATAGTTCTGTGCTGTGTCATATTAATCCATTAGTCAAACCGGTCAAACCAACACTGTACCTTATACTTGTTTGGTTTTCTGCTCAGAAACACACACACACACACACACACACACACACATTCGTGCTGAACGCAGCAGCTGTCTTTCACACACACCTATGAACACAAAAGGTAAGCAGTCAGCCTTCTCTTTTACTTATTTATTTTTTATTATTATAAACTTAAAACTGACTAACACGATGCCACTAGCTTGCCTCGCAAACCTGTCGGTAATGTTTAATCGCTGGATCGCCTAGTTGTGTTCTGGTGTGACTGACTGAAGTAAACTGATCATTTTTACTGTATGCTACACTAATGTCTTTAACAGTCATGAAGGATCAGTCATGATCCAAATTAGATCTCTTTAATATCTCAGTCATTTCTTCTAGACAGCATTGAGATTAAATTAAGCACAAATGGAAAATTTGCTGAAGGTTTCTGCTTCTCAGATGTTTCAGTAATCTTACATGTGTTTTCTCTAGAGATTTAGAAGGGATCTCAAAAATGTCTCAAACCGAGACTCTAATTTAGGCCTACTTAAAAAGAACAGAGACTAACCCATGCTGCATTTTATTGAAATTGTCAAACCCATTGATATTGTTCTTGCTTGATGTGTAGGATCAGACTACTTGACGGCAATGGGCATCTGTATCAAGACAGAAGCAGAAAAATCTTGACGGCGGCCGTGTCTGCTTCTTTTCCACCATTGAATGCTCATAAGGACAAAAGGATAAAAAATAAAACAATAAAACTCTTGCCGAACACATGGATAGAAGTTAAAGCTGAATAAAAGGCACTTTAATATGAGGTAAGAAGAATCAGAAGGGGTTTGAATGTATAATATTTGTATGACTAAACTTGAGACCAGATGAGAAACCTGACTAGTCATGTAATGATAGTTATGATATACTGTATGTGCCATTTTCAATCTGATGGTAGATTTTGGAACAGGGGACATCTCAAAATGGCCTTATTACTATGAGTTGTGCTGAACCACAAAGACTAGTGTATTTACTAATTTATGGATGCATATGTTGTGCAGGCACAACCTGTTGTATGCCTGTTGGGAGATAAGAAATAACAAAATAAAGCAAAAAAAAAAAAGAAAGAAAGAATAAACTCTCTAAGATGATTTACTCAATTGACCCCTACAAGGTCCTTATATAAAAACTTAAAGGGCACCTATTATGACTCTTTTCACAAGATGTAATTTAAATCTTCGGTGTTCCCAGAATGTGTCTGTGAAGTTTCAGCTCAAAATACCCTACAGATCTTTTATTATACCATGTTGAAAATGCCAATTTTTGGGTGGGAATAAAAACTAGCTGTTTTTATGTGTGTACCTTTAAATGCAAATGAGCTGGTGCTCCCTGCCCCATATCCAGAATAGGGCGGAGTTTTGACATCTCTGCTTCAGATAACTAGACATCATAAGCAATATGACTGACAGTGAAAATAGTGGTGTTCAAACCTATATGTTTGAACCAGAGTCAGACACTGATGAGGGACAGACTCCGTCAGAACTAACTACTTTGAGAATGAACCAGGAAGATTCCGAATGGTTATTTGATAAATGTATTTATTTGTTGAGTTTTTTCAGCAGTTTTGCAGAGATGGATGAGCAACACACACACACAAATACTGTTACAACGTTCACTATGCGCTATAACAAAACAACACACAAACAAACATGTCCGTTGGCAGTGTCCGTAAACAGTCATGGGCGGGCCTGTACAAAGTGATGTCACTTTGTACAGAATCTGTGAACGGCTTTATCTGAGACAGTGTTTATGATTAATGGGGATTAAATATATATATATATATATTCTTTTTTTTTTCTTTTTTACTTGATGGGTATTAACACAGACATCAGTTATTTGTTGTGTGGCCTCATCAATTCCTCACGCAAGAAAACTACAAAAGTTTCTATATCCACTGGTTTAATGAAAGATAGCTTGTATTTTTCCTATTATCAACTAACAATAGTTTTGCTGCTGTGCAACCTGCAAGCCAGATAGAGTCTGTTTCTGTTTAATGGTTAAATTAAATGAATCATCATCATTCAAAAACATAATCACTGAAAAATAGATATTTGAAAGCAATTTAATAATTTTAGACCAAAAAGGTCAAACTAAACGTCATTCCCCCAAAATATGTAAAGAAGTATGAACAGTGTTTTGAGGACATAAAGGACAATAAAGAGATGAAGACATTTTCCCAATACAAATTCAAATTAATAGAACAAAATATTTGACTGTATATCTTTCTCACCAATATTAATAATAGCTGAATGAGTATTTAAAACATAAACATTTTACCATAAAAATTAGAAATAAGACCCTTTGATACACCTTTAATTTTTGAAAACGATTCTGAAATCGGAAGGTTTTGGAGGGAAACCCAGGGTTCTTCATATGCCAACACTAAAGAGCGAAGTTGTACCATATATACATGAAAAACCAGCATGAACCAGGAAGATAATATATATCTTTTAGATAACTGTTTACTCCTTACATGCCAGATACTTAGATTACATAAAAACACTGCTTTTAAAACCCCTTTCAAATATTTTAAATGGAGAAAATAACATGTTCATTCCATCTATGGAAGAAAATAAAAATTTCGACAAAAAGTCAAAATCAATGTATTTGATTACCAGAAAACCTGGAATATGTAAGAAAATAATAATTGTCAAAAATAAATAAAAACAAAAAACTGTTCTGGACATTTCATCCTCTCCTACAGTATAGTTTAAAGGTCTAAAGGAACCAAATTCAATTTCACTGAAGTGACGAAAGGCTCTTCTAAATTCAGATGAATAGAGCACAAAAGTCTCTACAGTTTCAGGAATTAAAAATACCATTCAGTTCTTCCATAGTCTAATTCATCTTTAACGATAACTTTTAAACCTTTAAATACAGACCTGCGTGAGATCCAAAGTATTTCATTGATCATATATGCTTCTGTTGAAGCCATCAGTCTGTGTTGTGTCAATTAGAGGTCAACTGATAGCGCCAGTGACATGCACTGATCTCAGCAGGGACAATAAGAATAAAAAGTGAGTAGAATGAGTAGTAATTATAAATACATAACTAATTTATTCGCTTTTTGAGTATTTAACAATTTTCTTGTATATATACTGTAGGTATTTTTTTCCCTTTTTCCTTTATCACAAATAATATTCTATTCTGTTATATTTCTCACAAAAAGCACCACGGTATAACATTAATTTTCAGACATGGTCTGTGATAACCCAATGTTTATGACACGTGTCATAGTAAAACCATGGTATTTTTTAAAGTGCTCATGATCAATCATTCAGTGACATGGCATTACCATGGTAATGTGGTGTACGTTGCAAAGGCACGATCAGAAAATACGAGCGTGAGGCGATTGACTGTGTTCTGCGAATGCTACAGGGTCGTTCAATAACTTATAACATGCGTGTAAGAGCAGCCGTTGGAGTTTCTGGTGTCCCCTTAGGGAGTTGGTGCCCTACGCAGACTGTGTAATATGCGTATAGGGAGCTGTGGTACTATGGTAGCCTAATGGTATTTTTCTGAAAGTGATTAATCTAATGGTTTATTAGTTTCAACAAAACCAAACTGGCTTTGGCTGAACCTGACAGCTCCTTCAGTTTATGTCAATATTCTATAAAAGACGAATTGAAGGTCTGTCGCTGAAAGCGATGCGACCGCTCTCATTATAATTAATAAATCTTTCTACACTGCAGGTGCTCAATGTCAGAAATGTGATAGCATTTGAGGATTATTCTTTTGATGAATTTACAACACAATAAATGGAGTGGACTTTTTATCTGACCTGTTACTCGTCTGATCTAACAGTACTCTGATGCTCCGGGCGACCTCAAACTGCATTTTTTGCTTAATTGAAGAGCACTGCTGCGTTTTTTGTTTAAATATTTTAATTTAATTGTTAAAATGTTTCCCCTTTTTCTGGACGACCAGAAGGGCACCTTTAGATTTGTAAATGAAAGGGGCAGGGACTTGCACCACTGCTGCCCCCGTTTTATGCACACCAGTGGATAGCAGGTTTTGGCGATACTGATAACTGGGGCAGGAAAACAATTTATTATTAAATGAAAATGTTTCACTCAGTGTAAAATAGCGCTGAACTTTAGTAAGGATCTCTTTCAATGACAATACTTTGAAGAAGTTACCAGTGTGGGACAAATGTATAAAGCTTTTGCTATCTGAAATTAATGAAATGATTAATTAAAAGATTACAGGTCAAATGTGTTTGTTGTTCAGCAGTAACATAAAACACTGCCTTACAAAGCCAAATAGTGACGGTATGTTTCATCTCTACTGACGATATATAATATTTTATAGTCATATTAAATATATGAATCATGTACAAGAATGGGAGAGATAAAATGGGATAGTATTAAAATATTGTGTTTTCTCTTTTTAAAGGTAATTTTAGGTAATTTGGCATTGTTTTTTATTATATATCCATGTGCCCTCAGTTGTATAAAATTTGTATTTCAGACATATAAACTTAGCAAAAAAGAAACGTCCCTTTTTCAGGAATGTATTTTACTGTATTTTAAAGATAATTTGGTAAAAATCCATATAACTTTACAGATCTTTATTGTAAAGGGTTTAAACAATGTTCCCCGTCTGTCACTCACTTCGACGTCGTGTCGAAGAAGCGACACTAGGGGTCTCTCTTTAGCGCCGAATATGCCTCTGATCTATGAAAAAAAAGGCCAATGAGAGTTGGCGAACAGTATTTGCATACCCCGCCCCCGGACATACAGGTATAAAGGCGAGGGAAATACACACGTTCATTCAGAAAATTTCTTCGGAGCCGATGGTCGTGTATGCAGCCAGCTGTGAGTGACACACCAGAATCCTGCTTCTATCCTCTGACGCTCTGCTTTGCTGTTGGATCTACGGTGCACTTCAGTGGCTCTTTTCCTTCTCTGCACGGCGTGCAGTTTGCACCTGGGCGCTTGACAGAGTTTTGAAAGAGTTTTAATATAAAGAGCAATTTTCTCTATAAAAGAGTTTATTTCTCTAAAAGATCAATGTGTAGTTCCTGGATGCGGTAGAGTGCTCTCCGCTTCAGACGGCCACAGGCGTTGTCTCGTGTGTCTGGGCACCGATCACACTGAGGCAGTATTTGTGGATGGTTCATGCTCTCACTGCGAGAGCATGACCATGGCAACGTTGCGGTCGCGGCTTGCTTTCAACAGAAAGCACACCACTCCAGCCGCCCCCCCGTGTCGCTCCTTCTTCCCACGGGATTGAGGACGATGCGACTGGCGATGGAGGCAATTTGGGGAGGGCAGCGGGTGCAGCTCCGCCGGGTACGCCCCCTCGGCCCACCCGCCCCCCCGGCACGCTCGTTGACTCCCGTCCGTGCTCGAGGCAACAGCAGCTCGCCTCACGGCCAGTCTGCCTATCCTCTGGATCTCGAGGTGGATGAGCTCGCCGCTCCATGGGAGGTGTCTGAAGCTGATACCTCCCCTGGGCTGCCGCCTTCGGGCCAGCATGCCCAGGTTGAGGCTGACGCGCAGATGTCCGACATGCTTGCCCGGGCCGCTGTCAGTGTGGGGTTGGATTGGAACCCTCTGTCCTCCCTACACCCGTCACGGTTGGATGACTGGTTCCTGGGGTCTGGGCGCCGCTCACAGCCTCGTTTTTCCTGGCGGTAAATGACGAGCTGACGTCTTCGTGGAGAGCCCCCCTCTCCAGAGCCCCCCTCGATGGCGGAGCGGCCCACGGGTATACAGCGATTCCCCAGGTGGATAGGGCTGTTGCGCTCCATCTATGTCCCGGAAACCCTACCACCTGGTGCGGGTGCCCTATACTCCCTTCCAAGGCCTGTAGGACGACATCCTCGTTTAACTACAAAGCCTACAGCGCCGCGGGACAGGCCGCTTCCGCCTTGCACGCCATGGCCATCCTGCAAGTCCACCAGGCCAAGGTGCTCAGGGATGGCCAGTGGGGCTGCGCAAGTACGCATTTCCCCCAGTGAGCCTTCTTACACAGGTGCTGTGCAAGGTCAGGGAGGACGAGGAACAAGTCACTCTTGTACACGTCGACGGTCTGCCCGGGTGAATCGCTTGCGTTCAGCAACCTTTCCCTCTGCCGAGTTAAGACAGTGCGCCTTCTTTTCTAGGAGACCACTCTAGGTCCCTGGTCGATTCCTCCCTAGCCCTCTTGGGTCCACAGTTCAGCGGAGGAACTCGCCAACCCAGTCCACTACGGGTACCCCAGGCTACCCCTACTGGAATAGGTGCTCCACAGGTCAGGCCTCCTACGTGGACTCCGCCTGTGTGTACCTCCGCGGTACGGTCACCTTACGAGATGACCCTCAGTGCATGGCGTGATTTGAAGTGGACCCCTAGTGTCGCTTCTTCGACACGACGTCGAAGTGAGCGACAGACGGGGAATGTCTCGGTTACGTATGTAACCTCCGTTCCCTGATGGAGGGAACGAGACGTCGTGACCTCCCGGCCACGCCGCTGAGCCGAGCCGCTGAGGTGGCCAGACACTCCCCAATCCTGAATGAACATGCGTATTTCCCTCGCCTTTATACCCGTATGTCCAGGGGTGGGGTATGCAAATACTGTTCGCCAACTCTCATTGGCCATTTTTCATAGATCAGAGGCATATTCGGCGCTCAAGAGAGACCCCTAGTGTCGCTTCTTCGACACAACATCTCGTTCCCTCCATCAGGGAACGGAGGTTACATACGTAACCGAGACATTTTCCATGCTTGTTCAATGAACCATAAATAATTAATGAACATGCACCTGTGAAACGGTTGTTAAGACACTAACAGCTTACAGATGTTAAGATCACAGTTATAGAAATTTAGGACACTAAAGAGACCTTTCTACTGACTCTGAAAAACACCAAAAGAAAGATACCAAAGGTCCCTGATCATTTGCGTGAACGTGCCTTAGGCATGCTGCATGGAGGGATGAGGACTGCAGATGTGGCCAGGCCAGCAAATTGCAATTTTGTACTGTGAGACGCCTAAGACAGCACTACAGGTAGACAGGAAGGACAGCTGATCATCCTCGCAGTGATAGGCATGTGTAACAACACCTGCACAGGATCGGTACATCCGAATATCAAACCTGCGGGACAGGTGAAGGATGGTAACGACAACTACCCGAGTGTCACCAGGAACACACAATCCCTCCATTAGTGATCAGACTGTCTGCAATAGGCTGTGAGAGGCTGGACTGAGGGATTGTAGGCCTGTTGTAAGGCAGGTCCTTACCAGACATCACCGGCAACAACGTCGCCTATGGTCTCAAACCCAACTTCGCTGAACAAGACAGGACTGGCAAAAAGTGCTCTTCACTGATTAGTCATGGTTTTGTCTCACCAAGGGTGATGGTCGGTGATGCCGTTTATCATTGAAGCGGCATCACCGTTCGGGATCAATTTGGAGATGAGTGTCACAGCATCATTGGACTGTTTGTTGTCATTGCAGGCAATCTCAACACTGTGTGTTACAGGGAAGACATCCTTCTCCCTCATGTGGTACCCTTCCTGCAGGCTCATCCTGACATGACCCTCCAGCATGACAATGCCACCAGCCATACTGCTAATTCTGTGCGTGATTTCCTACAAGACAGGAATGTCAGTGTTCTGCCATGACCAGCGAAGAGCCCATATCTCAATCCCATTGAGCACGTCTGGGACCTGTTGGATTGGAGGGTGAGGGCTAGGGCCATTCCCTCCAGAAATGTCTGGGAACTTGCAAGTGTCTTGGGGGAAGAGTGAGGTAACATCTCACAGAAAAGAACTGGCAAATCTGGTGTTGTCCATGAGGAGGAGATGCATTGCAGTATTTAAAGCAGCTGGTGGCCACACCAGATACTGACTGTTACTTTTGATTTTGACGTTCCTTTCCTTTATTATTTGGTCCAAGTCATCCATTTGTCATCAAAAGTTTTATAATGAAATAAATTAATATGGTGGCACAATTATATTTTTGTCTACAAAACTAAAATTTAAGCATACGCCTTCAAATCAAAAGATTTTTAAGATCATGAGAAACATTTCAGTCACGTGTTTCAAAAGTTTTGACCGGTGGTGTGTATATAGCTATAAGTTAAAATTTTTATAGTAAGAATGTTGGAATGTTAGTTAACAAGATAGTTCACCTAAAAATGAAAATTCTCTCAAAAATGTTTCTCCTTCATGCCATCTCAGATGTTTAACTTTCTTTCTTCTGCTGAGCACAAATGAAGATTATTTAGAAATATCTTAGCTCTGTGGATGAGAGACAAATCAATATTTAAGTCATTGGCTTTTTTGATTAAAAACCTCCACTTTCACTTTCAGATGTGAAAGTGAAAATAAACAGGTGCCACATGTGGCTTACAGATGTGAAAGTGAAAGTGGATATTTATAGTAAATATAAAAAGACTTAGATATTGATCTGTTTCTCACCAACACCATCATATCTCTTCTGAAGACATGGATTTAACCACTGGAGTCTTATGGATTACTTTTTTTTTGCTGCCTTTATGTGCTTTCTTGTCACCATTCACTTGCATTGTATGGACCTACAGAGCTGAGATATTCTTAACATTTTTATTTGTGTTTTGCAGAAGAGAGAATGTCATAGACATCTGGGATGTCATGAGGTTGATTAAATAATGAGAGTATTTTTATTTTTGGGTCAACTATCCCTTTTAGTAATTATTTTAAATTGAAGGGGTGTAACAGTTCGGTTTTCTGATAAATATCAGTTCTGTTGTCACTGGAATTGTCAACTAACAAACACCACGAGTGTTCAACATCACATACACCAGAGATGAGTTAATAAACAAGAGCGACATATCCAAAATTAGCACCAAAACCCCTTCAGTGATAAGTTGTAAAGATATGTTCTTAGCGTTAGATCACGAAAAATCATTTCTGTGAAGGCATCTACACACCGTCACTGCAGGAAAAACTGTTGTCATGACAAGAACATATATCTGATGAGCTATTTAAGAGATTGGACAGATTTGCGCCGTTTTGAGTAAGTGAGATTGCAAGCGTGCATGTTTAATTGAGACCACGCGTGAGTTATGTATGCATACAGCGCTGTGTATGAACGTGTACTCAGACCGACCGCCGCTCTCATAACATCAGCCATGCTCAGATATTATTTGTTGGTTTGATTTATTTATTTATTTGTAACATCCTCTTGCAGTTTCCCTCTCTAATGTGATTCAGCAATGTAGAAAACCTGCGTAAATCCTCATGAAAATGGACACCTCACAATTCATAGATTTGATAGACTGCTGATAAATATATTTCTGATGATTATATCAAAACACAGGCCGCAAAAAAATGCTCGAGGGACGCATGCGGCCCGTGGCCCACGTGTTGAGTAGCACTGCTCTAGAGTTTACTCAGATTGTTGCCAAAAACAAAAAACATCCAGTGAGCATCAGTTCTGCAGATGGAAATGCCTTGTTGATGAGAAAGGTCAACAGAGAATGGCCAGACTTTGACATGATGACAGAAAGTTTATGGTAACTCAGATAACCACTCTGTACAAGCATAGTGAGCAAAATAGCATCTTAGAATGCACATCATGTCAAACCTTTAGGCAAATGGGCTACAATAGCAGAAGACCATGTAGTTCATAATAAAAGTGTTTAGTTAGTGTACTTTAAATATATTTATTCTATTCTCATAATCAACAACAAAATGTTTGTAATGTTGTGATTCATCTTGGAGCTGGTTGGTTTGGTTGATGGCTTACAACTCTTTTATGAAGGATTTTATGAAATCCCTATGAAAAAAAAATGAATGGGAAAATACTTCTGGAAGAAGACAGCTGAAAAAGGAGGTGGACACAGTTGCACTCTATAGACATACTGTATGCATAACCAGTCTGAATGTTTGAATGTATCCTCTGTGGTTTTCTCGACAGAATAAGGGGATGTTCAAAATCACAGAACCTTCAGACATTTCAGGCACACTGTATGTCTCTAGCAAACAATGACAACGCAGGATACCGACAGGAATTTGAGGTATGAAATTAAAACTTAAACAATTTAAGATGTAAGACATAACAACATCTATTAAAGGCAGTAAACGTAAATGTATCTGGGGTCAATACAAGTTAACCTGTTCCCACTGCCCCCATTTTCTGAGCTCAGTCCTGAACCGGACATACTCAATATGAATGGCTGTAGTTCATCAAGGCTTTAAATTAGTCATAATTGTGATCTGTTTTGACAGAAGACACTTATAGGTTTGTTCCCTAGACATCAGAATTTATTCAAGTCATGAAGAAAAATTGTTATATTATATAATTTATATCTGAAAATTATTTTCTTAATATATTTTTATGAAATAACAAATGACGCTGGCCTTTAAAGGAGCTAGAGACTCTGGAGCTCAAGCCACAAGCCTGATAATGTTATATTTCAAATCTGAGGATGTTATCTTTAAAACTGAAGAGTTTTATGAAACATTATTTAAGACCATGCCATATGTTTTTTTTATTTTACAAAAGGAAGTTTACAAAAGGACTGAAATCTACTCTAAATCAAATACACACAAAAAATTAAGTCCATTCACCCTATTTTTTATATGCTGCTTCATTCATCTGAGTGTCTGCAGTCTGTAAGCCATTCACACCTGAGACACATTAATGTCTCTAATTATTATCTTTTGTCTATATTCTGCCTATTGCCAAATCCTATTATACAGTATGTCTGCCATAGTAAAACCTATATTGACACCAAACACTCCTTTGTTGTTGCATCAAATGTCTTTCTTAGAAACAAGTAGATCCTCTTTGGTGAGATCAGTCTGCAGTCTGGAGACGTCTGAATAGTTCTGAATAGAATCTCCTGTAATAGCCAGGTAACCCAGGAACTGTCTCACCTCCTTTTTGGTCTTGGGTCTCAGGCAGACCATATTTGCTGCGGTCTTTTTCATTTTGGGATGCACCAACCCATGACCTAAGTAGAAGCCCAAATACTGTACTTCCACCCATCCAATTGCGCACTTCTTTGGATTTTCTGTGAGTCCCGTCTGTCACAGTGATCTCAGGACAGCCCTCAGATGCTGCATATCCCGCTGCCAATCATTGCTGTAGATAATGATATTACTCAGATAGGCTGCGTCGTAAGCAGAATGCAGCCTTAGGACCCTGTTCACGAGTTGCTGAAACATAGCCAGGGCCCTGAACAAATCGAATGGTGTCACGAATTGGTATAAGCACAGGACATTGTCATTAAAGGGTATCATCTGCCAGTATCTTTTTGTCAAATCCAGTGTTGAATAAAAATGAGCCGCACCCAACTGATCGAGCAGTTCATCAATCCGAGGCATTGGGTACACATCAAATTTAGACACCACATTGACTTTTCTATAATCTACACAGAACCAGACCGAGCCATCACTCTTTGGAACAGCACCACTGGGCTGGCCTAGTCACTGTTGAATTCTTCTATTACCCCCATATTCAGCATGGCCTTTAATTCTTCCCGAACCACTTTTTTTGGTATTCAGGTAATCGGTAGGGACGGCTGCGTACCACTACCCCAGGGGTCGTTTCGACCTGGCAACCTCCATGACTTGTGATGATAAGAGGTGGACTCCGCAAGTGACCAGGATGACTCAATCGGTAGCTGTTAAATTCACCTCCGGTCCAAGCTCCTCCCTCTCTGGTATCACCATTACCAAAGTCACGGGGAACGCCCCTCTCCATGGTTTCAGGAGATTGAGGTGGTAAATCTATATCCATTCATTTAACCTCATAATCTACTCACCGTGTGACCTTAAATGGTCCTTGCCACTTGTTGAGTAATTTAGAGCTCGATGTGGGGCGTAATAAAAGAACTTTATCCCCTGGTGCAATTCCCATTGCAGAGTACCCCTATTATACTGCTGGCTTTGACGTTCTTGAGCCTGGAGAAAATTCTCTTGTGTTTATTATCCGAGTGTATGTAGTTTTGCTCTTAGGTCAAGTCTAGTCTTTTTGCTGTTTGAAGATCCTTCCTCCCAATTTTCCCGTAGGACGTAGAGGACCGTACAATAATTAAAATGGAGAGAACCCTGTGGAGGATTGTGGGACCACTCAAACTGCAAATAATAGGGTCTTGAGCCACTGGTGCCAATTTTGAGCATCTTCATGGACAAATTTACAAATCATATTCTTTAGTGTCTGATTAAATCTTTCGAACAAGCCGTCCATTTGGACGTGGTAAATGCTGGTCCTAATCGATTTAATCCCCAATAATTCATACAATTCACATAGTGTATGTGACGTAAACATCATGCCCTGATCAGTGAGGATTTCTTTTGGAATCCCCACTCAGGAGATTATTCTGAAGTGTGCCTCCGCAACACTACATGCTGAGATGTTGCGCAAAGGCAATGCTTCTGGATATCACATTGTGTAGTCCGCCAGAACCAACACAAAGTGATGCCCCAGTTCTATCTACACTTATGGCCCAAATAAGTCCATGCTAATTCTATCGAGGGGACATTCACGGCATGCTGCAGACCACCTTCTGACATCCCTCCGAATGCCCGGCCAAAAGAAACTGGCTTTTAGATGGCTCAGTGTTTTTCCCTGTCCCAAGTGACCTGACATCATATTATTATGAACCATCTGGAATAGCATTTCCCGACGGTTCTTCTGTATTAACAATTGGGTTGTATCTTTCTTAGTCTGAGCGTCCTGTGTCACTCGATACATCTGATCCTTAATAATTGAAATATACGGATGTGCGAGTGCAATGTCTGGCCGGAGGCATTGACCATCAACCACTTTCACTTGGTCAAAGGCGTGCCTAAGGGTCTTGTCTTGCGTCTGCTCCAGAGGTATCTACCCAGCAGGGAATCCTCTAATGGCTGGGGAACCCGAGACTTCCCCATCCCTTGTGTTATCCTGTGGCAGAGCTGACATATACGGCCTGCAAATTGCAGACCACACACCAAGACTCTTTGTTACAGGACCCATCCATACAAATTTCCCTCAATAAAGTAGTAAATGCTGGCCAAATTTGTACTCAATATTAATGAATGGGTGAGGCGGGGACTAACCGCAGCCTCAACACTATGCTTTTGTCCCCGACATTGAATAATGACTGTCACTAATGGGTAGTCATGAATATTCCTGTGTACACACTTAACCTTCACCTGCCGACTTGTAACCAAAGCCTTGGACTGAACCAAGCTTTGGTGAATGGAGGTTTGATTACAACCTGAATCCACCAAGGCTTGGTGTGTACCCCTCTTAATACTCGCAGGTATCCGGTATGCACCATCTCGATCGGGGGTGGCCTGTGGTGTATTGGGGATCCAAACCAGTGCTTCTAACTCCATCACTGGGCACCAGTCCTGGAAATGCCCTGGCTCCCCACTGCTCCAACAGACCAGCCCAGATTTTACGTCCACACCTACGGATTCACCCACCAGGGAGGGAGAGCGGAGAGGGGTAGGGGAAACCGACAGGTAATAATAAAAATAATAATAATAATAAACTATTATTTATATAGCACCTTTCATATAAAAAATGTAGCTCAAAGTGCTTTACAATAAAAAAAATACATTACAAGCATGTGCTTGCTTCACATAAACACAAATAAAATGCCATAATTAATGTAACATAAGATCGAAAATGAGATCCACTTTGTAATAATAATAATACAAGATAAAATAAAAATACATAGAATGCATAAGAAAATTATAATAATATGCCACGTAAAATACAAAAATAATTTCAGAAAAGTCATTGCTAATTAAAGGCTGAAGTAAAAAGATACATTTTTAACTTTCTTAAAATAAAAATATTTAGTGAGCTGCCTTCTCTTATATCAATAAGTAATGTATTCCATAGCTTTGGGGCATAATTAACAAATGTTAACAACTGTTGCTGGGAACCTACAATAAACAGCAGCAGATGATCTCAGTGTTCTTGAAGGCACATAGTTAACAAGGGAATTGGCAATGTAGCTTGATCCTAGCCCATTGATGATCGAGTTGAGCAATCCCCGAGACTGGGAACAGGTTTAGGAGAGGGAGCTCCCCATTTCAGGGGAGTAAGGTCAGGGTGGAAGTACGGGAAGGAGGGGAGAAAGGAGAGAAAGAGAGAGACGATACCAAAGGCTCACCGGTCCCTGGATAGGCTGCCATATAATCTTCTGCCAGCTAGACCGAGTCATCAAGCGATGCAGGGTGATGTAACTGGACCCATTCTGCAGTTCACCTGGCAGTCGAATGATGAATTGCACCATCAGGTTGATCTCATCCTTGGCGTCACAATCCCCCCAGGCTAGAACCCACCTCTGGCAGGTGTCATGGAGCAGCTGGGCATAGACCATCGGGCGGCCGACCTCACCAAGCGTGAGAGATTGGAATTGCCGGCGGTGTTGTTCTGAGCTGTGGCTAACCCATTGCAAGATAGCCCTCTTTATGTCCTCGTACTCCAAATAGTTGTCTGCAGGGAGTTGCTGTGCCGAGATCTGGGGTCCTGGGGCCCCATTTCGGCCAACTGGAGTTGGGCAGAGGACCTTTCCTGGGCTACCAGGCTCCGCAAGATCTTCCTGTCCTTAGCGTGGGCCTGAAGGGGCTCCTTAAAGCGCTGATCCAGTGCCAGGAGTGCCTGATGATGGATCTCTTGAATGCTGAAGAGTGTGTGGATGATTTCGCCCAGAAGTGAGGATTCCATGGTGGCACATCTTCCTCCAACTCCCGGTTTTTGGCACCAGTGTGAGAACTTACTAGTTTGTGCATAAGGAGGAAATGGGAGATGGTGAATCGGGAAACACAGGTAAAGTTTTTGTTTAAAGTCAAACAAAAATCAAGCACATGCTGTCCAGCGCCTTTTCAGCGAATCCCACGTCTGTGAGCGTGTATAGCTCTCTCTAATATATCGCCCTCTGGGACGCTCTTAAAACCCGTCTAGAGCTCTCACTGCAAAGAGAAACTGGTGTTAAAAGTAATCAATGCCAGGTGATGATCCTTACCGCAGACCTCATTCTCCACCGAACGTCACTTGACCACACCCCCGCCTCCACAAATGGGTTTTATTAAATTCATGCACTGATGTCTGATGTTTGGTTTTCAGGAGCTGGAAGTTGTCGGCAGAGAGTACACCTGCAGAGCTGGACAACTAGATGCTAACAAGAAAAAAAACAGATACCCCTCCATCTTACCCTGTACGTCAATATGTATTATTATTATGTATATACAAAATAGGTTTAATTTTTCAAATGAGCATAACATTGGTTTTTATGTATGTTCTAATGTGTTGTGATTGGTTGATCAGATGACCACACCCGTGTTCAGCTCTCTCTGCTGGACTCCAAACTGCACTCTGACTACATCAATGCCAACTATGTGCCTGTGAGTATACCAGCCAATCAATTATCAATCACACAGCCAGAAAACAGCACAATCAATACATTAGTCAATCACTTGTTTAAGTCCTACCACATTGAAAGCTGTTTTTTCTTCTTCATTTAAACCTGGATAATTAGATATTTACACAATATTTAGAATTTTAAAAAATTACAAAATTTAAAACATTTTTAAATGCAACATTCTTTTAAGAGATTTTAAAGATTCTCCATGTCTAGGTCACTAATAAAATAGGAAAATATGTGACATTGACCATGTTTAAAGAATAATTCACCATTTTTACCATTTCTTAATGATCTCAGACCATTGGACTCCACTGTCTATTACTTAAGTCGATAAATGAATGTGTGCGCAGGGTGGGACATCCGAGCATGATTTTATCTGCACTCAAGCTCCTCTGCAGTGCACCATGGTGGATTTCTGGCGGATGATCTGGGAGAAAAATGTGGCACTCATTGTTATGGTGACTGCGCTGAGAGAGGACGGCAAGGTTTGCTGCAGCTTTCTACGTACACAAACATCGAAACACGACAACACTTATTATACTCAGGGCCGTGTTGTTGTTTGCACAGGTGATGTGTGATCAGTACTGGCCACCCGAGCAAGGAACAGGATGTTATGGAACGGTGCAGGTGACCACAGTTTCATGCCAGCGCCATCCGGAATATTACATCACCACAATCCATTTAAAGCAGGTAAATCAAGAACAGATAGTTGTCCAGGTTGTGTGTTGCTGGAGATGATGAGGTCAAAGCATTTAAAGTCAACATGAAATCAAAGTTGACCCTATTTTCATTCTTAAAAAATGTCCTTGGTCTTATCATACACATTATTCCAAAGCAAAAAATTTCAGTTGTAATATATTTGCTCCACCTCCGAAACGTCATTTTAGGCAGACGTCACCAAGTCCTCTTATTTTTCAACCCCTCTCCTCCAATCATTTGTCACACAGAGACCACTTTTATCCATTCAATCAGTTTCCAATTGATAAAATCAAGTCTCACCCTACATTTTTTTTTTCTCATTGAAATACATAAGTAAAACAATTTGTGAACACTGTTTCACTTTGACTTTAAAATAGCATGTTTTTTAACCTCTTAACTGGCACCATGTACAATCATGCAAACCTCTGTCTATCTTTTATCTCAAGAGTTCATAACATCAAGATTTTTTTGTGCAAAAGTGTTATAGAAATATCATCAGATTATCCATGTTTGATGTATCATATCTGCAATGAGAATTATTATGCAAATGTTCCTTCCTTACTGTGTTTTCATTGTTATGAAACCTAGCACCATCATTGTAGCCTTTTGAACATGTGTAGTCTTCTAAACAGAAAAAACCCACCCCAAAACTTTTTGTCCAATGATGGTAAGTGCATCATTCAAAATAGCCAAACAACAGCCGGAGCTTTTTATCTTTTTTTGAGTGCCAATATGAAAGTAAACCAAGTTCAGGTTTAATCATGATTACTACCTGTTTTAAACCAATCTAAAGTTTATTTTAATTTATTTACGTAAATATTACTCAGTTCAATTTGATGGAGATTTGTTATGAAATTAAAATTTGTAAATATTAAAATACTTGTATTTATTTATTAATATCCTATATTTAAAGTCCTAAAAATAGGTTGTTTGGCTAGAAATTTAATCTAAGCACAAACGTAACAGGTCAAGCAGAATTATCTGTTATTTTAGTGTATTAAAGGAGCTTCAGGTGTTCGTGCTTGTCATCGGTGTTGATATCAGACACACTAAAGAAGATCTGTGAAGCTCTCATGATTGTGTATGTCATCTTTTAAAAATTTTAAGATCAGACGGTTATTTCATTTTAAAGTTTAAACTCGTTCTTTACCTCAGTGGTTTGATTGACAGGTGATGGGTGGAGTTTCACTGCTGCTGAGATGCATACAGGACAGATTAGCGCTTACACCTCAAATGCGTTGTGGTCACATGCATTTTTCACCACATTAGTTTGTGGTTTTTGTGATCCGATCACACAACATTTTAGACCCAGTTTAGACCTGTATTTAGAACCAGAGATACATCTTAATACCAGGTGGAAAAGGTTTAACTATTTAATACTAAAGTCTTTTGCATTAAACTAATAAATGTGGATGTTCTTGTGCATTTAGGAGGGTTTTCAGGCTGTGCGTCATGTGACTCACTATCATTACCCCCTCTGGCCTGATAAGGGGGTCCCGCAGTCCACATCATCTCTTTGCACTTTCACTGAGCATGTGCGCCAGCACCTCGACAATATCAGCAGCCATGGACCAACAGTAGTTCACTGCAGGTCTGAATACACACACTAGCTCTGTTGCAACCTAGTGAGCTGCCAGGTAGTTCTCTTCTAAAGCATCATCCAAATTAAATGGAGACTTGTGACTGTCTGATTTGGACTGCTGTACATAGAGGCAAACAGCGGTCGTCACGTACAACACGTGAGAGACTCAACACACAGTTGATTTCAATAGAGTGCAACAGTCTGGTTTCAAATTAAAAATCCAGTTCATTTTTTCAATAGGTGAAATTATTATAAAGATAACTTTTAAAAGAAAGACTGACCATGAGCTCTGAGGTTGGTAATCAATGTTATATACTTCTGCTGAAGCCAACAGTCCACGTTACTTCAACTAATTTTTTTAGAAATCGTGTTTAGTAGTGAAATTCCTGGTGAAGAACTACACTACCCATGGTCCTGAGGGAAAATCCACCAGTTAGAGACTGACAAAGAGATTTGCAACTCCGCCAACTCCCATGATGCACCATGAATGATGCAATTGCGCTCTATAGTTTGTAGCTAGCATGTTGATAATCTAACATCTAATACTTTAATAAGCATTTATATGTATAATACACACAAATACTGTGTAAAATCCATTTTCAATTAGATTCAATAATTCTATAAACTAAATTAATTATAAATTTTATAATAATAAACTTGGTCTTACCTTAATGAAGGAAGCACACCCTATGGATGCCATAAAATGCTGTCTAGGTAGTTAGCTGACTTGGTTTTGGAACAGAAATATAGTGTTCTTGCTGCTTATTTCAGTGTATGTACAGTATTCTGCAAATTTCGTAGAGACAATAGATATTTCACAAAAACATTTGTCTTAAGATGTTTATTGTATTGTATATTTAGGACTGCCAATAGGGAATATCGATTTTAGATTTCCAAACATTCCTTTTGCAAATAGAATAGAAGTAGAAAGAGTCCTGCAGCAGATGGTATGGAGTCAATCTGGTATTACATGAAGAGACAAAAGTGACATACATTGAGATGTGGCAAGTTCACCAAGATGATAGTTTTTATGATTACTGCACTTTGATAAATGAAAACTATTCTTGGCATTACTTTTGAAAACATCCTCACCATGCAACATTCTTCACAACTGCCTAAGATTTTTTGCACAGTACTGTATGTATATTTACAGAATGGATGTTACCTTTCTTTTTCTTTGATATTCTGTGTATGTGTGTGTAGTGCAGGAGTGGGTCGTTCTGGCACATTTGTGGCATTGCTATGGTTACTTCAGCTGTGTGCAAGAGGAATTCCTCCTAACGTCCGTCTGGCTGTGCAAGATCTACGGAAACGGAGAGTCATGATGGTACAAAACATTGTAAGGGAACAACCATTCTACTGCACTATTGAAGGAATGTTCCGGGTTCAAAAAAACTTAAAGCTGAAGTATGTAATCTCTGCGGCACTAGAGCCACCAAATAAATTGCAAAAAGAAAAGTAGTTTCAACAGCCTTCAACCTATGAATGATTTACCTGTAATTGTTTTAGCATGTTATGCTATGATAGGAGCAAATATTTGAACATCAAAAACATTACACACTTAAGCTTTAAGCTCCATAAACTAGCACAGAATTGCAGAGTAAGCAGGCAGTGTTCCAAACATTTAAAGGCAAAAAATGTACACCGATCAGCCACAACATTAAAACCACATGCCTAATATTGCACTGAACTGCTGTCACATGATTGGCTGATTAGATAATCGCATGGATGATTGTTGGTGCCAGACGGGCTGGTTTGAGTATTTCTGTAACTGTTGATCTCCTGGGATTTTCACGAATACAACAGTCTCTAGAATTTACTACGAATGGTGCACGAGGGGGACCTACATAATATTAGGCAGGCGGTTTTAATGTTGTGGCTGATCACTGTATATTTGTTAAAGGATCTATGTGAATTATTCATTAAAAAACCTTCTTTGTATCAATGGAAAGTTACTGGGTTTACTGGGGTTTCGCGTTAGGACATTGGTCTATCAAAAGAACTTAACTTGTATTAAACCCTGAACATTCCTTCAACACTGAAACAACAATGTTGAAGGAAATACAACAACAGTCTATGTTTATAATAACTTCAATAATAATAACTGTTTGTATATGTTTTAGGAGCAGTACATGTTTGTGCATCAGTGTCTTCTGCACTATCTGGGTGGAGAAACATCCAAACCACTGTAAGATCTCCACTTATAGACTTACAATGGATACAAAGACAACTCATTACTTCTTAAACTAGAACCCACAGGTTCTCTCGCAATTTACTACAAGCTACTGTACATTTACATGCATTTTAATAATCTGTTAGTAATCCGGCTGATATCTTAATCAGAATGAAAATTCTTCATGAAACACCTCCTTCAGGAAATGTGATGTAACTGAGCATGAATTTAATTGAAAAAGGTGGTAAAGATGTTTAATAAGATGTTAAATAGAATAATAAATGGCATGAGCCTGACCACTTTCACGATCAGTTTAAAATATTGCTTTGCAAACACTGCATGTTAACAAACTTTTTTACTGTGCTTTTATCAAACCCAAACTGATTTGAAATAATGTGATACTTTTTAGAGGAGCCTAATTTAAATATAAAGAATATATAAATATATAAATATAAATATAAATATAAAGAAGGGCTGTCGATTTAACATTACTTAAGTTTTAATTATATGAAAAATGTTCATATAACGTGTTAAAAATGTATTGCAATTAATCATGCCCCTGACATATGCATAAATTCTGTAATAAAAAAAGTTTGATTTACCACCTTGTTGTTTTTGCGAAACTGTGGCAGTAGGGGGCAGTCAGCATGACTCCAGCTGTACAGGCAACATGCCTCGTCAAACAAAGGAGAGCAGCAAAGTCTTCCACAGAAGACGCACTTAAAGTCCGCTGGAACTAACACATTTAACTTGACACAGCATCTTAAAATATGCTTTATGACTAGAGATGCTGAAATCTAGTTAGATGCAATGCAAACAATGGGAGATGCTCCAAAAGTGTCCATCTGACCCATTAGTACATACCCTAGACCAACAATTAAAAATAGCACAGACAGAAGCAGGCCAATAATAGGGATTTGTTCAATGATATGGGACAATAATTTGACTTTTAAAGCCAATTTTATATTGTCTAAATGCTTTATATGATGTAATGTATTTGTATTATCTGAATTATAATATTATATTGTATTTATAATTATTTTAATTATTATGTACTAAATTATGTTTATTTAGGGCCTTTCTCTGTAAAGTTGATATGTGATTAATTCAATTAATCGGCACATTGTGTAATTAATTTGCTAAAAAATTTAACCTAGAGAGTCCAGTTATTGGAGAGGGGATTGGCATGAGGGTGACATGTTTATACAAGTCTGCGTATTTTAAACCGCAACTAATTTATAACATTTAATTAAATAGCGGCAGTGACTTCCTTGGTGGCTACAACTTCCATTTTGTCCCAACACATGGGATGGAAACACTATTATAATTGGCTAATTGTTTTTGCGATATTGTTTTTTTTTTTTGGTACGGTGCGGAGAGACCTGAAACGCCTCCCGGAGGGGAGTGGGGTGGACAGTCTGTGGTTGGGGTGGGAACAGTCTTTGATGATGTTGTGCGCCTTACGCAAGCATCGCTTACCCTGGATGGCCTTGATGGAGGGGAGTGAGGAACCGGTGATGCATTGGGCAGTTGTCACCACCCTCTGCAGTGCTCTCCGGTCATGGGCAGAGCAGTTGCTGTACCAAACTGTGACACAGTTGGTGAGGATGCTCTTGGTGCAGCGGTAGAAGTTCACCAGGATCTGAGGAGATAGGTGGACCTTCTTGAGTCTCCTCAGAAAGAAGAGACACTGGTGAGCCTTCTTGATCAGGGTAGAGGTGTTGAGTGTCCAAGAGAGGTCCTCAGAGATGTGGACACCCAGAAACTTGAAGCTGGTGACACGCTCCACCTCAGTCCCGTTGATAAGAATGGGTGTGTGTGTGCCAGCTTTAGACTTCCTGAAGTCCACAATGAGCTCTTTGGTCTTCTTAGTGTTGAGAGCCAGGTTGTTGTCAGTGCACCACGAAGATAGGTGCTGGACCTCCTCCCTGGACAAGTTTCATCCATCCAGAGAGTGTGACCTTGACTTGGAGCTTTCTGGGACCTGCTCTTCCAGCACCGTAAATGTGGGTCCATCTCCTCCCCATTGTCTAACTGGACCAAGGAAGATTTACAAATCTGCAAATCAATAGATTGTTCTAAAAATTTAGGCCACAATGTGGAGCAGTGCCTCTTGCTGGGACTGCAAGATCTGAAATGGAAATACTTCCCAGCTATGAAGTTCTGGACCACAAGGAACAACAAGATAGTCAATTAGTCCTTTAAATAATTTTTAGAGGTGCATGACCGAAATGATAGCACCTTTAATCAGGCCATAGCTACAACATTGGTAGGGGACATCTGCATGGAAATGGTGAGATAGTATACATGGCATGCTTTGGTTTGAACCTGTTCTTGTCAGCTTGCTTGGAGCTGCATTGTCTGCTAAAGGTGCTGACCTTTCTGAGATGCATGGTAAAACTCCAGAATAGAGACTATTATTTGTTGAGACAGCATGAGGGTGAGGATGACACCTTTTTTTCTCATAGGTTCTCGCCAGTTATTCGCTGACAGCATATGCAGCCCCATGTTGTTACCCAATGTTCCAAGGTAAATTGTTGTAAAATTATTGATTTCATGTATTGAAAAAACACTGTAAATGTTATTGGGACAGCATGCCCTGAGGTTACCTGAGCAGCTTTGGGACAGTGCAGTAAAATCTCCTTGGAAATATTTGGCCTAAAACCATGACTCAATTTTAATTTACATCAGACTTGAAAAAACTTCATTAGATCTTCCCCAGTTTTGACCAAGAGTTATTAAAAGAATTTCATAGTTTCAAACTGTGTTTCTCAATTGCTCCTACAAAGTTGACAGGAATGAAGCTGTATCTTGGCAACACTTTGACCACCTTCCTACAGTATCTAAAGTTGTCAATTCAGGCTAAATCTGCTCATAAATTTGGCCTAAAATCAGTTTTGCTGTCCTTCTTTGGATCATACCTACTGCAATGTGTGATATCCGGATCAAGACTGAAGAGCCTTATTGCTTTTATAAAATGGCAGCAACAGCAATATGATAAAAGACACCAAAGTACAAAAACAGTTCTTCTTTTGCCAAGAAATATAGTTCATTATCCTATTTAGGCTGTTTGCATCAAGAGTGAACAGTCTGGTTTCGAAAGTAAAAATCCCATTATTTTTTTTCATTGGGGAATTGATTTTTAATGATAACTTATAAACCTTTTAGGACAGACCTACTGTGCGCAATGAGGTTGTTAATCAATATATGCTTTTGTTTAAGCCATCAGTTTAATTTTTTTAATTTTATAGAAATGGTGTTTAATAGTGCATTTCCTGGTGAAGAACTACACTACCCATGATACTGAGGGAAAATCCACCAATCAGAGAATTGCAGCGCTAAAAAAAACTCTGTATTTCTGCAGCTGTTCTGAATCTATTCCTGTTCTTGAGTCTGACGTTTCTGGTGCTCAGAGCTCTTAAGCGTCGGCCAGAAGGCAACAGTTCAAAAAGGTAGTGGGCAGGGTGAATGGGGTCCACAGTGATTTTTCCAGCCTTTTTCCTCAATCTGGAAGTGTATAGTTCTTGAAAGGGAGCAGGGGGCAACCAATAATCCTCTCAGCAGTCCGAACTGTCCTTTGTAGTCTTCTGATGTCTGATTTGTAGCTGCACCAAACCAGACAGTTACTGAAGTGCAGAGGACAGACTCAATGACTGCTGAGTAGAACTCCATAGTCCACTTGCCTTTGGCAAGTTGAACTTCCTCAGCTGGTGAAGGAAGTACAACCTCTACTGGGCCTTTTTCCGTCAATTTGGGTCTCCCACTTCAGGTCCTGTGAGATGGTAGGGCCCAGGAACCTGAATGATTCCACTGCTGCCACAGAGCTGTTTAGAATGGTGAGGGGGGTCAGTGTTGAGGTGATCCTCCTAAAGTCCACAATCATCTCCACCGTTTTGATCGTGCTCAACTCCAGGTTGTTTTAACTGCACCAGACAGCCAGCTGTTCAACCTCCCTTCTGTATGCAGATTTAATCATCATCTCGGATGAGGCTGAAGACAGTGGTGTCGTCTGCAAACTTCAGGAGCTTGATAGAGGGGTTCTTGGTGAGTCATTGTTGTAGAGGGAGAAGAGTAGTGGGGAGAGCACACATCCCTGGGGGCACCAGTGCTGTTTGTACAGGTGCTGGAAGTGAATTTCCCCAGTCTCACAAGCTGCTGCCTGTCCGTCAGACAGCTGATGATCCACTGACAGATAGACGTGGGAACAGAGAGCTTGTGTAGTTTAGTCTGGAGTATAGCTGGGATGATGGTGTTGAAAGCCGAACTGAAGTCCTCAAAAAGGTTCCTTGCATATGTCCCTGGTCTGTTCAGATGTTGCATGATATGAAAGAGACAAACATTAATAACAAATGTAATGTAACAAAGAGTTTTTAAAATATTTAATTATAATTTTCTAATGGAGTATACTTCAATATCTGTTATACAGTACTGAATATAAAACAAAACATACATTTTTGTTTTTGCTCATATTCAGTGCTGTTAAAAAGTCTTAGGCACATTAGGTGCTTTACAAAAACTTTTGTCTTAAGACAAGTTATTTTATTCTGCTTAGTGTTTTAATTGGAAATATGAATTTTAGACTATAGTAGTACACTCATTGTGTGAATTACAGGAATAGTTCACCCAACAATGATCATCTTTAGTAATTCTCTCATCATTTACTCACACTTATGTCATCTCAAACTCCAATGACGTTCTTCCACAGAATTCAAACAAAGATATTTTAATGGAAATATAACGTCTGTTTGATCACACAATGCAGTTGAAAGGTGACCAAATATTTTAGCTGCAAAAAGTTTGAGCTCTCTCTCTCGAACCGTCGTCACCGGCCGCCTTTAACCCTCGCGCGCCCCATCAGGCCGATTGGGGACCGGGCGTGCAACATTCTAGCCCGGCCCTGCCCCCCTCCACTCTACAAGGACATAAAGGCAGAATTAAGGTAATAGGACTATTACCTTAATGAATATGACTCCAGTGGTTAAAACTTCTGAAGCAATCCAATCAGTTTTGTGTGAGAACAGACCAAAATGTAACACCTTTTTCATCTTGACATCTCCTAGCCAATCATGATTTCAAGCTCAATTACACTTAGTGCTTAATACATGCCAGAATGCTAGATGGCGCCAAACTTGAAATCTTGGAGACCTGATCTTGAAATCTAGGGCTAGGTGACTGCTTATGTCAAGATTTATATTGAAAAAGGAGTTAAATGTTTTTGTCTATTCAATTAAAAAAGCAATAAGAAATTCTAACACATAACCTTTTTGCCACCTTTATGCCTTGCATTGTATATTGTATTTTATTTGTGCTCCATGGAAGAAAGTTGTACAAGTCTGAGACCACTTAAGGGTGAGTAAATGAAGAGCAAAATCATATTTTTGGGTGAACTATTCCTTTAAACCCATACTGAACGACTTAATGATGTCAGAGCCTTTTATATGAAAATGTCATGTATCTTTGTAAGATATATCTTTTCTTCTAAATAATTTTTAGGCTAAGGAAGCCTGGGTGTTAGGAGTTGGGACTGAATCGTGGGAATTAACTGCAGCAACATGGAAGTGGTACAACCTCATGGATGAGGCAATAGGTGGGAGGCCAAGGCCATTCATCCAGCCTCCCATGCTAATTACCTCAGAGGAAAACTCCATTGTGATGCAAACTCTGTGATGTAACCATTCGTGATGCAAGTGTTGTGTAGTACAGCACAACAAGCTATGACCTCTGGAGCAAAGACAGGCTTAACTTCAAGGGACTTGAAAAAGATGGATCGCCATCATGTTTTCAAACTGCCAAATGATCTCTCAATTATAGACTGAGCTTGGTGGGAGTCGAAACGATTCTGGCTTGCATTCTGGAGTGGCTCTCTGTATGGTGTAACAAGAGAGATTGGGTGGCTAAGGCAGGATTAACCTCCATCTCCTAAAATGTGGTATCCCTCTGGTGGGTACAGTGCCTTAGTGTAGATTGGGCTGTTCTTAAGCACTCTGGAGTCATGGACAGATCCGGGATAACCCACAAAAATGTCCAGGTATTTTCCTTGGTGGTCACAGAGTGCTTGAAGCTGGATGGAATAAAACAACTTTCTGTTTAAGTAGCACACAGAATCAGCAGATGGTGGCTTGATTCTAATGTGACAATCAATGCTACCAGCAACTGCACCACTGCAAAGATAGGACTGCCATCCAGGTCTTCAAAGCCAGCATTGATTTCCTCAAGCTCCCGCAGAGATGGGAAATGGATTACACTCTGTTTGATCTGGAGGATCTTTTTTGTGACTGTGAACAATCATGTGCACTGTTGAGCGGGGTATGTCAAATGCACTGCAAATGACCCGGTAACAAGTTGCACATGCCAGCCAAAATGTAATGACCAGAATTTCGAGATCTTGACCCCATCCGTGGTCATGATACTCACAGAAGGTGGTAATGAGGTAGGTCAGGGTTTGTCTGGTATGCCTTAAATCTGGCCTCAGATCACTTGTCCCATACAATCTGAGCGCAGGCACTTGTGGTTTCAGCCGACAGTAAGGATTTGGGGTCCCAAACTAATTTTTATATATATATATATATATATAAAAGGTTATTTATAAAAATATAAAATACATAAATGATACACTGACATCAGTGTATAATTAACATCAAATTTAAGCATGATATTTTATTTGTTTATTTTATGTAAAGACAAAATATATCCAACTAAAAACTGAAGTCTAAGTTTTAATTATCCTGTAAGAAATTTTCCTGGAGTTTAATGAATCCATTCTTCAGTTATTTAGTTTTCAGCTGAATGTATTTTGCTTAATAACTTCTTACCGATGGGTGGCGTCGACGAGCTAACAACGCACGCCTCAAAGTTGTTGCTCTTTGTGTAATACGCCTTTTTCTTCTCAGGAAAAAAAGATTCGCCTGAACCAAAATCAACAAGACGGAAAATCAGGCTTGAGCTGTGTCTGAAGACGGAGTACATTTTTGCGCCAAATTTACCTCCGGACTCGGGTGCTCGTGCACTTGTGTTAGTTTTTGATTTGTTGTTTAAAAAAAAATAAAAATAAAATTATATATATATATATATATATATATATATATATATATATATATATATATATATATATATATATATATATATATATATATATATTTTCAATAAAATATAAGACAGTAGCGTTTTCACATTTTTTATCTTTAATGACATAGTAAACCGTTTTAATGTAATAATCATAACAAATGAACAGTTGTGAAAAGATTAATTGTATTATGATCATTGTATTAAAAAATAAAACACAAAATGCAAGTTTAATCACAGTAAAACATTTAATTGCACATTATAAACTTATATATATATATATGCCATTTATCTGTTATTTTCTGGAACAAAATGATCAATTTAGCATGATTACTCAAGGATAAGGTATTGGAGTGATGGCTGCTGGAAATGGGGCATGTCTAGATTTGATCAAAAATGACTTTTTCAAATAGTGATGGTGCTGTATTTACATCAGTAATGTCCTGAATATACTTTGTGATCAGTTGAATGCCACTTTGGTGAATTAAAGTACCAATTTCCTTCCGAAACAGCAAACTCCGTACATTATTCCCAAATTTTGGCTGCCATTGTATATATATATATTTGCATTAATGACTTTTGATGTTTTCTTTGATCATACTGTGTATTGGACAAATATGTTAAGCATAATGGATTTTGTCAGTTTGGTTAGATAATGGAAGTGTAATGCACATTGTGACGACTGTTTATATGATAGTAGAGTTGCTTCTTTTATTCAGCACCAATGGTGATTTGAAACATATATCTTGCATTGGTTGCAGTTCAATTAACTGATTGTTTAAAGTACTCAAAAGAAAAAAGATCATACCATTTTTTTTGTGATAAACCCGAGACATTCTCATTACATTTTACAGTGTCTTGTGTTTTGAAACAATGATTATGTGGAAAGAAAACATAACTGTGATGAAAGCATGAGATCAGGGTTTGAAAGAATGACACACAATTTGTGGTTTTGTATTAAAAGTTTTGACAATTAACCACTTCTGAAAGTAGCACCAAAGCAATGACAAAAAACAAAACAAAACCCCAATAATAAGAATAATCCAATGTTATGTGTTTCATAAATATTTATAATAAATACGTTTTATTATTGTATGTTTGTATATTTGATTTTATGGTTATTTTACATCACAGTTTTTAAAGTGCTCTATACATAAATTAGATTTTGATTTCAAGAATAAATGCATCGTAGCCTGTTTAAGTTATTTACCAAACGAGCAAGAGATTAAGGAATGGCACAGAATACTCACAACAGAAACTTTATTATGCCACCACAGATACATTTATGACAAATTATACAACAACACAGTTTTAAAGCATCACAAGGGAAAACAGAGTAATATAACAGAAATAATTAATGGCTGTTGGTTTATGGAGCCAGAGAAATGACAAAACAATTTGAATTTGAATTGTGTAAATTTAAATTATAGACTTTTGAATTTGAATTATAAGTGTGAGTTTGAATTTGAATTTTTAAACTCCAATCCTGGCATTTCATATTTAACCAAATTGAATTGTTTTATTTTATGGCACAGTTTTATAAATATGTATTTTCAAATAGCAAATTTTTGGTTCTAATTTCTTACACTGTAAATATTCAGTTTTAAAAAAAATACAGCTTCTTGAAGTTTTCAAGATGAAGAAGAAATTCAGAACACCAAATTCAATATTCTAAAATTCAAACCGCAGAACTTCAGATCTACAGAAAGTGGGTCAGAGATCAAGCTTCCGTGTTCCACAGGGAAGAGTAGAGGGTCTTGGAAAAGTCGAACCATTTTGGCCAATTACTGGTCGAGGTGCAATAATTCTCTGGCACAGTGTGATTCAAAAGGTCGCCATTCTGACCATGAAGTGGTTCTTAAACATTTATGATTAAAATTTTTATGGTTAGCACTTTAGCACATTCTCAGCACGACACATTTGTCTAAACAGTCTCAGGTATTTGTTTTAGTATAAAGTATATTTAGTATGAAAGTGATTAGTATGCGTAAGAGTAAGCATCACATGTAACTCAATAATGAATGTAATTCTGCTTGATTCTGTGATCGGAATCCACATCAGATCCAAGTCGGATGTTATTTCAAACACTTGTTGGTGTTTGTAAGTGCGTTTTGAGCTCAAGACATGAACATCACGATTGATCATTCAGATGGGTGTGATTTAGCAGGCGTGATTATACCAGTGGTCGGGAACCTATGGCTCACAAACCTGTGTGGCTCTTTGGTAAAAATCAGGTGGCTCACCGGGTCTCTCACCATTCACCAACACATGAACGTTTAAAACTTTTTAGAGAGACTTTTCCAACAGAAAGTGTGGGTGCGACTGCAAAGCTTGCAAGTCAATGACACTGTTTTGATTTCCTTTCTCACAATGCAATGAAAGCGCTTCTCCAACACACAAACGTTCATAGAGTTCTGAGACTCTTTCCCAATAACTATTGATCTTCACTGTTAAGAGGATTTTCTACGAGCGATTTTATGAACGTTCGTTATTTTTTATGGGCAACCAGAGTGTGATATATCACCCACAAAATGCGACGAGACTCAATCCGGTTTGCGAGCTCCTCTCCAAATGCATTTCATGCACGTGTAATTTTGCTCATCTACCTGCAAAAGGTGTCTCGGAGTGACACATGACAAGAAATGCTGTTTGAAGAAACACACTTTATTATATTTTTAAGAACAGACAAAAGAAAATCCGTCAATCATCGTGTCTGATTCACTGTTCAGAGGCGTGCAACGGGACCTTGTCTCGTGAAACAAGCGCATGTAAAGAGTTATCACTCATTTTTCTCTGTTTCATTTAACTGAAAACTGTTTGCAAAAATAATGTAGTCTATGAGAATAGACCCTGCCGACGTTACTAGTGGTTACAAGTCTGGTTTGCCTGAAGCCATATCTTAAGTTTATGTTTAAATGTTAGGTAATTAGTCCCTTCTCTCTGTTCAGTAGGTAAAATGTTCCAGTAACGGATGGCCCTAATTGAGAATGCTGTTTGTCCAAACTTACTACGTCTGTACTGTACAACACAGTCCCCTCTGGTAACTACCCTTGTTACCCTACCACTGCTATCCTTCTGCTTTATTAACTGGCTCAACGGGGGAGGGGCAAGCCCATGTAACACCTTAAAGATGAAGCATGCATCTGCAAAAATTTTAAAACTATCTAAATTGAATAGACCAAAAATTGAGACCAACATGTATAACAATATGTTATATGGGAAAAGAACGTAGCATGCGTAAAGAGGTTGGCTGCCTCTGTTGTTAAATATGGTCTGGTGTGTGTGTGTTTTGAAATCTTTGCAAATGTATTAAAAATAAAAAACAAACAAAAAAAATCACATGTACATAAGTATTCACAGCCTTTGCCATGACACTCAAAATTGAGCTTAGGTGCATCCTGTTTCCACTGATCATCCTTGAGATGTTTCTACTACTTGATTGGAGTCCACCTGTGGTAAATTCAGTTGATTGGACATGATTTGGAAGGGTACACACCTGTCTATATAAGGTCCCGCAGTTAACAGTGCATGTCAGAGCACAAACCAAGAGGAATTGTCTGTAGACCTCTGAGACAGGATTGTATCGAGGCACAGATTTGGGGAAGGGTACAGAACAATTTCTGTTGCATTGAAGGTACCATTGAGCACAGTGGCCTCCATCATCCGTAAATGGAAGAAGTTTGGAACCACCAGGACTCTTCCTAGAGCTGGCCACCCGGCCAAACTGAGCAATCGGGGGAGAAGGGCCTTAGTCAGGGAGGTGACCAAGAACCCGATGGTCACACTGACAGAGCTCCAGTGTTTCTCTGTGGAGAGAGGAGAACCTTCCAGAAGAACAACCATCTCTGCAGCACTCCACCAATCAGGCCTGTATGGTAGAGTGGCCAGACAGAAGCCACTCCTCAGTAAAAGGCACATGACAGCCCATCTGGAGTTTGCCAAAAGGCACCTGAAGGACTCTCAAACCATGAGAAACAAAATTCTCTGATCTGATGAAACTAAGATTGATCTCTTTGGCCTGAATGGCAAGCATCATGTCTGGAGGGCCAGGTGATGAGCGGTGCCTGGTTTCAATACCATCCCTACAGTGAAGCATGGTGGTTGCAGCATCGTGCTGTGGGGATGTTTTTCAGCGGCAGGAACTGGGAGACTAGTCAGGATCGAGGGAAAGATGAATGCAGCGATGTTCAGAGACATCCTTGATTAAAACCTGCTCCAGAGCTCTCTGGATCTCAGACTGGGGTGAAGGTTCATCTTCCAACAGGACAACGATACTAAGCACACAGCCAAGATAACAAACACTCCCCATCCAACCTGATGGAGCTTGAGAGGTCCTGCAAAGAAGAATGGGAGAAACTGCCCAAAAATAGGTGTGCCAAGCTTGTAGCATCATACACAAAAAGACTTGAGGCTGTAATTGGTGCCAAAAGTGCTTCAACAAAGTATTGAGCAAAGGCTGTGAATACTTTTTTTTTTTTATAAATTTGAAAAGGTTTCAAACAAACTTCTTTCACGTTGACATTATGGGGTATTGTTTGTAGAATTTTGAGGGAAAAAATGAATTTAATCTATTTTGGAATAAAGCTGTAACATAACAAAATGTGGAAAAAGTGAAGTGCTGTGAATACTTTCCAGGTGCACTGTATGATGTTTACAACTATGATTCATTTATTTCTGTTATTCTAAAAACTGGTTAGGCCTCATTGATGGAAGCTACAGTTCTGGGAGAGTGGCTTTGGGCCAGATTCTCAACTGAGTTTATAAAAAAAATATTAAAATACTTGCTATCAGATCATGATCATGGGTTAAGATTCCATTCACCCTAAATTCAGGTTCCTTTGTTCTCTGGTCATTGGTCATTTATTCCAAATAAGTTTCCCATTTCCCCTGACTTCTTTGATAACACTAATGAAAAACTCAGCTTTAGCCTTCCTTATGTTCCATATTACCTTATTTCGAAGGGATGTAAAGATACGCCTATCACTACTATTACCTGATCTAAGTGCTCTTTTTAATGCATAATCGCATTCTTTCGTTTGTTGCCGGAGGGTTTCATTGAGCCATGGTAAAGTGTTTTTATGTCTAGGATTGTGTTGCACCTTCCTTGTAAAGGAGGACATTACTTTGTTAATTGTTGTCAAGAATGTATTGAAGCTGTTCTCGGCATCTTCGCTGGATTGAAGGTTGGACTAATCGATTTGTTTTAGCGCAGTTTCAAAGTTTATAATAAAAATATATTGACTTGTGTTGTGTTTGCAATTGTTTGATATCCATTAAAGGCAGGGTTTCCGTTGTCCGGTAATTACCGGACATTGGCCGGAAAAAAAATGAAATGTCCGACTAAATTAAATCTCTCCGGTCAAATTGTCTGATTAAAATTGCCTAATAATCCCGCCCCCCTAACACAATCTGAATTTGAGAATAAGCCTAAAATGTATCCAGAGTGGACCAAGCTCGCCAAGATAGCCTGTGTAATCACGGTCTCGAGTGTTCCTGCAGAGAGGGGGTTCTCGCTGCAGAATCGGATGAAGACGAAGCAGCGAAGTCGCCTTGCGGAGAACAAGGTTACGCGGCTTATGCGCATTGCAAGTTGTGGAGAGACACTGGGAAGTTTTGATTTTAAGTCGGCAGCTGCACAATTCAGCACTGCAAAACAGCGTAAAAAGTAGCCGAAAATGACGCGAGACAATGTTATTTGTCATTTGTTTGTTCCAGTTCATTTGACAAGGAGTCATTTCACGGTGGCCAATTTAAATGTTACCAGCTAAATGAGACATACTGAGAGTGTAGAATTAAGTTCGCTTGAGTAAAAACAATGGCTACTATTCAGATATTTTATGTGGGGAAGGGGGATTGATTTGTTAACAATGAATGTGAAACGCCAATCGGACGTTCATGTTTTTTTTCCGTCTATTTGAAAGTTAGGCTAATAAACATGTTGCATTCTATACGGCCTGATTATGTCATTTTTTTAAGTTACATAGCCTGCCTCCAGTTTTCCTCAACTTGACTAATTAAGAGGCGATATTTGACCGGCATATCATCAAAATGTCCGTAAAACGAAACCTCTGCCGGTCACTTTGACTGGCACCATTTTTTTCTAGCGGAAACTCTGATTAAAGGATAGATTTTTGTGAATATTTTTAATGAAAGATCATAGGGATAATCAATTAAGACAAATTTTCACCGCCTTCTTTGCTCATATTTACCAAGGGTGCAAATATTTTAACTGTAGGTACTTATGAGAAATAATAGTTGCTAGTTTTGCCAAAGTTGGCAAGGTTCATGGCATGGTGTCTTAATTAAAGAGTTTTGTAAATGTCTTTGTCATGTAATTATGATTTAGTGTTTCTTAATTATTAGTATCTCATAATTATTTATTAAGTATCTCCAAATTTTATTTTTAAATTCAACAATCTCAGAATTTTTTAATTTTAATATTTTTTAATTATGATTTTGCATCTCTACATTTTTATTTACCAAATCACAATTTTTTATTTGGCGGAAATGGGCTTCCATATTTTTTCCATAATAATGACTTAGCATCAAAATTTGACTTTTTCATCTCATAATTATTATTTTTATTTCAAAATTATGACTTTGTATCTCATAATCATAACTGTGACTTGCCAAAGGATTTTTTTTTTATGTGCCGGAAATGGGCTTCCATAGGAAACTGATTGGCCAATGAGATATGACCTATTGTTATGTTTCCAGAGTCGCTGCAGCTGCACAATCCAGCTCGTTGGTGGTGCTAATCAGCTCTCAAATACAGGCATTGGACATGCAGATGCTGATCAGTTTAAACATTTTACCATGAGTAAAGCCAAACGAATTGCCGATCCTTTTAATGTCAGGATTGTATAACTTTTTTTCAAATATTTGTGTTTGGGAGTTGGCATGGAATATACTTGTAAGATATACATATGTATAAATATAAAGACACAGGACGTATATTTATGCAACTGTTCACTCTTTACTCATCTCACTTGTGCGAAAAACAACGATTCTGTATTCCTAAAAATGCATAAAAAAATGGAAAGAATAGTGTAAAAAAATGGTTCGTTGTTGGACTGACAAAGCAGGAAGCGGAAGCAGGTTTCCATGTTCCAAGTGAGTCAGCTTTTATTCAAATGAACAGCAATCGCTTTCCAGCGAAAAATTGAAACAAGCTTCAGCTTTTCAGCAATAACAACATAAAATACTAATTTTCAGCCAGCATTAAACAACACACTTTTAATAGCCACGCAGTGTGTGAATCAGACTCTCTTCCTGTGGACTGGCCATCTTTCATCTCCCCTGACTCTTACTGTGAACATAGAGATGGTAATTAGACACAATTCATCTCAGGTGGATGTACTTACCACTTTCTCTCTCCCTAGATGGGCGCTCGACCACGCCCTCACCTCCACATAACCCCACCGCCCAACTCAGGCCGGGGGAACTGTCCGGACTGCCCACTCCCCCCCCCCTTTTCTAGATAGGAAGTCATCAACAGACATCTGGGCCCCCTCAGACTTAAACAGCTGGAGTGCTAAATACCGGGTATGATCCGGGCATTGGCATCTTTCATATGGTGGAGCCATTGAAGCAGGGCATGGTCCTAACAGAGGATGAATGCTTGACCCAATAAATAGTAGCGGAAAGTGAGGACCACCCACTTGATGGCCAAGTGCTCCTTCTCTACTGTGCTGTACTTAGTCTCTCTCATAGAGAGCTTCCGACTAATGTACAGCACTGGGCGCTCCTTCCCCTTCACCACCTGGGACAATACAGCACCCAGCCTCCTGTCCGATGCATCCAAATATAACACAAAATGGAGAGAGAAATCAGGGGAGTGCAGAAGCGGCCCACCACAAAGCGCAGCTTTTACCTGTGGGAAAGTTTGTTGGTACGGATCCGGGGGTTCCTTTTTAGTGAGATCAGGTAGGGGGCTGGTGACGTCGGAACAATTAGGCACAAATCTTCGATAGTAGCCGGCGAGCACCAGGAACTGTCTCGCCTCCTTTTTTGGTCTTGGGTCTCAGGCAGGTCATGATCACTGCAGTTTTATCAATTTGGGGACGCACCTGCCCATGGCTCAAGTGAAAACTCAGACACCATTCCTCCACCTGCCCAATTACGCACTTCTTCGGGTTTGCTGTGAGCTCCGCTCATCGCAGTGACCTCAGAACTGCCCTCAGATGTTGCAAATGCTGCTGCCAATCATTACTGTAAATTATGATATCATCCAAATAAGCAGTAGCATGCACAGTGTGCGGTATGAGGACTCTGTCCATAAGACTCTAAAATGTATTCGGGGCCCTAAGCAAACCAAATGGAAGGGTCACAAATTGGTGTAAGTCAAACATTGGCGTTAAGTGGTTCTGCCAATATCCCTTTGTTAAATCCAGTGTCGAATAAAAGCAAGCCAAGCCCAACTGATCAAGCTGTTTGTCAACACAAGGCATTGGATAATTATAAAATTTATTTTTATATAAATCAATCAACTGCTGCGTTATAACTTTTCTAGAATCCACACAGAACTGAACCAAGCTATCGCTCTTAGGCACCAGAACCACCAGGTAGGCCCAATCACTGTGGGATTCTTCTATTAACCCCATATCGAGCATGGCCTTTAATTCTTCCCATACTGCTTGTTTCTTGTGTTCATGTAAGCGGAAGGGACGACTACATACCACAACCCCTGAGGTTGTCTCGATGTGGTGTTTTATGAGATTAGTGCAGCCAGGGAGAGGCGAGAGCACGTCAGAGAAATTATTTTGCAACCTGGCAACATCTGTACTATGTGATGTCGAGAGGTGGTCTACACAAGGGACCAGTGTGAACTGACCGAACTCCTCCCTCTCCGGAACTACCTCGCCATGGTTTTAGTAGGTTGAGGTGGTAAATTTGAAAAGTCCTGCCCCTATCCGTGCACACTACCTCATAATCAATTTCCTCAACTCTCCTTGCGACCTCAAAGGGCCCTTGCCACTTTGCGAGTAATTTAGTGCTTGATGTAGGCAATAATACAAGTACTTTATCTCCCCATGCTAACTCCCGTAGCTAAGCTCCCCTGTTGTACAACTGGGACTGACATTGCTGAGCCTGTAGCAAATACCTCTGTGATAGGAGCCCCAGTGTGTGGAGTTTTGCTCTCAGGTCAAGAACGTATTGAATTTTGTTTTTGCTCTGTGAAACTACGAATCATATTTTTTAAGGTCTTATTAAATCGTTCGACCAAGCCGTCTGTTTGTGGATGGTACCCACTTGTCCGAATCAATTTAATACCCAATAATTTGTACAGCTTGCATAGTGTATGTGACATAAAAGTAGTGCCCTGATAAGTGAGGATTTCTTTCGGAATAACCGTTTGGGAGATTATTCTGAAGAGTACCCCGCAACACTACATGCGTAGTCCACCAGAACCAACATAATATGATGCCCGTGTGCTGACCGGGGCCATCCCCGTGTACGCTGCTAAATGGTCCTCTGCTATCTGCATTGCTTCATCTAGTAACGCCGGCTGGTGGCACTGGACCTATTCCGCAATTCCTTTTGGTAGATAGAAAACAAATTGTTCCAGTACCACGAGATTGATGACACACCTGACGTCGCTGGGTCCCTCAGCCTGCACCCACCGCCAGCAGGCATCGTGGAGCTGTTGAGTGAAGGCATACGGGCGGCCAACCTTACTCAGTGTCAGCGGAACCACTGGTGATGCTCTTCGGGACTGAGGCCGACCCACTGCAGGATGGCTTTCTTCAGCTCGGGGTACCTCAGGAGGTTGTCGACCAGGAGCTGTTGGGCCGCTAGTTGGTAGAGTTGGTAATAAGTCACAAATCTTCACAAATTAGGTAAATGCTTTAACTGTTTTAAATATCTCATCTAATGCATTGACAGTTGAATGCTGAAGGGTCCATGCAGGTAACACAATAGATATGTTTGTAGAACAGTGAAGGCCTACTCTACAGGGCTGAACATTTTTTCATAGTATTCGTTTCGGTCTCGCAAATTGTGTGTGAAAAGACCTTAAAAGGTGCGGTAAGCGATGTTAGCCATTCTGGAAATTCCTTTAGCTATCGATTTAGACACACCCCTCTTTCCAAAACCCCGCCCTCCAAAGATACCATTGACACCTTCACCAAGCTGTAGAGCCGAGTAGAGATCTCCAAACAGGGGCGGGAAAACTCCAGAAAGAGGATGGGTTACTGCAGAAGGGGGTTGGGCCCACTCCAAAAGGGGGTGGGAATGAGGGTTTGATGTAAAATCTCTTCAACAGGATGTAAAGTTGTTTGATGTGTGTTTTTTTATCGTTCCACAGATGAAATATTGAAAAATTATCTCAGTGAATTTCAGTAGACAAAAAACTCTAGGATCAAGGAGCTTTTTGATAGCTTTATAGTGCATGTATTTGAAGAGATGGTAAATCTATTGGTGCGTTCAAGTGCTCCTGGGAAGTTCGTATTTACGAGGTCAAAAATCATAAATATAATGTGACGTGCATTTAAGTGATGTTAATCTGAAAAAATTTACCCGTTTTGCAATTTTATATTCCTTTCTCTTTTTTCACTAACTAGTGAAGGCCGAAAGCTTTTTTTTTTTTTAGCACTAATGCAACAAATTAAAGTACAAAGTCTTGCATTATGTGTGTAATTAATGTTTTATATCCATTTGATCATTCTAGTGCAGCAAAATAAAGGTAGTTTTTTTTGTTTTTTTCAAACGCTTGCAGGTGAGTAAACCAGCTAAACGAGTCTTATTTACTGGAAGGTTTTATCTTCTATCTTCTTTATTTACAATACAAAAAATGCATGCAAACTAAACTACATGGTCAAAATCCCCAAGTAAAACTGATTTATTAAAAATCACCTCAATACCACAGTGACTTCTGCAATAAATCAACACATCCCCAACTAACTCAGAAAGTCGGGTCTCAAAGAAAATACAGAGTACTTCAGAAAATGGTTCATGTGCCCTTCGTAAATAAGATTTTTTGATATGACGAACTCACCCTCACAGCCTCGTTTTCATTCCTGTCAAAATTAAAGATGGCACTCCTGTGATAAAGGTCTATTGGCTGCTTAAAAAAAAGTGACTGCGGCCCTCAGTCACATTTTCGTTTGATATTTACAAGGTACTGTCAGAGATACTGGTGAGATAAATTTAGACATTTATTTCAACGGTATATTTCAGCAAGTAGGAACATTCTCTGCATTCCATTGCATTAGAAAAAAACACTTAAAGCACCTTTAAGTGTCAGTTTTGGTTTTGTTACTGTCTTTAGCCTTTTATAGGGCAGTGTAGTTCAACAATACAACAGGATCAACATAATAGTAAGTAATCTAGTCATCTCTTTTTCTTGTAAAGACCCACATTTGCATTTAGCATTTTCCTGTGTCAATTCAGAGAGAGAGGGAAAGAGACACAAAGAGATGAAATAGTTCTGTGCTGTGTCATATTAATCCATTAGTCAAACCGGTCAAACCAGCACTGTACCTTATACTTGTTTGGTTTTCTGCTCAGAAACACACACACACACACACACACACATTCGTGCTGAACGCAGCAGCTGTCTTTCACACACACCTATGAACACAAAAGGTAAGCAGTCAGCCTTCTCTTTTACTTATTTATTTTTTATTATTATAAACTTAAAACTGACTAACACGATGCCACTAGCTTGCCTCGCAAACCTGTCGGTAATGTTTAATCGCTGGATCGCCTAGTTGTGTTCTGGTGTGACTGACTGAAGTAAACTGATCATTTTTACTGTATGCTACACTAATGTCTTTAACAGTCATGAAGGATCAGTCATGATCCAAATTAGATCTCTTTAATATCTCAGTCATTTCTTCTAGACAGCATTGAGATTAAATTAAGCACAAATGGAAAATTTGCTGAAGGTTTCTGCTTCTCAGATGTTTCAGTAATCTTACATGTGTTTTCTCTAGAGATTTAGAAGGGATCTCAAAAATGTCTCAAACCGAGACTCTAATTTAGGCCTACTTAAAAAGAACAGAGACTAACCCATGCTGCATTTTATTGAAATTGTCAAACCCATTGATATTGTTCTTGCTTGATGTGTAGGATCAGACTACTTGACGGCAATGGGCATCTGTATCAAGACAGAAGCAGAAAAATCTTGACGGCGGCCGTGTCTGCTTCTTTTCCACCATTGAATGCTCATAAGGACAAAAGGATAAAAAATAAAACAATAAAACTCTTGCCGAACACATGGATAGAAGTTAAAGCTGAATAAAAGGCACTTTAATATGAGGTAAGAAGAATCAGAAGGGGTTTGAATGTATAATATTTGTATGACTAAACTTGAGACCAGATGAGAAACCTGACTAGTCATGTAATGATAGTTATGATATACTGTATGTGCCATTTTCAATCTGATGGTAGATTTTGGAACAGGGGACATCTCAAAATGGCCTTATTACTATGAGTTGTGCTGAACCACAAAGACTAGTGTATTTACTAATTTATGGATGCATATGTTGTGCAGGCACAACCTGTTGTATGCCTGTTGGGAGATAAGAAATAACAAAATAAAGCAAAAAAAAAAAAGAAAGAAAGAATAAACTCTCTAAGATGATTTACTCAATTGACCCCTACATGGTCCTTATATAAAAACTTAAAGGGCACCTATTATGACTCTTTTCACAAGATGTAATTTAAATCTTCGGTGTTCCCAGAATGTGTCTGTGAAGTTTCAGCTCAAAATACCCTACAGATCTTTTATTATACCATGTTGAAAATGCCAATTTTTGGGTGGGAATAAAAACTAGCTGTTTTTATGTGTGTACCTTTAAATGCAAATGAGCTGGTGCTCCCTGCCCCATATCCAGAATAGGGCGGAGTTTTGACATCTCTGCTTCAGATAACTAGACATCATAAGCAATATGAAAATAGTGGTGTTCAAACCTATATGTTTGAACCAGAGTCAGACACTGATGAGGGACAGACTCCGTCAGAACTAACTACTTTGAGAATGAACCAGGAAGATTCCGAATGGTTATTTGATAAATGTATTTATTTGTTGAGTTTTTTCAGCAGTTTTGCAGAGATGGATGAGCAACACACACACACAAATACTGTTACAACGTTCACTATGCGCTATAACAAAACAACACACAAACAAACATGTCCGTTGGCAGTGTCCGTAAACAGTCATGGGCGGGCCTGTACAAAGTGATGTCACTTTGTACAGAATCTGTGAACGGCTTTATCTGAGACAGTGTTTATGATTAATGGGGATTAAATATATATATATATATATTCTTTTTTTTTTCTTTTTTACTTGATGGGTATTAACACAGACATCAGTTATTTGTTGTGTGGCCTCATCAATTCCTCACGCAAGAAAACTACAAAAGTTTCTATATCCACTGGTTTAATGAAAGATAGCTTGTATTTTTCCTATTATCAACTAACAATAGTTTTGCTGCTGTGCAACCTGCAAGCCAGATAGAGTCTGTTTCTGTTTAATGGTTAAATTAAATGAATCATCATCATTCAAAAACATAATCACTGAAAAATAGATATTTGAAAGCAATTTAATAATTTTAGACCAAAAAGGTCAAACTAAACGTCATTCCCCCAAAATATGTAAAGAAGTATGAACAGTGTTTTGAGGACATAAAGGACAATAAAGAGATGAAGACATTTTCCCAATACAAATTCAAATTAATAGAACAAAATATTTGACTGTATATCTTTCTCACCAATATTAATAATAGCTGAATGAGTATTTAAAACATAAACATTTTACCATAAAAATTAGAAATAAGACCCTTTGATACACCTTTAATTTTTGAAAACGATTCTGAAATCGGAAGGTTTTGGAGGGAAACCCAGGGTTCTTCATATGCCAACACTAAAGAGCGAAGTTGTACCATATATACATGAAAAACCAGCATGAACCAGGAAGATAATATATATCTTTTAGATAACTGTTTACTCCTTACATGCCAGATACTTAGATTACATAAAAACACTGCTTTTAAAACCCCTTTCAAATATTTTAAATGGAGAAAATAACATGTTCATTCCATCTATGGAAGAAAATAAAAATTTCGACAAAAAGTCAAAATCAATGTATTTGATTACCAGAAAACCTGGAATATGTAAGAAAATAATAATTGTCAAAAATAAATAAAAACAAAAAACTGTTCTGGACATTTCATCCTCTCCTACAGTATAGTTTAAAGGTCTAAAGGAACCAAATTCAATTTCACTGAAGTGACGAAAGGCTCTTCTAAATTCAGATGAATAGAGCACAAAAGTCTCTACAGTTTCAGGAATTAAAAATACCATTCAGTTCTTCCATAGTCTAATTCATCTTTAACGATAACTTTTAAACCTTTAAATACAGACCTGCGTGAGATCCAAAGTATTTCATTGATCATATATGCTTCTGTTGAAGCCATCAGTCTGTGTTGTGTCAATTAGAGGTCAACTGATAGCGCCAGTGACATGCACTGATCTCAGCAGGGACAATAAGAATAAAAAGTGAGTAGAATGAGTAGTAATTATAAATACATAACTAATTTATTCGCTTTTTGAGTATTTAACAATTTTCTTGTATATATACTGTAGGTATTTTTTTCCCTTTTTCCTTTATCACAAATAATATTCTATTCTGTTATATTTCTCACAAAAAGCACCACGGTATAACATTAATTTTCAGACATGGTCTGTGATAACCCAATGTTTATGACACGTGTCATAGTAAAACCATGGTATTTTTTAAAGTGCTCATGATCAATCATTCAGTGACATGGCATTACCATGGTAATGTGGTGTACGTTGCAAAGGCACGATCAGAAAATACGAGCGTGAGGCGATTGACTGTGTTCTGCGAATGCTACAGGGTCGTTCAATAACTTATAACATGCGTGTAAGAGCAGCCGTTGGAGTTTCTGGTGTCCCCTTAGGGAGTTGGTGCCCTACGCAGACTGTGTAATATGCGTATAGGGAGCTGTGGTACTATGGTAGCCTAATGGTATTTTTCTGAAAGTGATTAATCTAATGGTTTATTAGTTTCAACAAAACCAAACTGGCTTTGGCTGAACCTGACAGCTCCTTCAGTTTATGTCAATATTCTATAAAAGACGAATTGAAGGTCTGTCGCTGAAAGCGATGCGACCGCTCTCATTATAATTAATAAATCTTTCTACACTGCAGGTGCTCAATGTCAGAAATGTGATAGCATTTGAGGATTATTCTTTTGATGAATTTACAACACAATAAATGGAGTGGACTTTTTATCTGACCTGTTACTCGTCTGATCTAACAGTACTCTGATGCTCCGGGCGACCTCAAACTGCATTTTTTGCTTAATTGAAGAGCACTGCTGCGTGAAGGGACGCCACTCGAAATCTTGTTCTAAACGAAAGTGAAAGAAAAAAGTATTTTCTCGAAGGGCCCTTCCACAAGACTCTTAGCAAACGGTACATTCATACAGTAATGCCATGTTTCCTTCAGAGGACATTTGGAGGATCACTTGCGATTGGATCACTTGTGATAGGAATCTGCCCCCGATCTGCAATAGCGCGCTCTCTTAAAGGCACCTCTGCTTCAATTTCTTTAGTATGCCTGCGATTTTCAAAGAAATCTCAGAATAACACTTTATTATTGTTATTGTGAGATTATTACAAAATTTTGATATTTTTGTTTTTTTGTTTAAATATTTTAATTTAATTGTTAAAATGTTTCCCCTTTTTCTGGACGACCAGAAGGGCACCTTTAGATTTGTAAATGAAAGGGGCAGGGACTTGCACCACTGCTGCCCCCGTTTTATGCACACCAGTGGATAGCAGGTTTTGGCGATACTGATAACTGGGGCAGGAAAACAATTTATTATTAAATGAAAATGTTTCACTCAGTGTAAAATAGTGCTGAACTTTAGTAAGGATCTCTTTCAATGACAATACTTTGAAGAAGTTACCAGTGTGGGACAAATGTATAAAGCTTTTGCTATCTGAAATTAATGAAATGATTAATTAAAAGATTACAGGTCAAATGTGTTTGTTGTTCAGCAGTAACATAAAACACTGCCTTACAAAGCCAAATAGTGACGGTATGTTTCATCTCTACTGACGATATATAATATTTTATAGTCATATTAAATATATGAATCATGTACAAGAATGGGACAGATAAAATGGGATAGTAATTTTAGGTAATTTGGCATTGTTTTTTATTATATATCCATGTGCCCTCAGTTGTATAAAATTTGTATTTCAGACATATAAACTTAGCAAAAAAGAAACGTCCCTTTTTCAGGAATGTATTTTACTGTATTTTAAAGATAATTTGGTAAAAATCCATATAACTTTACAGATCTTTATTGTAAAGGGTTTAAACAATGTTCCCCGTCTGTCACTCACTTCGACGTCGTGTCGAAGAAGCGACACTAGGGGTCTCTCTTTAGCGCCGAATATGCCTCTGATCTATGAAAAAAAAGGCCAATGAGAGTTGGCGAACAGTATTTGCATACCCCGCCCCCGGACATACAGGTATAAAGGCGAGGGAAATACACACGTTCATTCAGAAAATTTCTTCGGAGCCGATGGTCGTGTATGCAGCCAGCTGTGAGTGACACACCAGAATCCTGCTTCTATCCTCTGACGCTCTGCTTTGCTGTTGGATCTACGGTGCACTTCAGCGGCTCTTCTCCTTCTCTGCACGGCGTGCCCGTGGCCCACGTGTTGAGTAGCACTGCTCTAGAGTTTACTCAGATTGTTGCCAAAAACAAAAAACATCCAGTGAGCATCAGTTCTGCAGATGGAAATGCCTTGTTGATGAGAAAGGTCAACAGAGAATGGCCAGACTTTGACATGATGACAGAAAGTTTATGGTAACTCAGATAACCACTCTGTACAAGCATAGTGAGCAAAATAGCATCTTAGAATGCACATCATGTCAAACCTTTAGGCAAATGGGCTACAATAGCAGAAGACCATGTAGTTCATAATAAAAGTGTTTAGTTAGTGTACTTTAAATATATTTATTCTATTCTCATAATCAACAACAAAATGTTTGTAATGTTGTGATTCATCTTGGAGCTGGTTGGTTTGGTTGATGGCTTACAACTCTTTTATGAAGGATTTTATGAAATCCCTATGAAAAAAAAATGAATGGGAAAATACTTCTGGAAGAAGACAGCTGAAAAAGGAGGTGGACACAGTTGCACTCTATAGACATACTGTATGCATAACCAGTCTGAATGTTTGAATGTATCCTCTGTGGTTTTCTCGACAGAATAAGGGGATGTTCAAAATCACAGAACCTTCAGACATTTCAGGCACACTGTATGTCTCTAGCAAACAATGACAACGCAGGATACCGACAGGAATTTGAGGTATGAAATTAAAACTTAAACAATTTAAGATGTAAGACATCTATTAAAGGCAGTAAATGTAAATGTATCTGGGGTTAATACAAGTTAACCTGTTCCCACTGCCCCCATTTTCTGAGCTCAGTCCTGAACTGGACATACTCAATATGAATGGCTGTAGTTCATCACACTTTATACATTTGGCAGATGCTTTTATCCAAAGCGACTTACAGAGCCCTTATTACAGGGACAATCCCCCCAGAGCAACCTGGAGTTAAGTGCCTTGCTCAAGGACACAATGGTGGTGGCTGTGGGGTTAGAACCAGCAACCTTCTGATTAGCAGGCCTGTGCTCTAGCCACTACGCCACCACCACTCCAATTTATATTAGTCATAATTGTGATCTGTTTTGACAGAAGACACTTATAGGTTTGTCATGAAGAAAAATTGTTATATTATATAATTTATAGGACTTGATCTGAAAATTATTTTCTTAATATATTTTTATGAAATAACAAATGACGCTGGCCTTTAAAGGAGCTAGAGACTCTGGAGCTCAAGCCACAAGCCTGATAATGTTATATTTCAAATCTGAGGATGTTATCTTTAAAACTGAAGAGTTTTATGAAACATTATTTAAGACCATGCCATATGTTTTTTTTATTTTACAAAAGGAAGTTTACAAAAGGACTGAAATCTACTCTAAATCAAATACACACAAAAAATTAAGTCCATTCACCCTATTTTTTATATGCTGCTTCATTCATCTGAGTGTCTGCAGTCTGTAAGCCATTCACACCTGAGACACATTAATGTCTCTAATTATTATCTTTTGTCTATATTCTGCCTATTGCCAAATCCTATTATACAGTATGTCTGCCATAGTAAAACCTATATTGACACCAAACACTCCTTTGTTGTTGCATCAAATGTCTTTCTTAGAAACAAGTAGATCCTCTTTGGTGAGATCAGTCTGCAGTCTGGAGACGTCTGAATAGTTCTGAATAGAATCTCCTGTAATAGCCAGGTAACCCAGGAACTGTCTCACCTCCTTTTTGGTCTTGGGTCTCAGGCAGACCATATTTGCTGCGGTCTTTTTCATTTTGGGATGCACCAACCCATGACCTAAGTAGAAGCCCAAATACTGTACTTCCACCCATCCAATTGCGCAGTGAGTTCTGTGAGTCCCGTCTGTCACAGTGATCTCAGGACAGCCCTCAGATGCTGCATATCCCGCTGCCAATCATTGCTGTAGATAATGATATTACTCAGATAGGCTGCGTCGTAAGCAGAATGCAGCCTTAGGACCCTGTTCACGAGTTGCTGAAACATAGCCAGGGCCCTGAACAAATCGAATGGTGTCACGAATTGGTGTAAGCACAGGACATTGTCATTAAGGGTATCTGCCAGTATCTTTTTGTCAAATCCAGTGTCGAATAAAAATGAGCCGCACCCAACTGATCGAGCAGTTCATCAATCCGAGGCATTGGGTACACATCAAATTTAGACACCGCATTGACTTTTCTATAATCTACACAGAACCAGACCGAGCCATCACTCTTCGGAACAGCACCACTGGGCTGGCCTAGTCACTGTTGAATTCTTCTATTACCCCCATATTCAGCATGGCCTTTAATTCTTCCCGAACCACTTTTTTGGTATTCAGGTAATCGGTAGGGACGACTGCGTACCACTACCCCAGGGGTCGTTTCGACCTGGCAACCTCCATGACTTGTGATGATAAGAGGTGGACTCCGCAAGTGACCAGGATGACTCAATCGGTAGCTGTTAAATTCACCTCCGGTCCAAGCTCCTCCCTCTCTGGTATCACCATTACCAAAGTCACGGGGAACGCCCCTCTCCATGGTTTCAGGAGATTGAGGTGGTAAATCTATATCCATTCATTTAACCTCATAATCTACTCACCGTGTGACCTTAAAGGGTCCTTGCCAATTGTTGAGTAATTTAGAGCTCGATGTGGGGAGTAATAAAAGAACTTTATCTCCCAGTGCAATTCCCATTGCAAAGTACCCCTATTATACTGCTGGCTTTGACATTCTTGAGCCTGGAGAAAATTGTGTTTATTATCCGAGTGTATGTAGTTTTGCTCTTAGGTCAAGTCTAGTCTTTTTGCTGTTTGAAGATCCCTCCTCCCAATTTTCCCATAGGACGTAGAGGACCATACAATAATAAAAATGGGGAGAACCCTGTGGAGGATTGTGGGACCACTTGAACTGCAAATAATAGGGTCTTGAGCCACTGGTCCCAATTTTGAGCATCTTCATGGACAAATTTACAAATCATATTCTTTAGTGTCTGATTAAATCTTTCGAACAAGCCGTCCATTTGGACGTGGTAAATGCTGGTCCTAATCGATTTAATCCCCAATAATTCATACAATTCACATAGTGTATGTGACGTAAACATCATGCCCTGATCAGTGAGGATTTCTTTTGGAATCCCCACTCAGGAGATTATTCTGAAGTGTGCCTCCGCAACACTACATGCTGAGATGTTGCGCAAAGGCAATGCTTCTGGATATCACATTGTGTAGTCCACCAGAACCAACACAAAGTGATGCCCCAGTTCTATCTACACTTATGGCCCAAATAAGTCCATGCTAATTCTATCGAGGGGACATTCACGGCATGCTGCAGACCACATTCTGACATCCCTGCGAATACCCGGCCAAAAGAAACTGGCATTTAGATGGCTCAGTGTTTTTCCCTGTCCCAAGTGACCTGACATCATATTATTATGAACCATCTGGAATAGCATTTCCCGACAGTTCTTCTGTATTAACAATTGGGTTGTATCTTTCTTTGTCTGAGCGTCCTGTGTCACTCGATACATCTGATCCTTAATAATTGAAATATACGGATGTGCGAGTGCAATGTCTGGCCGGAGGCATTGACCATCAACCACTTTCACTTGGTCATAGGCGTGCCTAAGGGTCTTGTCTTGCGTCTGTTCCAGAGGTATCTACCCAGCAGGGAATCCTCTAATGGCTGGGGAACCCGAGACTTCCCCATCCCTTGTGTTATCCTGTGGCAGAGCTGACATATACGGCCTGCGAATTGCAGACCACACACCAAGACTCTTAGTTCCAGGACCCATCCATACAAATTTCCCTCAATAAAGCAGTAAATCCTGGCCAAATTTGTACCCAATATTAATGAATGGGTGAGGCGGGGACTAACCGCAGCCTCGACAATATGCTTTTGTCCCCGACATTGAATAATGACTGTCACTAATGGGTAGTCATGAATATTCCTGTGTACACACTTAACCTTCACCTGCCGACTTTTAACCAAAGCCTTGGACTGAACCAAGCTTTGGTGAATGGAGGTTTGATTACAACCTGAATCCACCAAGGCTTGGTGTGTACCCCTCTTAATACTCACAGGTATCCGGTATGCACCATCTCGATCGGGGGTGGCCTGTGGTGTATTGGGGATCCAAACCAGTGCTTCTACCTCCATCACTGGGCACCAGTCCTGGAAATGCCCTGGCTCCCCACTGCTCCAACAGACCAGCCCAGATTTTACGTCCACACCTACGGATTCACCCACCAGGGAGGGAGAGCGGAGAGGGGTAGGGGAAACTGACGGGTAATAATAAAAATAATAATAAACTATTATTTATATAGCACCTTTCATACAAAAAAATGCAGCTCAAAGTGCTTTACAATAAAAAAGTCATTGTTAATTAAAGGCTAAAGTAAAAAGATACATTTTTAACTTTCTTATAATAAAAATATTTAGTGAGCTGCCTTCTCTTATATCAATAAGTAATGTATTCCATAGCTTTGGGGCATAATTAACAAATGTTAACAACTGTTGCTGGGAACCTACAATAAACAGCAGCAGATGATCTCAGTGTTCTTGAAGGCACATAGTTAACAAGGGAATTGGCAATGTAGCTTGATCCTAGCCCATTGATGATCGAGTTGAGCAATCCCCGAGACTGGGAACAGGTTTAGGAGAGGGAGCTCCCCATTTCAGGGGAGTAGGGTCAGGGTGGAAGTACGGGAAGGAGGGGAGAAAGGAGAGAAAGAGAGAGGATGATACCAAAGGCTCACCGGTCCCTGGATAGGCTGCCATATAATCTTCTGCCAGCTAGACCGAGTCATCAAACGATGCCGGGTGATGTAACTGGACCCATTCTGCAGTTCACCTTGGCAGTCGAATGATGAATTGCACCATCAGGTTGATCTCATCCTTGGCGTCACAATCCCCCCAGGCTAGAACCCACCTCTGGCAGGTGTCACGGAGCAGCTGGGCATAGACCATCGGGCGGCCAACCTCACGAAGCGTGAGAGATTGGAATTGCCGGCGGTGTTGTTCTGAGCTGTGGCTAACCCATTGCAAGATAGCCCTCTTTAGGTCCTCGTACTCCAAATAGTTGTCTGCAGGGAGTTGCTATGCCGAGATCTGGGGTCCTGGGGCCCCATTTCGGCCAACTGGAGTTGGGCAGAGGACCTTTCCTGGGCTACCAGGCTCCGCAAGATCTTCCTGTCCTTAGCGTGGGCCTGAAGGGGCTCCTTAAAGCGCTGATCCAGTGCCAGGAGTGCCTGATGATGGATCTCTTGAATGCTGAAGAGTGTGTGGATGATTTCGTCCAGAAGTGAGGATTCCATGGTGGCACATCTTCCTCCAACTCCCGGTTTTTGGCACCAGTGTGAGAACTTACTAGTTTGTGCATAAGGAGGAAATGGGAGATGGTGAATCGGGAAACACAGGTAAAGTTTTTGTTTAAAGTCAAACAAAAAACAAGCACATGCTGTCCAGTGCCTTTTCAGCGAATCCCACGTCTGTGAGCATGTATAGCTCTCTCTAATATATCGCCCTCTGGGACACTCTTAAAACCCGTCTAGAGCTCTCACTGCAAAGAGAAACTGGTGTTAAAAGTAATCAATGCCAGGTGATGATCCTTACCGCAGACCTCATTCTCCACCGAACGTCACTTGACCACACCCCCGCCTCCACAAATGGGTTTTATTAAATTCATGCACTGATGTCTGATGTTTGGTTTTCAGGAGCTGGAAGTTGTCGGCAGAGAGTACACCTGCAGAGCTGGACAACTAGATGCTAACAAGAAAAAAAACAGATACCCCTTCATCTTACCCTGTACGTCAATATGTATTATTATTATGTATATACAAAATAGGTTTAATTTTTCAAATGAGCATAACATTGGTTTTTATGTATGTTCTAATGTGTTGTGATTGGTTGATCAGATGACCACACCCGTGTTCAGCTCTCTCTGCTGGACTCCAAACTGCACTCTGACTACATCAATGCCAACTATGTGCCTGTGAGTATACCAGCCAATCAATTATCAATCACACAGCCAGAAAACAGCACAATCAATACATTAGTCAATCACTTGTTTAAGTCCTACCACATTGAAAGCTGTTTTTTCTTCTTCATTTAAACCTGGATAATTAGATATTTACACAATATTTAGAATTTTAAAAAATTACAAATTTTAAAAACATTTTTAAATGCAACATTCTTTTAAGAGATTTTAAAGATTCTCCATGTCTAGGTCACTAATAAAATAGGAAAATATGTGACATTGACCATGTTTAAAGAATAATTCACCATTTTTACCATTTCTTAATGATCTCAGACCATTGGACTCCACTGTCTATTACTTAAGTCGATAAATGAATGTGTGCGCAGGGTGGGACATCCGAGCATGATTTTATCTGCACTCAAGCTCCTCTGCAGTGCACCATGGTGGATTTCTGGCGGATGATCTGGGAGAAAAATGTGGCACTCATTGTTATGGTGACTGCGCTGAGAGAGGACGGCAAGGTTTGCTGCAGCTTTCTACGTACACAAACATCGAAACACGACAACACTTATTATACTCAGGGCCGTGTTGTTGTTTGCACAGGTGATGTGTGATCAGTACTGGCCACCCGAGCAAGGAACAGGATGTTATGGAACGGTGCAGGTGACCACAGTTTCATGCCAGCGCCATCCGGAATATTACATCACCACAATCCATTTAAAGCAGGTAAATCAAGAACAGATAGTTGTCCAGGTTGTGTGTTGCTGGAGATGATGAGGTCAAAGCATTTAAAGTCAACATGAAATCAAAGTTGACCCTATTTTCATTCTTAAAAAATGTCCTTGGTCTTATCATACACATTATTCCAAAGCAAAAAATTTCAGTTGTAATATATTTGCTCCACCTCCGAAACGTCATTTTAGGCAGACGTCACCAAGTCCTCTTATTTTTCAACCCCTCTCCTCCAATCATTTGTCACACAGAGACCACTTTTATCCATTCAATCAGTTTCCAATTGATAAAATCAAGTCTCACCCTACATTTTTTTTTTCTCATTGAAATACATAAGTAAAACAATTTGTGAACACTGTTTCACTTTGACTTTAAAATAGCATGTTTTTTAACCTCTTAACTGGCACCATGTACAATCATGCAAACCTCTGTCTATCTTTTATCTCAAGAGTTCATAACATCAAGATTTTTTTGTGCAAAAGTGTTATAGAAATATCATCAGATTATCCATGTTTGATGTATCATATCTGCAATGAGAATTATTATGCAAATGTTCCTTCCTTACTGTGTTTTCATTGTTATGAAACCTAGCACCATCATTGTAGTCTTTTGAACATGTGTAGTCTTCTAAACAGAAAAAACCCACCCCAAAACTTTTTGTCCAATGATGGTAAGTGCATCATTCAAAATAGCCAAACAACAGCCGGAGCTTTTTATCTTTTTTTGAGTGCCAATATGAAAGTAAACCAAGTTCAGGTTTAATCATGATTACTACCTGTTTTAAACAAATCTAAAGTTTATTTTAATTTATTTACGTAAATATTACTCAGTTCAATTTGATGGAAATTAGTTATGAAATTAAAATTTGTAAATATTAAAATACTTGTATTTATTTATTAATATCCTAAAAATAGGTTGTTTGGCTAGAAATTTAATCTAAGCACAAACGTAACAGGTCAAGCAGAATTATCTGTTATTTTAGTGTATTAAAGGAGCTTCAGGTGTTCGTGCTTGTCATCGGTGTTGATATCAGACACACTAAAGAAGATCTGTGAAGCTCTCATGATTGTGTATGTCATCTTTTAAAAATTTTAAGATCAGACGGTTATTTCATTTTAAAGTTTAAACTCGTTCTTTACCTCAGTGGTTTGATTGACAGGTGATGGGTGGAGTTTCACTGCTGCTGAGATGCATACAGGACAGATTAGCGCTTACACCTCAAATGCGTTGTGGTCACATGCATTTTTCACCACATTAGTTTGTGGTTTTTGTGATCCGATCACACAACATTTTAGACCCAGTTTAGACCTGTATTTAGAACCAGAGATACATCTTAATACCAGGTGGAAAAGGTTTAACTATTTAATACTAAAGTCTTTTGCATTAAACTAATAAATGTGGATGTTCTTGTGCATTTAGGAGGGTTTTCAGGCTGTGCGTCATGTGACTCACTATCATTACCCCCTCTGGCCTGATAAGGGGGTCCCGCAGTCCACATCATCTCTTTGCACTTTCACTGAGCATGTGCGCCAGCACCTCGACAATATCAGCAGCCATGGACCAACAGTAGTTCACTGCAGGTCTGAATACACACACTAGCTCTGTTGCAACCTAGTGAGCTGCCAGGTAGTTCTCTTCTAAAGCATCATCCAAATTAAATGGAGACTTGTGACTGTCTGATTTGGACTGCTGTACATAGAGGCAAACAGCGGTCGTCACGTACAACATGTGAGAGACTCAACACACAGTTGATTTCAATAGAGTGCAACAGTCTGGTTTCAAATTAAAAATCCAGTTCATTTTTTCAATAGGTGAAATTATTATAAAGATAACTTTTAAAAGAAAGACTGACCATGAGCTCTGAGGTTGGTAATCAATGTTATATACTTCTGCTGAAGCCAACAGTCCACGTTACTTCAACTAATTTTTTTAGAAATCGTGTTTAGTAGTGAAATTCCTGGTGAAGAACTACACTACCCATGGTCCTGAGGGAAAATCCACCAGTTAGAGACTGACAAAGAGATTTGCAACTCCGCCAACTCCCATGATGCACCATGAATGATGCAATTGCGCTCTATAGTTTGTAGCTAGCATGTTGATAATCTAACATCTAATACTTTAATAAGCATTTATATGTATAATACACACAAATACTGTGTAAAATCCATTTTCAATTAGATTCAATAATTCTATAAACTAAATTAATTATAAATTTTATAATAATAAACTTGGTCTTACCTTAATGAAGGAAGCACACCCTATGGATGCCATAAAATGCTGTCTAGGTAGTTAGCTGACTTGGTTTTGGAACAGAAATATAGTGTTCTTGCTGCTTATTTCAGTGTATGTACAGTATTCTGCAAATTTCGTAGAGACAATAGATATTTCACAAAAACATTTGTCTTAAGATGTTTATTGTATTGTATATTTAGGACTGCCAATAGGGAATATCGATTTTAGATTTCCAAACATTCCTTTTGCAAATAGAATAGAAGTAGAAAGAGTCCTGCAGCAGATGGTATGGAGTCAATCTGGTATTACATGAAGAGACAAAAGTGACATACATTGAGATGTGGCAAGTTCACCAAGATGATAGTTTTTATGATTACTGCACTTTGATAAATGAAAACTATTCTTGGCATTACTTTTGAAAACATCCTCACCATGCAACATTCTTCACAACTGCCTAAGATTTTTTGCACAGTACTGTATGTATATTTACAGAATGGATGTTACCTTTCTTTTTCTTTGATATTCTGTGTATGTGTGTGTAGTGCAGGAGTGGGTCGTTCTGGCACATTTGTGGCATTGCTATGGTTACTTCAGCTGTGTGCAAGAGGAATTCCTCCTAACGTCCGTCTGGCTGTGCAAGATCTACGGAAACGGAGAGTCATGATGGTACAAAACATTGTAAGGGAACAACCATTCTACTGCACTATTGAAGGAATGTTCCGGGTTCAAAAAAACTTAAAGCTGAAGTATGTAATCTCTGCGGCACTAGAGCCACCAAATAAATTGCAAAAAGAAAAGTAGTTTCAACAGCCTTCAACCTATGAATGATTTACCTGTAATTGTTTTAGCATGTTATGCTATGATAGGAGCAAATATTTGAACATCAAAAACATTACACACTTAAGCTTTAAGCTCCATAAACTAGCACAGAATTGCAGAGTAAGCAGGCAGTGTTCCAAACATTTAAAGGCAAAAAATGTACACCGATCAGCCACAACATTAAAACCACATCCCTAATATTGCACTGAACTGCTGTCACATGATTGGCTGATTAGATAATCGCATGGATGATTGTTGGTGCCAGACGGGCTGGTTTGAGTATTTCTGTAACTGTTGATCTCCTGGGATTTTCACGAATACAACAGTCTCTAGAATTTACTACGAATGGTGCACGAGGGGGACCTACATAATATTAGGCAGGCGGTTTTAATGTTGTGGCTGATCACTGTATATTTGTTAAAGGATCTATGTGAATTATTCATTAAAAAACCTTCTTTGTATCAATGGAAAGTTACTGGGTTTACTGGGGTTTCGCGTTAGGACATTGGTCTATCAAAAGAACTTAACTTGTATTAAACCCTGAACATTCCTTCAACACTGAAACAACAATGTTGAAGGAAATACAACAACAGTCTATGTTTATAATAACTTCAATAATAATAACTGTTTGTATATGTTTTAGGAGCAGTACATGTTTGTGCATCAGTGTCTTCTGCACTATCTGGGTGGAGAAACATCCAAACCACTGTAAGATCTCCACTTATAGACTTACAATGGATACAAAGACAACTCATTACTTCTTAAACTAGAACCCACAGGTTCTCTCGCAATTTACTACAAGCTACTGTACATTTACATGCATTTTAATAATCTGTTAGTAATCCGGCTGATATCTTAATCAGAATGAAAATTCTTCATGAAACACCTCCTTCAGGAAATGTGATGTAACTGAGCATGAATTTAATTGAAAAAGGTGGTAAAGATGTTTAATAAGATGTTAAATAGAATAATAAATGGCATGAGCCTGACCACTTTCACGATCAGTTTAAAATATTGCTTTGCAAACACTGCATGTTAACAAACTTTTTTACTGTGCTTTTATCAAACCCAAACTGATTTGAAATAATGTGATACTTTTCAGAGGAGCCTAATTTATATAAAGAAGGGCTGTCGATTTAACATTACTTAAGTTTTAATTATATGAAAAATAACGTGTTATTTTTGACGAGGGAACATGGCTCGTCAAACAAAGGAGAGCAGCAAAGTCTTCCACAGAAGACGCACTTAAAGTCCGCTGGAACTAACACATTTAACTTGACACAGCATCTTAAAATATGCTTTATGACTAGAGATGCTGAAATCTAGTTAGATGCAATGCAAACAATGGGAGATGCTCCAAAAGTGTCCATCTGACCCATTAGTACATACCCTAGACCAACAATTAAAAATAGCACAGACAGAAGCAGGCCAATAATAGGGATTTGTTCAATGATATGGGACAATAATTTGACTTTTAAAGCCAATTTTATATTGTCTAAATGCTTTATATGATGTAATGTATTTGTATTATCTGAATTATAATATTATATTGTATTTATAATTATTTTAATTATTATGTACTAAATTATGTTTATTTAGGGCCTTTCTCTGTAAAGTTGATATGTGATTAATTCAATTAATCGGCACATTGTGTAATTAATTTGCTAAAAAATTTAACCTAGAGAGTCCAGTTATTGGAGAGGGGATTGGCATGAGGGTGACATGTTTATACAAGTCTGCGTATTTTAAACCGCAACTAATTTATAACATTTAATTAAATAGCGGCAGTGACTTCCTTGGTGGCTACAACTTCCATTTTGTCCCAACACATGGGATGGAAACACTATTATAATTGGCTAACTGTTTTTGCGATAGTTTTTTTTTTTGCATAAATTCGTAACTTGGATGGAAATTCTACAACTATATTGCATACATGTCGTAATCTAAATAACTAATAAATGCTGCCACGTGCTGTGACTTATACTCTGTTATTTTTGTGCAGCAGTGATTCCCGTGCTGCCCCTGTGTCGCTGCATCAGAGAGTACATCATGGGTCACGACAGTCAAAGAGATCAAGGCGAGGGCAGCAGAGGTGTTCAGAGTGGGCCCAGCCAATGCCACAGCCACAGCAGATTAAACACACACATCCAGAGTGTATCACACAATCAAGCGCTGCCCAGCCTCCACCGACGCCACTACAGTCCCTGCAGACCGCACTGAAGAGCATACACCCTGCACACCTGCTGCGCAGAATAATGCCATCAACACACAACCGATAGCACACATCTGAAAACAGACTCATCTATAGCAGTTGTAGGTTGCTCAACTATGTTTTTCTGAGGCACACAAATATATGGCCAGGGGCTGAACCGATTCTGCATCACAGTATTATCTAAAGTAACATCTCTTGAGTGTGAGTGGGGAGAATTACCTTTTGTCTACTGCAAATTAAATGGTAATCTATTCAAGCACACAAAGCCTTAATGTTATTGGATTGTTTAACAGAAACTAATGTGTTTATTATATTTTCTGTGATCTTGTTAGTTGCATAGCCCCTATTGTTTTTGGGATAATTTCTAGGTTTGAAATCGATGGAGTTGTCATCCACTGACACATGTTGATGGTGCAGATTCAGAACCATTTTCACATTTTGGAAATAAAAAAACTTGAAGCTGCACTCCAATGTGTGCCTTTTAGAGGCTATTCCTGCTGAAAATGTGGATGTCATCTTGACACTCTAAATTTGGGGAGACAGAAGATGATATTCTTGACATGTCTCCACTCGGTGTCTGTGCCTCTTGCACTGTGAGGCCAAAATACAGAAGAGTGCACCAATTCTGGTCCCAGTATGGGTAGCAAAAGATTATTAGTATTGAGGGGAAGTGCTTTGCCCGTTCATGAGACAGTGAACTACCTGTCCAATTTGGACAGCATGTAGCTGGACATTTCAAGGAATTTGAGGAGTATATTCACAGAGTCTGAATTGAATTGGATTATTCCCTGAGCTCTGATTTTGAATTTAGATTAGATTAGATTCAACTTTATTGTCATTGTGCAGAGTACAAGTACAAAGACAACGAAATGCAGTTTGCATCCAACCAGAAGTGCAAATAAGCAGAAAAGTGCAATGTGATAATCAAGTATAGACAGGTGGTGCATAGGCAGGACACGAAATATATTGCAGTGTTATAAGAGCCGAATAAATTTGGCTATGTAATATGAACAGTGTATGAACAACATGTACAGATATGTGCAATGTAGTAGCAGTGACATTTAAAAATAGTAGTAGAATAATATAGCAGTGTATTAGCAGAATATATAATAAGAAAACAGAGTAAATATGGATATTCTGTATGAACCATATAGACAGATATGTACATTATGTACAGCTATGTGCAGCGTGGTAACATAAGAGCAGTAAGAATAAGTATGTGTATGTGCATGATGAATAGTATGAAGAGCAATATAATATGGCTATATTATGGGGGGGGGGGGGGGTGCAGAGCTAAAGTTCAGTAGGGTGACAGCCGCAGGAAAGAAGCTTCCTCTGAACCTGCTGGTACGGGTGTGGAGAGACCTGAAACGTCTACCGGAGGGGAGTGGGGTGGACAGTCTGTGGTTGGGGTGGGAACAGTCTTTGATGATGTTGTGCGCCTTACGCAAGCATCGCTTACCCTGGATGACCTCGATGGAGGGGAGTGAGGAACCGGTGATGCATTGGGCAGTTGTCACCACCCTCTGCAGTGCTTTCCGGTCATGGACAGAGCAGTTGCTGTACCAAACTGTGACACAGTTGGTGAGGATGCTCTCGATGGTGCAGCGGTAGAAGTTCACCAGGATCTGAGGAGATAGGTGGACCTTCTTGAGTCTCCTCAGAAAGAAGAGACGCTGGTGAGCCTTCTTGATCAGGGTAGAGGTGTTGAGTGTCCAAGAGAGGTCCTCAGAGATGTGCACACCCAGAAACTTGAAGCTGGTGACACGCTCCACCTCAGTCCCGTTGATAAGAATGGGTGTGTGTGTGCCAGCTTTAGGCTTCCTGAAGTCCACAATGAGCTCTTTGGTCTTCTTAGTGTTGAGAGCCAGGTTGTTGTCAGTGCACCACGAAGATAGATGCTGGACCTCCTCCCTGTAAGCCGTCTCATCATTGTTACTGATGAGACCAATCACCGTAGTGTCGTCTGCAAACTTGACAATGGTGTTAGAGCCATGTACAGGTGTGCAGTCGTAGGTGAAGAGGGAGTAAAGGAGAGGGCTCAGCACACATCACTGTGGTACGCCGGTGTTCAGGGTGATGGTTGAGGTGGTGTGATTAGCTAACCTAACAGACTGAGGTCTGTTGGTTAGGAAGTCCAGAATCCAGTTACAGAGGGAGGAATTGATGCCCAGTTCACTGAGTTTGGTGATCAGTTTGGAGGGGATGATGGTGTTGAATGCTGAACTAAAGTCAATGAACAGCATTCTCAAATAGGTGTTGCTATTGTCAAGGTGGGCAGAGTGAACAGGGCAGAGTGAAGTGCCGTGGAGATGGCATCCTCTGTGCTCCTGTTCTGATGGTAGGCGAATTGGAAGGGGTCCAGTGAGGGTGGTAAGCAGGTCTTGAGATGGGCCAGGACCAGCCTCTTGAAGCACTTCATAATGATGGGGGTGAGTGCAACTGGACGAAAGTCATTAAGGGTTGTTGCATTTGAGTTTTTTGGCACCGGCACGATGGAGGTGGTCTTAAAGCATGAGGGGACAGCTGCTTGGTCTAGTGACAAATTAAATATGTCCAAAACCAGTCCAAACCTCAGTCTCAGTCCAAACCTTAGGATACCATCAGGACCAGCAGCCTTGCGTGCATTAATCCTGCTCAGTGCCACACACATCGGTGGTGGAGTGTGTGAGGGGCTGGTGAACTGCAGAGACCACAGCCTTGATGGCCACTTCTTTGTTGTCCCTATCGAAGTGGCCATAGAAGTGGTTCAGCTCATCAGGCAAGGTGACGTTGGGGGGGGGGGGGGGGGGGATGAGCTATAGGCTTGAGCATCACCTGATCTGAATGCAATGTCTTGTGCCTTCAGCAGGAGTCTGACCTCACTGTTCATCCATGGCTTCTGATTAGGGAAAGTGGTAATCCGTTTGAGGGTGGTGACACTGTTGATGTTTGAGTTGATGCAGTCCAGAACGGAGGAGGCATATGAATCAGTGTCTGTGTGGGAGTCGTGGGTGGCCTGAGTTGTGAACACTCTCCAGTCAGTGTTTCCAAAACGCTGCTGAAGTGCCGAGTAAGCTCCCTCTGGCCACACTTTGACTGTCCTTATTGTTGGTTTCCCACGTTTGATGAGTGCTAAATACTTGGGCAGTAGAAATAAAGAAAGGTGATCTGAGTGTCGTAGATGGTGGAGGGGAGCAGCTTTGTATGCATCAGTTATATTTCTGTAGACTTTGTCTATAATCTTTCCTCCTCTTGTGGGGCATGATACATTTGGATGGAATTTAGGCAGTACAGTCTTTATATTCGAGTGGTTGAAGTCACCCGCGACAATGTAGGCTGCCTCGGCATGCAGAGTTTGTTGTTTACTGATAGCAGAATGCAGTTATTTCATGGCAATCTTGGCATTAGCATCCGGTGGTATGTAGGCTGCTGTTACAACAGTTGATGTAAACTCTCTGGGCAAATTGAAAGCTTGATACCACTCATACCTGTATCGCAACCCCACATGTTCACCCTGCCAATGGTTGCATTGTCACTTGTGGCCTGTCTCATCCTGACCACACGAGAAAGACTCTTCTCAAGGCAGTACAGTACCTGGAGCACAGGGATGTCTTGGTGACCAAACTTTGGTCCCAAAAGTGGCTTTGTTTGACGATGACATACCTCATGCAAGTGATGCAGACCTCACATTTGACTTGGTCATAACTTAACGAGAGTTTCTTGACAATTGTGGAAGAGGTGCTTAAACACTTCAAGTGCATACCAGTGTGAGCTGGCTTTGAAGGAAGTGTTCTTTGGACAATTAGTTTCTCCATTGAAAAATGCTTTAGTGTTAGCTTGGGGACAAGTTTCATGCATCCAGAGAGTGTGACCTTGACTTGGAGCTTTCTGGGACCTGCTCTTCCAGCAGCGTAAATGTGGGTCCATCTCCTCCCCATTGTCTAACTGGACCAAGGAAGATTTACAAATCTGCAAATCAATAGATTGTTCTAAAAATTTAGGCCACAATGTGGAGCAGTGCCTCTTGCTGGGACTGCAAGATCTGAAATGGAAATACTTCCCAGCTATGAAGTTCTGGACCACAAGGAACAACAAGATAGTCAATTAGTCCTTTAAATAATTTTTAGAGGTGCATGACCGAAATGATAGCACCTTTAATCAGGCCATAGCTACAACATTGGTAGGGGACATCTGCATGGAAATGGTGAGATAGTATACATGGCATGCTTTGGTTTGAACCTGTTCTTGTCAGCTTGCTTGGAGCTGCATTGTCTGCTAAAGGTGCTGACCTTTCTGAGATGCATGGTAAAACTCCAGAATAGAGACTATTATTTGTTGAGACAGCATGAGGGTGAGGATGACACCTTTTTTTCTCATAGGTTCTCGCCAGTTATTCGCTGACAGCATATGCCGCCCAATGTTGTTACCCAATGTTCCAAGGTAAATTGTTGTAAAATTATTGATTTCATGTATTGAAAAAACACTGTAAATGTTATTGGGACAGCATGCCCTGAGGTTACCTGAGCAGCTTTGGGACAGTGCAGTAAAATCTCCTTGGAAATATTTGGCCTAAAACCATGACTCAATTTTAATTTTCATCAGACTTGAAAAAACTTCATTAGATCTTCCCCAGTTTTGACCAAGAGTTATTAAAAGAAATTCATAGTTCAAACTGTGTTTCTCAATTGCTCCTACAAAGTTGACAGGAATGAAGCTGTATCTTGGCAACACTTTGGCCACCTTCCTACAGTATCTAAAGTTGTCAATTCAGGCTAAATCTGCTCATAAATTTGGCCTAAAATCAGTTTTGCTGTCCTTTTTGGATCATACCTACTGCAATGTGTGATATCCGGATCAAGACTGAAGAGCCTTATTGCTTTTATAAAATGGCAGCAACAGCAATATGATAAAAGACACCAAAGTACAAAAACAGTTCTTCTTTTGCCAAGAAATATAGTTCATTATCCTATTTAGGCTGTTTGCATCAAGAGTGAACAGTCTGGTTTCAAAAGTAAAAATCCCATTATTTTTTTTCATTGGGGAATTGATTTTTAATGATAACTTATAAACCTTTTAGGACAGACCTACTGTGCGCAATGAGGTTGTTAATCAATATATGCTTTTGTTTAAGCCATCAGTTTAATTTTTTTAATTTTATGGAAATGGTGTTTAATAGTGCATTTCCTGGTGAAGAACTACACTACCCATGATACTGAGGGAAAATCCACCAATCAGAGAATTGCAGAGCTAAAAAAAACTCTATTTCTGCAGCTGTTCTGAATCTGTTCCTGTTCTTGAGTCTGACGTTTCTGGTGCTCAGAGCTCTTAAGCGTCGGCCAGAAGGCAACAGTTCAAAAAGGTAGTGGGCAGGGTGAATGGGGTCCACAGTGATTTTTCCAGCCTTTTTCCTCAATCTGGAAGTGTATAGTTCTTGAAAGGGAGCAGGGGGCAACCAATAATCCTCTCAGCAGTCCGAACTGTCCTTTGTAGTCTTCTGATGTCTGATTTGTAGCTGCACCAAACCAGACAGTTACTGAAGTGCAGAGGACAGACTCAATGACTGCTGAGTAGAACTCCATAGTCCACTTGCCTTTGGCAAGTTGAACTTCCTCAGCTGGTGAAGGAAGTACAACCTCTACTGGGCCTTTTTCCATCAATTTGGGTCTCCCACTTCAGGTCCTGTGAGATGGTAGTGCCCAGGAACCTGAATGATTCCACTGCTGCCACAGAGCGGTTTAGAATGGTGAGGGGGGTCAGTGTTGAGGTGATCCTCCTAAAGTCCACAATCATCTCCACCGTTTTGATCGTGCTCAACTCCAGGTTGTTTTAACTGCACCAGACAGCCAGCTGTTCAACCTCCCTTCTGTATGCAGACTTAATCATCATCTCGGATGAGGCTGAAGACAGTGGTGTCGTCTGCAAACTTCAGGAGCTTGATAGAGGGGTTCTTGGTGAGTCATTGTTGTAGAGGGAGAAGAGTAGTGGGGAGAGCACACATCCCTGGGGGCACCAGTGCTGTTTGTACAGGTGCTGGAAGTGAATTTCCCCAGTCTCACAAGCTGCTGCCTGTCCGTCAGACAGCTGATGATCCACTGACAGATAGACGTGGGAACAGAGAGCTTGTGTAGTTTAGTCTGGAGTATAGCTGGGATGATGGTGTTGAAAACCGAACTGAAGTCCTCAAAAAGGATCTTTCCATATGTCCCTGGTCTGTTCGGATGTTGCATGATATGAAAGAGACAAACATTAATAACAAATGTAATGTAACAGTTTTTAAAATATTTAATTATAATTTTCTAATGGAGTATACTTCAATATCTGTTATACAGTACTGAATATAAAACAAAACATACATTTTTGTTTTTGCTCATTTTCAGTGCTGTTAAAAAGTCTTAGGCACATTAGGTGCTTTACAAAAACTTTTGTCTTAAGACAAGTTATTTTATTCTGCTTAGTGTTTTAATTGGAAATATGAATTTTAGACTATAGTAGTACACTCATTGTGTGAATTACAGGAATAGTTCACCCAACAATGATCATCTTTAGTAATTCTCTCATCATTTACTCACACTTATGTCATCTCAAACTCCTAATAAGTTTAAAATATCAAATAAAGATATTTTAAATGGAAATATGTCTATTTGATCACACAATGCAGTTGAAAGGTGACCAAATATTTTAGCTGCAAAAAGTTTGAGCTCTCTCTCTCGAACCGTCGTCACCGGCCGCCTTTATCCCTCGCGCACCCCATCAGGCCGATTGGGGACCGGGCGTGCAACATTCTAGCCCGGCCCTGCCCCCCTCCACTCTACAAGGACATAAAGGCAGAATTAAGGTAATAGGACTATTACCTTAATGAATATGACTCCAGTGGTTAAAACTTCTGAAGCAATCCAATCAGTTTTGTGTGAGAACAGACCAAAATGTAACACCTTTTTCATCTTGACATCTCCTAGCCAATCATGATTTCAAGCTCAATTACACTTAGTGCTTAATACATGCCAGAATGCTAGATGGCGCCAAACTTGAAATCTTGGAGACCTGATCTTGAAATCTAGGGCTAGGTGACTGCTCATGTCAAGATTTATATTGAAAAAGGAGTTAAATGTTTTTGTCTATTCAATTAAAAAAGCAATAAGAAATTCTAACACATAACCTTTTTGCCACCTTTATGCCTTGCATTGTATATTGTATTTTATTTGTGCTCCATGGAAGAAAGTTGTACAAGTCTGAGACCACTTAAGGGTGAGTAAATGAAGAGCAAAATCATATTTTTGGGTGAACTATTCCTTTAAACCCATACTGAACGACTTAATGATGTCAGAGCCTTTTATATGAAAATGTCATGTATCTTTGTAAGATATATCTTTTCTTCTAAATAATTTTTAGGCTAAGGAAGCCTGGGTGTTAGGAGTTGGGACTGAATCGTGGGAATTAACTGCAGCAACATGGAAGTGGTACAACCTCATGGATGAGGCAATAGGTGGGAGGCCAAGGCCATTCATCCAGCCTCCCATGCTAATTACCTCAGAGGAAAACTCCATTGTGATGCAAACTCTGTGATGTAACCATTCGTGATGCAAGTGTTGTGTAGTACAGCACAACAAGCTATGACCTCTGGAGCAAAGACAGGCTTAACTTCAAGGGACTTGAAAAAGATGGATCGCCATCATGTTTTCAAACTGCCAAATGATCTCTCAATTATAGACTGAGCTTGGTGGGAGTCGAAACGATTCTGGCTTGCATTCTGGAGTGGCTCTCTGTATGGTGTAACAAGAGAGATTGCGTGGCTAAGGCAGGATTAACCTCCATCTCCTAAAATGTGGTATCCCTCTGGTGGGTACAGTGCCTTAGTGTAGATTGGGCTGTTCTTAAGCACTCTGGAGTCATGGACAGATCCGGGATAACCCACAAAAATGTCCAGGTATTTTCCTTGGTGGTCACAGAGTGCTTGAAGCTGGATGGAATAAAACAACTTTCTGTTTAAGTAGCACACAGAATCAGCAGATGGTGGCTTGATTCTAATGTGACAATCAATGCTACCAGCAACTGCACCACTGCAAAGATAGGACTGCCATCCAGGTCTTCAAAGCCAGCATTGATTTCCTCAAGCTCCCGCAGAGATGGGAAATGGATTACACTCTGTTTGATCTGGAGGATCTTTTTTGTGACTGTGAACAATCATGTGCACTGTTGAGCGGGGTATGTCAAATGCACTGCAAATGACCCGGTAACAAGTTGCACATGCCAGCCAAAATGTAATGACCAGAATTTCGAGATCTTGACCCCATCCGTGGTCATGATACTCACAGAAGGTGGTAATGAGGTAGGTCAGGGTTTGTCTGGTATGCCTTAAATCTGGCCTCAGATCACTTGTCCCATACAATCTGAGCGCAGGCCCTTGTGATTTCAGCCGACAGTAAGGATTTGGGGTCCCAAACTAATTTATATATATATATATATATATATATATATATATATATATAGTACCTGTCATGCAGTATACCTTATTTCAAGTCTGACTACAACACCCCCTGATGATGGGCAGGAGGAACCCCAAATCTTACCGTGAATGTAGTGGCTAATAATATGTTTATCCCCGCAAAGGGACGGTCAACAAGAGGCAGATATGTAAATGTATTCCAAATGTATTATATATTTTAGTGCAAAAAGACGTAGAAAAGTTATTATCGGATCGTAAAAATACTGGGATAAATAACTGGTGGATTTTCCTCAATCTAGGAAGGTCGGATCAGCCAATGCAAAACCCCTGCTCAGGAGGCCCCTGGGGAGACAGAAACAGGAGACAGCAACCCAGCACCAGTCGAAGCATGCAACACAGCAAGCTCTACACACTACAAAATATCACACTGTGTTGTAGTTATGAGTACACACCAATACAGTGTCTCTCCCAGTGTGGTCCCCTGAAGAGAAGGGGCAAAGCATCAGTATGGATCCTGCCTTGTACAAGGATAACCTACGCAGAAGACATAGTTAGGGAGGAGAACCACCAGCATAAATGGCAACACTTAGTCAAGAAAATAAAAAAAATGCTACTATGAATGTGGCACATGAGTGGCAAAATTACAGATAACCAAACAACAACAAAAATCAAACAACAGAAAGCAATAAAGAAAAGCTTATTAATCACATGAAAACAGTGGCTGGCCTGGTCCCTTTTCAAGAGAAACCAAGAATGTTAGTTACCAACCTCATTAAACAGCATTAGCATAGTCAACTCAAACATAACTAAAAAATATAGGCCTACTTTTCAGTATGTTCAACTGTCCCACAGCGCATTAACACATGCAGAGAAAAGGTGAACGTTCTGTTGCTACGGACAGAGAAAATTGTTAAAACATGTCTCAATGCAAGTATAAAACATTCAATGGAAAATGTACATATTGAGGCATTTACCAGTGCAGCCCAGCAGCTCGAGTCACACTGGGGGTGATCGCATAAAGGTTAAACCTCCATACAGAAGCTTGTGTCCCCCGTGAAGAGTAGACATGCACTTCTAGAATTACCCTTAATAAAATGAAATAAATAAGCAAGTATTAAAATCCAATGGCAGTAATTAAACATGCTCTAAAATGACCAGTTATACCTGCATGAAATGGGAGTCTGACTCACACAACAGCGTCTAGCATCAACACAAAAGATGTCTGCCTTGGAGCCAGCAAACATTTATCAATTCCTGATTAGTCATGTGACCTTACAACAGATCACATGATCCCGGGTGTTGAGTGAATGTGCTGCAGCTGTGTTGTATGCCTGCCTGAGTAGATCCCCACACACACATATATATATATATATTGTGGGCGATTTCAGACACAGCTCAAGCCTGATTTTCTCTTTAAAAAAGATGTTGCATGTAATAATGTCAACAAAATTACCATGAAAGTGAAACAATATTTTAAATATTTAAGTTGTGAAAAGGTTTAAAATGCACTCCTATATATTATTATTTTTTTATGTATGCCATTTATCTGTTATTTTCTGGAACAAAATGATCAATTTAGCATGATTACTCAAGGATAAGGTATTGGAGTGATGGCTGCTGGAAATGGGGCATGTCTAGATTTGATCAAAAATGACTTTTTCAAATAGTGATGGTGCTGTATTTACATCAGTAATGTCCTGAATATACTTTGTGATCAGTTGAATGCCACTTTGGTGAATTAAAGTACCAATTTCCTTCCGAAACAGCAAACTCCGTACATTATTCCCAAATTTTGGCTGCCAATGTATATATATATATTTGCATTAATGACTTTTGATGTTTTCTTTGATCATACTGTGTATTGGACAAATATGTTAAGCATAATGGATTTTGTCAGTTTGGTTAGATAATGGAAGTGTAATGCACATTGTGACGACTGTTTATATGATAGTAGAGTTGCTTCTTTTATTCAGCACCAATGGTGATTTGAAACATATATCTTGCATTGGTTGCAGTTCAATTAACTGATTGTTTAAAGTACTCAAAAGAAAAAAGATCATACCATTTTTTTTGTGATAAACCCGAGACATTCTCATTACATTTTACAGTGTCTTGTGTTTTGAAACAATGATTATGTGGAAAGAAAACATAACTGTGATGAAAGCATGACATCAGGGTTTGAAAGAATGACACACAATTTGTGGTTTTGTATTAAAAGTTTTGACAATTAACCACTTCTGAAAGTAGCACCAAAGCAATGACAAAAAACAAAACAAAACCCCAATAATAAGAATAATCCAATGTTATGTGTTTCATAAATATTTATAATAAATACGTTTTATTATTGTATGTTTGTATATTTGATTTTATGGTTATTTTACATCACAGTTTTTAAAGTGCTCTATACATAAATTAGATTTTGATTTCAAGAATAAATGCATCGTAGCCTGTTTAAGTTATTTACCAAACGAGCAAGAGATTAAGGAATGGCACAGAATACTCACAACAGAAACTTTATTATGCCACCACAGATACATTTATGACAAATTATACAACAACACAGTTTTAAAGCATCACAAGGGAAAACAGAGTAATATAACAGAAATAATTAATGGCTGTTGGTTTATGGAGCCAGAGAAATGACAAAACAATTTGAATTTGAATTGTGTAAATTTAAATTATAGACTTTTGAATTTGAATTATAAGTGTGAGTTTGAATTTGAATTTTTAAACTCCAATCCTGGCATTTCATATTTAACCAAATTGAATTGTTTTATTTTATGGCACAGTTTTATAAATATGTATTTTCAAATAGCAAATTTTTGGTTCTAATTTCTTACACTGTAAATATTCAGTTTTAAAAAAAATACAGCTTCTTGAAGTTTTCAAGATGAAGAAGAAATTCAGAACACCAAATTCAATATTCTAAAATTCAAACCGCAGAACTTCAGATCTACAGAAAGTGGGTCAGAGATCAAGCTTCCGTGTTCCACAGGGAAGAGTAGAGGGTCTTGGAAAAGTCGAACCATTTTGGCCAATTACTGGTCGAGGTGCAATAATTCTCTGGCACAGTGTGATTCAAAAGGTCGCCATTCTGACCATGAAGTGGTTCTTAAACATTTATGATTAAAATTTTTATGGTTAGCACTTTAGCACATTCTCAGCACGACACATTTGTCTAAACAGTCTCAGGTATTTGTTTTAGTATAAAGTATATTTAGTATGAAAGTGATTAGTATGCGTAAGAGTAAGCATCACATATAACTCAATAATGAATGTAATTCTGCTTGATTCTGTGATCGGAATCCACATCAGATCCAAGTCGGATGTTATTTCAAACACTTGTTGGTGTTTGTAAGTGCGTTTTGAGCTCAAGACATGAACATCACGATTGATCATTCAGATGGGTGTGATTTAGCAGGCGTGATTATACCAGTGGTCGGGAACCTATGGCTCACAAACCTGTGTGGCTCTTTGGTAAAAATCAGGTGGCTCACCGGGTCTCTCACCATTCACCAACACATGAACGTTTAAAAATTTTTAGAGAGACTTTTCCAACAGAAAGTGTGGGTGCGACTGCAAAGCTTGCAAGTCAATGACACTGTTTTGATTTCCTTTCTCACAATGCAATGAAAGCGCTTCTCCAACACACAAACGTTCATAGAGTTCTGAGACTCTTTCCCAATAACTATTGATCTTCACTGTTAAGAGGATTTTCTACGAGCGATTTTATGAACGTTCGTTATTTTTTATGGGCAACCAGAGTGTGATATATCACCCACAAAATGCGACGAGACTCAATCCGGTTTGCGAGCTCCTCTCCAAATGCATTTCATGCACGAGTAATTTTGCTCATCTACCTGCAAAAGGTGTCTCGGAGTGACACATGACAAGAAATGCTGTTTGAAGAAACACACTTTATTATATTTTTAAGAACAGACAAAAGAAAATCCGTCAATCATCGTGTCTGATTCACTGTTCAGAGGCGTGCAACGGGACCTTGTCTCGTGAAACAAGCGCATGTAAAATGGAGTTATCACTCATTTTTCTCTGTTTCATTTAACTGGAAACTGTTTGCAAAAATAATGTAGTCTATGAGAATGCTGCAAATGATCTCCGATCACCTTGCAACTCTGCAGGTTCAGTCATTTTGGCAGGGCGGGGCCGGTTCGTGATGATACACACCCGGACCCGTATCAGGCTAATCAAGCCTACAAGAGGGTTAAAGGCAGATGGCGGATGGTGGTGTGACGAGAGAGAGATCATTTACGGACATGGCCGTCGTGTGCGTGTGCGTGTGCGTGTGCGTGTGCGTGTGCGTGTGCGTGTGCGTGTGTCCTTTGTTTTAAGTTTATTATTAAAATATAATTTACATTGTCAAGCCGGTTCTCGACTCCTTTCCATTGAAATCCTTTTGTCAGATTGGTGCCGAAATCTGGGAAGGAGGAGGGATACGCTGTAGTAGAGTTCGAGCCACTACCGTCCACCCCAACGGAGCAGCCATCTGCCGGGGGACAGGGAGCCCAGCCGCCTGGAAGCGGAGGAACGGCCGCCGACTGCGAGGGGAGAAGGGGCTCCTAGCCGACCGCCCAGAGCGGTCAGGGCACTGCCAGGGGCGGAGGAATCCCCTTCGGCTCCCCGAGAACGCAGCGGGGCATTCTGTCCGCCAGGGGCTTGAGGACTGCCTCCGATCTGCCCGGAGAGGCGCGGCTGTCGTCCGTTAGAGGGTGGAGGAGTGGCCGAGGAACAAGCTACGGCGTATCGGAGAACTGGCGTGTAAGTTTTTTTTTTTCTTCATCTCTCTCTCCTCTCTCACTCTCACTGCCACTCTGCGTTGGCCTTTTCCCTCTCTTTTAAATTGTAGTGTTTTTTTGGGTGGGGGGAGTACTACACTGTTACATGAAGTATCCCCCCACATTTTAATTATTTCTGTTTCCCTCCCCTTGTCCTCTCCCTCGTCCAGGTAGACAGGGATGTGGCAGGGTGAAGGGCGGGGCGGGCATCCGAGAGGGATAAAGGCCGATGGCGGACGGTGGTGCGACTAGAGAGATCATTTATAGACATGTCGGTCATGTGTTTTTTTGTCCTTTGTTTTAAGTTTATTAAAATATAATTTACATTGTCAAGCTGGTTCTCACCTCCTCCTTTCCATTGAAATCCTTTACAGTAACATATACAGTTATCATTGTATTAAATAAAGACAAAAGTGATTAAATCACAAGTTAACACAAGACATGTTCACCTTGATCCTAAAATGTAGTTCTATTTTTTCTTTCTTTCTTTAAGGCAGCATAAATATGACCAAAACGGAATACAAACACATTTGATAAGTACACAAATTTTTGGGGAACACAATAATTTTTTTTAGGCTTATTTATGAATTATTATAATTATCTTTACATTTATAATTGTCTTTAGTTCTTAAATTGTATGCTAGTAACTGATACTTGCATGATGGCAAATGGAGCTGTTGGAGACGGATTTGGGTTGGTGGTTATATAGAGGATGTTTTTATCACTTTGTTATTTTTATTGCTTTTTCGTTTTGTATAAAGTGCAATTTGAATTTAGAAATGTCTTTATGTATTTCAAAATCAGAAAAATCAATAAAGCAAAAATATTCACTGACCTTGAAGATTGATCATATATTCGAATATTGATATTTTAGATGCGATTATCATTCAAATGTTTTTTTACATATCGTCAAGCCCAAAAGGGGTTACATTTTACATAAAGTAATTTTATGGAGACCCACACAAACGTGTACTCAATTCCATATTGCAACATGTTACCTATTAATGTTTGCATATTTGTTTGTTTTTGAATAGTCTATGGACAATATAAACATTTTAAAAAAAAAAATATTTTATTGAAAAACTTTTGTTTTTGAAAATAGTATATTATTCGTTTGTGGTATGACTCTTTTGAAAAAATGCATCAACCAAAAATTTAAAATTGTCTCCTTAGTGAAAAAAGATTCCCGACCCCTGCATTATACGATTAATTTCATGCAAATTGTAGGCTTATTGTAAGGCATTTAATGGCTAATTTACACACCGAACTCTAACAAACACAGTATGACTGTCATTCTCACACGTGCACATCCCTATTGATGTTTAGTCATTATGCCATTTATTTTTAGTTTGACTGTCAGAATCATTTTAAACAGAACATTTCACGTGTTCTTGTCATAAATCTTCAAAGCTGCAAAATAAGTTTAAACAATTTAGATCACAGAATGAAGCAGAATTACATTCATTATTGAGTTATATGTGATGCTTACACTTACGCATACTAATCACTTTCATACTAAATATACTTTATACTAAAACAAATACCTGAGACTGTTTAGACAAATGTGTCGTGCTGAGAATGTGCTAAAGTGCTAACCATCAAAATATAAATCATAAATGTTTAAGAACCACTTCATGGTCAGAATGGCGACCTTTTGAATCACACTGTGCCAGAGAATTATTGCACCTCGACCAGTAATTGGCCAAAATACTCCGTTCGACTTTTCCGAGACCCTCTACTCTTCCCTGTGGAACACGGAAGCTTGATCTCTGACCCACTTTCTGTAGATCTGAAGTTCTGCGGTTTGAATTTTAGAATATTGAATTTGGTGTTCTGAATATCTTCTTCATCTTGAAAACTTGAAGCTGTATTTTTTAAAACGGAATATTTACAGTGTAAGAATTCAGAACCAAAAATGTGCTGTTTGAAAATACATTTTTATAAAATTGTGCCATAAAATAAAACAATTCAATTTGGTTAAATATGAAATGCCAGGATTGGATTTTAAAAAATTCCAATTCAAACCTATTTAAAATACAACGTTTGGCAAAATCACACTTATAAATCAAATTCAAAAGTCTATAATTCAAATTTACACAATTCAAATTCAAATTGTTTTGTCATTTCTCTGGCTCCATATTGGTTCATTTATTTACTTGGAGTGGTTTCATTACAATACCTGAACAAATCAATGCCTGTAATCATTCTGAATAAAACACAAAGTTATTATGAAAACATGATGATAAACGGATAAAAGTTTAACTTCTGAAACGTAATTAACTTTCCGAAATCACAGTTTAGATGAATTGTGATCCGGGAAGCAGGCACTAATATTTTCAGTGTCGCTTTAACACGAAACATGAAACTCGTGAGTATTCATGTGTGCTCCTCCTAGTGCAACTCAAAATCTTAGAAACCCCAGAACACCGGTCATTCGGCATCGGAGTAGAAAACTAGTGTTTTCTTTTCAGCCAATCAGCTCAGTCTAATGAGCGAAAGATACGCTACGTAATGCATATATATAAAACAACCGCCTATCAGAATGCTCCAGTGAGCGCAGAGCTTTGACGTCGCCTTAAGGAAGCGCTCTGATCGTTCATACTACAGATGACAGCTGAAGAGAGACTGTTGAACCGGTTGTCCCTCCGTCCGCCCCGCCTCAGCAGATAGCCATGAAAGTATCGTTAGCCTCCATTCAGAGTCAATGGGGATAACGCCTGTTCTAGTCATTCTCATATAGTGGGAGAAATCGCTGCAGTTCGTGTGCATTTGAAGGGATCAGGCCCGTGTGAGGTAATGCTAGTCAGCTGACTCGTTAGCGGCTAACACACTAAACCTACCACTAAAGCCTTGTTTCATCATTTATTCTCCCAACCGAAGAAGTACAGATATGACATCGAAATATACAATGTTTGTCAATTTATCGGAAATGTTGTAAAATATAGTAAGTATTTAATTTAATATATTTTCTATGTCGTAATTTAACATTCCCTTCAATTGTAGTCAGTGAAATTAGATGATAAAGCAAGTAAATGTATTACACAGACTCTTTATTTCATAAGCAGTGTCTCAATACCTAGATAAAAACGGGTTTATGCTTTGTCAATTTTTTTAATCTGTTTTGTCTTCTGTTCTTTGGCACAATTGTATGTGGGTCATCATAATTGCTTCACTGAACTCAAACACGAAACCGACTGTCATCATGCAGCGTTTATTAAATCACAAGCTCAGAAAACAGTTTCTGCTCATTTACAAGCTGTTTGAACTTTCAGCTTGGTCTTTGAATGCTTTATTTGTCCTCAGATAAAGTGTAACCTAAAGGACAGCCTTTTGTTTTTATCTGTTTTTTTTTTGTTTTTTTTTATATGAATAGTATAAACTCTACATAGTTACACACTATGTTCAGAATACATTGAATAAATGCAGCCTGCAGAAATCCACAGATTTTCACAAAAAATCTGTGTAGAAAAGACCCCCTCTGCCTGTTGTTTCTTGGATGTATGCAGAAGATTGTTGCTCTCTGTGTTGTGTAATTTCCCCATCTCTGTTCATAAATGTTGCACTTTGTGTGTTGTGAAAGGGTGACAAGAAGCTCAACAGGCATCAGTCCTCCTGTGTTTGTCAACTTTCACTCATATCTTACTGTGTTTTCCACCTGCTGCATCCAGATGGAGAATTCTGGAGGGTCTAACTGGACGCTGAAGTCGGATCTGAGCACAGAGTTGCTTCCATACTGCTGCCCGTCCTGTGATGGTGGTGAGGAGCCATTCCGTGGAAAAGTGTTGCAGACTAGAACTAAAGCCAGGAGCATGTCGACACCTACAGCACACAACTCTGCCAAATTCAGGTAAAACAACACTGACAGCATCCAGACTAAAGTTAGGCTTTGACTAGATTACAGATAGAAACCAAAGCCTTTAATCCTTGAGAAGGTGAAAGATAACCATTTAAAGTGTTTGAAACACAGTACAGTAAATCTGCTCCCGTGTTTATTATGTCCAGGACATGCTTTGCACATAATGAATAAGAGTGCACTGCTGCACACAATCAATTTATCTGCTAGAATGTGCAGTCGAGTCGAACATGTACCACCTGTTTATTTATATATGTCGATTTTAGCCATAGGAAGTGGGGACAAACATTAGTGAAGTTTCAGGAAGTGAATAAACATGGATACTGCATTTATTATGTAATTGTTTTTAAACGCGTTACACAGTCAACTATTTATCGCAGAAATGTACATTTTCAAGCCCTACTATAAAACGTTAATTAAATGAAAATAGAACGATTAATTTCAACATAAAATATCAAATTAAAATATTATTTTTATCAAATTAAGTGCTTTTATACAGATCACAGTACAATCCAAAATACACAGTGCATCACTGATGTGAGATATTGCTTGAATATAATACAATTATTGTTGGATTCTTAATAGAAGTACTATTATTCATTATAATTATTACAGTGAATATTACATAACTACAGTAGTGATGTACTTCTCTCATAATTTTATCCATTTAAATTGAGACTTTATTATGTATTATATTTTTGTGACCTCTTCACACCTCCAGAAAAGCAGGTTGCTACGTGTGCGATTAAAAATGCAAAAGCCTACGATTTAAATAAATATGTAGTCTGCATGTTCTGCATGCTCTGTCATCTACAACACACAAGAGCACAAGTGATGATCATGATGTGGTGTTTTTAGTGTATCAGTAGCCAGCTTTACATATTTACTATGAAGCTTGCAGCACATGCATACTGTATATATTAGGGATGTGCATGAGTAATCAACTAATCATGTACTCGTTCTGCACAAGCTAGTCGACCATTTAAAACACTATTAGAATATCGCAAAAAAAAAAAAATTCCTATGCACATTTGCCTGGATTAACCTTTAATTTCCCTCTGGACCTCTCACCAAATTTTGCAGTTACAATTGAGACCACTGGGGATGCTGTGCATTTGTCGTCATGGTGTTGGATGGAAGTAGGATACATGATAGCGTCTTTGTTTGCGCTCAAGCATAGCAAAGTGTGGGAATACTTGTAATATTTAGATTTTTGTCAAATTCTACTCTATTGGTATTCGTTTATTGTTGGAGTCATGCAAACCAACGGAAAAGGATACATTTTTATGGTAGAAAGGAAATACGAAGCAGTACAAAGCTTATCAGACTGATATGTGCATTAAATATCTGAACATGAGCAGAAAGCATTTTTATAAAAATCTTTCACACTTGTAATTTTGAAAGGTTACAGGGCTCTACGCTAACAATTTTGTTTAGGGGCACTTGTGATCCCAAGTTAAAGTTTTTAGAGGCACGGCCAAAAATGACTATAATAATAATAATAATAATTAGTCATTTGCAAACATTATATGTTGCTTAAAACTGAAGTATGTAATTTCTGCAACATAAGTGCCACCAAAAGGAATTGCAAAAATATGAAAATGTTTTTCAAAACAGCTTTCTAAATCTGCCCGTCATCTGCAGGAGTTCAAACAGCCAGTTCATTCCATTGGTTGAGAATTTTTATACCGCTGTAGAAACAGTGTTTACAGTTTTAGATAGGCTTGCCTATAGATGTCTCTGCATATTAAGCTGGAATAGAAGTATTTTAACACTGAAAGTCACATACTTCAGCTTTAACTGGACAGTTCATAAACATTCTAATATGAATATACCAGGATATATATATATATATATGTCCCAAACATTCATGACATTCATAACTATTTGAATGTATTGTATAATACTTATTTGTATCATTCATAAAATATGCATTCTTTCAGGCACACAATGCACAGAGATGTCTCTGTGTTGCAATTTAGTTCTACTAAGGTGAAGGCTTTGCTCATGAATTTGAATTGTTACATGGTATTCACCCTGTAGGCTCAACGTTTTATTAGCTTATGATGTGCAAAGACATGGTTAAAGAAAAACAACTAGTCGGTTTGGGGAGCCCTGTACATGTAATTAGGATGAAAGTGAAAAACAATCTTTCCCAATATACCCATGTGATTTTCAGCATTAAAATACAGAGTTTTGCAACAACATTTAGTAAAAGCAGAAGTGTTGTAAGTTTGGGAAGACCAAGATGCAGTTGTTCATATAATTCCATGGTGATGTGGTCTAGTAATGTATCGATAAGCAGCAGATTAAACCAGTGTTGGGGGTTGTGTGATAAAAGTAATGCATGTTACATAATCAGATGACTTTTTTGAGCAACGAGTAAAGTAACGCAATATTTTTTTGAGTTTCTTTTTAAATAAAGTAATGCATTGCTTTTGTACACCTCTACTGTCCCTGTATTGTGAGAAATCAGGAGTAAATGTGTTTAAACTTCGGGGAGGAGACGTAGGGCATGATGAACTTTGTAGTTCTATTGAGTGTGAGGCTAAAGACTATTTAGCAGAGATGAGTCTACTTTCTACATCTTAAGTTGACTGACATTGCTTATGGGCACAGCACATGATGAAATATATAATGCCTTTTCAAGTGTTGCTGCTTTAGGTAAGAGTGGTTATTCTTCATTATTCATATTGGCTGCCATGTTATAAAAAACAAATCATGCATATTCATGTTATTTATTCTTTATTATAAATATGATAGTAAGTCCTACTTTCTAAATATCTGTTTGATTACTAAGTTGTTTTGACATGAGTGTTGTACAGTAGATAGCATGACCTATTATGTCTCTTGTATGAAATGCATAGCTGATTTGTTTGGAATGCATAGCAGAAGAGAAAATGGAAAAACATTACACTTTACTTTGCATAAAATGTAACTTTAAGTAATGAAGTTGCTTTAAGGAGTAACTGAATATTCTTACGAGTTACTTTTTAACACTGGATGAAACTATAGACACACACATATGCTCGTATGAGACTATGTTAAAAACTTTGAAACCTCAAAAAAGTCCAGTTGCTGAGATACAAAGATCGTGGCAGCAAACAATACATGGCTTCCTCAAATGCACATGCAATGGTGGAAGTCATTTGTGTTTTGTGTTTCCGTTCTCTTTCATTTAATCAGTGAAGGTGTCTAATGTGCTTTGTCTTTTATCAAGTAGGACTAATATAATATATATCTTTCTGATTCCTGTAATAATTCTTAATTCAGCATCTCTTCAGCATCTGCTTATGTATGTGTTGTGACACAGTAACATTACATTTTCTTTTTAGCTTGAACTGTGCCCCTATATTTTTGACTGTGCCCCCAAGTTAAAATTTGAAGGGGCACGGTCAAATATGTAGTGTTCCTAAACAAAATTGTTCGCGTAGAAACCTGACATAAGGGCACGTGTGAGCTTCAGTTTCCAGGTGAAATGCCCACAGAGGAGCGCCAAAAGTTGTTTTTACCTAGAAATCAGAAACGGAATGAGCTTTATTGCCAAGTGTTCTCACGTACACAAGGAAAGTTGACACGTGTCAACGAGGGAGCTTATTATTCATTTTGAGATTGATTATGTTGAGATTTTGAGGGGTAAAAACAAGAGACGTCTCATAGCAACCAAACTGATATACAACGTTGCAATGCTATTGTTAAGATCATCAAAAGAGTGTAATTAACCGTGTTTTGGACACCGGTTTGCAAATGTTTGACAGAGCGCAACTAAATGGAGCGCAGCATCTTCAAAACTGAACTTCAATTTAACATGCATATTAAAAATGTGATGTTATGGCGTCTCCTGTTAATCCAACCGTGATTTGAATATAGACTGTTCAGACGGTTACTAAAAAAAACTGGTTCGCGCTTACTAAGATTACTACGGTAACCTGAATGACATTCTTTCATTGAGCTGGGCAGCGAATCTTTAAATAATGGCAAAATATGATATTTGGATTATTCAATCTTTTGTACATTTTGTAACCGATTATAGTAAGGAATAGACAATACACTGGAACAACAAAACGCAATGCAGCAGCCAAAGACGTTTGTCAGACAGGTTATTATATATACAGTTATGTATATGTCATTGCCCCTCCACTACTCGAGTAGACATAATGGCCAAAATGAAGTACAACCTCTGTTGAGCCTTCTTCACAATGGAGTCTATGTGGGTGCCCCACTTCAGGTCCTGAGAGATGGTGGAAACCAGGAACCTGAATGACTCTACTGCTGCCTCAGTGCTGTTCAGGATGGTGAGGGTCAGGTAGGCCAAAACCAGTCTCCCAAACAACTTCATGACCACAAAAGTGAGAGTGACAGGTCTGCATTCTTTCAGTCCTGTTTTTTTTTTTTTTTTTTTTTTTTGGGACCGGAATGATTATGGAGCATTTGAAGCAGCAGGGAAATTCACACTGTTCCAGTGATCTATTGAAGATCTGTGTGGAGATGGGGGTCAGTTGTTCAACGCAGACTTACAGACAGGCATGTGAAACCATTTGGGCCTGAATCTTTCCTAGTCTTTTGTTTCTGAAAATACCACAAACCTCCTCCACACAGATCAGAAGTGCAGATTGAGTAGCAGGAGTGTGGAGGAGGTGGTTCAAGGAGATATTTGTGTGTGTGAAGTAGGGCTGGGATAAACGACTATTTTTTAAATGATTAATCTAACGATTAATTTTTTTCAGTTCGATTTCGATTATAAAATGTAAAAAAAAAACATCGCCGGGAGTTTGATTGACAGGCGATCTGATCAATCAATCATAATACGCCATTTTTGTCAGGAGAGAGAAGATTAACGTCGGTGGATTTTAATTTGAATAATGGATTGTAGGCTACTGTACTGATGTCTTTCCACGGTTAAAACATCAGTCCTTCTGATGTAGGCTACTGTAACAAGTAGAATTAGGTACTGCGCCTTTAAGATGGAACGTACTCTGTTACTCCCTCGCTCAGAGTGGGCAGTTGATATGGGAAGAGCGAGCTGTGAACATCGCATGTATGCGTGTAAGCCCATTTTGTGTTTCTGTTGCTGTTATTCTGTTTTTATTTCTAACCAGTAACGCAGTTGTTGTTAGCTGTGTGTTTTGCAAACTGCCCATGTGTAAGTGGGACCGACAACAGCTGATAATAAATCACCACGGTGGAATATCAGTTACGTCTTGTGTGTCTTTGCTTACACCTGACTACAACCATTTAGGCAAGCTATCCGGCCCCTTTTGATCAAGAGCGTTACACTACATTCATGTTTAGCCTCTCCGGCACCGCCATCTTTGTTTTGGTCTGACGAATCGGCGCGCATATTTTGCGTCAACGTATTTTTTGTGTCGACGTCATCGATGACTTCGACGCGTTGTCCCTGCCCTAGTGTGAAGTGAAGATCAGACCGGGGAGGGGTGTGAGACTGGACTTTTCAAACCTGCTGTAAAATGCATTCAGTTCATCAGCCATTAGTTGACTACAGAACGAGGGGGAGGTGTCTTGTACATGTAGATGCTTTTTAGGTCTTTCTACACAGATGCAGGACAGGTGGCTGAAAACCGTTTTTTCAGCTTTTCAGAGTAGCTTTTTTTAGCCACTCAGATTTCCTTATTGTGTTCCTGGCCTGGTATGATGATAAAATATAAATGATTTAATACAGTGTAGAGGAATGCATATTTTATTATCTCTACTTCTAAACCTGGAATGGAACCTTTGAATCACGCTCGTCACTGATTATGCAATCGTGATTACATCTTTGTATCAATGCGGGACAAGAACCCGGGTCTCCCACACAGCTGACTCAATACCCGTCCAGTTGCGCCAAAGGAGAAAGTAACATGTATGCAAACATAATGCAATAAGGTATACATAATGCAAAAGTGACTGATGGGAGATGCTGATCGTCAGTAACTCAGTAGAATGGGGCCGATGCCAGGGTACTGGAAGCTAAATTCTGACTTCCCATGTGATCATGTTGAATTTTGTCTAGAAATGTTAATAAATAATCGATTATTTGTCTTTAATAATTTGATTATGCTTATCAATCATCATCATTTAATCAGTTTTAGCATGTGTTCAGTAATCATGCCAGCAAATAGAGAAAACTATTAGGGGGTACTGCTTTTGCTCTGCATGTCACGTCCTTTCAGCATCACAGAATTAAAAAAGCAGGAGTGCTCACACTTCTATGGAATGAGATCTAATTTATTATTCATCATGTTATTGCAGCAAGATCTATCATGTACAATAATGGTGATACATTATCATAAAACCAACATTTCAGTAGTCTGTAGTGAAATATGACGATTCGTAATACCAGCTTCAATACCACACCAAATAATAACACTAACTAAATTGTTAATTATGTAAGAATGGATTCAGGTTCTTAAATAATTATTCAATACTAGTAAACCGTCTTTAATAAAATAACAATAAAAACAGCAATGAATAGAAATAACAAAAATTACAAATTAAGAAAATTCTGTGCTTTTTTTTTTTTTTTAACAGCTTTAAAAGTTTTTAACAGCAGATTCAAGTAAACTTTTAGAATGAAATGAAACATGTAATGGGACTGATCTGTAGTCACTTTTAGAGCCTTTAAAGAAATACTCCTGACTTAATTATCCAGCTAAGCTCTACCTATCAAACTTACGATTAGTTGGCAAAAAAAAGTCACCTACCAGAGATATGTGTGCTGCTACATATACTACAGTTATTATGCTGCGTTCCATCCAAAGTTGTATATTCCCTCTTGATATCTCTGACCATAAAGGCATTCTATTGCCTAATGCTTGGAAGATGACGTGTAAGGAAACAAAACTGCAATTGTCCCACTAGCCTAGCAGGGGTTTGACTGCCACCAGAGACGTCTCCTAGCAACCCAATTGATAAACAATGCTGTAATGCTAGCATTTGTGTTACAGGTGTTCGAATATCAAACGAGTATAATTAACCATGCTTTGCACACCTGTTTTATTATCATGTATTGTAGAATTTTTGACTCATTGATCGATATTTAATAAAAGTTAATGTTTAACACATAATTTGTAAATCTGCCTGGGTGCCAACTCTGCTTGGGATTGACGGCATTTTCATGCATCGATAATCGGATGATTTTCTTGATTATCGATATAAATTGGGCTGCTCGTTGTACAGTAGTCTGTCTTTTCAAACATGTTTCTCAACACAACTTTGGTGACGTGGAAGCGACAGAGTTAATTACAGTGGGTTGAGCAATGGCAGACGACATGGCACATTCTAAAATTTGATTAAATTGAAATGTTGTGTATTTATTTTACTTTATTTTTAATAAAAGCATTAGTCCCAAGACTGAACAGGTGTACAAAAAAGCAAAACAAAATTATTATTAATAATTTAAATGACTAAAAAGAGTGTTTGTCCCTTTATTTCATGGCATTGGTGTTATCAGTGTTTTTTGTTTTATTTTTAACTTTTTTTAAATACAAACGTTTTAAATTTTTAAGGTCAAAGTTCAGAGGCTGCTTAAATATGCATATAGGGATTTTTCCCAGCAAATTAAAAAGTTATTAATTCAAATTTTATCCAATATTTTCACACAAAAATATTTGGTGATGTACCCCATTCAACCCTTAAAATGTGGTGTAACAATTGAACCTTCATTAGTGTTAACTTGCTTCTTTCTTGAAACAAAATTAAATAATAAAAGAAAGAACAACAGTCAAGTTGTCATTTAGAAATCAAAATGAATGTCAACATGTTTCAAAATGTTTGCCCTCAGTGTTTATGTGCAAAAACTGAACTGAATGGAAAATGTCAATATTTTTTAAGTTGGAAAGTAAAAATTTTTTTTGATGATGACCCATTTGAGTTTTGGGTCAGTTCCTCACATAAATCTGTTGTGTGACTTTAGAAAACATGAAACACAGCACGAGTCCTATGGACTACTGTTTACGGACTGTTACTCACTTTTGTTGAAAAGCGAAGTGCGTTTTAAGGGAGCACACTACATGTGCACATTAGTTTTGTCATGAAAGAACCAAGAATTGTTACTGTGAGACTATGAATATGATCATTGAGAGATGTTGTGCTTGTAATAAGTGGTTTATAAAAATAAATGAACCGAATGAATACAATATTTTTATTTAAAATGAACAAATAAAGAATTATTTTTATGACATCTCGAGCATAGTCCTTGAAAACAATACAAATGTGATTGAAAAGTCCTTGTATTTAACTTTGATGCATCTGTATGAATTCTGATCTATGTTCACTGTGGATATTAAAGTGTGACTGGTTTGCTGAGGTTAAGTTCACCTAGTTCAAAGGTTAATGACCTGCTATCAGTAAAGAAAAGTGTGTAATGACCACACCTGAAGCATAAACCCTTAAGCTATGTGAGTCAATGCTGAAAACATGTCAGTTATATCTACATCAGCGGTTTAACAGCATCTCTCTTTTTTTTTTTTTTTTAAGGAGGACGCAGTCTCTTCATGGACCAAGCCCTGTCACCACATTTGGGCCTAAAGCATGCATGATGAAGAACCCTAAAGCTGTCATGTAAGTCATTTTAATAACCCTGCACATGAAATATTCTCCAGAACTAACTCAAATTTGTTATTACATTACCAGTAAATTAATTGGATACCAGCAGTGGGAGCCAAATTAATAAAACCTCTTTGCCATTTAAAAAAAACAATAAAAAAATATGAATATACATTCACAAATAATTCACAGACATAAATGAAAACAAATTCATATGCATAAATCCATTCAATTGTGATACTCAAATTATCACAATTCATAATCTGAAGCCATCTTCACACTGGAAGGTTGGCACAGAAGCTGCATTTGAAGTGGCATTTAGGTGTATTACACAGACTAATTCATTCTGCTCAGTACAGGTATAAATACATTTACACAGCAATTACAAATGCTTAAATTATGAAATTAATTATGAATATAAAAAAATCGAAAGTTATACTTTTAAATATGAAATTAAATTCTAAAATAGAGGCTCTATCGTGACATCAAAAAAGTTTAAGGCTGCTCTGATGCTGGATTAATTTTACATCGAACCAAAGCAGCATCAGAACTGCCTTTGGCACTAGGAGCTGAGGTGGGTCAGAGCAGGCTTCTTTTAGTCTGGCATTTATGCACCATTGTGTCTTTACACCGAAATTTTGAGCAGGCACAGAGCAGGCTTAACTCCTTTGTGTAAAGATGCCTTAAATCACATTTAAAATTAATGATTAAAAATCATCAATTTATTGCTTATAATGAAAGTGTAAAGTGTAGGACTATGTCGATACAATAAAATATAGATATATCTTAGTACTTTTTCCTCATGATATTGTATTGATTTTTTAGATCCATATATCAATATTTATATTAAACTATTTTTGTATTCATATACTGTAATTGCACAACAAAGTTGGCACACTGTTACTTCCAAATCAATTTAATGAGCTCACTAAGAGATAAAAACTTGATTTTTCGAGCTAAATGTTGTTCATCAGACATCAGTATACAATTGAAATGTACCCAAATGAATTGGAATTGATTTGTAATTTAATGAAAATTATGATATCGTGATGTATCGCAATATATTGAATCTTGACATGTATTGCAGTACCGTGAGGTGCCAGGCGATGCCCAGCCCTAGTTCAGTGTTGTCCACTAGTCTGAGACCACATTGAAAGTCAAAATCCATTGTAAACCTGGGAATTAACAAAGTCTTAGGTTTAAAAAAACAGACAAAGAAACCTACTATATGTATGCTGTAAATAAGAAATATTAAAGGTTCTGCACTATTTTTGAGTCTCTAATCAAATAAGCAAATTTGAAAATGAACAACTATTACAGCAAACATTTGTAATGAATAAGTTTGTATTAAGGGTCAATGAGGTGAAGCTTATTTTTTGTCAAGATTTCATTCCAAAACTTTTCAAATGTAATTCGCACAAAAAAAAAAATACTTGAATACATGTTTTCAATTACGGAGTTCAAAGTTATTTTAATTAGGGATGGGAATCGTACAGAGTTTAACCCTTTCTGGTCCGATTCCTGTTAACGACTCCAGTAACGATTCTTTTAGTACTTTTGAGGAGGAATTGATCTCATTTACTGCCCTCTGCATTCTGTTGCCAAACGATGGGATCATTTCAAGTTTCTACAGAGCAGATATAACAAATCAGAAAGGCCTTTAATACAATTCTTGTAAAAGGTGTTTTTGCCGAATTTTAGAGGCTTAAGTACAATACAAATAATTGATCCAAACTATATTTTCAAACTATATAAGTATTTCATTAATTTGTTCTTTTATAAAAATCCACTTATTGCAACAAAACTCAACAAAGTCAACACAGGTATGAAGTACAACATTAAATGGTAACCGTTCCTGAGATAGTTGTGTCATGTAGTCTAATGTTGTACTTCATGCTTGTGTGACCTCAACATTTCTGATTTCATTTAGAGTTGGACATTCATCATTTGCACATCAGTATAAGATTAATTCAGTTACAACTCTTACTGATGTATGAGTTTTTGATTTACTAAAAAGAACCGTCTCATTAAAGTAATTTGTTTGTGAATCAAAATACACGTGTATGCGCTGTGTGTTTCACACTGTAGAATCAGTAGGGGGTAACCAAAGTCTTTCTTGCAAGTTAGTCCACTGTCAGTCATCTTTGGAATGCTCTCGGGAGGCCATTTACAGTCATTACTGTGCAGCTCTTATCTACTTCAACGGGGAAAGACCGAAATGTCTAAACTGTTGGTCAAGTCTACTATCAAAGAATATATTTCAAATCCACAGTAACATCTGACAACACTAGAATCATACAATTTGCTGCTTTACCTCAGATTGTGCTAAAAAACGTGATTTTTCCCAGTTTGTATAGCTAATGTGCACGTGCGTTGTCTTTATCTAAATATGATTGGCTCTTTTACCTGAAAGGCGGGACATCCTCTCTACATCTGTTGACCGTCGGGCGTTCCAATTTCTCCCATTCATTTTAATAGAAGTGGCCCGTCTCTGGGGGAGCGCTGCTGCTGAAATGCGCTGCAGAAAACACTGTCAGAGTATTTTAGTACAGCGATCGTTCTGCATCGGAGGAAAATTGCATATACAGGAACCGTTAACAGAACCGAAAGTCATGAAGATCGTACGGTTCTTGTATATTAAAAATAAAATAAAAATATAATGTGGTGCAACCCTCTAGAGACAAAATCTCATTCAAATCTGAAATTATTTTTGGCATGAGTAGTGCAGAATAATAGAGCATAGGAAATATATATATATATATATATATATATATATAAAATTTTGTTTTAAAATATGATTCATACTTTATTTGTTCAATACTTTTGGGCCTATACTCTCTGAGCGGGGGCCTGAGTAACTCAGCAAGTATTGATGCTGACTACCACCCCTGGAGTCGCGAGTTTGAATCCAGGGTGTGCTGAGAGACTCCAGCCAGGTCTCCTAAGCAACCAAATTGGCTTGGTTGCTAGGGAGGGTAGAGTCACATGGGGTAACCTCCTCGTGGTCACGATTTTTAAGTGGTTCTCGCTCTCATTAGGGTGTGTGGTAAGTTGTGCGTGGATTGCGGAGAGTAGCATGAGCCTCCACATGTTGTGAGTCTCTGCGGTGTCATGCACAATGAGTCACCTGACAAGATTGACTGTGTTCGAAGTTGAGGCGACTGAGACTTGTCCTCTGCCACCCGGACTGAGGTGAGTAACCATGCCAGCACGAGGATCTACTCAAGTAGTAAGAATTGGGCATTCCAACATTGGGAGAAAAGGGATTTTTTTTTTTTTTTTTTTTTTTTTTTTTTTTTTTTTTATAAATAAAAATACACTCTGAGCTACCCAGGCCCTGCTTTTTCACTATTCTAACAATACATAAATAATTTCCATTCAACATTGGATCTGTTGAACACATGACAGGCCAAAATTTTAAAGAGTCACAGTGAAAGATATGTACAAATATAAAAGATAAAAAATGACTAAATGTATTAACATGATGATTGATATGAAAAAAAGTTATTCTGTACTTCTGAAACATTTTTGCACTTCAGTTTTTGCGGTCTTAATTCAGTTAATTGTGCAGCATTAATAAATATCATATCGAGATCTCAGAAGTCAGAGTCTGCTGGTTTTAGTGTTTTGAATGGTTTCCCTCATCATGTAGCCTATAGGTAAGTGCCACTTTCACAACTGGCATGTCCGTGTATGGCGTTTTCTCTGGATTAACGCGTGAACGAGAAGGAATACAAATTAAATATTACATGTGCCAACCCTTCTACATATTGTGGCAATTCTTATTTCTGGAGAGTTCAGAGTTTTTTACAAAGTGTATTATCAATTAATTATAAAGAGCCATCAGTTTTTCATATCTGTGTTTTCATGCTAATAACCGATATGGTGGTAGTTTTAATTTGATCAGTAATTGGCCATAGATGCATTAAGTTTCCCTAAGTTCGTGTCATGACCCAAATGAGTTTGCTTGTGTACGGTATGTGTTTATCTACAGCTGTAACTGTTCAGATCAGTTCTGAATCAGTTTTTAGCTTAAGGGCTATCATTATTCAATTAATGTTTTTTACGGTGTCATTTATAGAAACATTTCGATGTCTTATGATGTGAACACTGTTGCAGAACTGTGTTCATGTGACTGTGTGATAACATGCTCCTCTTTGGGTGTCTCTAACAGCGTTTAGCTGCGGTGTCTTTGTGCCGGAATGAGAGGTTAACATGTATTATGAGGTCAGATATCTAGATTGAGTTTTTTTGTTTCATTGTCTGTAGGTGAATCAGCCTAACTAGTAATTCATGAGTAGTGGTAACCAGGTGAAGTTGCAGGTCTTTTCAGTGAGTGATTGTGACTGGTTGAGTTTTGGTAAACCAGATTGCTCTTAGAACTGAAGAACACATGGCGATAACGCAGAAATGTGGATGATCCTGTTTGACATGGATTATGTAAATGTGTTCAGACTGCTCATATCTGCTGACAGATTATGTGGACTGGCAGGTATTTCCTCCTCTGTGTTGAAGTGACTCAACAATATGTGTTTCAGTGTGTTACATGCATATTGATTGCTTTACAAATGCCATTGTGTTACAGATACAGACACCATGTACTATTGTATGACAGGCTACTTTAAAGTGATTTTCCTGTGTAAATTATTTTTTTTTCAATACCACAATTTGTAATGCAATTTCTATTCTTCTAGTTTTATTTAGATGGATCGATGTTTCTAATGATTATAATGTAAACAGCCTACATTATATGGTTGGACCTTCAGCAATTTGCTAAATAGGTAGTTGAGAGTAATCGCCAGATATTTAACAATATGGCAGTATAAATTTGACAAGATTTAAAATGTTAACAGATCCTGAGAGAGGGGATCTTGCTGCTCAACCAGTTATGTATTATATTTCAGATAGAATATGTATATAAAAAGATAGATGGGTCATTGGCCAAATAAGGTTGTTCAAGGTAAATTCGAACTCTCATTTAAAACGCATTCCAAGTTCGTAGATATTTATTTAACAAATATTGTTTTTAATTTTTTTAAAACTGTTTATACATAAAATAATATATTAGAAAAAAGGTAATTGTGAACACAGTAGTCTAGCAACCATGGATGGGATGTGCACATTAGCAATTGCATTTTCTCACAAAAGAATGAATATGACATTTACTTTTAGCGCACATGAAACACTTTTACTTTGAAGTTGCTCTCACACCCTAGTGCGGATCCAGCAAGTAGCAATCTCCTGACAGCTCTCAGTTAACATGGCTTGGATTGTCACGGACTGACCATCATGTAACATTTGTTAAATCAAAGAAACTGAGTTTTGATCAAGGCTGACAGAACACACGCTTCTGTTCAGAGGAAGATATATATAAAAAAAAAATAGATTTTTGTGATGTTCGTGAATCACAAAGGCAGACAGTATAGGATACATTTTATTGATATTTGTCTTTTTATCATTATACAAGTTAAGGAGAGAGCGGGAGAAAGAATGAAACAGGTGAGCACTTTGATATGCCAGACCTTTTAAATTAGTTAATGTTGCATTCCAGACTATTATTGTAGTAAAACGATGGCACGTAACAGCAAAAGTAACTGATTGGTTGTTCACATCCCTACGACGGCTCCTTCACATGCAAGAAGGTTATTCTTGGCTTAAGAAATGAATCGACCATAAGTATGCCCGATGTGATAATAAAAAAATATATCGGTCGACCACTAATATCAACTGTAACTGAGAAAAAAATGTTGTTGATGCGACAATGCAATCAAAAGTTATAGCATTACAAAAATTATTAAAAAATGGCTCCATGTATCCAAAAGCCTCTCCAAACAAATAAAACATAATAATTGTACATAAGAACTAATTACACATCCAAACACAACAATGACTAAAGGTATGCATAGCATGCAGACATGATTTTAGTAATGAGATTTCACAGGAGTTTCATTCTGTGTCATCTGAGTCATCATTGAGTCTGTGTCATTTATGTGGCGCCATCTTCTGGTGGCCATATGTAACATTGTACTTAGTGTGGATTATCTAATGATCTATGCATTTGATTATGTCGTTTGAAAGATAATCACCTCCTATATGAAATGGTATGTGGGATTTTATTTTCGGTTTATATTTTATGAAGTTATAAGTGAAAATCTGGCATATAAGCAACACAAACATAATTGTCAAAATTATATACTTAGTTATTTCTCGCTATATATTTTTGTTTGAGAATAAAACAAATAGGCTGGTTATATTCTTCTCTTTGAGAGCTTTTCAACAACATATGAAACATGGCTGTTTGATGTGATTGATGTTTTTACTGATTGCAATTATGTTGTTTATATATGTGTGTGTGTGTGTGTGTGTCAAATCGGAACACTTCTAATTTGTCTGCAAATTTCAAAGCACTTGTTCAATTTTGGTCATAATGTCTACATTTTAAAGTAGAGCTTCTAAACTTTCAAACGATACCTATTTTGTGTTTGTCAAGACTGCAGTTATTAATATATTGATGATATATATTTTTTTCTCTTAAGAAAGCTTCAAAGAGCTTAAAGGGTTAAAGAAACTATATATAATTACAATACATTTTACTCTAATACTGAAACAAATGACTTTATTACAATAATGAGAATCATTGTGAATAATTAAAAAAAAAAAACTCATAAGTTGGCACGTACACCTGCATGCATTACAGTTATGAATGTGGAATGTGCTTGTCCGTTTCCAAGCTATCAGTGCAGGGTCAGTTTGTGTTAGTTTTTATTGGTGTTATTGAGCTGTAATGTGGGAGTAGAGCTGATGTGGTTTGAGGTTTAAGGTGTGGTATGTTGCTGGAGTTTATGACAATGACAGCAACAGGTTTCAGAGCTTTGCTGGTTTTGTTGGTGGTAATGATAAATGCTTCACAGTTAGAAATTTGCAAATGTAAAAACTTGCCAATTTTAATATTTGATTATGGATGTTACACAAAAATTGGTCAATTTTGCATGAAGGGTTCAAGTGTTTCTGTCTTTGAATGGAAGTGAATTCTGAAAAACACACTGTTTCACAAGAAATTACAGTGTAGAATCTCTTTGTTCACGCCAGAATTATCAGTTCATGAAAAAAGTGAAAATGAAAGACATTGAGGGTTAATAAGGAAGTGAAATTTTAAACACGTTGGTATTGCTTATAGATTTTTAAGACATATTAATGTAACTTGGACAACATTCTGTTTCTTGGAAACCCAATCAGCCTCCATAGCCTTGATTCATTAGTCAAATAAGTGGCCTCCCTCTGTGGGGTTGTGGTTATATAGGAAGTGGGTGTGGCTTGTGTGGTGTGGTTAGGAGAGGATTGGTTTAAAGATTAGACTGAGCTAGCACAGCCAAAAGCTCTCACTCCTGACAGCAGATCTAGAGAGGAAAACTGGTTTTGAATCTGTTCTGTGGAATTCAAAAACATGTAGATGAACTGAGCTGGAGCCATAGAAGATATGGACCTTCAAATGATTCAAAGCAGTTGTGTGATGAAAGCTGCATGCTGCTTAATTAGTATTGCAAGGACATTTAAGGATGTTCTGTTTTTTTCAGTCCTTTGAGACTGTTTATTGGTTTTAGCTTTGAGGATTATCACATGCACGAAGCCATGAAGGATAACCAATGTCTGCAACTTCAGATACCTGCTGCTGGGAATTTGAAGTGGTAAGAACTCTGTAAACTCATCACACATACATAAACTGCTGAAAAGCCCAGACACTGCCGGTCAAACGTTTGGACACAACTAATTATTATTACTTCCACATTTAGAATAAATGATCTGTTGCTAATATGAGACCGGCTTGAATGTTGTCACCTGTTCAGTTAATAGTAAATCTAAAACATAAATATATATGTTATAATTAACTGCATATAATAGCTTTGATATCAAACCCTGTTATGTACTGTTGTCATTGATGTGTTAACCTTTAAAATATTTGTGGTGAAGTCCTTATGTAATGTTCAGGTATATGTACATCTTGTGTCCATGTAAGCTGAAGTGACTAATATGTTGTTAATAAGCAGAGCCATCTCTGTTAAGAGGCTTTCCCTTCTCACCTATTGCATGAATATATCACGCAAAATTAAACCCATTATAAGCAGTCTGCTAAGGCATGTACTGTATGTGGATGTTGGAAGTGTACTTTGTTGGCCAGTTTTGTTACCGCAAAGTAAAAGAACTGATTTAAGATGAATCTCATGAAGGATCTGGGCTGTATTTCACCTCAACTTTGTTTTGGTTAAAGAAATTTAGGTCTGTTTCATGAAGAGTAACATTTTGACTACCATTAATGAGTTTTTGTTCTCATCTACTTAAACATCATAGGGAGTTTTTCCTTGTCACTTTTGGCTTGCTCAGTGGGGAGGGGAGGGGAGAGGAGGAGGGATTGTAAAGCAATACTCTTTGGAGCTCATGACCCCAGAATTCTCATTACCATAAGGCAAACATTAAAAAAAATCCAATTTACTGTAAGAAAAAAATAATCCAGTCCAGACACAAGTTTGTGTGTGCGTGTGTGCGCGCGTGTGTGCGCGCGTGTGCTCGCGTGTGTGCGTGTGCAGCTGGAAACACGGATGGAATTGCAGAATCCAGTCATAAAAATGTAATTAACTATAAAATTTGGAATTTCACAGAAATTTACCTTTTTTGGAATAAAAAAGAGAGCATTTAACCAATCCACACTAAATGCATGCTCTTAATTAATAACCCTCTGGTGTCGATGACACACCGGTGTGTCCTGCTGAATTTCTTTCGTCATTACAGCTGAAACAACATAAAATACTCATTTGGGGGCATACAGATAAGTGTAAGACATCATTAGAGACTATGAAGAGTCTACTTTTATTTGTGTACACTCACAATAACAACAAAACCTAAATAAAGAAAAAAATAAAGAAAATAAAAAGGGTGAGCGTTCAGCAGTCTCTGTGTTCACAAGCATATATCTGAAACACGTCACATAAATGAACTGAAACTCAGCGAATACTTATCAATCAAACATGAAACATATGTCTAAAGAAAGCTTAAAATGACTGTTTAAATTAAAAATGTCAAATTTAAAACAAATATTCTCCTGCAATGTAATCTGTATGAAACAAAGCAATGTACAGTTTTTACTAGCTCAGCTAATTATCCCTAATGTGATCACACCCACCAGCAGAGCGCGCTATTCATACTGTGCTGAGACGATCAATGCAAATGGCAAACGCCCCCGACTGTGCCTTAAAAAGCATCTAGTTCATTCACTTTTCTGCGTGTTTGAAAGATCGCACGATATCCAGGCGAGGAAACTCCTGGATAGTGACGAAGAGTTAACATTTTCCTCAGAAGAAGAGCGGGACTGTGATGAACGTTTTATTTTGAAGAGATACTTGATCCAGCCAAGGATACAATTTCGGACGAGTAAGTCATTTAGTTTTCATTACTTGACATGCTATTTTCTATAAACATGTATATATTTTACTAGTGGGACTTCTTCCAGACTGCCAGCCAGGATTCAGAGTATTGAAATTTGAAATATGTCCTAATAAGCAAGTTTTAGGTACATTTAAATGCTGTTTTGGCTAAAGCTGGTATTTAAATTGTAAGCTGTATGCTATAAATATGGTATGTAATATGATATAAAAATAATATGAATGTTTAGATTATATTTTAACTAGTGTTTATGCTGCCTCATTATCATCAACAAAGCTTGTGCTTGCAAATATGTGTTCAGGCTAAATGAGTAGAATGCACTTTAAATATGCCATATTAGAAAATCAGCATATTATAATGATTTCTGAAGGATCACGTGACACTGAAGACTGCAGTAATGTTGTTAAAAATTAATCTTTGATCACAAATAGCATTATACAATATATTCAAATAGAAAACTGTTCTTTTAAATTGTAAAGAGTTCAAAATATCAATGTTTTTACTGTATTTTGGATAAAATAAATGCAGTCTTGTTGAGCAGAAGAGACTTCTTTTAAATGGTAGTGCAGGTCTAAAATTAAGTAAAGTCTTTATGTAAAGAAAATGTATAGTCCGATTACTTCTTTTAACTTAACTTGGTTTTGATCATTAATTCTCCTCGCATTCATTCTCTTTGTCACATTCCTCATTGATAGGCCATTGATGGGGAGGGTCTTTTGTCTCCTCAGGTGTGAATCACCTCAATATTCATGATCATTCACGCCTCCTCGCATATTACCTTTCAACACTAAAATTGTCTTACAAAAGTTAAATTAGTATATTATTTTGTATGAATGAGTGATCAGGATGGTTTTCACATAATTTTGTAGCAAAAACTCTAGGCTACAAGATCCAGTTCTCAAAAGTATTGTGGACAAATATTGAGTATGTGTTATATGGCCTTATTTCAATGACTTAAAATTGTAGTTTTTTCAAAAACTACACAAACATTATTTTCTCAAAAATACAAACATGTACACACATGTTGCTCACATATTATTGTAGCCCAGTTTGTACTGAATACAGTGTTATCAGACTTTAGCCATTAATGTGTTTTTAAGCAACTGAAAAAAATGTCAAGGCATGTCAAAACTTTTCCACTGCCCAAAACACCCTCAGACCCCAGAGGGTTAACAATATTAAAAAAAAAAAAAATCTTGTCCATCTCTTTCTTCTATGCTAGCTTCTGTACTACTCCAAACATTGAGAACCTGGCAGTGCTTTACTGCAGATGTTGTTGACTTTTGTACTACTCATTTGTAAGTCGTTTTGGATTAAAGCATCTGCTTAATGACATATATTTAAATAAAGTTAATGTACTGCATTAATATGCATTTAATCAAATTTGAATTGCATTTAACCAAATTAAGACTAAATGGTCACACTTTGCCGACTCTCTGATTCTGCGCTGTTTTTTTGTTGTGTATGAGAAATCTTTAACGGCAAACATTCCAACAGCTCTACCTGAATCAGTGCAAAGCACGTGTGAATACACGTGGACCGGTCTCGAGATCTCAGCTGCACGGATCATCATAGACTATGTTTCAAACTGCAAAATTCATGAACAATCATGACAGTCATGCGGTAAGATCACTTCAAACAGAATTTACACAAAAAATTACTTAAAAGGGAGTTCCAAATGACCCTTATTTTTGAGCCCTACACCTTTTAGCCTTGCAAAGCTCTCAGAGTGGATGGTAAAGTCTTCGAAGGGAATAGGGCATAAGGATGATCACAGAATAGAACACACTGTATTTTAATCCATAAGAACTGGGAGATATCACAATATAAAGTGGTAATCAATAGACATTTTGCCATATCGTGATATGTGTATATATCAATGTGTGGCATGGGCTTATCTATGTGAGCAGGGCTTCACGTGAGACTTTAAGAAACCTGGACAGGGTTTTTCAGCATTGAAAATTGTTCTGCTGCTCCCCAAGCAAATTCAATTATATTAACCTTGTGATCGGCGCTTCAAAAGCACTAAATATCCCTCTCGTCTGACACGCGCATTTGTGATTTATGTGAGTGCTGAGCACGCTATCTCTTGAGCTTGCAATTACGCGTGAGTCTTGCATGCTTCCAGATATATGTACTCCACAGACAGGAGAGCACAGAGAGGGATTACTCATGCTACTCAATCATTTTTGACCCAGGAAAAATCCTCATGGACTAAGACCACTGAACTCCCAAACCGGTCAAGAAAATGAAGAGGAGCTTGTTTTAAAACATGTGACATCTATGGTGTGGTTCACAAAAGCCGACACAGAGCAGAACAAATGTGATCTGCAAACTGTCTCACTAAACGATATCATATAGTAGAAGTAGTTTCCATTTATAAAGTAGCCTATTTAATTCACTGACTGGATTTCCCAAAAATAGGCATTACAATATGGTAATTTCATATATAAACCAATTTTTATGAATTTCCAGAAAACCGATATACTGTACATTGTTATCGTCATATAAAATTACTTATATTGTTATATAAGATTTTGGCCATATCACCCACCCCTAAAGTAGGCTTTCTTTTGTCTCCCAAAAAACGTTTATTAATGTTGTATTTACAGAAGTTTTGTTTGTATTTTTTGCATTCAGGCATATTCAAGATCCAGCCAGTCAGAGGTTGACATGGAATAAACCACCCAAAAGTGTCCTTGTTATTAAGAAAATCAGAGACGCCAGTCTGCTGCAGCCTTTCAAAGAGCTCTGCGTCTTCCTCACACAGGTGAGATCTCCACAAAACACAGCACAAAAAAAAAAAAATCTTGCTTTTGTAGATCTGTCTGGATCTCCAGTATGTCACTGACTGCATTAAGAGTGCTCTTTGACAGATTAGTGATATTAAAGCACAATGTTTCTCTTGTTCTCTTGAGTTCTCTTCATGTTTTATCTTTTTTGATGCTGTATTTGTTCTGTTTTAATTGCTTTTAGCAAAAAAATATGATTGTTTACGTGGAGAGGAAAGTCCTTGAAGATCCTGCCATCGCTAATGATGAGAGCTTTCTCTCTGTCAAGAAAAACTTTTGCACTTTTAGAGAAGGTGAGATATGTCCAAAAATGACTACACTCGTGTTCTGTTAACATAGTACACCCATAGTACGTTTATGTGTTTCAACATATTTGCATGGTTGGATGGATATCTTCATTTCAACATCGCTGATACAGGTTATATAGAATAGAATAAAAGCCTTTTTGCCTATTTCTACAGCTTGCCGTAGCCAACAGTTGAGTTTGTTTCCATGACTTTCACATGACCAGTATTGGAGAAAATAACTTTGAAACTGTAGCTTCAAAAGCTGCTCATAATTGAAAGTAGTAGAACTACTGTCAAGCTGCTGTTTTAATTACTACAATTAAACAATGTAGTAGCTAACTACACTGCTTCTCTGACTGTAAAAAGATTGTTCCTTTAAACAGTTTCAGAGAAGCTGCATAGCACACATGAACTTGCAAGGGAAGTCAAGACTTTCACAAAAAAAATGACTTGCACTTTGGGTTACATTTTCATTGTATAACTTCAGAACACTTTTGATGTGATACAACGCATGAATCACATGGACTACTGTAATGATACTTTTGAGTCCTTGTCAAGCTTTAAAGTGGAACACCTTCTATATTGAAAAGACCGATTGGGATATTTATTCAAGTTTTACCAGAAAGAAATTCACACAGGTTTGGAACAAGTAAACGATGACAAGACATTCATTTTTGGGTGAACTATTCCTGTTAAGTTAGTAGTATTGCCATGTTTTGTTAATTAATCCCCAACACTGCACATGACTTGTCAATAAGCGTAAATGGTAATAGTTCAAAGAAAAATACAATTGTTTTTCAATTTATTCAAGAAATCATTCAAGAAAAAAAGCAGAAATGCAACATTAATTTTTTTTGTCATACTGGCAGAAGACTTTTAATGGTGGGTTTTCTTGCTCATGTTGTAATTTGTGTATGGTTAAGATCAGGGTTTTCTTTTATACATGTTGTGTGAAGAGTATGTACATTTCCAACATGCACACCAAGATTTAGAACATATATTTGACCTGAAAAAGTGCATATTCTCACACAAAAAATTAGATTTTTTATTTTATTTAACAAATTGGTTAATGAGTGTATTTTAGTTGTAATAGTTCTGTTTAGGGCTAGGTATTGATACAGATATTCCGATTCACAAGCATTGGATTCGATTCCAATCTTGACTCAGTATCGATTTCATATGGGTACATTTCCGTAACAATGTCAATTTTGCTTGCATAATAAATTCTATCTCAGCTAATGCGCTTCATTTTAAATAAACTTCCAGGCAACCCTTCTAGGTACAATTTAAAATAAAAAATAATAATTATATTTTATTATTAGTTTTTCATCAAATTGGTCATATTTTAGCTTTAGCTACACATTTTCAGTCAGTTCCATCAAATAATATCTTGAAACTGCATATATTATGTTGCATATATATTTGTATTATTCTCTTGCATAATTTGTACTATTTACAAGGATTTATATTGATATGTTGAATGCTAAATCGGTGCTGTCTCTTTAAGACAAGCGTAAATAATGAGAGAGGACGTGTTTGAGACCCATTGAGCTTTTGTGTGATCAGCTAGACTGTAAGGTGTGTGAGAAGCGCCCGACAAGACAGTCACATCTATGGCAAGTGCTACAGGAAGTGTGGGGTAAAAGGTCACATGAGTATCTGGATCTTAGGAACTACAAAGCTGTCATTGCAGCACGTAGAGGATTTTTTGATGAGAACTCTTTTTACAATTTTTTTTTTTTACAAATTGTAATAGTAATTTTTCATCAATTTCTTTCCATAAGAGCAAAATCTGTACATTATACCAATCCTTTGGCTGCCAGTGTATGTATTCAGATTTGATTCTGTCACCCTAACTGAGACCCTCATTGTTGTGGCAGATAAATACAAGACCAGGGGTTCGGCAACCTTATTGTCATGAGGTGCCCTTTTTAATTTTCCTTGTTAATCACTGTGTGGAGTCGCGCTAATGAATAATAAAATACTAATGGATGTATCAAGTATCAACGTGTTTGAGCTCATAATGTTAAAGTGCTCGTCTGTTTCTCTCTCTCTCTCTCTCTCTCTCTCTCTCTCTCTCTCTCCTCAACAGTTCCCTGTAACTTTTAACTGTCTGGTCTAAAAGGCAAATATAAATAAAACTTCCATTATATACCATCTGCAAATATGTGGATACCTCGTTTAAATGGATGTAATTCACAAACCTCACAAAAATCCAGCATTTTCTTCACATCAAGCGCTCATCTAATATCTTCCTCTGAAATGCATATTCTATCAGCCAGAATCAAAAACTTTAGGATTATGATCAAAAGTTTCACCCATTCACAAATCATGACGGTCACTCTGTGACAATCCAAGCAGGTGATTGAGGCTATTTAAACAGTCAGGAGATGGATCTGCATGAGCGCGTGAGTGCAGCCTCAAGGCTGTGTCCGAAACCAGGAAAATGCTGCCTCCGGAGGCTGTATACGGAGTTCCGATGAAAATAAGGTGCTTTTCAAACTGTTCGTGAGACCAGTTTCATTAAGAGTTCCATTCATTCAAAACAGATTTTAGTTAAGCCATTAACTGATTAGGCAGCAAGGTAGCAAGTCCGCTGCCTACGTTTTCGGATGCAGCCCAAGGTAAAAGCGCTTCAAATATGCAATAAGTAAATGTCTTATTCACTATGTACTGTATGTACAATTGGTTGATTCTGTATTTTTTGAGTAAATGCGTTTGCTAACGTGGACATGCATCCATGGTTGCTGGACTACTGTGTGTACTGTTATTTCCTTCTTCCTAATATATTAACAATATCATCATGTGCAAATAAATTACAAAAATGTGATGACTAAACAAATGTGAAGAAACGGCTATCTACCTTTTATAAAAAACAATACTATTTTTTTTAGTTTTCTGTGAAATTGAGTAGATATAGTGCTAAAGTCAAATTATTATTTTTTTTAGCTATTTTATGTTATTTACTATATTAAATTGTGTAATTTATTGGCATTGTATTGGCCACCCTGCTCTCTGGATATTGGAAAAAATAAAACCAATGTTCGGTTGAACACAAGTCAAGTCAAGTCAAGTCAAGTCTAAAGGGCATAAATACAGTACTGCTCGTATCGGTAACTTGTATTGGCTGATACTTCAAACTATGTTCTTGGTATTGGTCCTCCAAATTGTCATCAGTGCATCTCTAGCTTCTAGTATATATAGAGGTGGCATCTAGCTCAGCAGTTAAGGCTCTGGGTTACTGACTGAAAGGTCGGGGGTTCAAGCCCCAGCACCATCAAGATACCACTGTTGGGCCCTTGAGCAAGGCCCTTAACCCTATCTGCTCCAGGGGTGCCGTTTCATGGCTGACCCTGCACTCTGACCCCAGCTTAGTTGGGATATGTGTGAAAAACAGCACAATGACAATAAAGTTGAATCTTTTTTTTTTTTTCTTGTTTTAAAATGGTAGACTGACTCTAGGTAAACAATATTAAATTATGAGTGGCTTGTAGCTTAACAAACAACAGTTTCAAAGTAGCTTCCCCAATAGTGCTCATATTTATAGCCCAATTATGAATAATCAAGATATTTATGGTCAAACATGGTGTCAAACAGCTCTGCCTTCTGATTCATTCAGATATTATTGTTACATTAGTTCTGTTCTTCCTTTAGGTGTGGGCTGGCAAATTTCTGCTATTGACTTTAAATGGCCTGACATTAGTCTGTGGGCTTTGAGACTTTCCACTGGATCTTTCAGTCAGCTTTTGTGATAAATTCATAAAATTTAGTTTTTAACAATTGGATATAATAATTATGGTTGAAGTATATTTCTTTAGAAAGAATTTTCTTTATTTCAAAGAGTACTAAAACTCTCCTGGTGCAATGTTTTTGTTACAGATCTGAACAAAATTAACTGGGTAGTTTGCTTAAAAATGAACAATCTGTCATTTATTCACCCCAATTTTGTTCCAAACCCACCTGACACTTTCTTTCATGATAAATAAAAGGTGAAATTGTAAAGAACAAAGACTGGTGCTGTCAATACCCAAAAATGAATTTGTAAAGTATGATTAAAAGAGACTTCTGAAGCCATGCCATAGCTTTGTTTGAGGAAGAGACCCAAATTTATGTTGTTATATACTGAAAATCTTGCCTTCTGCTCTGTTTCCACCTGGTATTAAAGGAATGGTTCACCCAAAATGAAATTTCCCTCATTATTCACTTACCCTGATGCCATCCAAGATGTGTCTTTCTTCAGCAGAACACAAATGAAGATTTTTAGAAGAAGATAGATCTCTGTCAGATCCTTATAATGAATGTGCACGAGTACCAGCACTTTGACTGTCCAAAAGTCACATTTTGGAGGCATAAAGCAACCTACACGACTACAGTTGATCAAAGAATGTCTTCTGAAGCTAATCGATACGTTTGTGTATGAAACGAGTCAATAATTAAAAGGTTTTTAACTTTAAATCATTGCTTCCATTCCGGTCTCTGCAGTTTGATATGACTGAACTCTTGCATGATGTTCGTTCTTCTGTTGTAAATGAACACCGTTTCCGAATTCTCACGTGAACTTGCCCAAGTGCTGGAAGGAAGCGTTTTTTTTAAAAGTTATTAACATTTTAATTATCAATGTATTTTTTACACAAACATATTGATTAGCATCAGAAGACATTCATTGATTGACGGGAGTTGTCTGGATTACTTTTATGCTGCCTAAATATGACTTTTTGACCATCAAAGTGCTGGCACCAGTGCATATCCAATATAAGGACCTGACAGAGATCTATCTTCTAAAAATCTTCATTTGTGTTCTGCTGAAGAAAGACACATCTTGGATGGCATCAGGGTATGTGAATATTGAGAGAATGTTTATTTTTGGGTGAACTATTCCTTTTAAGATGAGTTTTTGGTGATCCGATCACAAGTGGTCTGCCAAGACACATTGCTGTTTCCACCTGGTTTTAACATGCGTCTCAAGGGTAAGGTCTCTAATTTCATGACGACATACATCAGTCACTATGTCAGTGTGTGACTTCATGATGATAAACCATGATAAATGTCATAAAAGAAAAGTGAAAGAAGCGCACTGTTTTTGCATCCGAAATTTAATCTAAGCTCAAATGCAATATTTCGAGCTGAATTATCAGTTACTTTGGTGAAGTACCTGATGTAGCCGTTTTATGAAACAAGAAATGGGATTTGTGTTAAATGTTCTTACAGTAATGGTTTATTTACATTTCAATTATTTGTATTATTATTGTTTACAGTTATAATTTGTCTTTTATAATCTTAGTAATTTTCCACCTGTTGTCAAAGACAGATACTTCCGTCACAGCAAATGGGGCTGTTGGAGACTGCAAATGTTTGGATTTGGGGAGGGGGTTATACAGTATATGATTTATTTGACCACTGTTATTTTAATTGCTTTTTGATTTTGTTTGAAGTGGAATTTGAATTTAGAAGTATATTTGCTTGAATTTATTTCCATTTCAATAAATGTATTTAGTTTTTAAAGCAAAATCAACTGGTGCAAATTAAGTGTGTGTAAAAATGATCAACGATCCCCTTGATCCACAGCCTAACTTGAAGGATGTGTGCTTGTCAATGGTGTCTCTGCATGTTGATCTCAGACACACAGGAGAAAGATCCGTAAATGTAATGCTTGATGTAACGTGGGGTTAAGATGGGCAAGGAAGAGGCGAGAACCGGCTTGTCAACGTAAATAATAATTTAATGAGAACTTAAACAAAAAGCACAAACACACAACGGACATGTCCATGATTGATCGCTCTCTCTCGAACTGTCGTCACCGGCCGCCTTTATCCCTTGTGCGCCCCATCAGGCTGATTGGGGACCAGGCGTGCGACATTCCAACCCAGCCCCTCCGCCCTCCACTCCACATTTGTATATGTATTCTTTTTTTTTTTTCTTCAGATTTTTAGATCGGATGGTTATTTCCATTTTAAAGCCGCATGTAACCAGCAAATTTTAAACTCTTGTTTTAGTGCAGAGGTTGAATGACAGGTGAGAGGTGGGAAGGTTGTGTTTCACACCTCAAATGTGATGTGCTCAAAAGCGTTTTTGACTACATCCGCATGTGGTTTAGGTGACTCGATTACAAAACATTTTAGATCCTGTTTCCCCCTGTATGTCACTCCTACCACTTCATAATACCAGGTGGAAATGGGTTCTTAGACATTTTGCATCAGTTTTGATGTCAGTGATGTTTAGTCATCGGCATAAACATGAGAATGTGTGGAAAAAGTTGACCTGTTGATGTGTGTTTCACAGATTATGATGATATTTCCAAACGCGTAGACTTCATCATTTGTTTGGGAGGAGATGGGACCTTGCTCTATGCTTCCTCACTCTTCCAGGTGTGTTCATAACTGATGTAATATTGACAGAATAATGAAAATCTAAGTGTATTATCAAAAGAATTAAAAATCACATTATAAAAGATGTTTCACAAGTCATTGTATGTAGTCATTTTGTTGAGAAAACGTCTTCTAATAGCCTCACTGTAACTGTGCGTGTGTGATGTAGGAGAGTGTGCCTCCTGTCATGGCCTTCCATTTGGGTTCTCTGGGCTTTCTCACACCATTTAACTTCGACACATACCAGTCTCAGGTCACACAGATTATTGAAGGTGAGTCTCATTTTCCACGTTGTTAGAAGGGTCTCAAATATGAGACTGTCCCAGCTTACTGATGTGCTTTACAATCCCTATCCATGTTTGGTTGACACTCTATTTCCGTTGTTTTGACTTAATCCTTTCCTGTATACAGCTTTATTGTGTTTTGAGTTGTCAGTTTATGGACATTATTGCTCATGTGTCACAGATAGTAAGATGTCTGTAAAAGCAGTTTTCATAATACAATGCATCAGATACAGCTCAGTGACAATAGACCGTAAAGCACATATGGTCAGTTTAGTAGGTTTTGATTTAGGTGTTTTATTGATTTTTGTGGGGGTTATAAAACTCTTCATTTGGACATTTTTGTGTTCAGACAGTTCTAATAATACATACAATACTGAAAATGATATGCTAAAAATAGTTTGGTCTAATTAAAATCAACCATTTTACCCCAAATTTGTGTGCTGTGTATTTTTATGCGTGTTAGAGTATTGTCTTTGTTTACAGCAAACTCTATTGTATTTGTATGTTGCGTGGAGTTGCTGCCTATGTAGAGTGTTTCAAATCTGTCACTTATGAGGGTCCATTTCATTTTTGATACTGCCTTAGAAGAAAATCTCCAGGGCTGCCAGGTTTTTATGCAGCATTTGTGTTGGTCCACACTGTAGGTAATGCTGCGATCATTCTGCGCAGTCGTCTGAAAGTGAGGGTGGTGAAAGAGTGTGGAGAGAAGAAGGGAACCATGGATGAAAAGAGTTTGATTATCACAAATGGAGACACTGAACCTAACCACAAATCTATGCAATATCAAGTGAGTAACACAGCCCTGCCGCTTGGCAGTAACTATGAATTTATAAGTAAAATGTTGTGTAAAAAGTTATGTCCTGGCAAAAACGCCTCCAAACACATTGAATAGCACTTTGTCAAAACACTTGACATGGCAACATGACAGGCGAGAGATCCATGGACAATGTCAAAGCATGGCATACTGTATGCTGCTGACATTCAGCAGTAATTCTGGACCATTCTTTCTTACAGAACTGCTTCGGCTCAGCCATATTCTTAGTGTGAATGACTCTCTTGAAGTCATTACACAGCATCTCTATTGGGTTAAGTTCTGGGCTCGGCAGGACAATTTTTTTTAAGCCATTCTGTTGTGGATTAACTTTGATGTTTAGTGTCATTGTCCTGCTGCATCACCCAACTTCTGCTGAGCTTCAGACAATATCCTTTAGGATATCTTGATAAACTTGTGAATTCGTTTTTCTCTCAATGATGTCAAGCGGTCCAGGCCCCGACGAAGCAAAGCAGCCCCAAATCCTGATGCTCCTTCCACCATACTTCACCATTGAGATGATGTTTTTATGTTGGTATACTGAGCCCCTTTTACAGCATACCGTATGTAGTGCTGCGTTTTCTTCCCAAAAAATGCAGTCTTTTCATCAGTCCACAAAATATTTTCCCAGTAGCGCTGTGGATTTTCAAGGTGATTTTTCTTCTATGCTTGTTCAATGTTGTCCATATAGTCCATGTCACCAGATGCTTCTTGAGAATAGCAAACTCAATGTTTGAGTGTTTTTTTATAAGTCATAGTAGCTCTAACTCACACCTGTTTCATTAATTGGATTCCAGATTTTCCAATTCTTGACTCTAAGTTGGACGTCATTACCCTAGGGGTTCACATACTTTTTCCAACCTACAGTTTGAATGATGTATTAAATATGTAAGAGAACAATACAATAATTTGTGTTTTGATTAGTTAAAACCGATTGTGTTTGTTCATTATTGTAAAGATGAAGATCAAACCAGATTTTAAGACAAATTTATACATAAATGCAGGTTATTTCAAAGGGTTCACATACTTTTTCTTTACACTGTTATATATTGTCTTGTTTTAAGGGAAATTATTTGTGCTTATAACAAGGAAAAAAAATATTCAAAGGGAATCAAGTTTTTTTTTAACTAAATTTGGTTAGATTTCTCTGTAACACTATATAATTCTGCTTCATAGTAATTTTTTCTTGTTTTAAAGATGTTAAGATATTTCTTCCAGAAAATTATACAAACATATACAGTGTGAAAATGTGTATGTGTGTTTGTGTATATAATAATATTATTATTATTATTATTATTATTATTATTATTATTTTGCATTGTATTCAGTAAACCGTTACTTTAAAAAAAAAAAAGAAAAAAAAAGGTAGTAATAATTATAATTGGAATAAACCCTTTTTATGTCAAGTTATATAGTTTGTCGTTGAAACTGGACTTCAGACACAACACAACTCATCCCATAAGTATTTAGAGTTGGAACAATCTGTTTAACAAAATGCTGTTGTGTAAATAATCTGATAGATCTCTGTTTCTCTGTTAGGTGCTGAATGAAGTTGTGTTGGACAGAGGTCCATCCTCATACCTCTCTAATGTCGACCTGTTTCTGGATGGACACCTGATCACCACTGTTCAAGGAGATGGTTAGTGTGTAGTTAAACGTGAACCAGCTAATTATACCTGCCCTGATAGTGTTCCACCACTTTATATTAGATGTTTTTCAACTAGGGTTGGGGTTAGATTTTAGGGTAAGGGTTGGTTTAGGTTTAAAGGTAAGGTTAACAGTTTAACTACAGATGTAATTAAATGCAGGTACTTTTAAATGTAATTACAATACAACAACAAGTATGCACATAAGTACACTGTATCAAATGCTTAAATGCATAGTAGTTAAAAGCACCTAATATAAAGTGGAACTGAAAATTCTCTCTCAGCATTTTTGGTTTTCATCTTTTTAACCATTGACAGTTATTTCTTGGAGAGGTATTAAGGTTAAATGCTTAAAAAATGCTTATAATTGCAATAAATATAAACATATTAATTTATAATAAATAATATAATAATATCAGATAATTATAATATATTACATTATTCTAAAGCATTGATTAGACAGTAAAAAAAAAATGGCTTCAGAAGTCAGTATATTTGTTGTTTCTATATCATTGTACATAAGCCTATCAGCGACACAGGACACTTTCTTACATTCTGTCCATACATGTGTCAGACCAATGGTTTGGTTGCATTGCATTTTACTGGTTTTCAGCGTTTTTAGGATACTGTGTCAAGTTAAATCTCGATTTGCTCCGTTGGTAGGAAAATTCATTATTACAATGGCTTAATTACTTGCATACATTTTTAATGGTGTTATTTTTATATAATTAATCTCACCGAACTAGCACGTTAAATCAACAGCCTTCGTTTTTACTAGAAAACAAGACTAAGTACGATTTTTTTTGATGAAGGCATAAAATTCAGTGAATCAGCTTTTTTTAAACATAGGACTTTTAAGAGGAAAAATTATCAACCTCTCTGTCCCTCTCTCTCAGGTGTGATAGTGTCCACACCTACAGGCAGCACGGCATACGCTGTAGCAGCAGGTGCCTCAATGATCCACCCCAATGTTCCAGCAATCATGATCACACCCATCTGTCCACACTCGCTCTCATTCAGACCCATCGTTGTGCCTGCGGGTGTTGAGCTCAAGGTGAACATGGCTTAAAACTGCTGCTGCTGCTCACTTTGAATGCATGAGGGCGTTCACTCAACCCTGTTTTGTATTGATTTTAGATCATGCTGTCCCGTGATGCCAGAAACACAGCCTGGGTGTCTCTCGATGGCAGAAAACGGCAGGAAATTGCACATGGGGACAGGTAGGTGACATCAACATCATATGAAACAAAAAACTCCTGTAAGACTTATGCAGATCTGTTTATATATGGTGATATATGGTGCAAGTCATCTTGAAACAGCATTCACAGTCTACAGTTTAATTCAGTAATGATTTTTAATGGGCCACATTGAAAATCAAGGAATCAAAGATCTCGTTTAAACTTTAAAATTTTTTAGAAGAAGTGATGTAAAATGAAGAAGAAATATTTAAGATCTGTTGTCTTTCTCGGACACAAATCAAATATAAGTACATTTGTGACATCGACTCCTTTGTTCAATAGATTTTTTTTTGCTTTGAAGCACACAGGAAGCTTTTCACATTCACAAATAATGCTGGGAGGTGCAGCAAATGATTACTTGTTTCATGAAAGACTACACGGACAAACCTTTTTTTTTTTTTTTTTTTTTTTTTTTAGCTGAATGCATCTTGTTTTAAAGATGATTACATTTAAAAAAAATTTTTTACTAGAAAACAAAGACAAAAATACTGATTAAAAAAAAACTTTTTTTTTGCCATGTGCCTTCCTAGAAACTTAATGCATGACTAATTTTTTATGGATACTTCTCTCTACCTTTTAGTATTACCATCACTACATCCTGTTTCCCTGTTCCCTCCATCTGTTTCCGTGATCCGGTGAATGATTGGTTTGAGAGTCTGGCTCAATGTTTACACTGGAATGTTCGTAAGAAACAGAGTCATCTGAGTTCAGAAGAGGAGGAGTTCTGAACACTTTCATAAACATGCTTTCCAATACTATTACTTAAATGATGTCATTTTTAAAAAAACATATATATTGTTTTTGTTTTGTTGCAGTACTGTATTTTGTCTGTTTATCATAATCATCCAATGGTCAGGATTTTTCAGGAATCTCAAGAAAACAAGTCCAGGTCACATTTCACCCCTCTATATATATATATATTGTGACAAGTAACAAGTGACCTGGACTTGTTTTCTTTCTATATTATATAAAACCCACAAGGCCACAATTAAGCCCACATAGCCACATAGTTTTTTTTAGTCATGCACATTATTCTCGATGGTAATTTTCTTTCTTAATACTGAAATAGTGTTATACAATGCAGTGATGTTTTTTTGTTATTGTATAAATCAGCAATAAATTAAATGCAGTACAACAAATAATACCTAAATATTTAAAACATTTAAATCATCTTTTTTTTTTTTTGGCTTACAATAATGAGAATTATAATCTGAAAAATTTCAATGAAAATAACGTCTTAATAATAATTTTAAAAAAGTTATTAGAATATTCCTAAAAATGGGCCTAATTTCTGTGCAAAAAAAGATGGATATTATTATATTATTATATTATTATTATTATTATTATTATTATTATTATTATTTTTTATTTTTATTTTTTTTTAAAGGTGAAATATGACCCGGATGTGTTCTTGATGGGTTTTGTGAGATTAAACCATCTGACCGATATCAGTTAATTTCATTATATTGTTTTGTAAAAGTATCATGTATTGTCAGTTCTTTCAAACAAGATAATTTAAAGGATTTTTTAGCAATAAATGAATTTCAGTAGATTGTGCCTTAAATCATGAAGAGCATTGCATCAAAATCCAGTCGTTCGGGGAAAATATATTTCTTCTGCTGTATTTACAGCGCATTTACAATGTACTTGCTTCGTACATCTCTGTAGATATATTTATATCTAAGCTTGAATATACTTAAGAATGTTTTTGAAACCACTGTATTCATTGCATTGGTGTCTTACTGGTCAACAATCTATTTAACAGTTTGTCCATTCCAGGTCAAAAGGACCATAATGTTTTGTTTTTTATGTTTTCCCAGTTGTAGACTTTTTTTTCTATTTTTTATTTTAATTGTGACATTTGTATCTTCCAACATTATCATGGTGCAGGTTTATTTGTTTTGTTGTTTTCAGGGGTGAGAAGGGGTCAAAACAATATGAAATGAGCAAATTGTGGTTTTAAGTGCCCTTCACAGGAAAAAAGCTGTGCTTCTATAACTTGGATAGGTAGCATTTCAGAAGGGAAAGATAATACATAGGCCTATATGGTGATGGACAAAAGAACAGAAACACTCCTTCAAAATGTGTTTTTCTTTGAAGTAATGAACAATTACAAAAGCCGATTACCAACTGCTTGTGCCGGCTATAAAAGAGTTCTTTGATATATGAGCTTTCAAAGCAATCTGTATTATGTACCAGACATCCTGAATCACAAGTGCATGAATTACAAAAATTGCTAAATTATATCATCCATCAGGTGGAACAAATAATGAGCACCTATGAGTCATCAGAGGGACAACTGTCACAAGCAAAAGCTCGCCTACAGACCCTTTTCTGAAAATGTGTTTTGCGAATACTCAAACAACCACAGATAGAATGTAAAAAAAAAAAAAAAAAGTACACTGTCAATTGGCAGACCTGTCATACTGAACCATCATGTGTCCAAGATTAGATCCATACTGTTGTAGAAGGTATAATAAAAAAACCTAGAACTTCCTCAAACATAAGATGTAACGATTTAATGCAAAGTTCAGGAGATTTTGACCTACTCCATTTCTGTTTTTTTCTGAAAGGATACAGTAGTATATCTCACACAGTCCAGTTCTGTTGAAAGAAGCTGCTCTGAAGCTGAATGATGATCCTAGTGCTACTAAAAATTTAGATATTCTGTCTTTCTGTAATTTTGTCCATCTCCTATTTTAATTAACCGGCATAGCATATGGTGCAGCAGGCTCTTGGTAAATGACATTGTTTTGTTAGTTTTTTCCCTCGCCATTTTTTTATAACATATAAGAAGTCAGTTACGGCATCAATTTATTGATTCATATTACTTTGGCGGTCCCAACTGAAAATCATTCATATAGTCACAGGGATCATTTTCATTAATTTCTTTGAATCTTTTTACATTTAATATATAAAGTTTGTCATTTAAACATGTTATCTAATCTGAATGACATCAAACTCAAACCAAATGATTTGTAAAATAATGTGTTTTTGTAAGATATTTTTTATCAGAAAATAAGAACAAGGGATTTTGTAACAAACAGCTGTGTGATTTGCTGAGGACTAAAATACATATGAATTGTCACTAACATTGATCTTTCAGTCAGTTTACACAGCACATCTGTGTTTTATCACATTCTGTCAGAAGTCAGTTTTTATTTACTGTCAGATTTTGTATTATTATTATGTTATTAAAAATAACTTTTTCCATAGTAAAACTAAATATAAAACTAAATCTCTCTGTCTCTCTCTCTTTGTCTCCCTTTTAATGCACTTTTCTGATTTGGTTTTCAAAGGATGTTTGCAAAATTTCTACCAGGCAATAATCTCTATTTTTACTCCATGAGCTAAACATAACCATGTTTGAAATGTGTTGTTTTTATCTACACGTTTAGATAAGTGACAATTGTGATAAATCCCAGTTTATATAATGCAAAGCTAAGATCTAGATAAATCTCTCAAATCTACAGCTACCATGATTTAGTGTTCTTTTGTTCGTTCACGGTTTCTCCTGTTGCTTTTAAGCCTATTGAATCAATCAATCAATATGTATCCATCTTTACCTAAAAGTTCTTCCTTGTTCCTGCATGGACTTTCAACCTGTAAGGTGTGCATGCTTCACAGAAGTGTGTTTTTTCTGGAAATACAGTCAATAAAACCTCTTCAGATGGCTTTTTATTTAATGAACTCGTTTCTTGTTCTTGTTCCATTATGGGTGTTTCTAGAATTGGGAAAGGGGAAATTTTTCACTGAGTTTCCTTGTTTCACTGACACATTCCTTTTGTTATCTTTAAAATAAAGCATGAATGAACAAGTGTGTTTGTTCTGGACTTAAGAAGCCTGGAAGTTGTAACATTTATAGCAGATCTGAGAATTTCTGATGATAAAAAGATTGTGATCCACAGTAATGTAAAAAAAGTCTTGACAGACTATAGTTTGCAAGGCCACACAAGCATGAAAGTGTACATCCAAAGTAACTTGATTTCAGATTCCACTATTTTTTTCCAAAGAGTTATTGATTATTAATGGAAATGTATAAACCTTTATAGATAAACCTACCTTGAGCTCCTAAATTGTTAATCGATAGTAAATGCCTCTGTTGAAGCCATCAGTCCACGTTATTTCCAACATGATCACATGGGAAGTAGGCAATGTTGTTTCCAAGAGTTCCAGTTCCCTATGACATCCAATATAACGTTGGAGCAAGTGTGTTGTGTCAGCAGCATGGAAGACTGGGTAGATTAGATGGCAAGCGAACAGTCAGTTCTCGTAGTCAACATGTTTAATGCAGGAGTAAAGACCTAATCTACTTTGACAAAGGTCAATGTGTTATTGCCAGACGACTGGGTCAGAGCATCTCTGAAAGGGCAAGGCCTGTGGGGTGCTCCCAGTCAGCAGTGGTGAAAACTACCGACAGTGGCCATGTATGTGTCTGCTGTTTACCTGGGGAAGTGATGGCACCAGTATGCACTGTGGGAAGATGTCAAGGGAGTATAATGCTCTGGGCAATGTTCTACTTGGAAACCTCTGGCCATTCATGGGGATGTAGTTTTGATCCATGCCAACTACCTTAACATCATTGCAGACCAGGTACATCCCTTCATAGCAGTAGTATTCCCTGATGGCTCCCTGCCATACTGCACACATTGTTAGGGAATGGTTCGAAGAACATGATGAAGATTTCAAGGTGTTGCCTCCAAATTCCCCAGATCTCAATTCGAGATCTGAGGCTCCACCATGCACTTAAAGGACTCGAAGGATCTGCTGATAATGTCTTGATGCCAGATACCACAGGACACCATCAGGGGTCTTGTGGACTCCATGCCTTGGCGGGTCGTGCTGTTTTGGGGCACACGGAGGACCAACAGCATATTAGGCAGGTGGTCATAAAGATTTATCTCATCAGTGTTCATTAAAATTAGAGTTATAAGACGAGAGTAATATGTTAGTCTTCATAATAGATTATAATTCTTTTGAATTTTGAATAGTGGTGACTGTGTGCGAGATGCAAAGTGTATTGTAGAGCTATAAATAAGGTGTCACTCAACAGGAAGGATTATAATATACGGTAAGAACACGGTAAGAAAATCACCGGGCTGGTTTTACTTAAATACAATTATTTGGCAATTATAATGCAATTATTTGCATCGGCTTTGAGTATTTTAAAATCTTTTTTTTTTTTTTTGACATTTTTTTTTTTCATGTTCATGTTTTCAACATGTAACTCTGACTCAACTCAAATTTAGATTACAGTCCATTGTTTTAAGTCATGGAGACAGTATTTATCTTGTTAGAATCTACCATTTTAAGTAGAATTTACTTAGATTTTCTGATAAACTACACAGATTTTTAAATTAGTTACACTTGATTTTCAAATGCATTTACTCTATATTGTCTCACCATAACAACACTGTTCAATATATCAAAATCTGTTTGCAATTTAGCATCTTCAATGTCTTGTCATAATGTTGTCTAAATGTGGTGACAGTCACATGAATCCCCTAGGAGTATTTAAAAGTGCAGACTTCATGCTGGGTAGACCTAATGATTATAACTATGAAATTTGTTTGGTTTGATGAGAACTATATATGTACCAGTTTTGGTGACTTTAGGTGAAAATGGGGGTGCTACAGAGGCAACGTCTTAGCATGATGTTGCACAAATTTACCTAAATGCACATTTAATCCGAAATGGCCAACTTCCTGTTGGGATGAGCTAATTACTGTAATTTTGAAAGTTATCCGGCTTGATGTACAATATATGTAGCAAGTTTGGAGACCGTAGAAGAAACAGACCCCACCACTTTTGTCAAAAGTTGGCGCTACAGAGCTCCCCAGCCATGGCAACACTGTTGAAGATATCAAGAATCCCTTCAGAACTTTAAAGCTGCTTGACTTGACATTAAAATTTTTTTTTTTTTAAGCAATTCAGGTAAATATAAGAGGGATACTTCAATCATTTAGCATCGTCAATATCTTGGCATGATGTCGCCCACATTTGGTATGAAATACCTAGGAGGAGTATTTCAAATTCCAGTGCTTGCATTTTTTTTTAAAATCCAAAATGGACAACTTCCTGTTGGGTGGAGCTTATGACTGTCATAGAGAAAGTTGCCAAGCTTGATGAGATACTGTATATATATGTACAAAGTTTGGTGATTAGCTCAAAAGGGATGTGCTACAGAGCCCCCTCTGTAGAATCTTCTTGGTAGTGTTACAGAGCCCCCTCTGCACTCCCATGTATGAACTTTTGCCAAGTCCTAATGGCTGACAACTCTACCAATGCAAAATGTCATGAGTTTTTGTGCATGTTAAGTGCCCCAAAAGCCCCAGAAACCTTTAAAAAAAGAAAAATTATAATCCTTAGAAGAACAATGGGGCCAGGGGGGACTAGAGAGTAAGCAATGGAGTAGGTAGCATTATACACTGCTCTTCAGAACATCCATAAGATGTTGGTTAATGGAGAAAAATAACCTTGGGAGAAACCAGGCTCACTGTGGGGACCATTTCCCCTCTGGCTAAAAGCATGAATATAATGCCAATATTACTTATTTATGTGCAGGGAAAGTAATAGTTTAAAATTATTAAACAATGAAAGTGTTATGGGCCAGTGTTTAAACAAAAATTTTGTAAGAACTGTAAGATTAATGACTAATGTCTTTGAAGATCACCCTGGATTAACTACAGAAGTTCATATAGATGCATTGTCCTTTGTTAGTTGGCTGATGAAGGCTTTTGTTGGCAGTTTATTGATAGTCTATGTATTCAATTTTAAGAGTGTAGTCCATCATTAAACCAAGGTGATTCATGCCGAGATCAGTGAGGTGCTTTGCAGTTCAACCAGCTGGTAATTTCGAGGACTATTCTAAATCCAAGGTTGATGCAATGGCATATGAACTACCCCATGTCTAAAATTATATTTTAGCATCTTATTTTTAGAGGTTTTTGGTCCAATACCTAGTACCTCTGTTTTGTCAGAATTGAGTAGAAGGACGTTTCTGGCCATCCAATCTTTGATTTCATTGATACACTCTGCTAATTTGGAGAATTGTGAAATTTTGTCGGGTTTCAAGAAAGTCGGCATGTTATCATCGGCATAGCAGTGGAAACTTATTCCATTATTCCTAAAACTGATCCCTGTGGCACTCCATACTTAACTTTTGTTTGATTTGACAAATTCTCATTTACACGGACAAAGTGGTAGTGGTCTGCTAAACAGAACCTAAACCATACTAATGCACGTCCACAACTGCCAACATAATTATATATCTATTCAAGAGAATTTCATGATCTTTCGTGTCGAAGACAGCACTAAGATCTAAAAGCACTAGAAGAGAAAGGCAGCCACGATCAGATGATAAGAGCAAGTCATTAGTATTTCTGATAAGTGAAGTCTCTGTACTGTGGTGTGACCTAAATCCTGACTGAAATTTTTCATATATACTATTTCTCTGTAGAGATGAACATAATTGGAAGGACACAACATGTTCTAGTATTTTCTACATAAATGGGAGATTTGAAATCAGTCTAAAATTAGTCAGTTATCCAGGATCAAGTTGTGGCTTCTTAATAAGCGGTATGATGACTGCCATTTTAAAGTTTCTTGGGACATGTCCTAAGGATAGCGAGGAGTTAATAATATTAAGAAGAGGTTCTGAGATTACAGGGAATGGTATTGGTTCTAACATACACTGGTGGCCAAAAGTTTGGAATAATGTATAGATTTTGCTGTTTCGGAAGGAAATTGGTCCTTTAATTCCAAAAGTGGCATTCAACTGATCACAATGTATAGTCAGACCATAACATGACAAATTTCTATTACAAGTAGAAACAATTACAGAACTTCTTAAACTACTTCAAAAAGTTCTCATCAAATCCTCCACGTGCATCAATTTTTTGCAGATTATTGACATTCTAGCTGTCAGTTATTCCAGATACTCAGGTGACATTTCACCCCACGCTTCTATTAAGAGTCAGTTGTCCTTTGTCTTTGAAGTGTGTAGTGTACACATTTGTATGAAATCTTGAAATAAGTTTTTGACAATTTCAAGCATTGTATAGCCTTGATTGAACAATGACTGACTGACAAGTTTCTAGAGAAAACTGTTTCTTTTTTTTGCCATTTTTGTCCTAATATTGACTAATATTATTGTCCTAATATGGTTTTTAAGCATGCCTAATTTTGTTTTAAAGGTCTCATACCTTAGATTTACATGCATCTATGGTCAAAAAACACTTTAATTTGCTCATAATTTTCATTGCAGTATTACCTTTTTTACCAGTGTCAAAAACAACTCTTTCAATGATCCGTTCTAAAGCATTCATTCTAAACTCCTCCTTTCAGAGAGCCTACACTGCTATGACTGGTCAGATTTCCTAGTCTGTTGTGATTGGTCTATCGCTTAGTGTAGCATTTGAGGGTGGGTTAAAGCTGTTTGTGAGCATCCAATGAACACCAGAGGCGGTTTTTTGTAACCAAATTATGTAGGTTAGTACAGGATGTAAGTCTGGAATTACTAATGACTTGTTTCATGTGTTCAGAATCAGTTATTCCTTTTGGGAGTCAATAACTCCATTTGTCGTGCACTTTGATTTTTGAAACTTTGCAGAGTTTTTTTTCATTCACAAACAGCTATATAACACACTACATGAAAGGCAATATTTGAAAAACCATAATAATTGCTCTTTTAGACATGCCAGTAATAGCATACTATTGCAACTCGAAAACAAACACAAAGACGATGGTAAGCTTCATTTAATGAACCAAATAGCTCTCAACTGTATTTGATATAATGGCAAGTGATATTCTACTACCAAATTAGCAATTTAGCATGATTACTCAAGGATAAAGTGTTGTAATGGCTGCAGGAAATGGGGCCTGTGTACTGTATATTTGATCAAAATTGACTTTATTCAAATAGTGATGGTGCTGTTTTTATTACATCAGTAATGTCTTGAATATACTTTGTGATCAGTGGAATGCCACTATCACTCCCTCCAGGAAATAAACGACACTATGGTTCTGGTTACTGATGGGTTTATTGCACTTGTCATCCCTTTCTCCGTCATCACATTCACCGTCAATGAAATCCACCGTCAAACTACAGTATGACAATGTAAAAGATAAACACGTTCATATACACTTTAAAGAGGTAAATACAAATACACTCTGGAAATACAAACGTAATACACATACCTCGCTGGCTGCATATAACTAAGAGGGAATGAGTTCACTTGAAAATACACGATTCAAAAAACAAAAATGAAAAACATCTGCTTTACGTCTTCGCTCAAACACAAGTAACTCTTGTATGGTCCACACACGCAGACTAACTTCTCACCAAAGGTGTATTTTTCCTGTTGCACCTTAAAAAAGTGTCTGTGTGCAACGCAAAAAGTACTTTAGTTCCTAGTTAACATCAACACTCAATATTCATGAATAAATTAAACAAATATAACAGAACATGTTAAATAACAGAAATAATATGAATGGCAGTTATACTCCCACCAAATTACTATTTTGTCATTTCACCTCACAATTTAAACCTTTTCACACCTTAAATTTCAACCATACGGTAAGTCTTAAACCTTACAGTAACATAAAATGCTGTATTCATGAAATGGCAACCATAAACCTTATTCTGCTTCAAGCCGTAAAACTGTCCTTTGTACAGGCCTATCGAGGTAGACTAGCTTGGAAATGCGTCTTCCCTGGCTGTCTAAGGTCGAGTCACTAATTAACAGTTTCACTTTTTGAACCTTTCCATCAGTGCTAAGATACACCTCTGTCACCCTAGCCAATCTCCATTTGTTACGTGGAGAACTGTCCTCCTGCAGGATGACAATGTCGTTAACCTTCGTATTTTTCTTCTCTTTCTGCCATATTTGTCTTTGCTGAAGATTAAGGAGATACTCCTTTCACCTTGTCCAAAATTTGTTTGCCAAAAACTGCACCTGTATAGATATGATATATTATAGAAGTATAGATCCTGACTCACAAACTCACCTGGAGGTGGGAATATTATGTTAGACTTCATCATAAGAATGTGATTGGGCGTGAGAGGTTCAAGGCTTGTTGGATCATTTAAATGCTCGGTTGTCAGAGGTCTGCTATTTATAATAGCCATTACTTCATGCAGAAAGGTTCTGAGCGAGGCACTGTCGAGTCGTTTAGCAGACTGGTCAAGGATTGCGGTTAAAACACTTCTGATCGTCCTTATTTGTCTCTCCCATAGGCCTCCCATGTGGCTCGATGATGGGAAGTTCATTATGAACTCACATCCATGTTCCTTTAACTGTTCGTGATCCAAGTTTTTCATTGCCTTCATGAACTCTCCCCTTGCACCTACGAAGTTAGTGCCTTGATCACATCTCAACTGTCTTACATATCCACGTATTGCGATGAATCCACACAATGCATTGATAAAGGCATCTGTAGTGAGGTCATCAAGCATTTCAATATGTATGGCTCTAGAGCACATACAGGTGAAAAGAAGACCATATTTCTTTAGTTCCTTTCTTGCTTCCTTCACATAGAATGGTCCAAAGCAATCTATGCCACAGTATGTGAAAGGTGGAGTCATTTCCATTCTTTCTTCTGGCAAATTTTTGGATCTTGTGTGTTTGTAACACGGTGGAGGGTGGGACCGGGGCGTGATTATGCACGCCCGGTCCCGTATTAGGCTGATCAAGCCGTCAAGAGGGATAAAGGCCACATAAAAGTGTGTAGGATCTATATGCACTCTTGTATTTGACATACCAGAATGCATATAGATCCTACACACTTTTATGTCAGATCTTTGTATAAACTCAAAATACAAACACATAAGACAACGGACATGTCCGTGAACGATCTCTCGCTCTCCCGCATCGCCATCCGCGAGAGGCCTTTATCCCTCTTGACGGCTTGATCAGCCTAATACGGGACCGGGCGTGCGTAATCACGCCTCGGTCCCGCCCTCCACCGTGCCACATTGTTCCTTCTGTACTTTCTGCATGTTGTGCACTTGTAAATATGTGAGGCAAACTGCACTGCTGCTGGATCGCAATTCATTGGCAGTTATTCCTCATCCTTGATGATGCTTAATAAGCAACGATGATACATGATTCTTATTTGGCACAATGGCAGGATGCTTGACATGTGGATGAAGAACAGATCTTGTCAAACATCCTCCAACCCTAAGCACACCATGCTCATCTACAAACGGACTCAGTTTGTTTAGTTTGTTTACTTTGTCTTTGGGTTTTTACTTCCTTGCCTTGCTTTATACCTCTGATTTCATTGCTGAATGCTTCCCTCTGAACCAACTTGATTATAAACAGCTCTGCTTCCTGTCTTTCCTCAATATGTGTAGCTCCACTTACTTTATCTTTGATGCCCTTGATTTGCTTAGCATGGCGCCTTAGAAGAGCAATATCCTTGATGGCTCTTTTCCAGTCAGAGAACTCTGTAAGGCGGTCTAACAATGACCTCAACTCCCTAACCTTGGTGTTGAGCACCAGGGCCTTTCGAAGTTCCGGTTCATCATCATAGACATCTCCCATCATAACATCTCCTCTGGGTAGCTCTCTTTCCCATAAAAAAATCTGGGCCAGTGAACCAATTTGAAGCAACAAGCTGATCTGTGGAGAGACCTCTCGACACATGATCCGCAGGATTATCTTCAGACCTTACAAAGTGCCATTGTTCAGGATCTGTAGTGGACTTGATTCTTTGGACTCTGTTCACTACAAACACATGAAACAGTCTGGCATCATTGTTTATATAGCCGAGGACGACCTTTGAGTCAGTCCAAAAATGTTCTTGAAGACCCTCTATTTCTGGTAGGAGCAACCCGTGCTTTTCCCATGACTAGCGTGCAGTGAACATCTCCCTTGACGTCGACTGCTCTGAGGTAAGTACATTCCCTAATACTGATGACACTTGCATCTGAGAAGTTGGTGATGTTCGTACTGCTTGACATCCTTGAAGTTATCTGGGATATAGCACCTTCTGATCCTTACATTAGATAAGTTTCGAAGATCTTGTAGCCAGATATCCCACTGTGCTCTTAGCTCTTTTGGGAGTGGCTCATCCCAAGTTACTTTGTCTCAACACAATTGTTGTAGGATCTGCTTTCCACGGAGAATAAAAGGCGCTACGAACCCCAATGGATCGTAGATGGAAGCTACTGTAGAAAGTACTCCTATTCTGGTATTTGGGTGTTCATTGACAGTCACTCTGAACTGGAAGTCATCAGAGGTTACACACCATTGAACGCCAAGAGCTCTTTCCATGAGTGCCTCTCCCAAAACCATATCCATATCTTTGACACTTTCAGCACACTCGTTCTTCGGTATTGATTTCAATACCTCCTTGCTGTTGGAGATAAATTTGTGTAGTCTAAGCTTGCCTGTGCTGCAAAGGTCTCTCGCTTCCTTAATCAGTTGGATTGCTTCAGCGTCAGATGTTGCGCACACCAGTCCATCGTCAACATAAAAATTCCTTTGGATGAACTTAACAGTGCTCGGGTTAAATTTATCCTGACCTTGAGCAGCTAGATGCTTAAGTCCAAAATTGGCACATCCAGGTGAGGAGTCTGCCCCAAATAGGTGGACCTTCATCCGAAAAATTGAGGGTGGAGACTCTAGATCACTGTTCTCCCACCATAAGTAGTCTTGGTGCTCAGGCCTTACATGGAACTGGTGAAAACAAATTTCCACGTCACACATGATGGCAATCGGGCCTTTGCGAAACCTACAAAGGACTCCCACCAAGGTGTTTGTGAGCTCTGGACCAGTAAGAAGTTGGTCATTCAGTGATGTTTTTTGGAACCTTGCTGAGCAATCAAAAACCACTCGTATCTTCCCAGGTTTTTGGGGGTGGTATACGCCATGGTGGGGAATATACCAGACTGGTTAATTGTCAAGCTCTTCGTCAGGGACCTTTTCTGCGTCGCTACAAGCTATGATGTCTTTCATAAACCCCAAGTAGTCAGTGCAGTATTGCTGGTCTCTCCTGAGCTTTCGTTCCAATGACATTAGGCATTGAAAAGCACATGATTTATTATTTGGTAGATTTGGTCTGTCTTGTTTGAAAAGTATGGGCATTTAAAAATGACCATCTTGCTTCTGTCTGATTCCGTCTTTCAGTTTAGCCAAGAAGTGAAGATCTTCTTGAGAGAAGGTTGTCTCTTCTCCACCTCTCTCACTGAAATCAGATTCCAACATCTTAATTATGTCATCTGGAGTGACCATTTCACTGACCTGGGTATGGCAAACATGGTGTACTTCTCCTTTAAGCTGGACCATTGCATTCACTTCAGGCATGACTTGTTTTACGATGATGCGGTGACTTACTCTAATTGCATCACCATAGTGTTCACCTGGGTCACCATAACTCACTATGCTCCAACCTAAGTCGGTCTTCTAAGCAAATGGCTGGCTTTCCTCTCCACAAACGACTTCTCGTGGCGTTAGAGCTTGTAGGCAATTGTACCCAATCAAAAGACCAATTTCGCAATCCTTTTGAGGCGCGATGTGGTCAAAAGATGCTCCAAAGGCCATGCCTTTGCTGTCTCAGGCACTGGGATGTGCGTGCGATTAGCAGGGATGAAGTCACAAGTGTAAACTCTCGGCACTGTTAACTTCTTGGAGGAAAATAGGCCCCTTACTTGTAGGCTATTAAGTCTTTTACAGTGAATGATTGTCCCTTTTGACGACATCTTAGATAGTTTTAACTTCACTTGTTCAGTGTTTGTATCAAGAACACCTACCACTTCATCAAGAATGAATGAAGAGTCACTCTGTGAATCTAACAGAGCATGGACGAGAACTTCCTTGTCTGGATCACTTGGCGTTGACACAGACAGGTACTATTGCCGACGTCTGTGTACTATTAGTATCTTGTACAACTCTGTTAGAGGTTGTTTACTTTGTGACGTCTTGTGGTTGAGTTCTTTCCTTAGATTGTTCTTTCTTTAGTTCTTGAACCCTTTTTGAACGTTCTTCGTGCAGACAAGTGGGGTGCCTCTTTGAGCAAGAATCGCAGACCATCCGGTTACTGCAGCTCTTAGACTGGTGGCCAGGGCTCAAACAGCCAAAGCACAGTTTTGCACTTTACATAAATTTTACGCAGTCAGCAACTGGCTTCTCTCTTAATTTGTAGCACTTGTGTAAGCTGTGTCCTGGTTTTTTACAAAACACACATGTGACTATTTTCCATTCACTGGTGTTTGTTGTGAAGATCTTGGCACCTACGGTTTGGTTCTTGGAGGTCATAATGTTCTGGCTCCTGCTCTTTGCTTTATCAGACTCACTTTGCCGTAATGCATGGAAGGATGTAATGGGGTTGCAAGCGATGCTAGCCTCCATTGAAAGGAATGTCACAAAATAACTGAAGTTTGGGAACCTTCCGGAGCTTAACCAGTCAGGTAACTTGGCAGTAATTATTTGATTCTCAATTCCATCATTAAGAATGTGGAGACTGTCATTGTTAGCCATAGCACTTTTGCAACTATGTAAAAGGTCCACAAATTTTCTCAACTCAGCACTCTCTCTTGAAGCTATTTTTGGCCATGTATGTAGTTTGTCTCGGAAAGCCTTGGCAATTACAAAGGGTTGGCCATATCTTTCATTGAGCAGGTCCCATGCTGCATTGAATGAATCTTCTGAACCAGCCAGAAAATGACTTTCTAAGGATTCTCTAGCAGCTCCTCCGACATATTTTTGAAGGAAGAAGACTTTCTTTGCAGTTGGAATAGTCTTTTTCTCTATAAGTGTCTGAAAGGATGATTTCCAATGATTAAACTTGAGTGGATCTCCACTAAAGATTGAAGGCTCTGGAATCGGTAGCCTGTTTGCTGTCATAGCTTCAGCTAAGACCTTCACCAGCTCTTGCATGTCATCTTGGAGTTCACTTCTTAGAGTCACATCTCTGAATACTCGCTTGATTGATTATCTGCTTATCTGTAGGCAACTCAGCCTCAAAGTTTTGTGGTACAAAGTCTTGGGTTGGATAGAACTCATTTGCAATGTACACTCAAGCTTTGCTTTGGCTGCATTAAGCCTCTTTAGCTCTTCCAAACGCTCAAGCTCTCTTTTAAAATTTTCAACCGACCTTTTTCTTGCAGCATTCTCTCCATGCTGTCTTTTTAACAGAGCAGCCTCTTGTCTCTCTCTTACTATCTTGCATTCGATTTCTTCCTTTTCTCTTTGAAGACGGCTAGTTGATGCAGCTGCTTCTTGGTCTGCAACTATCAACTTATCCTCAGCTTCAAGTCTCTGCATTTCTGCTTGGTGGCTTTCTTGCTCACCCATAATCTTCAATACAGCCTGTGTATGTGCATACTCAGCAGCAGCTTCTTGTCATTTGGATGAGGATACAGCAGAGTGAATGGAATTAGACTTAGAATTATTGCCCTGAAATGAAACACTGGAGGTTGAAGATGCGAATACAGATGAAGCATCAAGCCAAATAAACTCCTCCTCATTTCCTTGAATTTGAGACTGTGCATTCTGTATTAATGTAATTCTGGTGACGGATGCACATCTGTTCAACTTGCGTCTCATGTCATGAGCTGGGCTGTCAATCTTTCGGTATTCATCATAAACACTGTTCAGCTCAGATTCTTCTCTTTGAATACCTTTAATGTGTTCTTGGAGGATATCACTGGGATCTTGTTTGATTACAGATTTTTTAGCCACCTTAGTCTAAACTTTCCAGCGTTTCCAATACTGTCAAAGCGAAGTAATAATCCTTTCACCTTTTCCTTCTGAAATTCCTTTCCCTTTTCTGTTAATGTTCGATCTCTTTCACTTCTACAAGGCTCTGCAGGCTGTACTGCTTGTTGTACAATGATAGACTTCTCTGACACTTGTTCTTTTTCACTTGTTTGTGATATCTTACATTATCTGGAAATTGCCTGTACACACTTAATATAAGCTGTGTAGTTAACAGCAGAATTTCCTTTTTTTTTGGTGAACAATCAAATTAAATTAAGTCAATGTCCTTTAGATCAACCCTTCAATTAAAGCAAACATTGTAAAGGCTTAGTAATATTGCATTGTCATTTACACTTGACAAGATGCTTATGGCCACATTTAAGTGAACATGCTTAGGAAATAATAAATTACAAAAACAATAGATATTGGCTTGCTTAAATGTGCACAAATAATTCTCCCTTTTTCAAGTTATCACTTACTTTCTTCAATAGACAATATCAATAAATTCCCCTTATACAATTTAAACCACAGTTATAATTAAGGTTACACACAGTCCCTTGTAGTGTTCAAACTTATTGTCACCTTTCAGAACACAAGCTTAAGTGTCTTGACTTATGGACGTCTTAATGAAACACTGATGAACTGCAGGTCCTTAACGGTAAATGTGGGCTTATCTGTGTAATGTTACATCCCGTCTCCCACGAGCAGGTTCGGAAACGTTGACGCAGGTTCGAGTTTGACTATCACGCCTTCCAGGAAATAAACGACACCATGGTTCTGGTTACTGATGGATTTATTGCACTTGTCATCCCTTTCTCCGTCATCACATTCACCGTCAATGAAATCCACCGTCAAACTACAGTATGACAATGTAAAAGATAAACACGTTCATATACACTTTAAAGAGGTAAATACAAGTACACTCGGGAAATACACATACCTCGCTGGCTGCATATAACCAAGAGGGAATAAGTATAATAATAAGGGAATAATGATTCAAAAAACAAAAATTAAAAACATCTTCTTTACTTCTTTGCTCAAACACAAGTAACTCTTGTATGGTCCACACACGGAGACTAACATCTCACCAAAGGTGTATTTTTCCTGTTGCACCTTAAAAAAGTGTCCGTGTGCAACGCAAAAAGTACTTTAGTTCCTAGTTAACATCAGCACTCAATATTCATGAAGAGATTAAACAAATATAACAAAACATGTTAAATAACAGAAATAATATGAATGGAAGTTATAGCCACTTTGGTAAATTAAAGTACCAATTTCCTTCTGAAACATCAAAATCTGTACATTATTCCAAACTTTTGGCTGCCAGTGTACATTGTGTCTTTTGATTTTTTTGTTACCTCTTCATGACCTACAACACTGAAGGATTGAAGTTTCACGTGTGGAAAATGATGAGACACTATTTTCTGAGGTACTGTGACAGATGATTGCATAATTCCAATTTTATTTCTGGTTATTTAAATTTTATCATTAAAGAAATTCATGAAGTCATTACTATTCTGCTGTGACAGAATATCTGGTTCAGTTGAGGCTTTATTCCTAACCAATTTAGCCACCGTACTGAATGAACACCTAGGATTGTTGTGGTTATTTTCTATGAGGTTGCTAAAATATGCTGACCTGGCAGCTTTTAGTGCCTGTATGTAGCTACAGACACTATCCTTCCATGCACCGCAAAATACCTCTAATTTAGTATTCTTCTACTTGCGCTCCATTTTCCAAGCTGCTCTCTTGAGAGCATGAATGTGATCATTGTACCATGGTGCAGGGCCTTTTTCTTCGCGACATTATCAAGAGTGCTAGAGAAGACTGTATTTATATATTCTTTCATCAACTTCTAGACTTTTGGGCTCACTGAGTGTATGTGATAGATATGGAAGATTATTAGTGAAGCTATCTTTAGTGGTCAAAAGAATTGTTCTACCTTAACGATAGCATGGTGTAGACTGAAGAAGCCTTTATTTTTTTTTTTATACATTTGCACATATACAGTGAGGAAAATAAGTATTTGAACACCCTGCTATTTTGCAAGTTCTCCCACTTAGAAATCATGGAGGGGTCTGAAATTGTCATCGTAGGTGCATGTCCACTGTGAGAGACATAATCTAAAAAAAAAATAATCCAGAAATCACAATGTATGATTTTTTTAACTATTTATTTGTATAATACAGCTGCAAATAAGTATTTGAACACCTGAGAAAATCAATGTTAATATTTGGTACAGTAGCCTTTGTTTGCAATTACAGAGGTCAAACGTTTCCTGTAGTTTTTCACCAGGTTTGCACACACTGCAGGAGGGATTTTGGCCCACTCCTCCACACAGATCTTCTCTAGATCAGTGAGGTTTCTGGGCTGTCGCTGAGAAACACGGAGTTTGAGCTCCCTCCAAAGATTCTCTATTGGGTTTGGGTCTGGAGACTGGCTAGGCCACGCCAGAACCTTGATATGCTTCTTACAGAGCCACTCCTTGGTTATCCTGGCTGTGTGCTTCGTGTCATTGTCATGTTGGAAGACCCAGCCTCGACCCATCTTCAATGCTCTAACTGAGGGAAGGAGGTTGTTCCCCAAAATCTCGCAATACATGGCCCCGGTCATCCTCTCCTTAATACAGTGCAGTCGCCCTGTCCCATGTGCAGAAAAACACCCCCAAAGCATGATGCTACCACCCCCATGCTTCACAGTAGGGATGGTGTTCTTGGGATGGTACTCATCATTCTTCTTCCTCCAAACACGGTTAGTGGAATTATGACCAAAAAGTTCTATTTTGGTCTCATCTGACCACATGACTTTCTCCCATGACTCTTCTGGATCATCCAAATGGTCATTGGCAAACTTAAGACGGGCCTTGACATGTGTTGGTTTAAGCAGGGGAACCTTCCGTGCCATGCATGATTTCAAACCATGACGTCTTAGTGTATTACCAACAGTAACCTTGGAAACGGTGGTCCCAGCTCTTTTCAGGTCATTGACCAGCTCCTCCAGTGTAGTTCTGGGCTGATTTCTCACCTTTCTTAGGATCATTGAGACCCCACGAGGTGAGATCTTGCATGGAGCCCCAGTCCGAGGGAGATTGACAGTCATGTTTAGCTTCTTCCTTTTTCTAATGATTGCTCCAACAGTGGACCTTTTTTCACCAAGCTGCTTGGCAATTTCCCCGTAGCCCTTTCCAGCCTTGTGGAGGTGTACAATTTTGTCTCTAGTGTCTTTGGACAGCTCTTTGGTCTTGGCCATGTTAGTAGTTGGATTCTTACTGATTGTATGGGGTGGACAGGTGTCTTTATGCAGCTAACGACCTCAAACAGGTCCATCTAATTTAGGATAATAAATGGAGTGGAGGTGGACATTTTAAAGGCAGACTAACAGGTCTTTGAGGGTCAGAATTCTAGCTGATAGACAGGTGTTCAAATACTTATTTGCAGCTGTATCATACAAATAAATAGTTAAAAAATCATACATTGTGATTTCTGGATTTTTTTTTTTAGACTATGTCTCTCACAGTGGACATGCACCTACAATGACAATTTCAGACCCCTCCATGATTTCCAAGTGGGAGAACTTGCAAAATAGCAGGGTGTTCAAATACTTATTTTCCTCACTGTATAGTGAAATTCTTTTTTTCCAGCATATCCCAGCTAAACTGGTGTCAGAGCACAGGGCCAGCCATGATACGCCCTGTTGCAGATAGGGACAAGGGCCATGCTCAAGGGCCCATCAGTGGCATCTTGGCAGTGCTGGGTCTTGAACGAGGTAATAATCTGAGATGTCATCGCTCTGCAGTAGAATTTCTATAGTATCAACATCAACTAGCATATGATAATGGTGATGAGATGGTCCTGTCATATTTTGTCTGACTCCAAGCAAGTTGAGAATATCGATGTAACAAGGGGAGGCAGACAAGGAGAGAGGATCCAGATGCAGCTTTATTTAGATGGTGCAAGGGGTCAAGCAAACAGTGAAAGCAGGAACAAATAAACATCCACAAGGGGAAAACAAAGGTACAAACACAAGAAATAAACACAGGGAATCTTCCAAGGAGGGCACAGGCAGGAACACGGTCGAAGGCAGGATAAACATGGAATATCAAACACCAAACATCAAACAATAACCAACAAAGGACAAGGTAAACATGAGGGCTTAAATACAAAACCAAGGGGAAACAAAAGCCAATGGACAAACAGAACTCAAAACAAGATAATAAAAGGCAATTAACTAAAACCAATGACAAAACTAGAACTGATAATAAAGCAATCAAACAATGAACCAATGAAAACCAGACACATGAACATGGAGGGAAAACAGGACATGACAAGACTGGGAAACAGGAACATGAGAATGATTTCAAAATAAGAGTGCATAAAACAAAAGACAATATGGAATGTAACAGGTGCCAGAACTTAAAAGGTACATAAACAAAAGACAAAATGGATCGTAACAGAGCCCCCCCCCCCTTTAAGGAGTGGATCCAAGACGCTCCTAACAAAAAGGAAGGGCAAAACATCAACGGAGAGCAGGGGCAAACAGGTAGTTCAAGGGGGCACAAGGGGCACAGAGAAACAAGACTAGGACAGGGAGACCATGACAGAACAGGTGACCCTGGGAGGCTCGAGAGGCGACTTCAAGGTGGGGACCGGGTCGGGAAGTCTGGGAGGCAGCTGCGGGGTCGAGACTGGGTCAGGGGGTGTGGTGGGTGGCCGTAGGACAGGGACTGGGTCAGGAGGCCAGGGAGGCGGCCGCAGGGCAGGGACTGGGTCAGGGGCCTGGTTGGTGGCCGTAGGGCAGGGACCGGGTCAGGAGGCCAGGGTGGTGGCCGTAGGGCAGGGACCAGGTCAGGGGGCCAGGGAGGCGGCCATAGGGCAGGGACCGGGTCAGGGGGCCAAGGAGAAGGCCACAGAACTGGGACAGGGTCAGAAGGCCTAGGGGAAGGCCACAGGACAGAGTCAGAAGGCCTGGGAGGAGGCCACAGGACAGGGTCAGAAGGCCTGGGAGGAGGCCACAGGACAGGGTCAGAAGGCCTGGGAGGAGGCCACAGGACAGGGTCAGAGGGCCTGGGAGGAGGCCACAGGACTGGGACAGGGTCAGAAGGCCTAGGGGAAGGCCACAGGACAGGGTCAGAAGGCCTGGGAGAAGGCCACAGGACAGGGTCAGAAGGCCTGGGATGAGGCCACAAGACAGGGTCAGAAGGCCTGGGAGGAGCCCACAGGACAGGGTCAGAAGGCCTGGGAGGAGTCTCTGGGGAAGCGGGCGGAGCCGCGTAAGGCTCTGTAGGCGGAGCTGAGGAGGACTCCAGGGGCAGAGCCATGGAAGGCGGAGAACAGGTTGGTCTTGGAGGCGGAGGCTTGGCAGGCTCTCGAGGCTTGGCAGGCTCTCAAGGCTTGGCAGGCTCTCGAGGCTTGGAAGGCTCTCGAGGAGTGGTAGGGCCGAGGGTTGGCGCTGTGGAAGGCGGAGCCATGGCGGACTTCTGAGGCGGAGTCCTGGGAGGCTCAGGTGACTGTGGCGTGGAAGGCTCAGGTGACTGTGGTCTCGGAGGCTCGAGAGGCGGAGCCCTGGGAGGCTCGAGAGGTGGAGCCCTGGGAGGCTCGAGAGGCGGAGCCCTGGGAGGCTCGAGAGGCGGAGCCATGGGAGGCTCGAGAGGCGGAGCCATGGGAGGCTCGAGGGGCGCTGGCTCTTGGACAGTCGAGGCTATGGGCGCTGGCTCTGGCTCTTGGACGGTCGAGGCTACGGGCGCTGGCTCTGGCTCTTGGACGGTCGAGGCTACGGGCGCTGGCTCTGGCTCTTGGACGGTCGAGGCTACAGGCGCTGGCTCTGGCTCTTGGGAGGCTCGAGGGGCGGAGCCCTGGGAGGCTCGAGAGGTGCTGGCTCTTGGACGGTCGAGGCTACGGGCGCTGGCTCTGGCTCTTGGACGGTCGAGGCTACGGGCGCTGGCTCTGGCTCTTGGACGGTCGAGGCTACGGGCGCTGGCTCTGGCTCTAGGGATGGAGCCGTGGAAGGCGGAGACTGGAGAGCGGAAGCCTTTCCTCTTCTCCTCCTCCTCCGGGCGGACGAGGCTGGCAACGCTGGCTCTGGGACGGACGAGGCTGGCAACGCGTTGGCTGTGGCAGGCGTGGGCGTTGGCTCGTTGGCCGTGGCAGGCGTGGGCTCGTTGGCTCGTTGGCCGTGGCAGGCGTGGGCTCGTTGGCTCGTTGGCCGTGGCAGGCGTGGGCTCGTTGGCCGTGGCAGGCGGAGACTGAAGAGCGGAAGCCTTCCCTCTTCTCCTCCTCCTCCTGGCGGACGGGGCTGTCAACGCTGGCCCTGGGACAGACGAGGCTGGGGGCATGTTGGCCGTGGCAGGCGTGGAGGAACGAGTCATGGAAGGCTGGGAGGTGACCACTGTGGGAGGAGAGGTAGCGTCCTCCTCTGCAACACCCACAGTGAAAGTAGAGCCACAGATCCTCAGGGTCTCTTCTAGGTAGTCAAGGAGCGTCCAGCAAGGGGTCGCTGGTGGCAACCGCTCCTGTAGCGCACTGTTAAGGTTGGCCCTGAAGAAACCGACCAAGAAAGGCTCCGGGAAGTCAGATAAATGGGCCAGCTCAAGAAACTCAGAGACGTGGGCCTCTATTGGGCGGTCCTCTTGTCTGAGGTCGAGAAGGCCGAGGTTAGCTTTAACCGCTGGATCCATAGTTGGTTGGTTATTCTGTAACGGACGGGACAGACGAGGAGGATCCAGATGCAGCTTTATTGAGTAGGTGCACGGAGTAAAGCAAACGGTGAACACAGGAACAAATAAACATCCACGAGGGGAAAACAAAGGTACAAACACAAGAAATAAACACGGGGAATCTTCCAAGGAGGGCACAGGCAGGAACACGGTCGAAGGCAGGATAAACATGGAATATCATCAAATATGCATAAAACAAAAGACAATATGGAACGTAACAGGTGCCAGAACTTAAAAGGTACATAAACAAAAGACAATATGGATCGTAACAATCGATAAATGCTAATCCCAATGTCATTTTAATTATATATGTGAATGTTGAAGTCACCAACAATTAAAGTTCTATCTACAGCAACTACTAGAGCTGATAGAAAATGTGCAAATTCACCAAGGAAATCAGAATAAGCCTGGGTGATCTATATACTGTAGCAAGGGCAAAGGACGACAGAGATATTTTATTTATATCTGACGGTGTCACATTAAGCATTATTAGTTAAAAATACTTAAACTTATATCCTGTTCTCTGAGTAACACAAAAAACATCACTGTAAATTGTAGCAACACCTCCACCTTCAGATGAGGCTCATTTTTATAATAACCTGGGTAGATTAGTAGATTAATTTAAACTAATATATTAATCCGGTTTAAAACAGTTTTCAGTCAAACAGAGCACATTCAAACTATGATCTGTAATCATTTCATTTACAATTAGTGCTTTGGTAGAAAGATATCTAATGTTTGTAGCCCTATCTTTATATGATGTTTATCTTCCAAACATTTTTTCAAGTTTGGCCTTAATAATTTTTTTTTTTAAAAAATTATTTAGTGAGGGTTTTGTATTTCGTAGTTCGGGGAACAGACACAGTCTCTATGTGATAACTAGCTGATGCAGTCTTTATGTGTTGTTGTTTATGTGATCTGTGTGACATCTCAAGGCAGCTAGGAGACATTCGGATTAGCCAGTTTGTCTGCTTCATGACCTGGGCCCCAGTTAGTCAAATACTATAATTATTAAGACTATGAGCCAAATTACTAGAGGAGAGCGGCACCTTATCTGGAGGGATGGAGTCCATCTTTAGCAGGTCAGGTCTACCCCAAAAACTCTTCCAATTGTCTATGCTATTCTCCGGACACCACTCAGACATCCAGCCATTCAGTGACTCTAATCTACTATAAACCTCATCACCATGACAAGCAGGGTGGGGGACAGAGCACATTACAGTGTCTGACATCATATTTGCAAGTTCACACACCACTTGAACATTACCGATTACATTACTGAATGGCGAAGGTGGACACCGTTAGTGCTAACATGAATAACAATTTTAGAAAATCTCCGTTTAGCATTAGCCATGTGAGTAAAGCGTGGAAAATCTAAATAAGTTAGCTGAAAAAGTATTTAAGGAGTTACATGCCAATTACCCTTTTTCATAGATGGAGGAGGTTGTCTTGATCTAAGTCAAGAGGGGCAGCACTTCTTATTAGTAAACAACCTAGGGGCTGATATGTCATTGTCACAGGCAAATTCTATAACACACACCAATTATCTTAGCTAGCTTTTATGACCCTAATTGGGATGGCACCGCATTCTTCACCAATTTATTCTCCCGATTGCCTGAATTAATTGAACATAATTGATGTTAGGTGGTGACATGAATTGTGTGTTAGCCACTAGTCTAGGTTGTAGTTCTGTTAAAATTACGCCAACTTCCACAGCTGCCCATTCAGCTGTTTCTTGATACCTATGGCATTCCTGATGTCTGGCATACTCTTAACCCCACTGCTCACAATTATTCCTTCTTCTCAGCTGTTCATAAAACATTTTCGCCTATTGATTATTTTTTAATAGATAAATGTCTTCTGTTCAGGAGTACGACTATTAAGTGATCGTAATATCTGATCACGCTCTCCTTAAACTGAGGCTTGATCTGCCAACTGCAGTCTGTTTACAGTTCTTGGTGACTTCACCCACTTTTACTTTCAGATGAAGAAATTTCAGATTTTATCTGATCACAGATTTATCTTTTTCTAGAAATGAATCAAACACCAAATGTGTCATCAACACAGTCACTGTATTTAAGAGGTCAGGTTATTTCTTACAATGCACAGTTACGAAGAACCAGGAATAACTGTACCAAGAAATTATTGAATATGATCAGTAACCTCAATTCAAAATTGGCAGCATTTCCATCAGCGGATGACATTAAATAAAACCTACTTGAATTCGGTTGCATGCACCATGGGATTCTTTGAATTACCTTGAAGCACCATGTAAATACAGAATGGTAAATAAACGGGTATTTTGAATAGAGGCAGAATTGAGTTGCAGAATTGTGTCATCATTACCACCATGACCCGTAATCACCATCACAAGCTGTGGCATGCTGGTGATGACTGTGCTTGTGATGGCATTTTTGCAAAAAAAAAAAAAAAAAAAATACAGGTCCTTCTCAAAAAATTAGCATATTGTGATAAAGTTCATTATTTTCCATAATGTAATGATAAAAATTAAACTTACATATATTTTAGATTCATTGCACACCAACTGAAATATTTCAGGTCTTTTATTGTTTTAATACTGATGATTTTGGCATACAGCTCATGAAAACCCAAAATTCCTATCATCATTTGGAGGCTTTAAACTTAGTGAGAAAAGAAATCAAAACAGTGTCATTGACTTCAAGCTTTGCAATCACACCACACGTTCTGTTGTATATCTATAAAGTTTGAAACATGTTGGTAAGAGACCTGGCATGCCATCTGATTTTTAACAAAGAGCCACATGTAGATGTAATTTACTGTATATTTGAAACTCAGGGTTGGGAACAACACCAAAACATGCATTTTCTACACTGTAAAAAAAAAATCCTAATTTTACAGAAAATAACTCAAAATTTTACAGTATTTTTCTGTTATTTAAAATTATATTCAAAACTCTGTAAAATTACAAAAAAATATCTGTAAATTAATTAATTGACTGTTAAGTTAAGGATTATATCATAAATGCCAAATTACAGTAATGCTTATTTTTTATACAGGACATTTACTGTGTATGTAATTTAAGAAAACAGAAAAATACTGTATAAATAATAAAGTAGTGTAAAATTACAATAATGTGTAATTAAATATGAAGCTCATTATATAAAAGGTTTATATCCATACTTACAATCTAACATATTTCCTTGTCATTTTAAAGTAAATATTATAAGTTAACATTTAATTGTATTTTTTACATATAAACTCTGTAATTGTTGATATATAATTTTAGCTAACTTTTATCATTGCATTAAACAATTCGTAGTCTCTTGGTTATTATGTTATCTAATCTGAATGTGCATTTGTTATAGAAGGCCTATATGGTAATACGTGTATGAGAGTGAGGCAGTGCACTGAGGCAAATACTGACACATCTGAAACTAGCAAAAAAAAGCACATGGAGAAAATAGGATAGATATATATATACAGGGTGGAAAACACACACATTCAATCCTATGGATTTCCTCAGTTTGGCAAATGTGCATGTCTTTATAGGCTACTATTGAAATCAGAGTTCATGGAAGAAACATAAGGGTATGTAAACAACACCTGTAAAGGACCAGGGTGTAAGCTTGGTTGTTAAAGACATTAATGTCCCCGACTGCCTCAGTAGTCCCATTTAGCCACTTGTTAGCCTTTTTCAAGACACATCACAGCTTCAGAAAATCAAGAGTAGGGTAATACTGGTTTAGCCTATAACGTGAAAGTGAATTGAGCTTGTGTTCACCACGTCATTGTCATCCACTTAACCAAAAACCCATTACAAAAACCCTTTGACTTCGGGACGATGGAACTAGAAGTGCTAAAATGCTAAAGTGCTACATGTGCCATTTAAGTACCATTACTACATTGAAATGCAATAATGCAAGCAAACTGCACAATTACATATTGTTAAATTGACCTTGCTGGTAAGACAGCAGGCCAGCAGGGTTCATGATGGAACATATATGGTGCATTTAAGTCCTCCTGGGAAGTTTGTATTCATGAGGTTTTACTATTTATTTTTTATGTTTTAAATTAATTTATGAAGCCACTGTAAACTTTATCATTACATATTATATTGTTATATTATAATGCTATCATATTATGTGCAGGTATTAGCTTGCTTTATTGTTAGTAGAAAAGCCTGATAATGTCACTGCTAAATACCTATAAATTCCACAATGTTTCTCACTGACACACTCATAACTCTTAAAGATTGGGGCTTAAAGAAAATCCTCAGCTTCCTACTCATATTTTCATCATTGTGGTGGCATTCATGTGTGTTCAACTCGTAAATACAATCTTTATGACATGACTTGAATGCACCAATAGCTCTATTTTAGGGACAATCCATACACCATTTGCTAAAATACATTGTAAACTGTCATAGTGAGAAGATCTTTGTCCTGTATCAATGCTAAAAGCATAACCACTGCAGTCAACAACTTGGAGTATCCATGCTGTTAAATAAAAGTCTGTAGACAAGGGATAGGGTTAGGGTTAGGGTTAACATTAAACCCTTAAGATTTAGATTAAGCCAGGATTAGGCCTTAGTTCAATTAAGGCATGTTATTAGCTTTTTAAAATGTGCCTTAGAAGAAAAAAACAAACATTATGTGTGCATCTTGAGACAAAACAATGGCACTGAAATATTTTAAGATATGTCAGTGCAAGTTGCTTTCCGGTAAAACAGCTCAAAGATGCATTTTAGTCTGGGACTACAGGCTTAAGCCTTGCCTGTGAAATCTGATATGTTGTAACTTGTATAGAATTATACCAATGTTAGCAAACAAGTGTTGCGTTGGACAGAGGATTAACCATAAACCAATAGGTTATGTAACAGTACACAGGGTGAAAAAGAAAGTTGGCATTATTAGGCAGGCATAAGAGTGTTTCTTATAGGAAAGGTCAAGAATTTAAGTGCAAAAGGGTCATATGGGTCGCATGAATGTAACTAATGTCACTATGATACCAATCCATTAGATTTTCATATAGGTCTACATACATCATTTTTTATATATATATAATATATGCAGTGTTTTCTCTGTTTAATATATACTATCTGTTTGCTCTGTTAAATTGCTGTTTAGCAAAGTAGTGGTAAATATATTGTGTTATAAAGCCTATGGTATGTTACCATAAGTTTAATTTTTAATCATGCACTTAAATGAAAACACAATTTAACCAATAGATTAAATATAAAAGCCAGCCTAAATACAACTAGATAAATAGCACGTGTATATTTTTTTCAATTCTTTATTTTAAAGCATGACTTCTTTTCCTGTAAATGCAATGTTATCACAGTATTGGCTGTCTCTCCGAGTGTTTTTGAGCATGATTGGTTATTCTGAGTGTCATCCAGGAATCTGGCCAATGAAAACTATGCGCGCCTTTACAGTTCCAGTTTGAATATACGTCAGTTGGAGTGAGTGGGTGCGCACGCTGCTGATCTTCAGTTCTAACTTACTTCGGTTCTGTGGCTTTTATATTTTTTAAACATGGATTGTTTTACATCGGACTGCTACATTTTTATTTTGAGCGAGTTGCGGGATGTAAATGAGGAACAAACACGGAATATGGACAACAAATTTTAACAACGTGTAACGGACATAATGCAATCTGCGGAAGGTAAATAACTTTTTGTTTTATGAAAAAAATCTGCTAACGTTACATCAAAATATAGTGTGTTAAATTGAGAATCTAAACGCAATTACATATTTCAATGTATTGGGCTAATGTTATGTGTTGCTAGCATGTGTAAATATTGTCAGCTAATTTAGATTTTGATACTCAGCATATGAGCTTTAACGTTGCAATGACTGAAATGAGAACATGGTCTTGTTAGACAGAGAGGAACACGAACCACACTTGGCTCTAGAAGAATGTTTGAATCTACTGTTGATCGCGGGATATTGGCCTGTCTTACCGATCAGTCAAAATGATTAGTTAATCTGTTAGTAAGTAAAAACAAATAGCTAATATTCCTGTGTATGTGTGTGTTTCCCTCATGATCCAGGAATTTTGGGAACAAATATTATCCAGCCACACGATCTTCATATGCGTGAGTATTGCCGTAGTAAAATACACATGAAATAAAGGCAGAACATGTAAACTCTGCTGAAAACTAACTGACTCAAAATTAAATGTCCTTTCAAAATTAAAGTATTTTCAAACCTGTATGACTTCTGTGAAACACAAGAACGTTGGCAATAAAACAACATTGGAACCCATTATATGGAGAGAAAAACAATGAAGGCATTTCTCAAGATATCTTAATTAAGGTTCTACATAAGAAATTTATACAGTTTTGGAACACCTTGAGGGTGAGAAAATAATGAGAGAACAATTTTTTGGATGAGCTGTTTTAAGGACATGTTCCAATGGTCCTTTGCTAAATTAACCATGGTTTTTATTATAGCAAAAGTGTAGAAACCATGTTTTTATGGTGGATTGATTACAATAATGTATTACCATTTGGTAGCTAAACCATGGTTAATTTTAGTAAGGGTTCTCCAGATTTATATAACACTTAAAGAATTAGTTCACCTCTAAATGAAAATTTACTCACCCCAATGCCATCCAAGAAGTTCATGTCTTTCTTTCTTCAGTGTAAAAGAAATTATGTTTTTTTAAGAAAACATTTCAGGGTTTTTCTCCAAACAATGAACTTCAACCGCAACCAAAATGTACTTTTACACAACAAAAAACGAAAATGTTTTTTTCTTTGTATAGATGACAACATTATCAAAACGATTCATATTTGCACAGATCCATGAAAACGACTAAATCACTGTTTTATGCTGCCACAAAGTAACTGGTGATGTCACTGCGTAAAGAAAGACTACACGCCTGCGCACATTCGCATTCACACATGCATCCCTAGACTGAACACATAATACGCAAATGATGCTGTCAACGTTTTCACAGATTCACTTTTTTGCAGTTTATACTGAGACGATTTTAGTTGAAAACTGAGTCGTGTAAACGGCCCCTTTACAAACCCAAGGCATACGGATGCTAACTTTTGATTGGAATTTGCCCACTGTAATGCAGAATTGAGCTCAAACCCAAATTACATTCACCTGAACTAATCAAGATCCGATTACCAGAAACATCCAGCCAGGTGTTTGGAGCTACACTCTGCGGACACTGTCTCTCCAGGAGTTTGGGACACATGAATTGAAGGGATAGTTCAGTCAGGCAAACATGAACATTCTCCCAAATAATTTACTCACCCTCATGTTGTTCCAAACATTTATGCATTTTGGTTGCCAACATTCTTCAAAAATATCTAATTTTAATACTTGACAAAAGAGAGAAATTTCAGGTTTGAAAAGACATGATGGTGAGTAAATGATGACAGAATATTAATTTCTGGGTGAACTATCTCCAGTACTTTAATAATCGCACACAAGGAGAACAAAGCATTTTTAGGTGTTTACCTTGCAATGATACCTCTGGAAAAGAATGCCCATTGTTGTGAATCTACATGTTCCTTCTTTTGGTGATGCACATTTTTTGCCACATCAGACAAAAGTTTTAGATACCAGACAAAACAGAAGACAAACAGGCAATTTAAATACAATTTATTAAACTTGTTTAAAGGAAACAAAAATAATTTAAATCATCCTTTTTGAGAGAATAATAGTGTGTCCTTTTTTTCTTCCCAGATGCACCAAGGATCCAGCTGATTACTGGGAGTTGCAGGAGTGTTCTTTATTTGCTGTATCTGTCACATCTGGTACACTTTTCTGTTGTATGTTTTGATTTAACTTATTAATACACTTATATAGTTAGGGTTCTGAACTAAAAGACAGTATTATATTTCTTATCAGAACTATGCGGGTCCCCAGGGGTCAGGAGAATATTGTGGAAAACAATATATAAAACCGGTTTAGAAAATACAAGCCAAAAACAGCACAATTAAAAAAAAAAAAAAATTCAAATGTGAAATCATGACCCCATCATGATAGTAACCCTAACTGACAAGACACTTGAAAAATCATATTTTTAGTTTTTCAGTTCCTCCTGGGGGCTCTGAAGAGCTGTTTGAGAAGAATTGGTTTATAATGTTAATTTACATCTGAATACTAAAAATGTAAAGAAACACTCCACTTTCTTTGGAAATAGGCTCATTTACCAGAGTTAAACAGATGAGTTTTACCATTTTCGAATCCATTCAGCCGATCTCCGGGTCTGGCGGTAGCATTTTTAGGATAGCTTAGCATAGATCATTGAATCTGATTAGACTGTTAGCATCTCTCTTAAAAAAATGACCAAAGAGTTTCTATATTTTTACTATTTAAAACTTGTAAACTGTAGTTACATCGTGAACTAAGATCTACGGAAAATGAAAAGTTGCGATTTTCTAGGCCGATTTGACTAGTAACTATACTCTCATACCTGCTTATACCATGGTCTGGGTGAATACTCGATTCTGATTGGCTGCAGGGTGTCCGTTAAAAAGTGATAGAGGACACCTAGTAAAGTAGTTCTGGTGAAACTGCCTGTTTACCATTCGAAATTAATAAATAAATGCGCTGCCTACACCAGCTGTGAGTAACCATAGCAACAGGCAGTCAAAGTATCCATTAACAATTTGCTCTATCAAAACAAACATCTAACGTTAGTTAGATATTACATAGCCTACTAATACAACAATGAGCGACTTCGTTATTTCTTTTAACATTTATGGAGAATATGACAACTTTGACGACTGGGATGCTGCTGAAGAAAGAAAAAATGTAAATAAAACGGAGAAACGACACAAAGAGATAACACCGGGAGAATTGAATCAAATAGAAGACGAAAAAGATGAGATCAACACGAAAAAAAATACGAAATGGGCAGTAAATACACTCAGAGACTTTATTGTTCAAAAAGAAATGGACTCCAGCTTTGAAAATTACACCGCTGCTGCTCTGAATGAGACCCTGCGAGAGTTTTACGCAGCTGTCCAGACAACCAAGGCAGGAGGAGAGTACAGCGTTTCAAGCCTAAGGAGCCTGAGAGCCGGTATCAACCGCCATATAAGGGAATTCAATATTATAACTGACACCAGATTCATGACCTGTAATGCTGTGTTTAAAGCAATAATTAAGCGTTACAGAAAAAGCGGTAAAGATACCAGCGTTCACCATTCACGTATTTCTGAGTCTGATCTTGAAATCATAAAGAATTCACCTGTACTGTCTCCCGATACGCCCCTTGGCCTGGTCAGAAAAGTCTGGTTTGACATCCAGCTGTGTTTGGCTCGGCGTGGCAGGGAGGGCAACCGGGAGCTCTCCATGCAGTCTTTTAAAGTCCAGAGAGATGAGGATGGGGTTGAGTTTGTCACCCTGGCTTACAAACCGCACACCAAAAACCACAACGATCCGAATGACCCAGATAAGGAAAACGTCCGAGGTTTTATGTTTGCCAGACCCGGGGATCCGCTGTGTCCGGTAAAAAGTTTCACGTCCTATGTGTCCAAATGTCCATCTGACGCAAAAGCTTTCTACCACCATCCGAAGCGCACCGTGACATCCGCTTCCGAAGTGTGGTACAGCCGGGAGCCGATGGGTATCCACTACCTCGGGAACATGATAAAAAAGATCAGCGAAGATGTATTTACAATTTATGTCAATATAAATGTATTATTAGGCCTAATAGACCTACTTTTATTATAATTATAACTATTATTATCATCATCGTATTATCATAGGTGGTGGGTCTTTCGAAGGTCTACACTAACCACAGCCTCCGAAGCACCGCTGTAGGTCGACTCTCCGATGCTGGACTGGAGAGCCGTCAAATAATGTCGGTGACAGGCCATCGATGCGAGAGCAGTCTGCGGGCTTACTTTTGAACCTGAAGGGTTCTACAAGCTGAGCGGACTATAAATATCTCCGGTTGCTAAATAAACCGTCAGGCTTTAGCCTAATTAAAATATAAACTAATGTTTTAAAAATGTTTTATTTGGCAAGTGACCATGGTATAAGCGGGTTAATGCCCTCCGAGGTGTCCATTGTCAGGTTTTAATGGACTTTGGCGGAGGCAACCGTCCTCCGCTGCGCGTCGGCCGGTTCACACCTCGCCGTCGTCCATTAAAACCTGACAATGGACACCTCGTCGGGCATTAACCCTTACATAATAATCAAGGAACTTTGCTGCGGTACATGGGTGATGCAATAATATTACGCAGTACCTGAAAATAGTCCCCAGCTAGGTAACTTCCAACATGACCGGCATTAAGTTTTCAGGCGCTGCGTAATATCATTGCATCACCCATGGTACTGCAGCAAAGTTCCTTGATTATTACGCAGGAATGAGAGTATAGTTCCTAGCCATATCCACCTAAAATCACAACTTTTCATTTTCCGTAGATCTTAGTTCACTACAGAAGAGTCAAGTTTTAAATAGGAAAAATATTGAAACTCTTTGGTCATTTTTTTGAGAGAGATGCTAACGGTCTAATCAGATTCAATGATCTATGCTAAGATATGCTAAAAGTGCTCCTGCCAGATCTGGAGATCGGCTGAATGGATTCGAAAACGGTAAAACTCAACTGTTTAACTCTAGGGGAGTTGGTAAATGAGCCTATTACCAAAAAAAGTGGAGTGTTCCTTTTACATTTAAATTGTTTAATGTTTAGAATCAATAGTGGTGTGAAATCTTGTAAATGTATCAGTTTTGTTTTCAGTATGTTTAGACAATTTCACTTTAATCGTAAAGTTTGAGAATTTGATGAAACTGCTCTACTGATAACTACAAGTTCAAATGTTGTATTTAAGATATATATATATATATATATATATATATATATATATATATTGTAATTTATCAACTGAATCATTCCATTTTATTTAGATTACATGTTTAGGGAGATGATTTTAATCCCTTTTATACAGTTTTTACTTTTGTCTTCCAAAATAAACTGTTAATTTACAATCTTGAGCATGTCTTGACAATTTATTTAATGTGTTTGATCGTTATAATTTAGCAAAGGTCTGTTAAATTACAGTGTTTGTGATTAGAACCTTTAGTGCCGTCACTTTATCGAAGGTGTTTGGTCATTATAATCTAGGAAATACCTGTAAAATAACAGCATTTCTCCATAAAACTATTAGTACCATCACTTTATTAATAGTGTTTGATTGTAATAATTTAGGAAATACCTGTAAAATAACAGTGTTTCTCAGTAGAACTTTTAGTGCTGTCACTTTATTGAAGGTATTTGATTGTAATAATTTAGGAAATACCTGTAAAATAACAGTGTTTCTCAGTAGAACTTTTAGTGCTGTCACTTTATTGAAGGTATTTGATTGTAATAATTTAGGAAATACCTGTAAAATAACAGTGTTTCTCAGTAGAACTTTTAGTGCTGTCACTTTATTGAAGGTATTTGGTCATTATAATCTAGGAAAAATCCATAAAATAACAGTTTTACCCTGTAAAAAAAAAAAATGTAAAAAAACGGTAAAAAACTGGCAGCTACGGCTGCCAAACAAAAACCGTAAAATTAAAGTTAAATATCTTAATTCAAACAAGGAAAAATTTGTAAAATAACAGTTTTACCCTGTAAAAAAAAAATCGTAAAAAAACGGTAAAAAACTGGCAGCTACGGCTGCCATACAAAAACCGTAAAATTAAAGTTTTTGCACTTTATTGGATTTAAGATATTTTACTTTAATTTTACGGTTTTTGTTTGGCAGCCATAGCTGCCAGTTTTTTACCGTTTTTTTACGATTTTTTTTTTTACAGTGTACCATAAAAAACAAATAAAATAAATTACTATAATAATTATCTTGAGACACATTAAAAAAAAGTCTAGATCTCTCTCTGTCTAAAGTAACTATGGGCATTTAACATAGTTATGTGAAATGTGTTTTTCCTAGAAATACATCCCATGGACAGAAATATGCCTGTAATCAGAGAATAACCCAAATATGGTAATTGTAAATGAAAATACCATAGTATTACCATCTGATACCTTCAGAAATTGGAGTGATATTGCCCAGATGCACTCACGCATGCACGCATGCATACAAAGAAGGGGTTTGTCCTCTGAACAGAAGCTTCCAGTACTCTGAGATATACTTCCAGTACATACCTAAATGCAACAGCTATACAATGAATTATGGGATTTTGCTCTCTGTCTTCTTGCTCCACTCTCTCATTTCCCTGATCATCTGTTCATCTGCCCTCCTTATTTCTCCTTCTTTATATTTCCTTTGTCCTCTTGGTCTTTGTGCTCAGTCCTGTCCTGCCTGTTTGTTGCTCTGCCCTTCAGATTACTGGTTTGGATTCCTGATTTAAAGCATCCTGTTTTTTTATTTTGTTTTTGGTAAATATGGTCAAATATAGCTTTCTGAAGCAATGGGGATTACATTGCAAATGTACTGAAATTGGGTCCATTTCTCAAAGCTTCTGTACGTGGTTCAATTTACTGCCATCTGTTGGTCATAAACCTAAAGCACCAGCTAAATGCTTCTGCAATGTGTGCTTTGAGAAAATTATATTTGATTTTGAAGCAACCAGTGTTGTCAGTGTTACTGTCAGTGTAAGTTGCATTACATTTACTAATACATTTTTTATATCAATAGTTGTATATGTTAACATTAGTTAATGCACTCTGAACCAACATGAACTAAAAATGAACAATTGTATTTTTATTAACTAACATTAACAAAGATTAATAAATGCTATAAAAATATATTGTTCATTGTTTGTTCATGATACCTAATGCATTAACTAATCTTAATTAATGGAACCTTATTGTAAAGTGTTACTAATGATTACACTACAGTACATATAATTTACATTAGGTTAGCCAGTCATTTTATTTCTACCAACCATAGATATGAAAATTCCTAAGAATGAATAGTTAATTCTGTAAATATAATATTTTCATATTCATGAAAGCGTTGATGTTGACATTTGAAATGTAAAATTTGTTTGTGTTTTGGATTAAAAAATTTGGATTTAACTATGACTTTTATAGAACTTGGAAAGAAGCATACTGTAATAGTAGTTTTTGAGTCTTGGCCTTACACTTACATTTGATTTGGCCTGGTTCTTGGTTTTGACCTAGATCGTTATTTTAATTCAAAACTTTTGGTTGGGACTTCAACTTTGTATTTAGTTTAAGCCAGAATCCTAACCTTTATTTAACCTTACCTACAGTGGGGGAAGAGGCAGGCCCATTTCTGGTGGGGTGCTTCCTTTAAGGCCCTTTAGGAATACGAATGCAAATTGTATATTCACTGGTTAGAAAAAGGCCTCTTAAGGAAGCAGAGCAATGTGATATTGGGAAAATAATAAAAACACTTAGCTTAATAGTTGTCAACATCAGTGTTTCCCAACCTTGTTCCAGGTGGACCTCCAACACTACACATTTTGGGATATCTATCTAATCACACACACCGTTTCATACACTGATTCAACCCATCAGCTTGATAGTGGTGACTCCAAGACCTGAATTGGGTGTGTCAGAAAAGGGAGCAGTGTTCAGTGTTGGGGGGTGTCCAGGAACAGGGTTGAGAGAAAGGGCAAAGGTCACTAACCATAAACCATACCTTAGGGTTTGATGTAGGTGATCCTAGTTTGTTTCCAGATGGGAATTAATAAGTTTCTGTACCCAGGAGTCTTCTTTGTTAAGGATGATGTCTGGTTGGTTATGCTGGAACTTTTTTAGAATCTTCATGCCCCACATCCAACAGTTGTGAATCTTTGCCAAGGCCAATACCTGGATTTGATTTCCTTTTTAGGCTTGCTTAAGAGATAGACTCTCTGGAATTTCTGGGGACCTAGGAGGCAATCCATTCCTTACCTCTGGATGCTTCAAAAAAGGCCCAAGATAAGACTGTGAACTTAGTTTCTTCTCAGGTGACCCAGATAACATAGCTGTGTGAACGAAGTGTCATTTGGGGGGAATGGCATGTATCCAGCCCCTCTGTGTCCACTTGGACATTTTGTAATAAACCATACAATCCTTTTTTGATTGGATTTCAATCACAGGTCTATGGGTATTTAATCTTGGTTAGGAATTATAATAATAATTATAATTTTAGTTAATACTGTGAGGGCTTTGTAATATAGACAAAAACATTTATATCACTATATTTATTTATAATTTTGCTGATATTTGAAATACACACCTGGCACTTTGTTAGGAACATTTTGGTGCCCTGCTGTTGTAGCCCATCCTCCTCATGGTTTGATATGTTGTGCATTATGAGATGCTATTCTTCTCACCACAATTGTACAGAGTGGTTATCTGAGTTAACGTAGCCTTTCTGCCATGCCTGGGTGCAAAAAGAGGAGTATGGTCATTCTGCCATGGTGACCAGGACAGGGAAACCAGGCAAGAAACTGCATGGAATTTCGAACAAACTTATTCACTTATGCTACCGCATCCGGGGCATCCAATGAAGCCAGTATTGGGGACCCAGGGTGCTGGTGAGAAGTGGGTTACTGGCAGAAGAATGAAATTTATGACACCAAAATTGGAAATTTGCATCACTGTATTGAAAGTGCAAACTGGACACCACATCAGACAATAGGACATTATTGCTAAGGAATTTTTTAAGTGCAAAATCTCGATCGCCGCAATATCCAAACTAAACCACACTGGATCTGGGACACTGACCATCCACCCACCAACGATCGATGAAACAATGATGCTATTCTACTCCGGTGGCAAAAAAGAGAAGCTGACTTCAGCTTTCTGGTGGACAGATGGGCTGCCGGAAATGTAATTGCCTTCCAACCAATATCGGATCGTCTGGCAGTTCTAACCATCGACGGCACATTTAAGACCCATATTCTGTCCACCTACACACCAACTGACACCAGCCCAGATGCAGCCAAGGATGAATTCTATAACAAGCTCCAACACACGCTGGACACAATCCCACAGACTGAGTTGACCATTCTGGCGGGAAATTTTAATGCCCACACTGGTGCAGTTAGGACTGGATGGGAAGAAACGCTGGGCAGATTTGGGCATGGTGAGATCAATGACAACAGACTGCGCCTGCTGTCCTTGGCTGCATTAAACAATCCGGTAGCAGGGAACAGCCACTTTCAGCACCCTCACAAACACCAGCTTACATGGCGCAACCCATATGGCGAAGACTAGGCCATCTTGGACTATAATATGATTAGCTCCCATTACTTATTGTCACATGAGATCTGAGTGCGAATCTGACCACTACCTCATTCATGCCAAGGTACAGCTGTGATTATAACAGGCGAAGCGCAAGGCACCCCCGCCAGCCAAAATGAACTGGGAATGTCTGAGGGACACAGCTCTCCAACAAGAATTACAAATCACCCTATCCAACAAATTTGTAGCACTCAAACCATCAATGTCGATACAGAAGAAAACTAGCTAGAGGAGTCCATTCTAGAATGCGTCACTCCTCTGTGTCCACCCATTCGCCGGTGGACACAGCCATGGATTTTGGATGAGTGCCTGGATCTGGTGGACAAACGGAAACAAATCAAACACGTCGACTTTGAACAGTACCTGCAACTGAACAATGAGGTCAGATAGAAGATGAAGGCGAAACGAGAAGCCTACTTGAATAGTGTAGCTGCAGACCTGGAAGAAGCAGCATCGAGGCATGAGTACAGGATTCTGTATCAGACCCCCAGGAGACTGAGTGGTAAAACCAAGTCAACTGGATGGATCGTGGTTATATATCTGTTAAAAGAATTCTTTCCACCACTGCTAGAGCCACCATCCATTGACCCACCAGAGAATCCATTCTTCGGCAGTGAACCAATGGTCAATGATGTGAAGAGTGCGATAAGATCATTGAAGAACGGAAAGGCGCCTGGAGTGGACCAAGTCACTATTGAAACGATTAAAGCCAGGGGAGACATATGCCACAATGGCTCTACATCCTCCTGACACACATCTGGCACTCAGAACGCGTTCCATCAGCGTGGAAGAAATCCATCATCATGCCAATTCTGAAGAATAGCAATAGCAGGAAATGCAAGAAATACTGCAGCATTAATCTCCTTTCAATTATCAGCAACGCGTTCATGAAGATCATACAATCAAGGCTGCAGAAAGATCATGAACAGACCAGCAGAGAAGAACAAGTAGGTTTCAGGCCACATCTGCTCCGATCAAATATTTGCCATTCGTCAACTGGCGGAAGAAAGGATCAGATGTGGAAAGTAAACCATTCGACTGTGTTCACTGGCCCGCCCTGTGGAGGGTGTTGGAGAATGAGCACGTGCCACCAAAGATCATCCAACTTCTCCAAGCATCATGCAAAGGCTCAACCAGCAGCTTGCAGATCCGAAATAAACTATCCAAGGAATTTCCTATCCAAACTGGAGTCTGCAAGGGAGAAGTTGTTTCTCCCCTGTTTTTCAATATTATGATTGATGCCATTATGAGGAAAGCATTTGAGAACAGACGCAGAGTTCAGTACGACATGAACAACTTCCTGACTGACTTGATGTTTGCAAACACCATATTCACCGACATGGATACAGAGGCTACCAACATCCTTTACCACATCGCCTTTATCGTCCAATCCTAAAATCTAAGAATTATTTTAAGAAAGTAAACTAAGAAACTAACTAAGAAAGTTAAGACCACAGATAGATCACAGGCCAACGTTCACCTCAATGAAGCCCAAAATTGAACAGGTCAAAGAATTCAAATACCTGGCATCACCCTTCAGGAGAGTACAAATCCAAAAACACAGACTGCGATGGTTTGACCACATCTGCAGAATTGAACACCAGTTGGCTACCACATAAGCTCCTCTGGTGAGAGCAACTTGTCCACTGGAGGGTTCAATGAGCAGCACCAAAGAAAACGTGTCTCAAACACATTGAGGAAGACCTATGGAACCAGCGAATGACCATTGATGAGGCTAGAAATATCATCACCGATCGCCAAAGGGTGGAAGCGTATCATGAATTATACACTGAATCCAGCGGCACCTACAGCAGTGTATTGGTTGAGAGTATGACTTGCTCCCCAATCATCAGCTAAGGATTAAAGAAGAAAGAAGAAGCCTTTCTGTCAGCTCGAACCAGTCTGGGCAATCTCCATTGATCTCTCTCATCAGCAAGACATTTCTGTCCACAGAACTGATGCTTCCTGGATGTATTTTGTTTTTGGCACCATTCTGAATAAACTCAGAGTCTGTTCTGCATGAAATTCCCAGGAGATCAGCAGTTACAGAAATACTAAAGCCCGTCTGGCACCAACAATCATGTCACTCTCAAAATCACTGAGATCAATATTTTTTCCCATTAATTGACACATAGAGGTGGTGGTGGCGTAGTGGCTAGAGCACAGGGCTGCTAATCAGAAGGTCGCTGGTTCGAACCCCACAGCCACCACCATTGTGCCCTTGAGCAAGGCACTTAACTCCAGGTTGCTCCGGGGGGATTGTCCCTGTAATAAGGGCTCTGTAAGTCGCTTTGGATAAAAGCGTCTGCCAAATGCATAAATGTAAATATCTGCATGATTTTATGCATTGCATTACCACCACATGATTGGCTAATTTCATGAATAAATAGGTGCACAGGTGTTCCTAATAAAGTGCTCTGTGAGTATATTTCTCAATATATTTGCATCCCCCCAGCAAAAAGATATGGTTTGAATTGAACAACAGTTGATATGAAGTACAAACAAAATGTTTACTGCAAGAACTAGACACCAGTAAAAATAATCAAGACATAATGACCACTTACTGCTATTTACTAAGTGAACACAAAGGAGATTTTTTTAAAACATATTTTTATTTATAAATATAAAAATATGAAGAGAAAGTCACAAAACAATGTGCAATCTGTCAGTTCCTTGTATTAGAAGTACTACATTTTACACTGATGTAATTACCATAAGGAATGATATTCAATCAGATTTAAATGTACCAATATGATAATAAAAAGAGAAAGCTAAGAACCAGACACAACACAAAGGGCAATCTGTCAGCTTCTTTAGACCAAAGTACTTGAAGTACCAATAATACATGTTTACTACATTGATGTAAATTAACACAAGGATTAAAATTCAGTAATAATTAAATTAACCAAAATAATATGAAAAGTACAAAACAAAGTTCAATCTATAAGTTTCTTAAGAGCAAAGTCATTTAAGTACTACATTTTACACTGATGTGCAACTGGATTTTTACAGTTTATTTTACAAGCCTATCAACTGTTTCTGAGAGATGCTCTGTGGTATGACACATTTTCCCACTGGCATTAAATTCTCTCTCAGAGGGGGAATTAGTTGCTGGTACACATAAGTACTTCTTTGCTATTTTTGCTAATTGTGGCAAATTTATTTCACCACTGAAGTGGATTTGTATCACTGTCAGCATTTATAGCTTGCCAGTTCCTTCTTAATGGCCTCACTCTGGGACAAAGACCTAGAAGAAGATTTAGATTTCATATTTCTTTATTGGCTCAGTCCAGGCAGCAGCTTATAAAACACAATGAAAGTAATAAAATCTATAATTTATATCCATTGATATATAAACAAGATGAAAGTTAGGATAAAAGTCAGGATAAAAGTCAAGATACGAGACTGTTGTAATCATTAAAGTGCATAAGTAAATAAATAAATCAAGTCAATATATAAGGTGCACTAAAGAATACTGATAGCAGCGTGTGTGATTTCCAGTGAGAGAAGTGCTCCAACAGTCTAGACAAAATGATTCTGTATAGGGATTGTGGAGGCTACAGCTCTTGGAAAGAAGCTCTTTCTCAGTCTGTTTGTATGGGACTATATTGTCCTGTATTGCCTGCCGGATGGTAGAGTCGAACAGAGAGTGTCCAGGGTGAGTTACATCACTGGTAATGCTTCTAGCTTTCCTTTGCAGCAGACTGATGTAGACTTCACCCAGATTCGGGAGCTCAAGTCCTATGATGCGTTGGGCTGCTTTCATCACATGCTGTAGTTCTCTCCATTTGGCAGCAGTGCAGCTGGCATACCGCACTGTGGCACAGTAGGAGAGTATACTCTCTATGATGCTATGGTAAAAATAGTAATTGTTGAGGCAGTTGTGCCTTTTTCAATTGCCGTAGGAAGAATAGTCTCTGTTGGGCCTTCTTCACCAGATAAGATGTGTGCTGTGACCAGATCACATGAAATGTAGACTCCCAGAAACTTGAAGTGCTCTTCTCTTTCCACTTCCTCACATATATTTAGAGGGCAGCATTTTCTGTTTCTTGAACTTTCTGAAGTCCACAATGATTTCTTGTTTTTGTGGTATTGAGGGACAAGTTGTTGACCCGGCAAGATGACACACCTCCTCCCTGTATGCGGTCTCATCATTGTCCGATGTCAGTCCCACCATGGTGGTGTCATCTTCAAATTTAATTATGGTGTTTGAGGAGTGGGTTGTGGTAGAGACATGCATGAGCAGGAAGTAGAGAGCTGGACTAAGGACACAATCCTGTGTTCAGGATTATGGTAGAGGAAGTGTAGTCTCCGATCCTGACATTCTGTGATCTGTTTGTTAAAAAGTATAAAATCCATGTGAAGAGAGGGGCTGAGGCTGCTGATTTTTGTAACCAATTTAGCAAAATAGCAGGTGCACATAGCCTCAAGTTCCCCAAGTTGAAGAGATGTATCTAGTATGCGTGCCGCCTCTCTATGTTTTCTCTCCACAGATTTTTTAGATTTTAGGCTGGGGCCTTTTAATGCTTTTTCGCCAGCCACAGGGCTATGGAGGAAGGACATCCAGGGTTCATGGAATTGTGAACTCGCATGGGAAAAGAAAGGACATGTCTTCACCTCACAGAGGGGAAAGGCACTGTATGCAAGCAGTATACATGGCCAGCTGTCCCGTAAACTTACCTGTTTGTACCTGACAATGCACGGGACGAAACCAGCTCTACCCGGAGATCATAAAATCTAGCGAAGGTATTGGGTGTCGCCAAATAGATCCGCAAAGCACGTATCGGACACAGCAACGACAAGGCCGTGTCTGCCTCCTCCCGGGGCAGCTTTGCTTGCAGGTTTACCAACTGATCCCTAAAAGGAGTCTTGGGAACCTTGGGAACATATCCCGGTCAGGGTCTCAAGACCATGTGAGAACACTCCGGACCGAACTCCAGGCAGCTTTTGCTGCCAGAAGATGTCTGCAGGCCCCAACCCTCTTGATGCGCAGTCAGGAGGGCAGCCTTTACTAAGCATGCCTTTATTTCAACAGATTCTAAGGGCTCAAAAGGGATTGAGGGGTTGATGAAGAACACCAATTTGTGAACAAAGGCCACTTCAAGGCACATGGGTGCCTCATAGAGGGACACACATTTTTGCATCCCCCGGGGTCAGCTGTGTGCCAATGCGTCTGTGCTGAGGGGAGGCCCTGTCTGAGAATACCAGAGCAGGAGGTGGGAGGATTCCCGGGAAGAAAGCAGGTCTTCACCGAATCAACTGCAAATCAGCTGGACCACCTGGGAGTGGAGTCTCCACTCTCCCCAGAGTGTCACCTGCCGGGACAGCGCGCCCACTGTACGGTTGAGGTCGCCTGGGATGTGAGTGGTCTGCAGCAACCTGAGTCACCGCAGACTCCAGAGGAGGAGATAGCGGGCAAATTGTGGCATGCAACTCGGATTTAAGCAGCCTTGGCGGCTTATATACGGCACTGTTGCGGTGTTGTCTGTCCGGACCATCACGTGCTTGCCCTGGATCAATGGCAAAAGCCTCCACACTACTGCCAACAACATGCATCTTATCATGTGGCTTGTTTATCGTGGATACATAGCACGTGTGGAGGCTTCACGCCGCTCCACCGTGGCATCCATGCACAACTCCCCACACGCCCCACCGAATGCAAACCACATTATAGTGACCTCGAGGAGGTTACCCCATGTTACTCTACCCTCCATAGCAACCTGGCCAATTTGGTTGTTTAGGAGACCTGACTGGAGTCACTCAGCACGACCTGGGATCGAACTCGCAAATTGTCTTTACTCACTGAGCTACCCAGGCCCCCAAGGACATACTTATTAATATTATACCCTAACCCAAACCCCTTATCTAAACTTAACCAATCAGTAGAGTGTGTAAACATGATAGGAAGCTGTTGTGTGTGACAGAAGCAAGTAATTGTTGTGTATTAGATGGAAATAATGTCCAACGACGTCATTGGCTGTGGTGAAAGTCGTAGGAATTCAAATGAGTGCAGTCGCACAATATCATATGAATTAGCCAAATTTAGAAAAATCGTATGAATCCTGATGATTTTGACATGAGAGTGTGTTGGGAAATAATCATTCAGCTGGTGTGATCATTCTGAAAGGCAGTTTCAGAGGGAAAATTCTTTGTAACAAATATGATTTTAAAGGGCATTGAGTTATTGAAATTGGTAGCTATATGTTTACAATATGTAATATTTATGGATACTTCTTTGAACCACAATCTGTTAGACATCATCAAAGAAAATATGTTTTCTCTCAGCTAAATTCCCAATGAGAAAGTAAATTATTGGTGGAGACTTTAATAGGGTCCATGATAATGTTCTTTATAGATTCCCCCCAAAATCTTTAATCAAAATATAGCAATCTACCAAACCTTTGCAATAATATAGACCTAATAGACATATGGAGACTTGTGATGGGTTGTACCAATAAGGATTAAATTAAGAAGAGTTTAGAGCTAATCAAAGATTTGTTGATCTAGGATTTATTGTAATTTGAGTTGTGGTGCACCACATAAATTTAAACATGGATTAAAAATCAGTTAACCTGTGATTAAATCTTTCACTTGCAATTCATTTTGTCCACCATAATGGATTAAACAGTGTAACAAAATAATAATAACACTATTTTATTTCCTTTACGAGTGAGAAAATTGTTAAATTTGTAAAATAATTCAAATGTAAAAATTTCTACAGTCATTAATAAACACTTCATAGACAGATCAGCGGCACAAAAGGCAGATCAAATAAAAGCCAAGGAAATGTCGCAGCCACGCATAAGAAGTACTTATTTCACATTCCATGAGAAGAATTTGATGTCTCAGTTAATGGAACATTATGGGACCATACTCGTAGACAAGAAGACATATGATATTACTCTAAGAAAAAAAGAAGAGGCGTGGGTCCAGCTAAGCACCAGCTTTTTACACGTCTGCGTGTATCAAGGACAAGCGAGACGTGATGAACTTGAAAGCCTGTTGGAAAAACTTAAAAGCGAAAGCGATAAAAGATGCTGCCCAGGAGAGAAGAGGAACTTTTCTCATGGGAGGAGATCCACCATCAAGCGAAATGGATCAATTGTCTTAAAAATCATCCAGATCATCCCGCAACAGACATCTCCCTTATCTAACCCATTTGACGATGATAACATTAATTAAGGACCAGCCAGACCCATCAACACAAACTAACATACTAAAAGTACAAACCCGATTCCAAAAAAGAGTAAAAAAGAAATTGAATAATTTACAAATCTCATAAACTTATATTTTATTCACAATAGAATATAGATAACATATCAAATGTTGAAAGTGAGACATTTTGAAATGTCATGCCAAATATTGGCTCATTTTGGATATCATGAGAGCTACACATTCCAAAAAAGTTGGGACAGGTAGCAATAAGAGGCCGGAAAAGTTAAATGTACATATAAGGAACAGCTGGACGACCAATTTGCAACTTATTAGGTCAATATTGATTGGGTATAAAAAGAGCCTCTCAGAGTGGCAGTGTCTCTCAGAAGTCAAGATGGGCAGAGGATCACAATTCTCCCAATGCTGCGGCGAAAAATAGTGGAGCAATATCAGAAAGGAGTTTCTCAGAGAAAAATTGCAAAGAGTTTGAAGTTATCATCATCTACAGTGCATAATATCATCCAAAGATTCAGAGAATCTGGAACAATCTCTGTGCGTAAGGGTCAAGGCCGGAAAACCATACTGGATGCCGGCTAAAACTCTATAAGTAAAAAAAGAAGCCATATCTAAACAGGATCCAGAAGCGCAGACGTTTTCTCTGGGCCAAGGCTAATTTAAAATGGACTGTGGCAAAGTGGAAAACTGTTCTGTGGTCAGACGAATCAAAATTTTAAGTTCTTTTTGGAAAACTGGGACGCCATGTCATCTGGACTAAAGAGGACAAGGACAACCCAAGTTGTTATCAGAGCTCAGTTCAGAAGCCTGCATCTCTGATGGTATGGGGTTGCATGAGTGCGTGTGGCATGGGCAGCTTACACATCTGGAAAGGCACCATCAATGCTGAAAGGTATATCCAAGTTCTAGAACAACATATGCATGTCGTCTCTTTCAGGGAAGACCTTGCATTTTCCAACATGACAATGCCAGACCACATACTGCATCAATTACAATATCATGGCTGTGTAGAAGGAGGATCCGGATACTGAAATGGCCAGCCTGCAGTCCAGATCTTTCACCCATAGAAAACATTTGGCGCATCATAAAGAGGAAGATGCGACAAAGAAGACCTAAGACAGTTGAGCAACTAGAAGCCTGTATTAGACAAGAATGAGACAACATTCCTATTCCTAAACTTGAGCAACTTGTCTCCTCATTCCCCAGACGTTTGCAGACTGTTATAAAAAGAAGAGGGGATGCCACACAGTGGTAAACATGGCCTTGTCCCAACTTTTTTGAGATGTGTTGATGCCATGAAATTTAAAATCAACTTATTTTTCCCTTAAAATTATACATTTTCTCAGTTTAAACATTTGATATGTCATCTATGTTGTATTCTGAATTAAATATTGAAATTTGAAACTTCCACATCATTGCATTCTGTTTTTACTCACAATTTGTACAGTGTCCCAACTTTTTTGGAATCGGGTTTGTATGTTTCAATTAGGAAATGACAAATCATTTAGTCATTGTTGGTTTGATAAAGCCAAGATCATTAAATAAAATAATTGTTTGTCTTTTAGATATGAATAATGGCATATGTTTCTTGTGAGTGTAACGAGTTAAATATTATAAGTTAAGGGCTCTTTAAGTAAATCCTGCAATAATGGGTTTGCGCTTCTTATTGGCTGCGCTGGTGGCGCTATAGGCCATTGTGTTCGAACGATCTGCAGCAGAGCTAAAGAGAACTGCTGTGGGTGAGTCGTTTCTGTGGTCGTTCCACACTAAAAGTAAAAAATATATAATTTCATATAAAATGTTTGACACTTTATAAAAGGACTGCTCGCAGTAGACACTGATTGATTTGTAGAGAGTGTTTTCTGTTTATATTTATGGGTATTTTGATTGTTTTATGTCCGTTTTGATGCACTCTAGATCTTTCTATCTGCGTCATTTTCCATGTGCTTTCTAACGAGGTGAAATGTATTTTGAATAGGTGGAGCTTAACAACATACGACTTTACTCATATGATCTTCTCTCTTTCACTGCTCTGTGTGCAGGTACATTTTTAATCATATAGTGTTTAAGAATTTAATATGTTCATGTAGTTGTATTTTCTGTGTTAAGATATATTGGGTACGAACTGTGTTTTATAAAGTAATTAATTCATGGTTTTACTAAAAAAATACCAGATGTTATTTCTATGTCATTTCATACATTTAAGAGTAACATAAAGTGGATGATGTAAGCTATGTAATCAGTATTATACGATCACAAACCAAGACATTTCAGATTTGTTTTATTTGTTTACTGTTTTGTTAAGTACACTATAATGTATTCACATTATGAGTAATTATGATGTATTCACATTATGAGTACTGTTACTGTGACATTGAGAGCAGCAGAGCTAAAGAGAACTGCTGTGGGTGGAGCTTAACAACATACGACTTTACTCATATGATCTTCTCTCTTTCACTGCACTGTGTGCAGTGTGCAGGAAAATAAATTCTATTATCATCCACATTCTGAGTGTGTGTGCTGATGAAGGGTGAGACAAGCTGGGTCAGAGAGAGGGGAAAAAAAAGCAAAGGTCACATGAGCATGCCACAAATGTATGCGTCAGCGAGCCAAAAGCCGTAACCTTGTTCAAACAATATTTTGTATTAATGTTTATTTTTTTTAACAGTACAATATGTAAATTATATTGTATCTGACTGTATTGCTACATTGCTACATGAATGTATTAATATTACATAAATTGCAAAAAAGAACAAGAAGGCAACAATTTTAAATTGGTCATCTTATTTGTGCAAAGGATAGACAAGCAAATCATTTGAATTAAAAATGTTTTCAGTCAATCTTAATAATTTATTGTATTGAAAGTATATTGCGGTGCATTGATATATACATAGTTTCTCTCTCTCTCTCTCTCTCGCTCTCTCTCTCATGTTTACATATTTTACATCTTTTAATGCCACATAACACAAATTATGCAGTAAAATGGTTCTAAATGATAGTTTTCCGGACAGCATTTCCATTTGCAGTGGCAGAGCTGCACTCCTGCTATGCATCCTCTCGATCCTCATTTGGGTGATCCTCTTCAGACAGTTGTAGTAGTTCATCTCCAAGACTTTTCCCAAATTTGTATTAATACTGCCCCTGCAACAATGACTGTGGCAGGGCGGAGGGCGGGGCCGGGTGGTGATTCTACACACCCGGTCCATTATTAGGCTAATCAAGCTTCCAAGAGGGATAAAGGCCGACTGCGGAGGATGGTGCAGGAGAGAGCGATCGTTTACGGACATGTCCGTCGTGTGTGTTTCGTCTATTAAGTTGCTCATTAAACTATTATTTATATTGTCAAGCCGGTTCTCGCCTCCTCCTTGCCCATCAAATCCCTTTAAAATGACCATCAGTGTTGTCTTAAGCTTCATTGGAAACCCATTCTGCATGCAAGGAAACCTTTTTCCAAATATGTGGCATCACCAATCATACAATTTTAACCTTATAATGAACTTTTAAGATATCCAATTTTATTTTTATTCCAGAATTTTGGATTATTGGAAATTAAATAATTCACTTTTAAACCATCAGTATATCCAATTATTGATAAATACATATTAGACTGAGGCAAATATTAGGAAAGAATATGGCAAGGTGTGGGAACTATTGAAATTAGTATTTCTAGTATTTGAATGTAGCATTCAATTTGGAAAAAAGAACACTTAGTACATAATTCAAGAGACCTCAAATTTAACACAAACACCTCCAGAAAATGTACAGAAAAATTTGACAAAATTCTCAAGATAAAGCCAGAGGTGCCTTTGTGAGGTCTATAAGAAAATGGATGGAAGAAGGTGAAAGGTGCAAATACTTTTTTAATCTTGAGAAAAGGAATGCAGAAATTATCATTACAACATTAATGATGTTGTTCCTTAAGACCAAAACATGATTTCTAAATTTATTTCTAAATATTACACAAATATATATTCTTTTTGGAGATGATCAAGATAACACTATTCTTTTCAAAACAGTAAATAATAAAAAAAAATTGCTATCCTTACAAAGTAAAATAAAATGTTCCCGAAACATTTCCCTGAATTAAACTGAATGTGTATAAAAGCAATAAAATAAAAAATAAAAACAATCCACTGGAAATGATGTTCTTACATCATAAGGTTTTTATGGACAGTATATCTAAATTCCTGTTAACTGTATATGAAGAGGCCATTAACAAAGGATCCTTGCCTACATCACTCAGACAGTGTCATCACCTTAATTCCTAAACCTCAAAAATATATCTTACAAAGAAAAATGTCACTACTGAATAATGATTACGAAGGAATGGCAGCAATTTTTGCAAACCACATGAAAAAGGCCTTAAATTAAATACATTTGAAACTCAATGTAGATTCATGAAAGGTTGCCACATATCCTTTAATGTTCAACTAGTTATTGATTTAGTAAAATATAGCAATTTACTAAATGGGGACTTTAATACTTCAATAGTTTTCCTAGACTTTAAAAAAGTCTTTGACACAGTAAATCATAAAATCATATTTGATTCCTTAAAAATCTTTGCTTTTGGACATTATTTCATTAATAGTGTAAAAGCGATATATTATGGTAGTAAATGGAATGGAATATCTCCCAAATTTGAGTAAATCGAGGTATCCGACAAGGCTGTCATATATCTGCATTTCTTTATTTGCTGCAGCTCAAGTCTTAAGCAGTGATGATAAACCAAAACTCCTTCGAATGTTTTGAAATTCAGGAAAGACAAATTAAAATACTGCAACTTGCTGATGATACAACAATCTTTCTTGGGGACAGTACTGAGGCACCTTTAGCTTTGGATATTATTAATAACTTCTCAAAATTCTCAGGGTCGAGTTTAAATCTATCTAAATGTGAGATTCTACCATTAAAAACAACAACCTTTCCATTGTATGTAATATGCCTGTCAAAATCAGGATAACCTATTTGGGAGTCAAAATTTCTCAAATTACTGATACAATAGTTGACTTAAATTTTAAACTTGTTATTAAAAATATAAAAAATAAATATAACTCATGGCTAATTAGAGATCTATTTATCAAGTCAAGGACATTGAGGTTTCTAAGGAAATGACTCTTAGCACCGGCTACAGCAAAATAGAGAGGAATACCCCCACTTGGATGCTATTTTTCCACTGAGAAAGCTGACCTTCAGAAAGCTGACAGCATCTCTGCTTGGGAGTGGCAACAGGTGATAGCACACACTCCTCTCTCTCTCTCTCTCTCTGTGTGTGTGTGCGCATGCGTTGAGCGAGTGTGGAGCGTGGATGCAGAGTGTTTGGCTGCTGAGTAAGGTACGAGTGTTTCAAATCTTTTTTTCTTCCTTTTTCTAGCTCTGTTTAGTGTGGTTAGTAGACATTGTGTTGTCGTTTCTTTTTTTGTTTGTTGGGTAGTATCAGTAAGTGTAGAGTGGGTGTTTTAGGGAGGGCTGTTTTTAACTCCCAGTCTGTGTACTGGGAGTATGGCCGCTCCAGGTGGGAGAGTTTGGAGTTTTTGACAAGACGTCATGGGGTGAAAATTGATACTACCACAAGTGTAGAGGAGTGTGTTTTAGCGGTATGTGCAGTTGTTGGACATGAAAATGTTCTATCAGCGTCGTGGATGAACAGCGCTAATGTTCTGTTTGTCAAGACTATTGATTTGGCGAATCTGTTAGTTGAGAGTGGTTGTTGAGATTGGTGGTATTTTTACACCTGTACCTGTAGCAAGTCATCTTCATTAAAACATGTGGTGTCTTTCAGACGATACGTATATGTGGTTCTAAAAGAAAACATAGACGAACTTGATCTGACCCTCAGTTTCAGTCATGAGGGTTTCAATTATGTGATAATACGCCACAACAAACACAATTAAATGTTTTGGATGTGGTTCCGGTTATGTCGGGTTACTGAACGGTCACGTTTTTCAACGCTCTCGGATAATCCTGTTTTTAAACCTTTATCTAGACCCGATAACCGAAAGAAATGTTTTTTTTTTATTTTTTTTATGGTTGCTCTGCAAAACAGTCAGCATGTCTTCACGTCCGCAAAGAAAAAGAGATTAAAAAGATAATACAGATTCAGCTGTCGACGACCTAGGACCCACGTCTGAAGCTTATAGCACACCGGTTGGCGCCAACATTCACACCGAGGCTGATACTCCACCTGATAATAGTGTAATTCTTTCAGCTATAAACAGTTTGAAGAGTGAGTTTCGGTCCCAATACAAGGAGGTTCTGGCAGTGATTAAAGAAGTTAAAGAGGATTTCTTTACCTTCACTGAAAGACTTACTGAAGCGTTGAGTCGAATCAGCCAAGCCGAGGATGACATTAGCGGCCTTCAAGGAAGGGTTGGTAAACTCGAAAAATCCGCATCAGATCTTGCCTCTGCACTTGACATGGCTGAATGTAGAAGCCGGCGCTCTAACATTAGGATTCTGGGACTTCCAAATGGAATAGAAGGAAATAATCCTGTTTCGTTTTTGGAAAGTTGGCTTCCACAGCTTCTAGGTGCGGATACCTTCCCGGCGCCGGTGATCATTGAAAGGGCACACAGGCTACACAGCAGTGGCAAACAAGCTGGTGGAAACGCATCGTCAAGGCCAAAAACAATGATATTGAAATTACTCAACTATGCTGACAAAGACAGAGTACTGAGAGCAGCCCGGGAAAGAGGTACAGTGATGTTCCAGGATCAACATATTATGTTTTTTCCTGATCTATCGTCCGAGGTGTTAAAACAACGAAAGCGATTTGATGAGGTGAAGCTAATGCTTCGAAAGAGGAAGATTAAGTACAGCATGATTTTCCCCGCCAAGCTTATGGTTATCTTCGGAGACCGTCGTCATTTCTTCGACTCTCCTGAAGAAGCAGGCAAATTCATCGCGACCTTGCCAGTGGATGTTCGGGAAGTGGAACAGCCAACGTCTGAGTAACTCATTTGTTCTTTTTGACACTTCCCATTAAAGTTTAATTGCCCACTTTAGTACTGAACTTTCATTATAATTTTTGTTGGACGATTAGTCTGAAAATGCCCTATAAAACGTAAGGTTGGGCTTTTTTGGTTTTCATAGTTTGTAAAAGATTGGCTTTGATTTGAATACTAAGCAGAGTCATTAAGTAAGCTGATTATTTAGCGTATTTTCTTTTGGTTAAACGGTCATAATACTTTGTCGTTGAGAGCGTGCGTTTACTATTTTTGTTTTGGACACAATTGGTGTTTTTTTTTTTTTCCTCTTAATTCAGCAACCTAATAGCGTTCCTATTAGAGAACCGCAAGAGTACATAACTACAGTTCTAGTCGAAGAAAAAGGGATGTTCGCCATGCATCTGTGTGTTCTATCTAGTGCATGTGCTGGGGGTTGTGTGTTGTGTTGTGTTTTTTTTTTTTTCTTTCTCCTACTATACATTTATACTTGCATTTCAGTTTTCTGGTACATCTTTGTACTTTACAAAAAGGTTACACGTTGTTTATTGGAACAGATCATTAATGCTTGGACTACCAAGAATATTTAGAATATTCAATTTGGTTGCAAATGTCAGGGGATTCTAGTCTTATATTGACATCTTGGAATGTGCGCGGGGACTCTGTAGCCTTACTAAATTGAAACAAGTGATGAACAGAGTTAACTACCTCCATCCTAAAATAGTATTCCTGCAAGAAACACATTTATTGTCCGGCGAAGTCATTAAACTGCGTAGAAGATGGCCGGGGCAGGTTATAGCAGCATCATATAGCACCCCATACTCAAGAGGGGTAGCTGTGCTGATACATAAATCAGTCCCATTTCATATATTAAAAACTATTCGTGATCCATTGGGTAGATATGTTATAATCAGTGGTAGGATGTTAAACGAATATTGTAATTTTGTAAGTGTTTATGGCCCTAATACAAATGAACCAAATTTCTTTCATAATCTTTTCTTAATTTTGTCTTCCCTTCAAGGTATCTTAATAGTCGCTGGTGACTTTAATTGTACCTTAGATCCTAAATTGGACCGTTCCACAGGTATTGATACTTCACATTCGCAAAGTAGGAACATAGTTAACCAATACATTAAAGACCTTAATTTAAGCGATGTCTGGAGGCTTCAAAACCCAACAAAGAAAGAATTTTCTTGCTATTCCTCATCTTTCCATACTTACTCCAGAATAGACTATTTTCTTATTTCAAAGGATTTGATTGATTATATATCTAACTGTAAATATAGTAGTATTGTTTTATCGGATCATGCAGCATTATCACTGAAATATACTCTTAGAACCATAATTAAAAGCCCATCTAGATGGCGTCTTAATATAAAGTGGCTACATAACCCTGATTTTCTGGATTTTGTTGGAAATCAAATTGACATTTTTTTAGTTTAATACAAACCAGACATCTGCTTCAATACGATGGGAGGCATTTAAGGCCTATATTAGGGGGCAAATTATCAGCTTCACTAGTTCTAAGACAAACAGATCTGCCCATAAAATGATTGAATTGGAACAGAGTATAAAGGACTTAGAAGAAGAAATTTTCAAACAAGATACTCCTGAACTGAGACATAAACTTTTGCTACTTAAAGCAGAATTTAATGACATCTCTACTAATAAAGCTGCGGCTAATATAACTAGGCTAAAACAAACATATTATGACCAAGGAGAAAAGGCTGGAAGGTTATTGGCATGGCAAATTATGACTCAACAAAATGAAAGGGGGATTAACAAGATAGAAACTATAGATGGACAGAACACCAAGATCCCAACTGAAATTAATAATGCTTTTAGAAAATATTATGAAGATCTTTATAAATCGACACCCCTGGAGAATACCCATCATTATAAAACATTTATGGACGAGATTCAGAGATTCAGTCATTGTCTGAGGAAGACTCCAAAGTATTGGATCAACCAATTGAAGTAGCAGATCTGAATGCAGCCATTAATTGTATGAATAGTGGGAAAGCACCAGGTCCCGATGGTCTACCTATAGACATATATAAGATCTTTCATGACAAATTGATAACCCCAATGATTGACATGATACATGAGTCATTCAATATTAGAGAACTTCCCTCTTCCTTGTGTTCAGCTCTCATAACTTTAATTCCTAAGCCAGGGAAAGATCCTACGAAATGTGGCTCTTACAGGCCCACTAGTCTTTTAAATTCAGACACAAAGTTAATTGCTAAAGTTTTAGCCAGTAGACTTGATAAATATTTACCTTTACTGATTGATCCTGATCAAAATGGCTTTATAAGAGGTAGACAAGCTTTTCATAATATACGGCGTGTGTTAAATGTCATACACTCAACAAAAGGAGTCTCGGATACAGCTTTACTTTCTTTAGATGCCGAGAAGGCTTTTGATAGGGTGGAGTGGGACTACCTTTTTGATACCCTCTCTTGTTTTGGTATCGGTCCGTATTTTATAAAATGGATACAAATTTTATATTCAAAACCAACAGCAGAGATATTGACTAATAATATAATCTCTAAATCTTTTCCACTTTCTCGAGGCACACGTCAGGGATGCCCCCTTTCGCCACTCCTTTTTACATTGGCTATTGAGCCTTTGGCTATTGCAGTACGAAGAAGTGGAGATATATCAGGGATTACAATTGGCGGTCTTGAAAATAAAATAGCTTTATATGCTGATGAAATTATATTATTTCTATCCAATTTAAGTACATCTGTGCCTTCTTTATTGTGCCTAATTAAATCATTCAGATCTTTTTCAGGTTATAAAGTGAATGAGTCAAAATCTATGATCCTATTTCTAAAAGAAACGGAACGTCTCACACCTCCCTTCCAGACCCCCTTTATAAATGCTCATGAAGATTTTAAATATATTGGTATTAATATCACCGCAGACATAAAGAATTTGGCTACCAGTAATTACAATTATGCAACTAAATTAATCACTGAATCAATTAATAAATGGTCATCCCTACCAATTTCTCAGATTGGACGTATTAATATATTAAAAATGAATGTTCTCCCAAAATTCTTATATTTGTTTCAATCAATTCCTCTGCCCCCACCACATAATTTTTTCTGTAATATGAAGAAGCTGTTCACCAATTTTATTTGGGCAAATCGACGTCCCAGGCTGAGGCTCTCTCTTTTGTATTTACCATATGAAAGGGGAGGGTTGCAGTTGCCTAATCTTAAATGGTACTATTGGGCAGCTCAGCTAAGAGCAGCAATGTTTTGGTTTACAAATGATAATTCTATCCCTTGGATACGGATTGAGGCGAGTGCAACTCAAAAATTGCCTTTGAATCTGTATTTGTATTCAGCACCCCTGCCCAAACTGAAAAAAGCCACTTCCAACCCCTTTGTTAAAAATACTATTGTGGTATGGTATGAAGTTTTGAAACATATTGGACAGATTCCACAATTATCACAATTTACCCTTATTTGGGGAAACACTATGTTTACACCGGGGACACATGATGGTGGTTTTAAAATATGGGCATCAAAAGGTTTGAACAAGGTGGCAGATTTATTTAACAATGACACTATGCTCAGTTTTCAGGAATTAAGGCAAAAGTTTGATCTGCCTAAAACCCACTTTTTTAAATATCTTCAAATAAGGAATTTTATCAATAAAACTCAGCATCTTTCTCTTCTCTTACCAGAGCTGTCCCCTTTAGAAAGAATTACTTTAAACCACCTTAATGGTACTAGGCAAGTTTCCTTATTTTATAAACTGATCTCCACTAACTGTAAAGAAAATACGGAGAAAAAGTGTTTGGCTTGGTGTCAAGATATAAGTGAGAATATAACAGAAGATGAATGGCAGAGTATCTGCTTAAAGGCCCAAAACCAGACAATTAATACCAGGTTTAAACTTCTGCAATACAAGTGGATAATGAGAGTATACATAACTTCAGAATTGCTTCATAAATTTAATCCCAACATTCCCAATCAATGTTTAAAATGCAACCTAGATATAGAAACTTTATACCATTGCTTATGGAAGTGCCCTCAAGTTCAACTTTATTGGGAAAAGGTTTTGGACTTTTTGTCACTGGTGGTGAAACAGAATGTCCCCAAATGTCCTAAACTTTGTATATTTAATATTTTCCCTGTAACTTGCACGCTAACTAACTCTGGTAAGAAAATGTTGACCCTCTGTTTATTACAAACAAAACTAGTAGTTGCTCGTCATTGGAAAAACACAGAAATCCCTAATTTTAAACAATGGTTACAGGAATTGTCTGGTTGTTTGGCTTTGGAGAAACTCACATATATTGTTAAAGGAAAATCTGGAAAGTTTTTTAAAGTATGGAACCCCTTTATAGAATTTTTGAAGGAAGCTGAACCAAATAGTTTATTTTTGGTATAACCAGGTATAACTTTCACCATGTTATGATATTAATGTACCATTGTCTTGACATTTGTATAGTATAGATGGTGTTGTTTATTTTTTATTTTTATTACCTTTTTATTTATTTATTATTATTATTATTATTTTTTATTTATTTTTTTTGTATTTTTTTTTCGTATATTTTTTTTCCTGTGCTTGTTTTAATGTAAATGTTCCTAAAATCAATAAATACAATGTTCAAAAAAAATTTTTTTTGGATGTGGCGAAACTGGGCATCTTATTCGTGCCTGTCTGAGAAGTGTAATTAATCAAAATGAAACAGTTGTTAATGTAACTTCAGAAGAAATGCCAGGCCCAAGCAGGGTGCCCGTTATTCCAAAGAATGTGAAGGATAGTTCTGAGCTTCCAACAGGAAAAATTGTTGAAAAAGAAGGAAAAGTTGTGGCTGAGGGGGAAGAAGTCAGAAGTGTCAGAAGAGAACTGAAAAAGAAGTTTGTGACTCAGATGAGTCTGAGAGTAGTAACAGTGAAGATGAGGCTACGTTTAATGAGACGGCGTTACCAGAAGTGGAGAGTTCTGAGTTGGAAGACAAAGAATGTTTACTTAAAACTCCCCAAAAAAGGAAATTGTTGGGTTGTCATCCTGATAAACAAGCTAAAAGCATAGATGGTAATTGTGAGAAACAGACTGACATTGAGAGTGAAAATGATATGTCAGAATGAAGTTTTAATGCTAGTTTATCCCCAAAGTGGTTTCTCTAGTTGAGAGTATACTGTAGAGGAAATAAAATCCTTCTTAAAAGTGACAAAAAATATGAGGAAGGTAAAAGTAGATGATTATTTCCCTGACGTAATGCAACTGCATGAACAATGAACTCATTGATAAAGTAAAGGGTTTCAGAAATGAAAACTGTTTCACTGATCAGGAGGATTACCATCTCAAGAAGATTCTTAAAAAGTTAAATAACTAGTCAAGAGTTTTCTGTGAAATATTCAAAAATGAATAACATAGTATATCCTTTTGGCTTTATTGCCTCTGCTGCTCTTTTCTTTTTAATGGGGGAAATAAATCTTGCTTCATTGAATGTTAATGGAGCGAGAGATTATAAGGATTGAGCACAAGTATTTGAGACAATGAAGTGTAAAAAAAATGTATGTGTTGTTTGTTCTAGGGACCCATAGTGATATATCAAATGCTGCAGATTGGGCTAAAGAATTTGATGGTTTAGTGATTTTAAGCCATCTTACTACTTTAAGTGGTGGAGTTGGACTTTTATTTAAGAATTTAAAAAATCTAAGAATTTTATTCCACATTCCTATATTATAGAAGTAATTAAAGGAAGTCTAATGAAGATAAAAGCTTCTTTTGAAAATAGCTCTTTTATATTTGTCTGTGTATATGCTCCAACTGTGGCATTAGAGAGAATGATCTTTTTAAATACTTTGGATAATGTTTTAAATGATTGTAATGCTGATGAGCTTTTATTTGTGGGAGGGGATTTTAATTGTACTGAGAATGGCTTTGACAGAAATCATGTCGAACCACACATGCAATCAAGAATTCAATTGAATTCACTATGGGAATTCAATTGATGAAATCCCATAGTATTACTGATATATGGAGAAATTTCCATGGCATACAGAGACAATACACTTGGGCTCATGCTTATGAGAACCAGTTATAAATGGCAAGGCTTGATAGATTTTATGGTTTTAAGTATCAACTAAGTATGTTCAGGGATTGCTCAATAATCCCAGTAAGTTTCTCTGTCCATAGTTTGGTAAAATGTATTGTGGCAAATAATCTTATTAAATCAAAAAGTGCATATTGGCATTTTAATAATAATTTATTGGGTGATTCTTTTTTTAGAGATATTTTTAAAGAATTCTGGAAAATTCCAAAGCAATGAAATCTTCTTTCTTGACATTGCAGCAGTGGTGGGATTTTACAAAAGTTCAAATTAAACAGTTGTGTCAGCAATATACTCACAACGCTACAAGAGATATAAATAAGTCTATGAGGATCTTAGAAGAAGATTTAATGAGATTACAAGGGCTTGCAGACTAGATAGCATTAAAAAGAAAAGAATCTATTAGCCAATATATTGTGTTTGACTACACAAGGTGCAATAATTAGATTTCGTTTTCAAAGTGCTGATTTAATGGATGCTCCTTCAAAATTATTTTTTAATCTAGAAAAGAAGAATGGACAGAAAACGTTTATTCATGGTTTGAAGTCTGAAACTGGAGTCTTATTGTCGAATCCTTTAGACATCAGAAAAAGAGCTGTACATTTTTACTAAGACCTGTTTAAAAATTAAATTTTAGAGGCTAAATATGAAAGTTTAGTTTTTTTTTTTAAATTTACCACAAGTAACTAAAGATGCTAACAAAGAAATCGGTAAAGCCCTGAGTTTAGGAGAACTTGAGGATGCTCTTACAAGAATGGAGAGTGGTAAAGCACCGGGTATAGATGGAATTATAATATAAATAATGTTATATAATGAAATGATTATATGAATGAAATTATATAATGATTATAATTTCATAATATTTTATAATGAAAGCTTGGTAAATGGACAACTGCCTCAAAGCTGCCGTAGAGCATTTATTACTCTATTGCCTAAAAAAGGAGATTTAAATGATATTAAAAAATGGAGGCCAGTTAGTTTGTTATGCAATGATTACAAGATACTCTCTAAAACCTTAGCAATTAGATTAGGTGAAGTTCTTGTATCTATCTATATATCCTGATCAATCTTATTGTGTTCCAGGAAGAAGAATTTTTGATAATGTCTCTTTTATTAGGGACATTTTAGATTGTGGAAAACTGTTCGATTTAGATTTTGGACTGATATCAATTGATCAAGAGAAGGCTTTTGACAGAGTCAAACATATTTATTTATGGAGTGTCTTAAAAGCTTTTTGTTTTAATTCTGATTTTATTTCCATGGTTAAAGTTATGTATTGTGGCGTTGAGAGTATATTGAAGATTAATGGTGATTTATGCTCTCCTTTTAGGGTATATAGGGGTGTAAGACAAGGCTGTGCACTGTCAGGCATGTTGTACACTTTAGCCATAGAACCCTTGTTAAATAAACTAAGAGCTAATGTACATGGACTGTGTTTACCAAACTGCAATAATACTTTTAAAATATCAGCTTATTCTGATGATGTCATTGTTTTAATCAGTGAATCTAACGATGTCAGTGTGATGTTGAAGATTTTAGATGATTTTAAAAGTTGAACCAAGACTTCCTGAGGGGATAAAATGGACAAGAGATGGTTTTAAATATCTAGGAGTTTTTTTAGGTGATGGAAATTTTGTGAAAAATAATTTTGAAGGTACTGTTGAAAAAGTAAAGGGGTGACTGGATAAGTGGAGGTTTTTACTCCCTAAAATGTCTTACAAAGGACGTATCTTGATTATAAATAATCTGGTAGCCTCTGCACTTTGGCACCGTTTAGCCTGCATAGACCCCCCTGCTGAAGTTTTAATGAAAATCCAGTCCATTTTAATTGACTTTTTCTGGGACAGACTGCACTGGGTACCAAAAAGTGTTTTAATCTTGTCTAAAGATGAAGGGGGACTTGGTTTGATACATTTGCAGAACAGAACAGCTGCATTTCGCCTGCAATATGTACAAAGACTCTTAAGGTGCTCTGCTGAGTCAAGCTGGATGGGTGCTGCGTTTGCAATTCTTCGGAGTATCGCAGGATTAGGACTGGACAAAGCCTTATTCTGGTTGGATCCACAAAGACTGAAGCTACACGATTCCCCAGTCGTTTATCGCAACTTGTTCAAAGTCTGGTCATTATTTAAAACAAGCAGGGAAAGCAATGTTTCCTCCCTGTTTTGGTTACTTCAGGAACCTTTGGTCTTTGGCTCACGTTTGGACTTATCACATGAAATGTCTTTTGCGATACCAGAAAGGACTTTGTGTGATGCCAAAGTAACTACAATCGGACATTTGCATCAAATAGTGGGTTCTGCTTTTAACGATGTGAACGCCATTACTGAGCATCTCTGTATAAAATCTTCCCGAATAGTGACTAAAGCAATCGAGAAATGGAGGGCAGACCTCACTGGAGAAGAAAAAGAACTGTTGGTTCAATATTCAATGGGGTATATTTATCCCGACTGTAAAGACCTCTTTCCGAATTTGAGTGTTTTTCCCAGTTTAGGTGAGTGCAATAACATGTTGTTGGATTACAAATAATTAATAATTGTAGGTCCAAATTGTGCACTTGGTAAAGTCTTGTATATAAGTTGTGTAAAACATTTAATAAAAAATCTTTGGATAACAAGTGTGATACACCATGGCGAAACGTTCTTGAACTTGATGTAAATGAAAAACCTGAATGAAGAGCATTGTATAAATCACCATTGGTCAAAAAAACTGGAGATTTACAGTGGAGAGTGTTGCATGGTGCCATTGCTGTCAATGCTTTTGTTTCTTTGATTAATTCTAACATTACTGAAGGATGTCCATTTTGTTTACAAAAAGAGACTATTTTAAGGCATTTATGCATTGTGACAGGTTAAAACCTTTATTTAATATCTTAAAGGAGTTCTTTTTTCTTTCGATGTAATTTTTCTATGAAAATGTTTATCTGTGGTATTAAATATGTTAAAAACATCGTCAGAAGTCTCAACTATTGAATTTTCTGTTAGGTCAAGCTTAAATGGTAAAATATACCACAAGGAAAGAGAAGATTGAGCAAAATGTTTTTAGTAGTCTTGAAGCCGTTTTTATAAAATTAGTCAAATCTAGAATTTTAATTGATTATCATTATTATAGACTGATGCATGACCTTTTATCATTTGAAGAAATTTGGTGTCTAAATGGGATAATTTGTGAAATTGTTGAAGAAGAGCTGTTTTTTCCCTTTTAGTTAAGATGATCTTTTTTGTTTTTAAATGGGTATTGTTTGATGTTTTTTTGTGTTATTGATTTGTAGTATGTCAATTTTGTAATAAAAGGTTTTTGAAAATAAAAAAGAAATAAAAAAATCTCACTCTCTCTCTCTCTCTCTCTCTCACACACACACACACACACACACACACACACACACACATACATATACAGGTGAAACTCGAAAAATTAGAATATCGTGCAAAAGTTCATTAATTTCAGTAATTCAACTTAAAAGGTGAAACTAATATATTATATAGACTCATTACAAGCAAAGTAAGATATTTCAAGCCTTTATTTGATATAATTTTTATGATTATGGCTTACAGCTTATGAAAACCCCAAATTCAGAATCTCAGAAAATTAGAATATTGTGAAAAGGTTCAGTATTGTAGGCTCAAAGTGTCACACTCTAATCAGCTAATTAATCCAAAACACCTGCAAAGGGTTCCTGAGCCTTTAAATGGTCTCTCAGTCTGGTTCAGTTGAATTCACAATCATGGGGAAGACTGCTGACCTGACAGTTGTGCAGAAAACCATCATTGACACCCTCCACAAGGAGGGAAAGCCTCAAAAGGTAATTGCAAAAGAAGTTGGATGTTCTCAAAGTGCTGTATCAAAGCACATTAATAGAAAGTTAAGTGGAAGGGAAAAGTGTGGAAGAAAAAGGTGCACAAGCAGCAGGGATGACCGTAGCCTGGAGAGGATTGTCAGGAAAAGGCCATTCAAATGTGTGGGGGAGTTTCACAAGGAGTGGACTGAGGCTGGAGTTACTGCATCAAGAGCCACCACACACAGACGGGTCCTGGACATGGGCTTCAAATGTCGTATTCCTCTTGTCAAGCCGCTCCTGAACAACAAACAACGTCAGAAGCGTCTTACCTGGGCTAAAGAAAAAAAGAACTGGTCTGTTGCTCAGTGGTCCAAAGTCCTCTTTTCTGATGAGAGCAAATTTTGCATCTCATTTGGAAACCAAGGTCCCAGAATCTGGAGGAAGAATGGAGAGGCACACAATCCAAGATTCTTGAAGTCCAGTGTGAAGTTTCCACAGTCTGTGTTGGTTTGGGGAGCCATGTCATCGGCTGGTGTTGGTCCACTGTGCTTTAAGTCCAGAGTCAACGCAGCCGTCTACCGGGACATTTTAGAGCACTTCATGCTTCCTTCAGCAGACAAGCTTTATGGAGATGCAGATTTCATTTTCCAGCAGGACTTGGCACCTGCCCACACTGCCAAAAGTACCAAAACCTGGTTCAATGACCATGGTATTACTGTGCTTGATTGGCCAGCAAACTTGCCTGACCTGAACCCCATAGAGAATCTATGGGGCATTGCCAAGAGAAAGATGAGAGACATGAGACCAAACAATGCAGAAGAGCTGAAGGCCGCTATTGAAGCATCTTGGTCTTCCATAACACCTCAGCAGTGCCACAGGCTGATAGCATCCATGCCACGCCGCATTGAGGCAGTAATTAATGCAAAAGGGGCCCAAACCAAGTACTGAGTACATATGCATGATTATACTTTTCAGAGGGCCGACATTTCTGTTTTTAAAATCCTTTTTTTTAATTGATTTCATGTAATATTCTAATTTTCTGAGATTCTGAATTTGGGGTTTTCATAAGCTGTAAGCCATAATCATAAAAATTATATCAAATAAAGGCTTGAAATATCTTACTTTGCTTGTAATGAGTCTATATAATATATTAGTTTCACCTTTTAAGTTGAATTACTGAAATTAATGAACTTTTGCACGATATTCTAATTTTTCGAGTTTCACCTGTATATCCAGCCATCCATGCACAAATGCGTTTTTATGACCGTACTCAGGTTTTCCTAATTTTTTTAAATGTACTTGTTCATTGAACTGTTGTGTATATAAGCAATATCATTCTCTCATTCATGCTATATGACCCTAAATCAGCACTGCTGTGATTACCTACAGCACTCGTGACTGTGGCTGATTCACAGCAGTGCTGATGTAGGGCCATATTGCACTCTTGCTGGAGTGATATTGCTTAAATATTCAATATTGTCACATTCTATTTATTTGGAAAATTAGGGAGTTACAATTTTTTGTTACAGTGTCCCTACGTTACCAGTAAACTTCCTATTGCTTTGTCTAGTTATCACAAAAAAAAAAGCATTACTGTACTGATCAATTTTGTACAAGCACAATTTCTCTCCCAATAGATGTTTTATTTGGAACAATGGTAATATTACTTTTAACAACAAGTCATTGTAAATAGAGAATTAGTTCCAGCATATCATAATAATTTTAAATTATACACTTACCTCAATTTTATTTTAAAATATGGTTCTTTTGTAAATTAAAATGAACAGTCTGTCACAATTCAGCACAATGGAACTCACTTATGACAGCAGCGAGTATAAAAATAGAAAGTGAAAGTGAAAACAAAGCTTGTAAACCCATGGTGCTAGCCTGTAAATCGCGGAACTCGCGGAACTGGTGTTCATTTAAACAGAACAAAACCAATACATAATAAACGATTAATTCAGCGCAAGACGTCTGCAGACGGGATGGACACGCGGACAGAAGCGTCCGTTCACGGGAGTAAAACGGTATGAATGATTTATGCACATGAAAATACTATCATCAGCATACAACATTTACTGGCACTTTTGTTTCTGAATGACAGTTCTCAAACTGAAAATGAAAGCTTCTGCCTGAATGAATTATTAAAAACATTCAATACAAATAAATTACGCATTACAAAGGTTAAAGGAATATTAAATGTGAGTAAGTAGTAAGAAGTGTGTGTTGGGTTGGCTGAATTATTTACCATTGTATACATGTTTAAAAGATTTTTATAAGCTTGTGCGTACAGTATAGTTTCGGCAGTTGCTGCTGCTGTGCTTCTGGTGCATCTGCAATTCTTATCAAATACACTAAATAAACCTTTCCGTTTAACCTCTCTCTCTCTCTCTCTCTCTCTCTCTCTCTCTCTCTCTCTCTCTCTCTCTCTCTCTCTCTGTGTCTCTCTCTCTCAATTCAAATGGGCTTTATTGGCATGACCTTTATAATGTACAATGTTGACAAAGCATAACACATAATACAAAAAATTCAAATAAAATGATATTAATAATAATAATAATAATAACCATACAGTTAAGTGCACAAAATGTAAAGAAAACTAACTACAGAGAACAATGAGTAAATTAAACTGACATTTTCAGTATTTAGTGAGGGGTCACCCTCTCTCCCTCAGATCATGACAGGAGAACCCATAATCTGCTGCTAAATCTATACATTCAGCATTCTCTCCTAGAACATATGAAAGTTTTTCTATATTACTCATTCTGCTGAATTCAGGCAGTATCTGTCCTCTGACTAAAATACGTGTGTCTGATGGCCTCATATTTACTTCACTTAGTGAGAAAGTGAACTTCATCCTCTATGACTTCTTGAGTGCAAAGTGAACACAGTCTGTCCTCTCTGGGTCTCCAGTTCTATACGTGTTGACCCGCCTCTATGGCTAGACTGTGCTCACTCTCTTGATACTTCATCAGATGCTTCCTGTGACGGTAGTCTTTAATTTTGGTAAGATTAAGTCACTCTCTGCATTTTCTGCTCTGTGTTTAAGAGCACAGTGATGGTGATTTTCTGTGGAAGAGTCTGATTGGTGGAACCAGAATTTACTGGCTCTGTTTTGAATGTCAGTCAAGAGAGGGAATCTGCCCAGATCTGGCCTACAGACCAGGCCAGAAGCACTTCTTTGAACTCCAAGGATGTTTTTACAAAATTCGAGGGAGAAAGTTTCAATTGAACTTTCGTCCCAGGATTCATAATTTAGTTTGTATTTGGGTCCCCAGATTTCACTGCCATACATGGGTATGATGACACTGTTAAATATTTTCAGCCACAGTTTGATTGGGGGGGGTTAAATTTGAATAATATTCAAATTGTTGGATCTACAGCGCACTTCAGCGGCTTTCTCCTTCTCTGCACGGCAGTGCAGTTTGCCCCTGGGCGCTTCGACAGCGCAGAGTATTGAAAGAGTTTATTTAATAGAGTAATTTTCTCCATGAAAGAGTTTATTTCTCTAAAAGAGCAATACACAGCAGCGTTGAAGGATGCATCTTTTTAAAGATGCCATTCCGGCCCTGTGTAGTTCCTGGATGCAGTAGAGTGCTCTCCGCTTCAGATGGCCACAGGCGTTGTCTCGTGTGTCTGGGCAGCGATCACAATGAGGCAGCGTTTGTGGATGGGTCATGCTCTCACTGCGAGGGCATGACCATGGCAACGTTGCGGTCGTGGCTTGCTTTCAATAAAAAGCGCGCCACTCACTTCCCCGGCAACCTTAATGTGATAGCAGACGCACTGTCACGACAACGCTTGCCTGGCGGAGAGTGGAGGCTCCACCCCCAGTCAGTCCAGCTGATTTGGGAACGGTTCAGCAAGGCCCAGATAGACCTGTGTGCCTCCCGAAAGACCTCCCACTGCCCGCTCTGGTATGCCCGTTCAGAAGCTCCCCTCGGGGAAGACGCACTGGCACACAGCTGGCCTGCGGGGCTGCGCAAGGCCACCTGTGAGCCTTCTTGCACAGTGAGCCTTCTTGCACAGGTGCTGTGCAAGGTCAAGGATGACGAGGAACAAGTCACCCATGTGGCTCCTTATTGGCCCACCCGGGCCTGGTTCTCGGACCTCGTACTCCTCGCGACAGCCCCTCCCTGGCGAATTCCCCTGAGGAAAGACCTTCTTTCTCAGGGATGGGGCACGCTCTGGCATCCGCACCCAGACCTTTGGAACCTCCACGTCTGGCCCCTGGATGGGACGTGGAAGATCTAGCTTGTCTACCACCCACGGTCGTAGCCACGATCAACCAAGCCAGAGCCCCTTCTACCAGGCAACTCTATGCCCTGAACTGGCGTTTGTTCGCGAATTGGTGTTCTTCCCGGGCTGAAGACCCACAGAGGTGCGCAGTTACGTCAGTGCTCTTGTTCCTACAGGTGAAGTTGGAAGGGAGGCTGTCACATTCCACCTTAAAGGTGTATGTTGCCGCTATCGCAACTCACCATGACTCAGTAGACGGCAAGTCTCTGGGTAAGCATGACTTAATTATCAGGTTCCTAAGAGGCTCCCGGAGGTTAAATCTCTCCCGGCCAAGCCTGTTCCCCTCCTGGGATCTCTCGGTGGTCCTCGCCGGTCTTCAGAGATCCCCCTTCGAGTTGCTAGAATCAGTAGGACTCAGGGCCCTCTCCCTAAAGACGGCCCTGCTGATCGCACTCGCCTCCATCTATAGGGTTGGGGACCTGCAAGCGTACTCTGTTAGTGACACCTGCCTGGAGTTCGGTCCGGCAGACACATATGTGATCCTAAGACCCCGACCGGACTACGTGCCCAAGGTTCCTACCACGCCCACCAGGTAGTGAACCTGCAAGTGCTTCCCCAGCCCCTTCATTGTTTGTTTGGAGGGGCAAGCAAATAAACTTTGATCATGATTATGCGTCAGGAGTGTTGAAAAAACGAAGAGAATACACAGAGGTAAAGAAAATTTTAAAAGAAAAGGGGATACGCTTCCAAACCCCCTTCCCTGCCAGAATGAGGGTCTTCTATGAAGACAGAGTATGCATGTACAATTCTGCTACAGAAGCGACGCGAGACATGGCTGAGAGGGGATTACATGTTGCCGTAGTTAAGCAGCCGGAAACGCTGATGGAGAAAATCCAGAAGATGACGTGGTCAACGAGTGATCGAAGAGGAAGAAGCAGCAGTAATAGAAGAGAACGTAGGAGATGAGCAGACCAGTCGGTAGTAGAGAAACTCCAACAATTCAGACGTGATCGTGAACCCGCGGAAGATAATTAATCCACTGACACGAAAGCACTCGGAGAACTAAGTGCCGTTTTATTTATTTTTTTCTTTGCCAGATAAGCAAGAGTTCAAAACATGGACTGAATTTCTTCTTATTTTAGGCAAACCCGGGTACACTTAGTTGAGTGTTTGATTCGCCAAGACATTTTGTTTATTTTTTCGCTATGAGAACCAAGACCCGCTTTGATTCTCAAGACTCGGATACACAACGTGGATTTATTTTTATTTTTTTGTCATTAAAATGTCTGTTAAATCGAGAAAATAGAAACGGGAGCACCATGAAACACACTAGCCAGAAGAGTGATTATCTTGGAGGGCCCTTGTGTGGTGAAAAGAGAGACACCCTCCTCAAACCTGATCTTCCCAAACACATTAAGGGTTATTTTTAGAACCTCACTTCTGGAAGTCCTAAAATTTTGGATTCAGATTCTTATAATGTTCATTATACAGTATGTTCTTTGTTCTACTTTCCATTGTTTTGTGGCTGATGTTCATTGCAGCCAAAGAGGATGTTGGACAGAAAATGGATATTGTAAAAGAAGTACAGGTATTAAGTACAATTTTTAGATGGAGACCAATATGCAGAGACTGAGAGTTCTCTCTTTCAATGTTAATTGTATATTAAACCCTAAAAAGCGGACAAAAATACTCTCTAAAGTAAGAAAAGAAAAGACTCAAATAGTATGGGATTAGAATCCTGCCATGATTCAAAACTGAAATTCAAGTTCTGAAAGGTTGAAACTAAGTGTTCGAAAACTCAAAATCTTACAAAAAAAAGTTTTGCAAGATCGAAAAATAAGATTTGCAAGCTTGCAAAATGTAAAAAAATAAAAATATCTCTGCAAACATTATGTTGTTTTTGAGATTTCCTTCTTCAGAACTGCAACATTTTTTTTGCAACATTGCGAATGTGTGAAAAAAAGTTTTGAAACTCTGAAAACAGAGTTTTGCAGGCTTGCAAAGTGGTAAAAAAAATAAAATCTCTACAAACATAATTTTGTTTTTGAGTTTTCCTTCTTCAGAAGTGCAACACTTTTTTTTACGGTGTTGCGCAATCATTTTTTCAGAGTTTCGAATTTGTCACTGTTCTCCCAGTGTATTAGTTTGTTTTCCAGATTTGAAACCTTGTAAATGGTGATCTGAAAACTGGTGTGCGAATAGGTGAAAAAAGTTTTGAAACTCTGAAAATAGAGGTTCGAAAGGGCGAAAATTATTACATTACATTACATTTGCACTCCTATTGCAGACTTTTTTTTCAGAGCTGAGTTTACAACACCCACTTTGCGGAGATACGCCCACACAGTTGCGAGCTTGCGACTCACGTGATTTGTGGCAGCGTTGTCACGCAGCTCTGCTCTGAAACTCTGAAATTCAGACTGAGCGAAAATGAAGCTTCGCAACCTCGCAACTTAAAAAAAAAAAAAAAAGCCTGGAGGGAGGGCCTTCTGCTCTTGGCCAATGCTTTACTGTCTGCTGACGTACAGTCCAATCACAAGTCGTATTTACTGGAAAGGTGGGATTGACCGACTGCTCCGCCAATGACGAAAGCGCACAGGATACGCAATCAGGATGCACGGCTCTCTGGCCACAAGGCGGTCCCGTCTAGAGCTGCAAGAACCACGTACCTGCGTGAAGTTGGCCCCCCACCCAACGCAAAACGTCGGCAAAATAGACTCAATCGTTTGTGCTTTGTTTGTGCCGGTAAAGTTTTCGTTTGTGCTGCTTTGGTTTTTAAAATATTAGACACTGAATTACAGGCGAATTATAAATGCTTTTATTTATTGAATACAATACTGACATAATAAAATAGATCACTTAATGGTCACAAAAATCAAATATAATTTAGTAGCAGTCTCGGTCATTCTGATTACTATATATTAGTCTAATATATAGTATATATATTAGACTAATATACTATATATTAGACTAATATATATTACTATATATTAGTCTAATATATAGTAATCAGAATGACCGAGACTGCTACTAATATATATATATATTTCTAAAATAGATCTATCTTGTTTTGTGTGTAGACAGTACGATTTATGAGCAGTGAGCATTTTATTTTGGGTTTGTCATTAAAATCTCTTGCCAAAATGTTGGATGAAGATGTTTTAATACAACAACATGTTTTTGTAGTCGCTATGGTGTTTATTAAAACCGTATTGGTGTTCAGACAGCAGCAGCTCAATATTCATCTGGTGTCTGTCGGACTCTTTCTGTCACTCACTTTCGCTCAGCTCTGGACACGATAACAAAAGCGCAAATCACCTCAATGTGAACACACTTTTAGAGTCGAATTGTCGAAGAATTTCTGTCAAGACTAATCACATAATTTGTTCAATAAACAATTATCTTTACTTCATTCACTGGTGTTTCCTGATTGAACTTTTTATTTATTTACACGGAGTATCATCTGCTACACTTCAATGCCACCACTATGTCAAGTGACACTTCTGTTCAAGATGCTCTTGTGGAAATTAGTGTAGAGTTACTAGGGAAAAAGTAGTTACTACATTAAATTTCTGTACAATGTTTTAACACTGCCAGTTACAATAGTATTTATTAACTTCAAGAACAATTGTACAACATTCAAGAGAGCTAAGATTGTCAATGTTTTTTGAACAGAATACTCATTGCTAATACAAATACATGCTAAAGTTTTACATTTTTTTGAATACATTGTGCATCTTGCATCAACATTACCATATTGGTCCTAATATAAGATATGTCGGCTGAATGTAATAGTTGATCCAACAGCTTTAATGTCCATTTGATTTTAGATAGTTCAAACTGCATTTTCAAAATGCTGCTGGCAATTTTGCCTATTTTTAGTCCATATAATTTTGCATATTTTTAGGATATATATATATCCTTATATATTATTACTATATTATCCCTATATTCAGACCATTACAGTAATGAAAACAAGTTTATACTGAACATGACATTTTTGAGTCAGGATTATTTAAGTGGGTAATTATGTTTAGCTTATACCCGATTTCCAAGAAACCAGCAGTTGACAGAGTTTCCATTTTCACAAAACACTATTTTGGTGTTCATCAAAAAATAAGTCCAAAATCCTAATCAAAATCTTAACTACTCATAATCAGAGCATCTGGACAGAGCTTAGTAAGCAGCTAGAAAACAAGATCACTGCAAAGGCTCTATCACTTTTGTTAAATTAAATAGACACAACATCTGGACTGCTTTAGGGTTTACTCATGAAACAAATGGCAGTAATGATGACACTGATTTTGAGCCAGGGTCCCTTTCACCCAGACAAAAAGATTGCGGGACTTTTGATCTTGAAGTTCCATTTCAGGAATGGATTGAATTCATGCCTGATACGGTTAAATACAGCAAGTTCTCTGAAACATCAAAAAGGGAATACACAATTTTGAAGCCTGGCATCTGGACACATGTGATAAATAATCAGATATTGCAAGAAGTGAAATGCCCCTGCACATTTGCCTTTAAAAGAGCCATCAGCCACAGAGAAATACATAGAAATCAGAGGCAACTGTAAGGAATGTCGTGGCCACATTCACAAAAATTTGACAAAGTGCCTGAAATGAACAGCCCAACAGTGCTCAAGTGTTTAATTAAAAACACTGATGACTCCCTGCACACTGGCTGTTCCAAGTGTGCGATGTCTGGTAACTTGCGTGTGCAGATAGCCAAAGAACTGTGTGAGGGTAGAATGGAACCCCATGTATGGAGGGCTTCAGAGGCAACAAAGCTGATGGATTTTGGAGATCCTGAGCCAAGTCATCTGCCTAATTTGGCCACCCTGCACAAAGCAAAGCAAGAGAGAAATGATTTAGAATTAGGCGACAAGGATCCCATTGTTTCACTGCAGATGTTAACCCCCCCCCCCCATATCAGAAAGGTGCAAGAAATACCTGAAAGCCAGAATTGCAGAAGAGAGTGTCATCATTCCAGATATAGAGGGTGAGGACCTGGAAGTGGATCCATGTGACCAAACACAGACAGACCAAGGACAGTGGGTAACAGACATATGTGAGTAGAACAGGTCACTTGCCGTAGGTAATGGGGATCATGATAATATGCACTTCCTCCCTGAGATTATTCCCAATAAAATCTGGCTTGCAAGTTACATACCACTCTGGACAGGGTTAATGATCCCTCACTTTCGAAGCACCAACATCACCGCAAGTTCAGCCAATGTTGAAGCAGAGTTCAAAAACATCAAAGTGGCCTTTTCCAAGCATGAAAACTTGCCTATTCTGGTGGATAGATTCATTGCAACATGCCAATTTGTTCAGCAAAACAAAAAGGTGAGGAAAAAAATGAAGAGGATGCAGCTGTTGCAACAGTGATCATCACAGGAGCCAATCCACTACCCACCACAACTTGCAGCGTAGATGGAAAACCATAAATGGATGCTTCCTGTTCTGGGACATATGAAGACAAATTCATACCTCTCTCCTTGTCCTGAATGGCTCCATGCAGATCCATCTGTGAGGGGAACATGCATGCGTTTCCTTCACAAAACAGTGCTCCTCACAGTATTGTGGTCTCAGCACAAAAGTCACCTGGGAAGATCCATTTGTTTGTACTTCTGTTGCTGTACTGCAGGCTTCTGGCATGGCTCATTTCAGGCCACAGTGGAAGAAGGCCTTACCCTTCTGGAGTCCCCCTGCCTCAGGCCAATACAAAGTCTGTCACAGTGTCCCTCTGCATTCAAGACAGATAGCTCAGGAAAAGTGCTCAGTTACAGTCTGGGATAACTTCTGACCTGGTGTCTGATTGACACTGACCTGGGAAGCAACTCCACAGAATTTCCTTTGTGTGAATGTCCCTCCAATCTGATGCTCCAAGGAGAGAGATTTGCTTTAAGGACAATCATTGCCTTCAAAAGAGCCTTAACTCAGGATGCTCTTGGACATTATGTGGCCTACTGCAGGAGGTCTCCATGTGTCTGGGAGATGTATGACAATCTGAGAAGTGGAGTGACACAGTAATTCAACAGTAATTCACACAGTAATTCAATTCAAAAATAAATCATTTTGGCTACTTAATTCATTGAGTCACAAGTTTCCACACACACACACACACACACACACACACACACACACACACACACATATAAATATAAGTATTCAAAAGTTTGAAAACATTCAGATTTTTTTATGTTTCTGAAAGAAGTCTCTTCTGCTCACCAAGGCTGCATATATTTGATTTAAAATTCAGTAAAACACTAATAGTGTGAAATATGATTCCAATGTAAAACAGTTGTTTTCTGAATATGTTATATGTCTTTAATTTATTCCTGTGATCAAAGCTGAATTTTCAGCATCATTACTTCAGTGTCACATGATCTTTCAGAAATCATTCTAATATGCTGCTCAAGAAAAATTCATTATTATTATTATCAGTTGAAAACAGTTGTGCTATATATATATATATATATATAAAATACTTTTATTCAGCAAGGACAATTAAATTGATCAAAAGAGAAAGTATAAGACATTTATATGGTTAAAAAGATTTCTATTTCAAATAAATGCTTTTCTTTTTACCTTTCTATTCATCAAAGTTTCCACAAAAATATTAAACATGCAAAAATTGTTTTAAACATTGATAAAAAGAAAAAAATAACCATTCTTAATAATTGAGCACCAATAATAATGATAATAGCTCAAAATCAGCATTTTTCTATGATTTCTGAAGGATCATGTGACATTGAAGACTGGATGTTTTTTTTATTATGCCAATCATATTGTATCCAACACATATAAACCTGAGCATATATAGACTACAAATAGGAAAGACAAAACAAAAACGAAATTAAAAACAAACAAACAAACCATTGAAGACTGGAGTAATGATGCTGAAAATTCAGCTTTGACGTCACAGAAATAAAATTACATTTTAAATTACATAAAAACTAAAGCTATTTTAATGTGTATTGTTTCACAATATTACTGTTTTTACTTTATTTTTTTAATCAAATAAATACAGCCTTGGTGAGATTACGAGACTTCTTTCAAAAACATTTAAAATCTTAATGTTTCCAAACTTTTGACCTGTACTGCACACACGCACAGCCAATGTGTGTATAAACACAGAGCTACAGCAAACAGATTATTGTGCCTATATTTATGACAGTGTTAATATTACTATTGTTATTCACATAACTACATACAGTAACAAGTTAAAACACTTACCTTGGAGTTTGTGTTACATTCCACTCATCCTGTGATCCGCTGTGTCCGTTACAAGTTGAAAACGAACAGTGGATAGGTAACAGTTAAGTGAATTCAACTATTTATGTGATTTGGTTTGCCATTTGGATCTTACCTTCATTCTTGAACTCTGTTGTAAAAAAAAGACATTTGCAAACGAAACTTTTACCGGCACAAACCAGCACAAACGATTGAGACTATTTTGGGTGAATTTGGAGCATGTGGGGGGCTGACTGACCTCAGATTGACCTATAAATATTCTTTTAATATCTAAAAAACCGAAGCAGCACAAACGAAGCACAAACGATTGAGACTATTTTGCCGACGTTTTGCGTTGGGTGCGGGGCCAACTTCACGCAGGTACGCGGTTCTTGCAGCTCTAGACGGGACCGCCTTGTGGCCAGAGAGCCGTGCATCCTGTTTGCGTATCCTGTGCGCTTTCGTCATTGGCGGAGCAGTCAGTCAATCCCACCTTTCCAGTAAATATGACTTGTGATTGGACTGTACGTCAGCAGACAGCAAAGCATTGGCCAAGAGCAGAAGGCCCTCCCTCTAGGCTTTTTTTTTTTTTTAAGTTGCGAGGTTGCGAAGCTTCATTTTCGCTCAGTCTGAATTTCAGAGTTTCAGAGCAGAGCTGCGTGACAACGCTGCCACAAATCACGTGAGTCGCAAGCTCGCAACTGTGTGGGCGTATCTCCACAAAGTGGGTGTTGTAAACTCAGCTCTGAAAAAATAGCCTGCAATAGGAGTGCAAATGTAATGTAATGTAATAATTTTCGCCCTTTCGAACCTCTATTTTCAGAGTTTCAAAACTTTTTTCACCTATTCGCACACCAGTTTTCAGATCACCATTTACAAGGTTTCAAACCTGGAAAACAAACTAATACAGTGGGAGAACACTGACAAATTTGAAACTCTGAAAAATTGTTTGCGCAACATCGTAAAAAAAATGTTGCAGTTCTGAAGAAGGAAATCTCAAAAACAACATGTTTGCAGAGATATTTTTATTTTTTTTTACATTTTGCAAGCTTGCAAATCTTATTTTTCGATCTTGCAAAACTTTTTTTTTGTAAGATTTTGAGTTTTCGAACACTTAGTTTCAACCTTTCAGAACTTGATTTTCAGTTTTGAATCATGGCAGGATTCTAATCCCATAAAATAGCCCTTATACAAGAGACACATTTAAACGAAACTGAGCATCTGAAACTTAAACAAGGGGGATTTAAATATTAATTCTCAGCTTCTTATAAATCTGGACACAGCAATTCTTATATCAAATCAAGTAACTTTCGAGCATTTATCAGAAAAGAAAGATAAAGGATGTAGATTTATCCTTATTAAAGGGAGAATAAATGGGTTTTTAGTAACTATACTCAACATCTACGCCCCTCCGGGTAGTCAATGGTCTTTTATCAGACAAATATTTAATATGATATCTACAGAATCTGAGGAGGAGATATAAATATTCGCTTGTCAAAACTGGACTACTCAGGGAAAAATCATATACTTCAAAACCGGGTGAGCAAGAAGTCAATATCATGTTAAGATAAAGTGGTATCATTGATATTTGGGGACATTTTTATCCAACTGGACGTGACTACACACACTTTTCAGCTCCCCACTCAACGTACAGTCGAATTGATTACTTTACTTTTCTTAAAGACAGACATAGAATCCAATCATGTGACATTGGAACAATTGATATATCAGATCATGCACCTATAGTAATGACAATAAATATTAATGACAGTATAAGATCAACCCTATGGAAGCTGAATTCAAGTATACTAAATAATCCTTATGTGAAAGAAAATCTGAAATCTGAAATTGAATCTTACTTTAAAGAAAATGATAATGGAGAAGTATCACCAACAATTATATGGGATGCCTTTAAAGCAGTCTTAAGAGGGGAAATTATTGCTCATACTGCTTCACTAAAGAAAATGAGACGAGGGAAAAAGTCTCGGTTACGTATGTAACCTCCGTTCCCTGATGGAGGGAATGAGTTGTCGTGTCGAAGAAGCGATACTAGGGGTCTCTCTTGAGCGCCGAAAGATGCCTCTGATCTATGAAAAAAGGCCAATGAGAGTTGGCGAACAGTATTTGCATACCCCGCTCCCGGACATACGGGTATAAAGGCGAGAGAAATACGCTCGTTCATTCAGGATTTTTCTGAGGAGCCGGGAGTGTTCCGGGCACCTCAGCGGCTCGGCTCAGTGACGTTGCCTGGTAGAAGGGGTTCTGGCTTGATTGATCATGGCTACGACTGTGGGTGGTAGACCAGCTAGATCTTCCGCATCCCATCCAGGGGCCAGATGTGGAGTTTCCAAAGGCCTGGGTGCGGATGCCAGAGCGTGCCCCATCCCTGAGAGAGAAGGTCCTTCCTCAGGGGAATTCGCGAGGGAGGGGCTGTCGCGGGGAGTACAAGGTCCGAGAACCAGGCCCGGGTGGGCCAGTAAGGAGCCACGAGAGTGACTTGCTCCTCGTCCTCTCTGACCTTGCACAGCACCTGTGCAAGAAGGCTCACGGGGGGAAAGCGTACTTGTGCAGCCCCACCAGCCAGCTGTGTGCCAGTGCGTCCGCCCCGAGGGGAGCCTTGCTGAACCGTTCCCAAATCAGCTGAACCGAGTGGGGGTGGAGCCTCCACTCTCCGCCAGGCAAGCGTTGTCAACTTGAGTTAAGTTTTAAGGGGACCGCTGTGATGGCGGCGAGACACTTCAACACTGACTGGGCACGCTCGTCATGAGCCGTGCCGACATTGAGACCGAGTCTAACTCCATACCGAGAAAAGAGATGCTCTGGACTGGAGTAAGCTTGCTCTTTTCCCAGTTGTCCTGAAGCCCCAAACGGCTGAGGTGCCTGAGCACCTGGTCTCTGTGGGCGCATAGTAACTCTCGCGAGTGGGCCAGAATAAGCCAGTCGTCGTGAGTATGCAAATGCCGGCTTCTCGGAGTGGGGCAAGAGCTGCCTCTGCGACTTTCGTGAAGACGCAAGGGGACAGAGACAGGCCGAAGGGGAGGACTTTGTACTGATACGCCTGGCCCTCGAATGCAAACTGCAGGAAGGGGCGGTGTCGGGGCAGGATGGAGACGTGGAAGAACGCGTCCTTCAGGTCTGCCGCTGCGACCCAATCTAGATGCTGGACGCAGGTTAAGATGTGCTTCTGTGTGTGCATTTTGAACGGGAGTTTGTACAACGCTCGGTTGAGAACTCGCAGGTCCAAGATTGGTCGTAAGCCACCGCTTTTCTGGGGTACGATGAAGTAAGGGGCTGTATAAACCCTTCTTCATCTCGGTTGGAGGGACAGGCTCTATCACGTCTTTAGCCAGAAGAGTACCGATTTCCGCGCGTCGTTCCAGGCCGTGTCATCAGAGCGTGCGCGAACCAACTGGCTGGTGTTTTTACAGACATTTTCAACCTGTCCCTCTCCCTGTCTGTAGTCCCCACATGCTTCAAAACATCAACCATTGTGCCTGTACCGAAGCAATCAAAAATCACTTGTTTAAATTACTGGCGTCCTGTTGCCCTCATCCCCATCATCAGCAAATGCTTTGAGAGGTTGATCAGAGATTACATCTGGTCTGTTCTGCCGACCTCTTTGGAACCATTACAGTTTGCCTACCGCAACAACCGCTCCACTGACGATGCCATTGTATCTACAGTACACACTGCTCTCTCCCATCTGGAAAAAAGGGACACATATGTGAGAATGCTGTTTGTAGACTACAGCTCAGCATTTAACACCATAGTGCCCTCCAAGCTTGATGAGAAACTCCGGGCTCTGGGCTTAAACAGCTCGCTGTGCAGCTGGATCCTGGATTTCCTGTTACGTCAGGTGGTTAGAATGGGCAGCAACATCTCCTCATCACGACCCTCAACACTGGAGCCCCGCAGGGCTATGTTCTCAACCCACTCCTGTATTCCCTGTACACACATAGCTCCAATGCCATCATTAAGTTTGCTTACGATACAACGGTGGTAGGTCTGATCACTGACAATGATGAAACAGCCTACGGAGAGGAGGTGCACACTCTGACGCGCTGGTGTCAGGAGCACAATCTCTCCCTCAACGTCAGTAAAACCAAGGAGCTTGTGGTGGACTTCAGGAGGAAAGACAGTGAGCACAGCCCCATCACCATTAATGGAGCACCGGTGGAGAGAGTCAGCAGTTTCAAGTTCCTCGGTGTCCACATCACTGAGGAACTCACATGGTCCGTCCACACTGAGGCCATTGTGAAGAAGGCTCACCAGCGCGTTCTTCCTGAGACGGCTGAGGAAGTTCGGAATGAACCACCACATCCTCACATGGTTCTACACTAGTACTGTAGAGTACATCCTGACTGGCTGCATCACCGCCTGGTACGGCAATAGCACCGCCCACAACCGCAAAGACCTGCAAAGGGTGGTGCGAACTGCCAGAAACATCAGCGAAGGTGAGCTTCCCTCCCTTCAGGATATATATAACAGACGGTGTGTGAAAAAAGCTCGGAGGATTATCAGAGACTCCAGCCACCCGAGTCATGGGCCGCTCTCACTGCTTCCATCAGGCAGGCGGTATCGCAGCATCAGGACCCGCACCAGCCGACTACATGACAGCTTCTGTTCTTCCCACAAGCAATCAGACTTTTGAACACATGATCTCTCACGATCAACAATCAGCACTGCACTTTATTAATCTTCATTCTGTCAAATATATTCTCCCCAATTCAATTAGTGTATATATATATATTTTTATATACCCTTATCTAGTGTATGTGTATTCTACATTGTGTGTATTGTGTACATTTGATATGTAAATTGTTGTGTAAGTATGTGTACATTTGTTATGTAAATTGTGTTGTGTAAATATGTTGTTTATTGTAAAGTGGTTTATGTCTCGTCACTGTCATGACTGCTATGTTGCTCGAACTGCACACAAGACACTCGTGTACACAGTAGTGTGACAATAAAGTGATTTGATTTTGATTGATTTGATTGAAGAGCAGAATGCTAGATTAACAATAGAAATTACGGAAATGGAAATAAATCAATAGCAAGACTAAAAGCTAACAAAAACACAGGGACAGATGGATACACATCTGAATGGTACAAAAGCTTTCGAGAACAGATAGTCCCAAGACTTCAATCTGCGTGCAACTGCGCTCTCCAAAAGGGGGAGATTCCTCCTTCCTGGGGGGAAGCTACAATAACAATTATTCCTAAAGACGCAAAAGATAAATTAGAGTGTAAAAATGATTGTCCAATTTCGGTTTTAAACATAGATTATAAAATATACACATCGATTTTGGCTAAAAGAATGGAGACTATATTGCCTAATCTTATTCAGTTAGACCGAACAGGGTTTATTACTTTACACACCCTATGGCATATACAGCATCACAAGATCAGTTCTATGTTTCTGGGATTAGATGCAGAAAAAGCTTTTGATACAGTTAGATGGCTGTATCTCTATAAGGTATTAGAAAAGTTTGGATTCCATACCACTATTATTAAAGCCTTCCAAGCACTATGCAATAAACCAACAGCAAGAATTAAAGTTAATGGAAATCTTTCACAAGCGTTTACCTTAGAACGATCATGTAGACAGGGATGTCCATGTTCCCCTCTTTTGTTTGCTTTATGTTTAGAGCCATTAAGCCAATATATAAAACAAAATAGAAATATTAAGGGAATAGACATAAATCGAGAAGAACAGAAACTATCACTTTTCAAAGATGATATATTAGTTTATTTAGGACAACAAAATGAATCATTAGATGTTTTGATGGAAACATTAGTTTTGTTTGGAGATTTATCAGGCTATAAATTAAATGTACAAAAAAACAGGTCTTAACTTTTAATTGCCAACCATCTAATTATTTGAAGGGAAAATTTAAGTTTAAATGGGGAGAGGACTATTTGAAATATTTAGGGGTTCAAATACCCAAAGATATCACACGGCTATTTGAAGTAAATTACAAGCCACTATATTCTACAATGAAATCAGATTTGGCTCGATGGAATCTTCTGCCATATCTAGGATTACATGGTAGAATTGAATCAATTAAGATGAATATACTTCCACGATTTTTGTATCTTTTCCAAACACTTCCAATATAGTAAAACAAAACTTTATTGAATGGGATAGTTTAATATCCCGATTTATATGGCAAGGGAAAAAACCAAGAATTCAATTTAAGACACTACAATTAAAGAAAGAAAAAGGTGGCTTTGCCTTGCCATGTTTATCGTGGAGTATTATCGTGCAGCCCAATTACGACCTTTATTATGTCTATGTAATCCAGATTTTAAAGCCAGATGGAAAGAAAGAGAAAACGCTGACCTAAAAACCTCCAGGCTATAATGGCAGATGAAACATGACTAAACTGTATATACAGGAATTCAATCCGTGGACAAATAATTTATTAAAGATTTGGCAAGATACAATTAAAAAAAATAATTTGATAGACCTGGTGTCAATATTGAGATGGCCCGCTTATGATTCAAAATTTGCTCCAAATACTATAGACGATAGCTTTAAAGCTTGGACTAAACGAAGCCTCACAGCATACTGTACGTTTTTACATAAAAGACAAGTGTTGGATTTTGAGACACTCAAATGTGAACATTTGTAATGTAATAAGGATTTTCATAGGTATTTACAAATAAGACATAAAATTAATAATATTATAAGGGAATATAAAGACAAGGAAAACAATAGTCTTACAATGTTTATTTCAATTTATAAAACGGGTGACATGACTAAAATAATTACAAAATTGTATAAAAGTCTACAAGACAGAAAATTAGAAAATACCCAATACATTAAAAATAAATGGGAAATGGAAGGAAATCTGGAAATCCTAGAGGAAGATTGGGCAAATATACTTAAATCACAGTGGATGACAACACATTATCCAACCTGGAGAGAATTTGGTTGGAAAAATGTCACTAGATTTTTCCTCACCCCTGAGCAGAAGAGATATCAAAGCAAAAGTACAATCTGCTGGAGAATGTGCGGCTTGAATGAAGCCAATTATAGCCATATATTCTGGGAATGCTCTAAAGTTCAGAAATATTGGCAAGAAATCCATAAGAGTTTAGAAAGTATATTCATGGAACCCATCCAATTTAGTTTTTTAACTCTATACTTTGGTCTTACAAATCTTAAATCAGAAGACAAATCAGATGAAAATTTAATGAGATTTCTGTTGATAGCTTGCAAAAAAGCTATAACTAGAAAATGGTTGCAACCTGAAACACCAGGAATTAACGATTGGCTGGGAATTGTGTACGAAATTTACACAATGAAGAGGTTAACAATGAATCTTCGGCTACAGTCTGAGAAATTTGTCAAGCTATGGGGAAAAAAAGGAAAAAAAAAACTGATCTGGTACTCAATCTACAGGCAGAGTAATAAATATATAACTATATCAATTATTGAATTTACATAAAAAAGCTGTAATATTGTGTTGGATGACATTGCCTTAACATAACATACTATATTGTTACTACAATTGATGATTTTTACATCCTTTTTTTGATTTTGTTTTTTTTTTTGTTTTTTTCTTTTATAATTTTAGATACTACTACTATAGATCTGTTTCACAAAATTTGTTTTACTGTTTTTTTTTTTTTTTTTCAGCCAATATACCCAATTCTTGACAAAGATTTCAGGTACCATCCAAATGTAAGGAAATGTTATAATTACTGTAATAAAAACTTAAATAAAAAAAAATATTAATTTTTTTATATATATATTTCCTGGCCAACAAATAAATAAATACAAATTTCATTTTTGATTTAGAGAAGAGGGGGGAAGGATGGTGGGCATTTTAATTACATAATATTTGACAAATTTTAAACTACTGCAAAGTTAGAGTGAGTTAAAAGATGAAATCAAAATAATTGCACACCAGATTTAAATCACGACACAGGTGTGTAGACAGTATTATATGAACAACATGATTACAGCACACATTGAGACACAGTGTACATTGACTTACCATCAGCACAAATTGTTGAACCAATTGCCTCCCAAGCCTACAAATTTTTGTATAATGAATGCTTGTAAAGCTCTTACATTTTTGGTGTTGTTCATCACTGTGGCTTTGCAAAGCTGAGGTAAATTTCTTCTTTTTCAGCAACAACAGCACATACATGTGCATGTATATCATCCGCTTAATTGATCGTGGCAAAGTTCCAGCAGTTTATTCATTATTCTTTTGATTTAGTTACAATTTCAGTTTGCATGGATGCAGACCTATAAATTGTAGTGTTGAAAAATTTTAATATGCTTTTGTGTTTTTACTTTAATATCCTGATTATTGTCATGTTCTACAGCATATAGAGCTGCCAAGTTCTTCAGCATGAGCTGCGTGGCAAAAATAGGCCAAAACTATCTGTTCACTGGGACGCTTCTGGGATGCTTCACCTAGCGGCACACATTTGCAGTGTAAATGGCTGTCATCTGTTAACATGGGTGTGGAAATGAAAATGCATCGCTCATGCTTCTCTCACGCACCACTGAATGTGTGAATCCGGCGTAAGTCAGATGTTTATTGACTGCATTTTATTGATTATTAATTGATATTACTGCATCAAAGAGAATTGTTTTGGTTTGTTTTGCATACACCTGTGTCAAAGGCTGGCAGGGGATGTTAATGTTCTCTGGATGTCGATTTTCCTAAGAGAACAATCTAATATTGAGAATCTTATACTGTCTGGTTATTAGTCCCTGATTCTATGGTGGTGCCTTGGCGATAGTAATCCTTATTAATATTCTATTGATATTGATAATTGACAATTATCTTTGATGATTGTTGAATTTGAAGGATCAAGAAGCTACTGTTAATTCTAATCAAAGTTCCAATAATTCTAATAATTAATGATTATCTTTGATAATAATTAATATTCTATTTAATTTGATAATTGATGGTTGTCTTTGATGATTGTTGATTTAAAGAATTAAAAAAACTAACATTGTTGGTAATGATCAGTGTTCTATTGATTTTAATAATTGATAATTATCTATGATAATTATTAATTATTGCTAATAACCAAACCAGCTCCTAAACACTGCTGAAGCAAAACTTGTATGTCGAAACTTTTTAAAGAAAACACCCCAGCATTACATCTTTAAAGCTGTCATATTTAATGCGTTATAGCTTTATTAAAGTTCAAATAATATATTCATGTAAACACTACATGAGAGCTTTGGCGATGTCTACTCTCCTGGTACTGAGGTTATTTGTCCCATTACGCAGTATGATGTGTGAGGGTGCACCTAATTCAACTTCTCTCAGCAGCTTTATAACAGAGTGAGAGGTGGGACACCGTAATTTCTTCACATTTCTCCCCTGTCAAGATGGTTGCTGTTAGAATCACAGAGGATGATGAGGCTGTGTTGTCTCTTCTCTGTTGCAGCTGATAAGTGTTGTTGTGGATATCTCTGTCTGGTGCTGATATGTCTTTTCTCTTGGAGTTCTGAGAAGCTTGAGAGACCTGAGAAACCTGCGGGCTGCAGGGGATGGATGGGATGGTGTGTGTTTGTGTGTTGACACACAGCTAGTTTTGTGTTGTGTTTGTGATGAGTTTAGGAGTAGGGATGTTGAGTGTTTCTGTGATTTTACACTATTGCTGTAGTTATGTGGTTGTGATGTGTTCAGTGCTTGTGTGTAACTGTTATCTCATCTCCTCCAGTTGTTTCTCCAGCATATTGCAGATCTTTCTTAAACTTCTGAACCTCCATTTTAAAGTCCATGAAATCTTCTTGAATTTATTAAGGCTGGGTTCTGACCCCTGGACCATGACTGTACTATTGTGATACAAGTTAACAGTCAGTTTTGTCTCTTTTCAGGGTGACTTGTCTACCTTTACTCATGCCACCTTTTCTGTTGTAGTTCATGGCAGTTATGTGAGTGCTGTGCCTGGCTGATCAGTGAAGAATAGCAGAAAACACAAGACTCTGTTGGGATCTGGTCCCCTGGACAGCAGCATCTCTGGGTTATCTCTCAGGATCATCTCTTTTATTTTCTTATCTTTTGTTAGATTTATATTCTGCTGGATATCCAGCTCCTCTTCACTTTTTTAATATGCTACGGCAGTCACTCCAAGCGCCATGTCACAGGCATCAAACATGGGGCACATCGATGCGGTTCAGGTTGCAGACACATAAAAGTTACCAAGGTTTTTCCCTTCTTCAAGAATGGAGGCTAAAGCAAATAATCAATGTCCTTTGATAATGATTTGGGTTGAATTTAATGGAAAATATGCAAATTGCACTCTGTGGCACGGCAGAAGTTTGAGTGGCCTCCGGAGTGGTAGCTGGGCGTACTTGCTTGTGTTGCTTGTATTACAATACAATTCATGATAACTTTTGACCAAATAATGGTGGGATTAAATCTCTTTTCAAAATGTTCATCAGATTCCCGCTTTTACCATTTGCATTGACCGCGTCAGCACATTACCGTATGAATAACCCTCTGCCTGTGGGTTAATTAGCTGAGCCAGGAGAATTATTTTTTTCATACAAAGAAAATTTTGTTTCATACAGATTACATTGCAGGAGAATATTTGTTTTAAATTTGAATTGTTTTATTTAAAAGTAGACATTTTATGCTTTCTTTAGACATATGTTTCAAGTTTGTGTGATAAGTATTCGCGGAGTTTCAGTTCATTTTTGTGATGTGTTTCAGATATATGCTTGTGACACAGAGACCGCTTACAGCTCACCCTTTTTATTTTCATATTTTACAAAAGCACAAGGTTTTGTTGTTATTGCGAGTGTACACAAATAAAAGTAGACCCTTTATAGTCTCTAATGATGTCTTACACTTATCTGTACGCCCCAAAATGACGGAGAATTTTATTGTAATGACGAAAAAAAAATCCAGCAGGACACGCTGGCGTGTCCGTCGACCCAAGAGGGTTAATGTATGCCAGTATACTTTTCGTGTGTTTAATTGTTAACTCAAGAGCTTTTGGCAAAAATATGATTGTACTGGAATTTTAGTTTGGATGATGTAATGATCAAAAATTATTCCAATTTAAGACTGAAATAAAAAAGACTGAAAGTTTTGAACCAGGTGTTTGAAACCAACATTTTTACTTTTTGAACCTTATAGTTACTAAGATTTGTGACAAATTCCATGTGTGACAACTAGTCCCAGTTTCTCCCAATCTTTAAAATGTTACAAAAAATAAACTGTCAGTTATATTTTAGCTCTTGCACTGTATCTTTATATTTAATACAAAATATATTTTTTTTTTTTTTTTTAGAATGACAAACTGCCTTTTTACAGAATGAGGAGTCCTTCGCGGAACACTCGCCCTTATCGACCAAGGTTTAGGGGGAAATACTTTCGTCCACGGTAAGAATTTGACAAAAATCAATATCAAGGCTTAATACAGCTAAAGGATCAAGCCATGGTTTATTTATGACTTGCTGCAAGAGGTTTTTGAAAAACATTACATCATAATGTATGTTATCTCAAGGTTGGAGTTATGCATTCTTTTTGTGAGACAAAAAGTGTTATAACATGAAATTATAGTCTTTCATAACCCGAAATCCATAACTGCCTATTTGTTGTTAGTAACATTGAGGCAGTTAGACCCAATATATGTATATGTATATGAATTTTGTAACTTGATTACAGCAGCAAGAAAGCTGCCAATTTGAACACCTGCCTTGCACTGCGAGGTGTGTTACGAAAGTTGCGAGGCAAAGTGTGAGCACAAGGCGCTTTGTCTGTTTCCTTGACTGCTACCGGGTCCTTCAATAATGTATAATGCACCTATAAAGGCAGCCGGTGGAGTATCTGGTGCCATCTTAGGGAGTTGGTGCCCTATGCACTGCGTAATATGCATATAGGGAACGGCGGTACTGTTTACCGGCTAACAGAAATCATGCTGCTGTCTCCAAAGTTCTGTCACCGTGTCTCTGTTTGATAGTGCACTAGCCAATGCAGAAGTTGGAGACATTGCTGGAACCCAGCAGGTAATCTACACTGTCATTAACAAATTTAATTTAATATATTTTGCACAGAGTTGTCAATTTTTGCATGAGTTGTGCAAAATAGTCACATGACCAGACCTATTTAATTCCACTGTGCTCCTGGAAAGATTATGTCTGTCAAAACTCTGTCTGTAAATAAATCTTGTCATAATGCACTTACAACTACCATATTTTTACATAATTTGAATTGAGTTGTGCTCATTTTCTATTGTTCAGCTCAGTTGTTAGGGCAGGTTTGTGTGGATGACTAAAAAATAAATCTGGATGAAGCATATTTTGTCGACTCATGTTTATAAAGCTATTGCGACTGATCATGATTAACTATAATCAAATTATTTTAATCGTTTGACAGCTCTAATATATATATATATATATATATATATATATATATATATATATATATATATATATATAAGTGAGTACACCCCTCACATTTTTGTAATTATTTGATTATAACTTTTCATGTGTCAACACTGAAGAAATGACACTTCAAATCAAATCAAATCAAATCAAAATCAAATCAAATCACTTTATTGTCACACTACTGTGTACACGAGTGCAACAGTAGGTGAAAGTCTTGTGTGCAGTTCCGAGCAACATTGCAGTAATATCAGTGACGAGACATAAACCACTTTACAATAACAACATATTTACACAACACAATTTTAACTTTGCTACAATGTAAAGTAGTGAGTGTACAGCTTGTATAACAGTGTAAGTTTTCTGTCCCCTCAAAATAACTCAACACACAGCCATTAATGTCTAAACCGCTGGCAACATAAGTGAGTACACCCCTAAGTGAGCCTGTCAGTGCTCAGACTGTCAGTGCTCAGACCATACACCTCACACTGAATCAAATTGGTCTGCATGGCTGTCGTCCCAGAAGGAAGCCTCTACTAAAGATGATGTACAAGAAAGCCCGCAAACAGTTTGCTGAAGACAAGCAGACTAAGGACATGGATTACTGGAATCATGTCCTGTGGTCTGATGAGACCAAGATAAACTTATTTGGTTCAGATGGTATCAAGCGTGTGCGGCGGCAACCAGGTGAGGAGTACAAAGACAAGTGTGTCTTGCCTACAGTCAAACTTGGTGGTGGGAGTGTCATGGTCTGGGGCTGCATGAGTGCTGCCGGGACTGGGGAGCTACAGTTCATTGAGGGAACCATGAATGCCAACATGTACTGTGACATACTGAAGCAGAGCATGATCCCCTCCCTTTGGAGACTGGGCAACAGGGCAGTATTCCAGCATGATAACATCCACCAGCTCCGTGATGTCGTCATGGATGAGTGGAAGAGTACTCCAGTGGCAACCTGTGAAACTCTGGTGCACTTCATGGCCAAGAGGGTTAAAGCAGTGCTGGAAAATAATGGTGGCCACACAAAATATTGACACTTTGGGCCCAATTTGGAAATTTTCACTTAGTGGTGTATTCACTTTTGTTGCCAGCGGTTTAGACATTAATGGATGTGTGTTGAGTTATTTTGAGGGGACAGCAAATTAAAAAAAAAAAAAATGTGAGGAGTGTACTCACTTTTGTGAGATACTGTGTATATATATATATATATATATATACACACACTGTGATGAGGCACACATGTGCCAAACTTGAAGAACCACAATAAACTGTTTGTGAGATTTTTTTGTGTTTGTTTTACTCTGGTTGCAGTCACATGAAAGGTGACTGTTATCAAAGTGGAACATACAAGGTGAAGTTGAACAAGCAATGTTTTAATGTTAATGGGTATGTCTCTTTGTCTTACCGGTTCCTGGAAATGCCTAGTGGGAGGGGCTGCGAACAGGAAACCAACTGTCATCCTGAAGGGGGAGGAGTTGGTTTATTAAGAGTATTTATACCTAAAACTCATGAATGTGTATGTGTTTGAAGATTTACTAAATGGTAATGTAACTTGTTAAAGATAGACATTATCAATGTATAGTTGGTAGGCTTGCCAATACTCTGTGAACTATGAAATGTGTAGTTAATAACTGATGAAGAGTTATAATTGGTCAGTTTGAAAATGAAGGAGGAGATTGAATGAGGAGGACAGATGAAATGTTTGGGAAGAAGAAAAAGGGGGCTGTTTGGATCAGTAGCCAACTGTGTATCTCATTTTTCCCATGACTTTGTTTTTTTGGGTTTTCTTTTGTGATGAGTTGCACTCGGAACAAATTATTTTAGTTTTCCTGCTGAATTTCTGAGTTTAACTTGAATTTACAAAGGACACTTTGCTTTGGACTGTGTTGCACTTTTTGGAATTTGTGGCACTCTGAATTAAATGAGAATTTTTCCATGGACACTTTTGAAGTTTTTCATTTTTATTTGCTGCTGGTTTAGCCAACACACTGACCATCCTACAACAAATAGTGTCAGAAGTGGGATAGAAGTCTTTGTGGAGTAACTGGCAGTAGAAGAGGGAAGTGCCAAAACCCCAAGATGACGACTAGAGAACATGGAGGTCCTCAAAGGATTACACGAGCCCACCCTGTTGAAGCTCAGCTGGGTGATTTGGAGTTGGTAGCTGGGGCACCTGAGGAAGCTGTGACGAACTTGTTTCAAGGAGGGAATGTTCAATATCCTGAGACTGAACCTGTGGTGAGACCCAAGACCAGTAAAGCCAGTACACCCCGAGATGATGCAGACCTTTATGCAGAAACAACAAAGGAATGAAAAAATACTGTTTGATGAATTGACTGGGTTGAAGGCTGCTATTTTTCAGAAACCTAAGACAGGCTGGGAATCAATTGAACAAGTAAGTCAACATACTCGTTACCCCTTACCTACACCCAGTACACTTCCGCAGGTATCAGGAGGAAGAGCATTGCTTCCAGAACCTCCTCAAGCTCAACCTGAAGATCATGTGTCACCACCACCGGTACAATCTTTTAGACGCCATCATGAACCTCGAATTCCTGATTTCGAGCGCATTGCTAGAACGTGGGGATGGCGAACCGATGAGTGGGCAATACGGGTGGTAACTTTATTGACAGGCAAAGCTTTGGAGGCCTATACAAGCATGGACGAACTACGCTCCAGTTCCTATGAAGACATCAAGGCTGCGATCCTCTCTAAATACAACGTGAATGAGGAGACATATCGTCTGCGTTTCCGGAGCCTTATGATACCAACTGTAGAGAGTGTGAGGGAAACGTATAATCGCATCAAGGGCTTGTATAAGAGGTGGATGCGACCCGAAACGAAGAGCAAAGAACAATTGGGAGAAACCATCATCTTGGAACAGTATTTGCGAGTGTTGCGTCCCGACGTGAGAGTATGGGTCAAAGAAAACCAACCACAGACTGGTGAGGAAGCTGCAAGGCTGGCGGAAAGATACATGGCTGCTCATCGAGAGCTACCACGAACCACCAAAGGTACTGTGACTATGGGGAAGGGAAAAGTGGAGGAACCTATTGATAAAAATGTGGGACTGTCAGGGAAACACTCTAATGTAACGTTTATTTGTTTCTATTGTCAATAGAAACCTTAAGAAAGCCTAAAATTATTAACATGTGCTATGTTCCCAGGAATTAATGCTTTGGTGAAGCAGTAAAACCTACAGAGAAACATAGCCACCTCATAACGGTAACCATTAATGGTCAACCTGTACAGGCCTTGGTACAGGTAGTATACAAACTTTGGTGAAATCTGACTTGTTGAATGGTGAGATGTTGAACTAGGAAGATTCAGTATGTTTGGGATGTGTACATGGTGATGAAAAAAATCTATCCTACTGCTGATGTCTATAGTGATAGAAGAACAGGCATACCTGTTAAGGGTGGGGGTGGTTGAGAAATTAGCATATGATGTGGTGATCGGGGAAGATTTTCCTTGTTTAACATTTGGTGGGTTTAGCATCCAAAATGTGTGCAGTGGTTACACGGTCCCAGACCAAAGGTTTACAACCCCTTCCTAATGCTGATGCTGATTTGTTTTCTGCTGTAGGAAAGAAAAAAAAAGTAGAAGCAAGAAAAGCATAGGGGGAAGGATCAGATACAAGGGAGCTTACCCAGTTTTATTGACCACCCAGGATGATTAACGACCTTTGGCAGGTCCCTGATAATTTTAGGGAATTACAAAAAGCAGAAGTTTACATCTGGGGCATACCATCCCTTGGTCAGGGCATCTAGGCCAACAGAAAAGAGTTAGTCAACGGTTTTATTGGCCAAGAATGTATCAAGATGTGCAAGAATATTGTAAAACTTGTCATAGGGAATGTCAAAGGTTAGCACCGGTTCGAAAAGCTGATAGAAGTTATCTGCAACCCCTGCCTATTATTGGAATTCCATTTGATTGTATAGGGATTGATATAATAGGTCCATTGGTAAAGAGTAGTGCGGGTCACCAATTTGCATTGGTGATCTGTGATTATGCTACTAGATATCCGGAGGTGTACCCCTTGCGTTCAATCCAAGTTAATCACATTGTGAGATGTTTAGTTGATTTAATTTCAAGGGTTGGCATCCCTTCTGAAATTATCACTGATCAGGGAACAAATTTTATGGCTAAACTGATGAAGCTACTGTACAAACAACTAGGCGTTAAGGGAATCAGAACTACACCATTTCACCTTCAAACAGATGGTTTGGTAGAACGGTTCAACGTTACATTGAAAAACATGCTTAAGAAGTTTGTTGATGAGTCGGGGAGGGATTGGGATAAATTGGCTTCCTTTTCTACTCTTTGACTATGGAGAGGTTCCGCAATGCTCAACCGGTTTCTCCTCTTTTGAACTTCTCTTTGGCAGGCAAGTTCGTGGTCCCCTGGACGTACTCAAGGAGGGATGGACGGCAGAGGAACCAGCCCAGTGCAGTATCGCCTCATATATATTACAGATGAGAGACAAGTTGGAGAACTTTAGGACTCTGGCTAAAGAGAATTTATCTGCTGCCCAGTAAAGGCAAAAGGTATGGTACGATGCACATGCCAGGGAAAGGGAGTTGGAACCAGGACAGAAAGTTCTTGTACTGCTTCCATCAGGTACCAGTAAGTTGTTGGCCAAATGGCAGGGTCCATATGTCGTGACACGAAAACTGGGCCCAGTAACCTATGAGATCTTGTGTCCCGAAAGGCAGAAGCCTAAGCAGGTCCTACATGTTAATCTTCTGAGGGAATTCAAGGAGAGGGTGTCCGAACTCCATGGTCCTACAGATGTTAAAGAACAAGCGATGATGGTGAGGGCCATAGTGGAGGAAGAGGATGAAACTGATATGGAACCAGTTCGATCACCGCAAAAGGCTCCAGGATGGTCTGCACATTTGAATAACCCTCAACAAAAGCAATTAACTGAGGTACTTCAAACTTTTCCCTCTATTTTCCAGGAAAGACCAGGCCGTACCGAGATCCTCACACACAATATTATCTTGAAAGACACTACTCCTGTTCGACAAAAACCCTATCGAGTCCCGGAGAAGATGGTAAAATGGTTAAAGAGTGAGATCGAGGCCATGTTGGAAATGGGGATTATAGAACCGTCCAACGGTCAAGTGGTCAAGTCCCTTACTACTTGTCCCTAAAAAGGATGGAGGAATCCGGTTCTGCGCTGACTTCAGAAAACTAAACAGTGTATCATGTTTCGATTCCTATCCTATACCTCGTATTGACGAGGTAAAGCTTCCTATATGACTACATTAGATCTGTGTAAAGGATATTGGCAAGTGCCCCTTGATCAGTCTTGCAAGCCCTATACTGCCTTTCGATCTCCCACAGGGTTATATCAATATACGGTTATGCCCTTTGGGTTACATGGAGCACCGGCCACGTTCCAAAGATTGATGGACCGGGTACTTGCGGGATGTGAGCAGTATGCAGCCGCATACATCGATGATGTGGTGGTATACAGTGGGTCTTGGCAAGAACATCTGTGGCATCTTGCAGATATTCTGAAGAGGCTTGGTCTCACGGTTAACACCACAAAATGTTCATGGGCTCAGACGGAAGTGAAATATTTGGGTTATTTACTGGGACATGGACAGATCAGACCACAAGTGGAAAAGATTCAGGCTATCCAAAACATTACTCGGCCCCAAACTAAAAAAACAGTTGAGGTCTTTTCTCGGGTTAATTGGCTGGTACCGCAGGTTTATTCCTCACTTTGCCTCATTGGCTACACCTCTGACTGATTTGACCAAGAAGAGTCCAGCTAAATTTTGTTGGACGAATGAGTGTGAAGAAGCCTTCAGATCACTGAAAGACTTAATATGTCACAAGCCCGTCTTGCAGAGTCCAGCTTCTGATGTGGGCTTGGGAGCAGTACTAGTCCAAGGAGAGACTGGTGATGAGAGACCAGTGCTATTTTTGAGCAGAAAACTCTTTGAAAGAGAGCGGAAATACTCAACTATTGAGAAGGAAGGTCTTGCCATAAAGTGGGCTGTGGATTCCCTGTGGTACTACTTGCTTGGGCGTGAATTCACATTAAGAACTGATCATCGAGCATTGAAATGGATGCAAACCATGCAGAACAGTAGCTCAAGGATACTGCGCTGGTGTCTGACTGCAGCCTTATTTCTTTTTAATTGAGCACTGTCCGGGTAAGAAAAACCTTATCGCTGACTTTTTATCCCGTTTGCCTAATTTAGACCATCCAGAGGGGGTGAAGGGGGTAAAATGTGATTACAACACACAACACACACACAGTTGAATTCAAGAATTTACATACACTTAGGTTGAAGTCATTAACCACTCCACAGATTTCATATTAGCAAACTATAGTTTTGCGTGACACAAGTCAATTTTCCAACAATTGTCTACAGATGGGTTACTTCATTTTTTAATTGACTAAATCACAATTCCAGTGGGTCAGAAGTTTTCGTTCACTAAGTTAACTGTGCCTTAAGCAGTTTGGAAAATTACAGAAAAATATGTCATCCATTTAGGCAATTAACCAATTAGTTTCTGATAGGAGTTGTATTGAATTGGAGGTATACCTGTGGTTATATTTTAAGGCCTATATTCAAATTCAGTGCCTCTTTGCTTGACATCATGAGAAAATCTAAAGAAATTAGCCAAAACCAAGCCAAGCCAAGAATATTTTGAAGCTTCACAAGTCTGGTTCATCCTTGGCAGCAATTTCAAATGCCAGAAGGTACCATGTTATTTGTACAAACAGTAGTAAGCAAGTAAAAACACCATGGGACCATGCAGCCATCATAGAATGGAGACACATTCTGTCTACTAGATATGGATGTTGTTTGGTGCTAAAAGTGAAAATCAATCCCAGAACAACAGCAAAGGTCCTTGTGAAGATGCTGGAGGAAACAAGTAGACAAGTATCTATAGCTACAGTAAAATTTTGAGTCATATATCGACATAACCTGAAAGGGTGCTCAGCAAGGAAGCTATTGCTCCAAAACCGCCATATAAAAGCCAGAATACAAGTGCAAGTGACAAGGATGTTACTTTTTGGAGAAATGTCCTGTGGTCTAATGAAACAAAAATTGAACTGTTTGGCAATAATGACCATCGTTATGTTTGGAGGATAATGGGTAAGGCTTGCAAGCCGAAGAACACCATCCCAACCGTGAAGCATGGTTGGGGGTCATTTGCTGCAGGAGAGACTGGTGCACTTCACTAAATAGATGACATTATGAGGAAGGGAAATTATGTGGATAGATTGAAGCAACATCTCAATACATCAACCAGAATGTTAAAGCTTGGTCACAAATGGGTCTTCCAAATAGACCAAATGACCCAAATTTGTGGCAAAATGGATTAAGGGCAACAAAGTCAAGATATTGGAGTGGCCATCACAAAACCCTGACCACAGTCATATAAAAATTTTGTGTGTAGAACTAAAAAAGTGTGTGCGAGCAAGGAGACGCTCCTGTCTTGGTTACATCAGTTCTGCCTGGAGGAATGGACCAAAATTCCAGATTGTGGAAGGCTACTCAAAATGTTTGATCCAAGTTAAACAATTTAAAGGCAATGCTACCAAATACTAACAAAGTATATGTACATTTCTGACCCACTGGGAATGTAATGAAAGAAATTTAAAAAAATTCTTTCTACTATTATTCTGACATTTCACATTCTTAAAATAAAGTAGTGATCCTGACTAACCTGGGAAAACAGGGAATGTTTTCTATGATTAAATGTCAGGAATTGTGAGTTTAAATGTATTTGTCTAAGGTGTATGTAAAATTCTGACTTCAACTGTGAGTATATACACACACACAAATATTGACATTTTACAAAGTTACAAAGAGTTTTTAAGTTAACTTTAACAAGTTGTTACTGTATCCAAGTGGTGCTCGGCTATGGGGATTTGAACATGAATTTTAGGACTAAACATTTTCAGATTTAGGACAATCTGAATATAAAACCTTGAATCGGTGTATTAAAAATGTTTATCAGAAATTGTGCCACTGACTTTTTGATGCAATTCATGCTCAAGTAAAGATGTCCAAATTCAAGTCCAAAAAATTTGTCATATTTTTGAGTTTGTGCGTAGCCCCAGTTTTACGTGGTTTTATGGCCTTCATGGCCGGGAGCACTGTCAGTGACTGGGGAATGGCATCTGGCCGTGAACACTGGAAAAGACTGGGAAATGGTCTCCTTGGTCGTGAGCACTGGCTGGGACAGGGGAACAGTCTCAGTGGCTGTGAGCACAGACAGTTAAAGTGGAGTGACCTCTGTGGCCAGGAGTGCTTGCAGTGGCTGGGAAACGACTTCTGTGGCCGGGATGGCCTCTGAAACCAGGAGTGCTGGTAGCGACTTGGCACATGTGTCCAGATCCTGACAGAACGAAACCAAACCAGACAGGAAGTCAGGATCCAGACACCTTGTTCCCAACATGAAACAAGACAGACCGAAGAGCACACGACAGGGAAAACAACCGGCACCATGCACTCACACAAAGACAGACAATGAAACACAAGACAGACATGGGACGATGATGCCACGGTCCTGTCAAACAAAAACCCAGTATGACAGAGTGACAGGACCGTGACACTCCATGCTCCAGTTACAATGAAGCCATTTAAAGATGCACATGAGCGGTGATGTGCTGCTTTTATCGGACCATCTCTTATTTTGGGATTTAAAGTATTTTGCAGTGTTTTGCAAATGTTTAAATTATTTAGCTCATTTATTTGTTACATTTGTCAGTTATCCTATTGTAAGACTGCAGTTAGAGTCCATATATTCCTAAGACACCTACTAACATGTTAAGTGATCTTTTAAAGAGTAATGATCTTATGGGTTTTATAAAATATAGATAAAGCATATTAATAAGGCAACAAATTCAAAGAATCCCTGAAGGGCAAAAAACTCAGGCAGTCTGGCTGTTGACAGGGGGTTAAATGAATGAGCTGGACGAGAAGCAGAGGCAGACAAGACAGGCTGGTCAAACTGAAACTGATCTGCAAGCCAACAGACAAGAGCTTGAACCTCAATCGGCAACCAGGCAATCAGGACAGGCAGACAGAGTCAAATTGCATCCAGGGAGGAAAGTAGGTAGGGAGAGCAGCCCGAGCACAAGGACCAGGAGAGACTGATGGGAGGGTCTCTCTGCCAATGTGGTCTAGCGCTAACCTGGCGGAGACAACCAGGAAACTAGGGACTGGACAAATGACTAAAAGTAGACCAACAGAAATTTGGTACACAGATGTAGAGCGCCAAACCAAACACTTTGACAGGGCCTGTGAAGCTCAGTTGTAAAGACTCTGGCTGCCACCCCTGGAGTTCGCAAGTTTGGATACCAGGGCATGCTGAGTGACTCTTGTCAGGTCTCCAAAGCAACCAAATTGGCCCGGTTGCTAGGGAGGGTAGAGTCACACGGGGTAACATCCTTGTGAATGCTATAATGTGGTTCGCTCTCAGTGTGGCACGTGAAGAGTTGTGCGTAGATTGCTGCGATGGATGGAGTGGGCCTCCACATGCGCTATATCTCAGTGGTAACACGCTCAACGAGCCACGTGATAAGATGCACTGGTTGATGGTCTCGGATGCGGAGGTAATGAGATTCATCCTCCGCCACCCGGATACTCGAAACCATGATCAGCAATGCAGCGATTGGCTGGCGACACGACAGACCAATGTAATGATGTAATAAACTTGAGTAAAAATATGAATATAATATAAATCATTATATAGAATTATTTAAGGGTTTTGTTATTTGTATTAAATAACATAATGAATATATATACATAAAATGTATAGGCCTATACAGTATTTAAATTTAAATTACTTGATATTTCAGTATAGATTCATTTATAGAGGGCTGTCAACATTAATGTTAATCCTGGCCAAGAAGAAAGTAATCTTAAAAAGGATGACTCAGGGAGAAGTAGAGGGGACATTGTGTTAATTCTAGAGGTGAAGAGGTCCTCTTCTGCCCTTTAAAATCTCACCCAGATTTGTTTCAAGTGGGAGGAGCCCTAGCACTAAAATGGGGAAAGCCCTGGTGAAAGCCCTGTGTCCCTCAGTTGGTACTCCTCAGGGGCTAAACACGTTTTGTTTTAGAGCCTCTCGTCTAGAAGGACCGGGGCGGGGCTGAATGGCCGATGGCCCCTCCCCCTGAGTGAGGTGCCCACACCCAGGTCCTTCAACAGATTAGCCTACTGCGCCTGTAACACTGCCATAGTGTGCAGGGCAACATCAGCCTGACCTGCTGCCTGATAAGCTTTCCCCACAAGCGTGGAGTTGGTCCTGCACAGCTTTGTGTGGAGCGTAGGTCTCTTTAGCGATGAAGCCGAGCCAGGCGAGAGAAAACCTGCAGGTGGGTTACCGGCAGCATCACCGAATACCCCCGAGCTTCAGCACCCACGATAGTTGAATACACCAACGTCAAGGGCACGAAGACACGGGAAGTATAAAGTTTCCTCCATAAAGAAAATACTTGTTATGGACGTTATATAAGAAAGGAAGGGACTGATATAGAGTTCCCTTTCCTCTTTTATTTATGTAATTATTTTAGCCACCAGGCAGAAATTTGTCTTCTAGTTTGGTGCGTTTTGGGGAGGGTCTCTTGTTCGTGTGGCCAGTCTAGCTAGTAGTCTGTAATCACCTCGAGTAATTTCTGAGCCGCTTTATTATTGTGCGTGGAATGTACAGAGGTTCAGCGCCCCGCCCCCCTCGTGAACCGAAGAGGCACCGAAGCACGCTTCGAGATCACGGGAAGGACCAGCAGGGTCTGGGGAGAGAGCGAGGGAAAGGGATGAACCCGTCTCTCGCTCCTCAGCCAGATCCATGCGAGAGCCCCACCGATGAAATGTGGGCGCTAACTCCTGGATTTAAGCGAGGCAAGTGTGAAGCATTTTGCCCGAAAGCAGATCGCAATGCTCGCACCCGCCCCGCTCCAAGACGAGAGCAGCATGCTCTTCCCCCAAACAAATGAAGCAAAACTGATGTGTGTCCCTCTCGGTCATAGAGCGGAGGCAGGGGCATAGTTTGCCTCGACTTTCTGTCATATTTTCCCTTTTTTTTCTCTCTTTTTTGAAAGTCAGAAAGAGAAAGAAGAAAAGGTTCACTGTGCACTGCCTAATAGAATCTATCTCCTAACAGAGGAAAGAAAGTTTGACAGGCTTGTGAAACACACAGCATATAATGGCTCTTGAAAAAAAAAGGATCTGACGAAACACTGGTGACTGGTGGTATTATAGCCTGGCCACAGGTGCATCTAATGATTTCACCAGCCGAGGCTATAAATTCCGGTCAATGTTCATTGATGTGTTACACACATATTCACAGCTGGTCTCAATGCAGGATTGTTCCCAAAGCGCTTTCCTTAGCGCAGTATCCTAGTGATGCTTTTTGTAAAGGGAACATTTATTCAGTACTAAAAGCACACTTTCTTGCAAGATATTGCTTAAAAATAATGTAAATGTTATTGATATGCTTTTATTCATTATAAATATTATTATTACTACTACATTAAATATAAAATTTTGTTATAAAGTAGTAATATATTTCTGTCGTAATTCTTTCAATTTCACTCAATTTAACATTTTAGTTTTTGACGACAGTTTCTCACCTCCGGATATGCAGTTCACAGGTATGGCCTGCAAATTAATTATCTAAATATATAGCCTGCATGTGCTGCACGCTTCACAGGAAATGACTGCATGATTCTCATGATGCTATTTTTTTTTCAGTCTGTGAGTGGCAAGCTTCACATATTCACTTTGAAGAGCACAGCACACAATATATTTATTTTATTAAATCTCAGCCTTTTTGTGGTTTAATCATCACACTCGGACATCATGATTTTAATATAATAGTGCAAATATACATTAATTTCATCCTAAATATGTCAAATTCCATGATATTCTGCATTCTTTAGTTACTTCTGTTTTAATTACAGGATTCCATGATATTGTCCGTGTTTTCCGCATCGTGGAAATCATGGTGTCTTGGTCTGCTTTGTCGCGTGGCTCTATTAATGAAGAGGCGCATGTCAAGGCTATGGTGTAGGTTTGTCGCAAAAGTAGAAATGGGTCTGTATAGCAATGCAATGAAGCGGTTATTTAAAAAAAAAAAGTCTCTCCCTTTTCTCCCCAATTTGGAATTCCTAATTCCCAGTGTGCTCTAAGTCTAGTTGAGCACGTTACCGCGGAGACATAGCAAGTGTGGAGGCTTTCCGCTATTCGCCACGGCATCTACGCACAACTCACCACATGCACCACCGAGAGCGAGAACCACATTATAGCGTCCACGAGGAGGTTACCCACACGTGACTCTACCCAGCATTGCAACCGGGCAAAATTGGTCACTCAGTATGCCCTGAATTAAAACTCGCGACTCCATGGGTGGTTGTCAGCTTCTTTACTCGCTGAGCTTCCCAGGCCCCCAATGAAGTCGGTATTAAATCAAAGATTACTATCATTAAAAATCTTCTTCCCTTTAGGTTTTTCAGGACTGTGGATGAGCGCTTTTTGCGTCGTCCAGGTTTTGTGTTGAAGTATCTGCAAAATCACGCGGGCCAGCGCTTCAGACTTCAGCCAAGAAGAGAGCACAGACCAAAACAGCTGCTGAAACTCAGAGACTCGTCCTCATCCAGTCAGCAGTCTAACAGAGACAAGAGCTCTTCCACAGCTGCCAGAGAACACAGTGAACATACCAGCACAGGTGAGTCACAGTGGGTTTGTATGTGTTTTCAGAAGTTTGTTGGCATATATAGTATTCATTCATTTATGTAAAACTTGTTCAGAAATTTCAATTTCTAGAGCTTTTCTGTTTGCAGAGGACTTTGACCTCATTCCACATTTTAACATTGTGTGATTGTCATGGACAAGCATTAAAACTCCTTGACCATAAAATATCATGATGATGCTGCGCTGAAAAGCGATTCGTGTTCCCTTGTTTACGCTCTATAGCCGAAGGGGACACGCATCAGTTTTGCTCTATTTGTTTGGGGGAAGAGCACGCTACTCTCGAGTTGGAGCGAGGCGGGTGTGAGCATTGCGATCTGCTTTTGGGCAAAGTGCTTAGGTCTCGTCTCGCTTGTTTCCGGGAGCCAGCACCCACGCTTCGTTCGTGGGGCTCTCGCATTTGAGCTGAGGAGCGAGAGACGGGTTCTTTCCCTTCTCTCGCTCTCTCTCCAGACCCAGCTAGTCCTTCCCATGTTCTCGAAGTGCGTTCCAACGCTTCATTGGTTCATGGTGTGGACCTTGAATCTCTGCCCGCCTCCGAGCTATCTGTCCGCAATATAAAAATATATGGAGGAATTGCTCCATGTGGTACTCGGGCTGTGGCCAGACTCCAGTTGGACTGGCCGCGCCAAAGAGAGACCCCCCTTCCCTCCAAGTTTTGGGATAGATTTTTTGTCCAGTGTACAGGGGAAGGGTACACCTCATCAGTCCCTTCCCTTCTTTGATAATCTCCATGAGGAGCTTTCTCGCTCATGGAGGAACCCGTAATCTTCCCGTGTTCACGTACCCTCGATGTCTTTATATTCGACTATCGTGGGTGCTGAGGCACGGGCATATTCAGTGATGCCGCTGGTCAAAGAGATGCTTGCGGGCTATTTCTCGCCGGGCTCGGCATCATCTCTTAAAAAGCCCTCTCTTCCCTCAAAGCCTTGTAGGGTTACCTCCGCTTTAGTGGGAAGGGCTTATCAAGCAGCAGGTCAGGCTGGTGTTGCTCTACAGACTATGGCTATATTACAGGCGTACCAGGCTGACCTGCTGGACGGCCTGAGTGTAGGTGCTGCGCCCGATGAGCAAGCTTTTTCTGAGCTTCATCGAGCCACAGATCTTTCTCTCCAGCAGCCTGTGCTATTGGTCTATGTCTGCTTTGGTCAGCACGGAGAGGCACCTTTGGCTCAACCTCGATCTTATGATGCACTTCTTCGATTAGAAGTTTTGCCACAACACAGGAAGTTCCCGAGGTTCGCTTTCGGGTGCAAAGCTTTCCAGTCTCGGGTTCTTCCATTCGGCCTAGCCCTCTTAACCCACACATTCATAAATTCAGGATGTAGCGCCGGCTCCTTTGTGACTACCGAGGCATCTGCATTTTGAATTATATAGACGACTGGCACAGTTCCAGTGACTGGCAGTTCAGCACAGGGATACCGTCTTAGCTCATCTAGTTTCTCTACGGTTGAGGCTCAATGCCAAGAAAAGCGTCCTCTCTCTCCCACTCAGAATGCTGTTAATCGGGTATGGAGTTCGATCACAATGTGGGCACAACTGTGAATCGAGTCCATTCAGAATACCCTGAGCAAAATCAGGCTAGGTCAAGTTTGTACTAGGACTCAGGCGACTGCGTCCTCGGTAATCCCTCTGGACCGACTGCACATGAGACTGTTTTTGTTGTGACTTAAAGCCAGGGGATTTCTTCCAAGGGCCAAATCTCCTAGGCTTTTATAAGGGTTATATGCCGCGGGCTTTGTTCCTTTTTATGTGGTTCAGTCCCCGGTTTCTTACCTTGGGTCCCTAGGTGCGTCTTGTTGTTGCAGGCTGATAACAACAGACTCCCTGATGAGCCACATGTCCTTGTAATCACCCACCCCCGGGTGGCTGAATGTGGTGGCGCACAGATTGCCCAGAATGCACCTGTATGCATTTCCCTCTAATAAAGCTCATATTGGAGAACCAGCTAGAACTGTTAGCAGGCCCCACCACTCTCAGGGTCTTAAGTGGCCGCCATTTTGGCCTGCCACACCTTGGTGGATGGGTGCCGTTGGGGAGACATCCTCGCTCGCTTCATTCGTGGAGCTAGGCAACCTAGGCCTCCTGCCAGTACCAGGACCTCTTCATGGGACTTAGTCCTGGAGGGTCTGGTTGAGACCTCCTTTAAACCTCTAGAGTCAGCGTCTGACAGACTTCTGACTCTCAAGATGTTTTTTCTTATGGAGATTACCTCTCTAAAGAGAATTGGGGACCTACAGGCTCTGTCTGTCTTGCCAGCCTGTTTAGAGTTTGCCCAAGGAATGACCAAATTAAATTTGCACCCTCATCCTGACTACCTGCCTAAGGTACCTTTCTCGACCTTACATCCGGTCACTCTCGAAGCCTTCTGCTCCCCGCCGTTTGTAACTCAGGAAAGACTTCACAGACTTCCAGCCTGTGCCCTTCAGACTTATGTCCACCGCACTAGCCAGTGGAGTAAGTCAGGGCAACAATTCTTTGCCATGGGGGCCACAACAGGAGGGCACCCGCCACCAAGCAGACTATGTCGCATTGGGTGAGGGACGCTATTGCCCTGGCCTACGAGGCACGTGGTCAAGCTTCGCCAGTAGGTATAAGGGCTCACTCTACCAAAGGGCTCGCCTCCTCTAAGCCTTGGCCAAAGGGGTCCGTCTGCAGCATGTCTGTAATGGTCCACCCTGCACACATTCATTAGACATGAGTCGACATCACAAGCCCATGTCTGAGCCCTCTCACGCTATTTTGAGCACACTGCACAACCGCGGGGGGGTCCGGACAGCCACAGTGCGGCGCCGTGGGTATTCTCGTTCCCAAAGCGCTCTTCAGAGTAGCATCATAGTGAAGCTTTTTGTAAAGGGAACGTCTCGGGTTACGTGTGTAACCCTTGTTCCCTGAAAAAAGCGGAACGAGATGCTGCGCTTTTCTGCCACACTGGGATGCCCCGGAACCGCTCTTCAGACGAAATACCTGATGATGCACCGGTGAAGCATCTATTTATAGCCACTGTTCCAGGTGCATCCAATGATTACATAGGCTGAGGCTATAAATACCGGTCAATGTTCATTGACGTGTTGCATACATATTCACAGCTGGTCACAACTGAGACATGTTCCCAATGCGCTCTTCAGCGCAGCATCTCATTCCGCTTTTTTCAGGGAACAAGGGTTAACACACGTAACCCCGAGACGATTTCATACAAAGGTGTACACTACAGTCTTCAAAGACAAAGGACAACTAAAGTGTCAGTTTTTGCAGATAATGTCATTATTCTTGCAATCAATTCTGACCACGGTGTTACAAAGTGAAGACATAGAATTAGCATTTTTCTACCAATAATTTATTTCAAACATAACAATTTTATAACTAAAAGTAAATGCATAATAAGGTCAAGAAAATGAACATCAAGAAACAGAAATTAACTGCAAAAGTATAAAACAGAAAAAAAAATCTGTCACGGTTACTGCTGTAACCTCCGTTCCTTAAGGGAGGGAATGAGACGTTGTGTCAAATGAAGTGACACGAGGGGTCTTCCTTGGGAGCCTCACGTACCTCTTAACTTGTCAAAAGGCCAATGAGAAATTGGCAGACAGAATTTGCATATCCCGCCCCCAGACATACGGGTAATAAAGGGAAGCGGGCGTGTGTCTGTTAATCAGGTTTTTGCACTGAGGAGCCAAGAATATGTTACGGCCGTTTACAGTGGAAGATCTAACCCTCCCTCAGGGAACAGAGGTTACAACAGTAACCGTGTTGTTCCCCTTCTGTCACTCACTCAACGTTGTGTCGAATTCAAAAGTGCCATTCACTAGCCCGTTACATGAAGTGCACAGGTGCAAGCAAGCTGCTCCGTGCTAGAAGCAACTGTATCGGCTGCACGTAACCGTCCCCAATGCCCCCAGAAAAGGTGTCATTAACAGAACTTAGGTTCCAAGCACCCCTGAGGGGGGAACAGGTGCTACATGACCAGCATGGGAGCAAGCCCGGCAGCCGCAGCCTTTTCTCTCTCTATGTCTCTTGTATAGAGTTTAAAGTGGCTGGGGCCATCTTAACGCTATGAAATGCGTTGGAGAAGGTGGTCTTTCCCAATCCTATTCTTTCAAGGGAAAAAGACCCTGTGGAGGCCACATCCTGCCCAGACTAAGGGGAGTTGATATGTGGCTAATACACCACGTGGGAGGGGACCTACGGACTCGCGAGGGGGCAGGCACAGTCTGGGTCTGGTAAGCCAGAGAGATGGCGTCAACGACCCAGTGAGCTAACCTCTGTTTGGAGATGGCATTCCCTTTCCACCATCCGCCAAAGCAGACAAAGAGCTGCTCAGAACACCTAAAGCTCTGTGTGCGGTCCAAATAGATATGCAAAGCACATACAGGACACAGCAACGAAAAGTCTGGGTCTGCCTCCTCCCGGAGCAGTGCTTGCATGTTCATGGCCTGAACCTTGAAGGGGGTCATAGGAACCTTGGGCACATAGCCCGGTCATGGTCTCAGGATAACGTGAGTATTTGCCGGACCGAACTCCAGGCAGGTGTCGCTGACAGAGAACGCTTGCAGGTCCCCAGCCCTCTTGATGGAAGCTAGCACTATCAGGAGGGCTGTCTTCAAGGAAAGGGCCTTGAACTCAACTGAGTCAAACAGCTCTAAGTGTGGTCTCTGAAGGCCCGAAAGGACCACTTAGAGATCCCAGTAAGGGAACTGGCTTGGCCGGGGAGGATTCAGTCTCCGGGCGCCTCTAAGGAACCTGATAATCAAGTAGTGCTTACCCATGGACTTGCCGTCCACTGTGTCGTGATGGGCCGTGATAGCAGCTACATACACCTTCAAGGTGCCTCACTTGTAGGAATGAGAGCACTGCCTGGTGGAGGGAGCTCCGGCTTGGTTGATCGTGTCTACCACTGCAAGTGTAAGGTCATTCTGATCTTCCGCGTCCCATCCAGGGACCAGATGTGGAGGTTCCAGAGATTTGGGCGCAGGTGCCAGAGGGTGCCCTGTCCCTCAGAAAGAAGGTCCTTCCTTTAGGGGAATTTTCCAGGGAGGTTCTGTCGCGAGCAGCGTGAGATACGAGAACCAAGTCCGAGTGGGCCAATGAGGAGCCACTTGCCGTGACTTGTTCCTTGTCCTCCCTGATCTTGCAAAGCACCAGTGCAAGAAGGCTCACTGGGGGAATGCAAGGTACAAATCGTCAAGCTGTGTGGGCTGTGGGGAGGACGGAGGGTTCCAGTCCAAGCCCATGCTCACCGCAGTCCGGGTAAGCATGTCAGCCATCTGCGCATTGGCCTCAGAATGGGTGGTCTGACCCGAAGGCAGCCCAGTCAAGTCCTCTGTGTCAGACTCCTGGACACTCTCAGATGCAGCGGCGATGTCCTCATCCAATTTCGTGGGCTCATGGGAGAATGCCGGCTGGCTGCGAGGCGAGCCACACTCATCCCCAGCCTGGACGGAAGCAAGCGTCGTGTAGGGTGGTTCGTAGGGATTTACTCAGTGAAACCAAGCCCATTGTCATCCCCAAGTTGCCTTCATCACCAGCCGGGTCATCCTCAATCCCGTGGGAAGAAGGAGCGACGCGGGGGGCGGCTGAAGTGGCATTCACCTTAAGAAAGGAGATCTGCGACCGCAACGCTGCCAAGGTCATGTTCTTGCAATGAGTACATGAGCCATCCACAAACGCCACCTCTGTGTGTTCACTGCCCAGGCACACGAGGCCAGCGTCTGTGACCATTGGTCTTGGAGAGATATCGACCGCATCCAGGAACTACACAGAGGTGGAAAGGCATCTTTAAAAACACGCATCCTGAAAAGTACTTAAGATGTTTTAGGGTCTTTTTTTTCCTGCATTGTGGCTGATTTAATTGATTGTATTTGATAGATCAAAATATTGCTCTGTTTTTTGGTCTTTCCCATTCATTACAGCAGTGGTTGATCAATTTTGACATCAAATATCAAAAGTGTAGTTTATTTATTTAATTTTATGAGCACTTAGACTAATCCGAAAAAGCCCAATTATTTTGTGTGTTCAGATGGATTTCTGTAAAAAATGACAGAGTACCATTTGGAATGCCCAAATCCTAATGCGCTCTAAGTACTCGTGGTGACATTGTGACTCACCTCAATCTGGGTGGCGGACGACGAATATCAGTTGCCTTCACGTCTGAGACTGTCAATCCACGCATCTTATCACTTGGCTTATTGAGCACATTACCTCAGAGAGCTAGCACGTGTGGAGGCTTCATGCTATTCTCCGCAACATCCACGCAAATGTGCCCCACCGAGAGCGAGAACCACATTACAGTTGGTGTTTTTTTTCTTCCTCTATTGCGGCCTAGCATGACATAAATGAACTCAGGGCAATTATGCTTGCCATAAGAGCTTTTGATAGTGATGTATCTGATACTGTATATTTTACTTTACACAACATCACAAACTGCATTAGCTATATTATATAGTACATGCAAAACTTACACATGTTTAGCTGGTAAATGTCTTAACATTTATGTGTGACGTTTGCATAAAGATAGACAGCTGAAGCATGTAAACACTGATGATAAATTTTCATTGTCCATGATTCATTCTTTTTTTTATATAGAAATTTTGCAGAAAGAAGACCAAATTGGGAGCTATCGAAAGTAATGATGGGATTAGTTGAATTTGCATGAATTCTTGTGACCACAAGATGAAAATGACTCATTTCTTAGGAAATAACTGATACACAGACCAGCAGGCTGAGGAAAATCCAGAAAATGGAGATTAGGCTCCATTACATTTCATTAAATGTGTTGTGAAATGAATCGGCCACACAAGATGTTGAAGTGGAATTCGAATGGGAATGACAGGAAGAGGAATTTTGACAGGAAGAGCCATGGTTGCGAGTCATTAAGGCTGCGACTCATACCTTTTAGAGCTCATAAACTGAAAATATCATCATGAGCATTATGTGCTCTATTTGTAACAGATGACTATGCAGGGTTGGGGAGTAACAGAATACATGTAATGGGAATACCTATTTAAAATTCAAAATATAAGTGACTATAAGATTCATTTGGAACTCACATTTTAGGTGATTTTTATTGAAAATGCTGTTTGAAGCGATCTTACAGAATGGCTATCACAGAATGGCTCAGAGTACAGTCGTTCGCCCTTCAAAATGCCCTTTGGAGGCTGATTTATCCTGATTGAAACGCAGGATATTTCATGTAGCGACCTACTTTTTCAGAGGTAAGAAGCTTCTGTCAATAACACACAGAAACTGAAACAGATTAACTCCAAAATAAAAGCTTCTGCCAAAATAAAAGTATCGAAATTGGTATAGAGAATTATAATATTTTACTGGTATTGGTACCGACTACTGAAGTTTTGGTATCGTAACAACCATAGTTGTGTATATGTTGGTTAAATGATTTGGGTAATTCTTTCTAAAAAAAATTACTATTATTAAAAACTACACTTACAGCAGTTATATGCGTATCTGTGAATTTCATTTCATTTGAATTCTTCTTACTAAATCTAATTCTATTTAGAATTCAGCATTCTGTTTGCTACGTCAAATGTTCAAATGCAGGAATTTAAAAGGCATTCTTTATTCAGTTCTAAATAGTGAAGAACCCTGAAATGTACTTTTGAGTAGGTGTATGTGAAATACACGTGTGCATGTATGCTTGCGCTGTAGACGTGCACATGTCTGTTTTTGAGTTGGCTACAAATCAGATGTGTTGTGTTGTGAAGCTTTTGCCTCCCCCTCCATCTCACATGCAGTTTTGTGCCTGTGAGATATGCAGCGATGATGGTGACTCACTGCGTGTGTGTGCACTTACAAAGTATGTGTGTGTGTGAGAGAGCTGAATGTGTTCTTGTGGGTATGTGTGAGAGAGAGAAAGAGAGAAAGATGGGCTGTGTTTATATGCATTTAAACATACAGCACACAGCCAGTATATAACACAAAAGCCCAAATGTTGTGAGGCAGATTTTCCAAATCACACCTCACGGAGTGTCTTAAAGAAACTTCTCTCTTTCTCGTGCGCTCTCTCTCATCTCTTTTACTCTTTTTCTTTCCCTTTTTACAGACATTCCTCAGCCCTCCTCTGCAGACAGACCATCACTGTCATTCACTGTAAGTAACTCCTCCCTCTTTAAAACCTTTTGAATCCCCCTTAAAAAATGTGCCGGGTTCAATACAAGTTAAATGAGTAGTTTCCCCAAACATGAAAATTCTGTCATTATTTACTCAACATCTTATCATTTCAAACCCATATGCTGTTATTTTTCTGGAAGAGACATTTCTGAAGAATCTTTATGCAGCTGTTTTCCACATAACATCAGTTATGTGAAAAAACAATGACAAAAGGAACGAAAATCAAGCTCCAAAAAGAACCCCGAACATTCCTTAAAGAATTATCAAGTCCATATGTTATTTAACAAGGGCAATGAGGATTTGTGTAATGTCACATTCGTGGGTTACAGCAGAAGAGACAATATTTTCAGAAAATTCTTAGTAGAATTTGAATTACTAATATTACATCATAATATTTTGTTGTACTCCACATATTGCACGCAACCCTGTTAATCAGGGTAGCAGGACTGAAAAATGGCAAACCTTAGTGAAAAAAAAACAGCTCATGTATTATTTAGTTGGACCTCCTGAGCATGACAATCAATTAAGCACCTCTTTTCACTGAATATTTGTTGAAAATAATTTCAAGTTCTATTTAGTTGCTGTTTTAATGTAAAGTATGCGGTGTGTTTTTTTCTGGGGACCCCTGCAGGTGCCACAAGAAGGTCAAGCCTGCAGCAGCAGAGACGCTTTCTCATCTGTGACACATGCTGCAGCCAGAAACAGAGCCATACAGAGAAAACGGGAGCAGATAGAGGAGGTAAATGTGTGCGTGTGTATGTACTTATAGTACACTTATAGTTTGATGACAAGTTTGATTATAGTTTGATCTACCTAGAAGTGAGCTATATCGGGTGGGGGGTTAATTTAGAGGTTCCAATTCACTTGTATGTTTTTGAACTGAGGGGAAAGCAGAGCCCCGGAGGAAACCCATGCAAATATGGGGAGAACATGCAAACTCCACACAGTCCTCAGCCTTGGGTTCCAGACTTGAAGCAGGGACCTTTTTGCTGTGAGGAGACAGTGCCACTCTCATGACATGCCTTTTATGTGCAGTTTACTGTTCAAAAATCAGTCATATGTGTATACTGTAAATACACTCTTGTTTCGTTCACTCATTGTCAGTTCTTGTTCTTATGTTAATCTGTAGTGTTTATGTATATATGTAGTTTGTTTGTATTATTCTTTCTTACCATTAAAAAAACTGCGATTTGATCCTAAGCCTCTCTTCATCGTGATGTTTTGGGTGTGAATAACATCACTGTGTATCATAAGTAGTTTGTCAAACATGCTGGAGTATCTTGTTAACTTACTACTATCTGCCTCAAACAAAGTTTTTAAATGTCTTTAAAATAAATCGGCTTTTTCATAAAGCCTATATTTATTTCTTTTCATAACGTAATACATTCAGTCTTAATTGATCTATCCTAATACATTTCTTAAGAAAAGAACCTAAATAATTTTTTTTGGGGGGAAATAAATATAAGTTTTATTATTATTCTAATTATAATTATAAAAAAATTTTAAGCAACGTTTAATTAAATTACCTGGTATGGACAAACAGTATTCATTTTATTTGTTCAGGTAGTGAAAAAGGCCTTACATTTGTACTCTCTCAGTACTACATACCGTACTGCAGAAACACTAGTAGTGTAGTAGTATCCTATTCAGAACACACACACACACACACACACACACACACACACACACACATACACACACACACACACACACACACAATCTCTATGGTTACCACAAATAAGGCGGTAGGTGCTATTTTGAAGAGATCTGGTAACAGCAGCTCCAACACACACACCCAGGCACACAGCAGTAATGATTTTTTCACAGATCTATACTTCTTCAACACACAAATAAACATAAATTGAGTTATGATTGTAGAAATGCACAAGATGAAGGATTATTTTATAATTTTTCTGTTAACCATAAAAACATTCACATTGATGTGTATTGGCTTATGTAAGCATGTATGTAATGCTTTTATGTAACCGTGACCAAACACTCAATGAGGCAAAACCAAATGAAAATAAATCACTCAAAATATAACTTGATTTTCTGAAGAAAATGTGAGTGTTGCTCGACCCAGCACCATGATGTTTTGCTAAGATTTGAAGATTTGCTAAGGTTTTCAAAGTGGTTTTAGTGCATTGTGGTTGAAAGGGCATTTTGGGTGGTTGCTAGCTGGTTACAAGGGTGTTCTTGATAGTTGCTTACTGATCCAAATAAAAATATATGGGTTGGGTCCCTCCGTCAATGTAAGTCTATGGGATCAGTTAGAAAAAGCTCCTTAAGGTTTCTCACCCACACCTCTCATATCACTTCTGAAAATATGGATTTAAATACTGAAGTCTAATGGATAACATCTCGGTTACATATGTAACCTGATGGAGGGAACGAGACGGCGTGTCTTGAGCGCCGAAAGATGCCTCTGATCTATGAAAAAAGGCCAATGAGAGTTGGCGAACAGTATTTGCATACCCCGCCCCCGGACATACGGGTATAAAGGTGAGGGAAATACGCTCGTTCATTCAGGATTTTTCTGAGGAGCCGGGAGTGTTCCGGGCACCTCAGCGGTTCGGCTCAGCGTCGTGGCCGGGAAGACATCTTCCCTCCTTCAGGGAACGGAGGTTAAATACGTAACCAAGATGTTCCCCGTCTGTCGCTCACTTCGACGTTGTGTCGAAGAAGCGACACTAGGGGTCCACTTCAAGAGCCGTGTACGTGTACTGCTGACACAGAAGCGGGCAGGTATCCTACTTGCACAAGCGACCAACTGTGTTCAGGCTGCAGGACCAATGCCCCAAAAAAGTCGTCAGAATCCTTTTGGTTACTCTAGGGGGGGAACAAGGTGACACTCCCAACTAGGGAACGGGCCAAGCCTGGTTGGGCCTCTTTTCTCTCTATGTATTCTCGGCATAGAGCAAGAGCAGCCGGGGCCCTTACCGCATCGAGGGAAGGGGGTCTTACCCGAATTCCTATTCTTTCAGGGGGAAAAGACCCTGTGGAGGCCACACCCACCCGAAAGGGGAGGTAGAGGTGGCAAAATACATCACATGGGCTCTTGCACATGTGGGAAGAATGGCGCGGTGGTAGATCCAACCTCAAGGAGTTGCTACAACACGGCGACCGGAGGGCAGCGAAGGACTGCCTAAGGGAGACGCGGGTCAGCTCGTAAGGTGACCGTACTGCGAGTCCGCGTAGGAGGCCTAACCTGTGGAGCACCTATTCCATTAGGGGTAGCCTGGGGTACCCGTAGTGGATTGGGTCAGCAAGTTCCTCCGCTGAACTGTTGCGGACCCAAAAGGGCTAGGGAGGAATCGACCAGGAGCCTAAAATGGGTCCCCTGGGAAGAAGGCGCACTGTTCTACCTCGACAGAGGGAAAGAGCGCTGGACGCAAGCGATTCACTCAGTCAGATCGTGTACGTGTACCGAGTTCTACAGGCTCGGACCTGAGAAAACACGGGACGAGACTGACTCAACCCTGAGATTGTAAGATCTCGCAAAGGTGTTAGGTGTTGCCCAGCCCGCAGCTCTGCAAATGTCTGCTAGGGAGGTGCCCCTAGCCGAAGGGAGGTGCCCCTAGCCAGTGCCCAGAGGACGCCGCACTCCTGGTGGAGTGGGCTCTGACCCGCTTTTAGGGCGGGGGGGGCACGGCCTGGGTGTGATAAGCCAACTGAATGGCGTCCATTACCCAGTGGATAGCCTCTGTTTGGAGACAGCATTCCCTTTCTGCTGTCACCCAAAGCAGACAAAGAGCTGCTCAGAGCGTCTGAAGCTCTGGGTGCGTTCCAGGTAGGCACGCAAAAGCACGTACCGGACACAGTAATGAGAGGGCTGGGTCTGCCTCCTCCCGGGCCAGCGCTTGCAGGTTCACTACCTGATCTTCTGAAGGGCGTGGTAGCAACCTTGGGCACATAGCCCAGTCGAGATCTTAGGATCACATATGTGTCTGCCGGACCGAACTCCAGGCAAGTGTCGTTAGTAGAGAACGCTTGCAGGTCCCCTACCCTCTTGATGGAAGTGAGCGTGATAAGCAGGGCCTTTTGGCCGGGAGGGATTTAGCCTCCGGGCACCTCTTAGGAACCTGACGATTAAGTCGTGCTTACCAAGGGACATGCCGTCTATTGGGTCGTGGTGAGCCGCGCTAGCGTACCTCTGACCTAACTGCGCACCTCTGTGGGTCTTCTGCCCAGGAAGAGCACCAATTCACGAACAGACGCCATTTCAGGGTGTAGAGTTGCCTGGTAGAAGGGGCTCTGGCTTGCTTGATCGTGGCTACGACCGTGGTGGTAGACCAGCTAGATCTTCCGCGTCCCATCCAGGGACTAGACATGGAGGTTCCAGAGGTCTGGATGCGGATACAAGAGCGTGCCCCGTCCCCGAGAAAGAAGGTCTTTCCTCAGGGGAATTCGCCAGGGAGGGGCTGTAGCCTCAAGAGTGACTTGATCCTCGTCCTCCCTGACCTTGCACAGCACCTGTGCAAGAAGGCTCACAGGGGGAAATGCGCAGCCCCACTGGCCAGCTGTGCGCCAGTGCATCTGCCCCGAGGGGAGCCTCTGAGTGGGCATACCAGAGCGGGCAGTGGGTGGTCTCTCGGGAGGCAAACAGGTCTACCTGGGCCTTGCCGAACCGTCCCCAGATCAGCTGAACCGAGTGGGGGTGAAGCCTCCACTCTCCACCAGGCAAGCGTTGTCGTGACAGTGCGTCCGTTATCACATTGAGGTTGCCAGGGATGTGAGTGACTTGAGTCGCTGCTGGCTCCAATGGAGGAGACGACGGGCGAGTTGTGAAACGTGGCGGGAGTGTACACCACCTTGGCGATTTATGTAAGCCACCGCAGTGGTGCTGTCCTTTTACCTGACCAGGATATGTTCGTCTCAAACTAACGGGAGAAACTTCCGCAGGGCCAGAAGGACAATCAGCAATTCGAGGCAGTTGATGTGCCAACGCAGCTGGGCTGCGGCTGCGTGCCCGTTGCATACAGCGCCCCAACCCGATCTGGAGGCATCGGTTGTGACCAGGATGCGTCGGGATACCTGCTGTAAGGGTACTCCAGCCCGTAAGAAACAGAGGTCTGTCCAGGGTTTGGATGTTTGGCGGCAGGCGGGGGTGATTATCATACAATTGTCATACAATGTGCCATGCTCGTCTCGGGACTCGAGTCTGAAGCCAGTGCTGAAGCGGTCTCATATGCATCAACCCCAGCGGCGCGTCCGCCGCGGAGGATGCCATATGCCCCAGGAGCTGTGCCCGGCCTGAAAGTGGCGAGGCACCTCAACACTGACTGTGCACGCTCGTTGAGAAGACATGCAAACATTGAGACTGAGTCAAACTCCATGCTGAGAAAAGAGATGCTCTGAACGTAAGTTTACTCTTTTCCCAATTGACCTGAAGCCCCAAACGTCTGAGGTGCTTGAGCACCAGGTCTCTGCGAGTGCATAGGTACTTGAGTATGCGGATGCCAGCTTCTCGGAGCGGGGCAAGAGCTGCCTCTGCAACTTCCGTGAGGACGCGAGGGGACAGAGACACGCCGAAGGGGAGGACTTGTACTGATACGCCTGGCCATTGAACACAAGCCGCAGAAAGGGGTGGTGTCGAGGCAAAATTGAGACGTGGGAGTACGCGTCCTTCAGGTCTACTGCTGTGGACCAATCTAGATGCCGGACGCAGGTTAAGCGTGAGCATTTTGAACGGGAGTTTGTGCAACGCTTGGTTGAGAACTCGCAAGTCCAAGATCAGTCATAAGCCGCCGACAATACGAGCATATGGGACGCTCTAGGCGGTACTGGATTAATGCAGTCAAGATGGTGGTGGTGTGTGTTTCCGGTAAGAGAAACAAGAGATGGAATCCCAGTTAACTTATTTATTCAAGGGAGTTTGTATATGTTACTTCACATGTATGTGGTCTATAATAAACAAAATAGAAACAAAGAAAACAGTTGTCATTATATCAGTAAATAATACAAACATTCAGTTATTAAGTAATATATAAATTAACATACATGAGTTAACTGCGTGCTGATTATAATAAAATAATAAAGTAAACAAATGACACGCAGATTGCACGATCGTTGCGTATTATCAATATTACAGCAGCAGTAAACATACAATGTCATCAAATTCAACATTTTTAAACAAAATGGGTGATCTGTAACTAGGAAGTGAATATAATATCTTATAACCTAATACAATTACAATCAGTTTCAAGCTCAAAGTCTAATATGAAAACGGTTTGGTTTCACTTTGTGATGGCGTTTAAATTGCATTCAATCTACGAACAAATCTCGACATTCAGAACAATAATATCAACACCAAAGGCGAAATATATATGAAAACTCACCCGTAATCATTTACGCACTGCGGAAAAACATATACATACCAGACCAGCCGGCCGGATTTGTAACTAAAATGCCGATTTGCATGTCCAGACCTGTCCAAGCGCTGTATAATAGGAATCACTCAGGGGGCGTGGTTAGGGCTTTCTCACACAGCCGCCCCCAAATGTGTGTAAGGACATTTGGAACAGTGAGGAACCCTGACTAATTGGTAGGCTCAATAGGGTCATCATCAGAGAGTTTAGGGAGTGGGACTATACGGGATACAGGTCTCACATATTTGCGATTGTGTACCTTAACTTCAACTGTTCTAATACGGCCATCAAGTCCAGGAAAAGTATTAGTCACTTTTCCTACTGGCCAACATGCTCGTGGAAGTTGTGGGTCCACTATCAGTACCACCTGGTCTAGACCAATTTCTCCTCCATCCTTTCGCCACTTATGTCTTTCTTGCAGATTCGGAAGATAGTAATGGATGAATCTAGACCAGAAATGGTCAGCAAGTACTTGACTATGTTTCCATCTTCTAGTTCCCAAAAGATTACTTGAATCATAGAGCACTTGTGGAAGTGAAGAATCATGGCGGCCCATTAGGAGGATGCTAGGCGTAACTGGGTCCGGATCCGACACGTCTGAGGACACGTATCCCAAAGGCTTGGCATTTAGGATACCCTCTACCTCAATAAGCACGGTACGCAGTACAGTTTCAGTCACTGTTTGATCATTCAGCACTACCTTTAGGGCTTGCTTTACTGATTTAACTTCCCGTTCCCAGGCTCCCCCGAAATGAGGGGCACTCGGTTGATTAAATCTGAATGAGATCTGTTGTTCTGCCAGTTGTTCCCTTATTTGAGGCACCATGGCTTCATAGGCTGACATCATTTCTTTGTTTCCTCCAACAAAGTTGGTCCCGTTGTCGGAAAGGAGCTCGAATGGTTTCCCTCTTCAAGCTATAAATCTGCGGAGGGACATCAGAAAGGCATCTGTGTCTAGGCTCTCTAAAAGATCAAGATGGAGACAGCGGGTGGTCAGACATTTAAAAACTATTCCCCATCTTTTCTCTGTTCGTCGACCAATCTTCACTGTGAATGGACCAAAGCAGTCCATTCCAGTGGAATAGAATGGGGGTTTTGTATAGACGTAGACGTGCTGGTGGGAGGTCGGCCATTTTGGGTATATTAGGCTTGGCACGCCATTTCTGGCAGTCCATACACATGTATTGATGCTTCTTGATAGCTTCCCTTCCTCTCAGAATCCAGTATCGTCTTCTCAGTTCGGCAAAGACTCTTTCTGGCCCAGGATATAAAAGGAAGGCATCATAGTCCTTTATCAGAAGCTTGGTTAGGTTGTGTTGTGGATCAAGCACAACGGGATGTATTGCATCCAATTGTATATGATTAGCATGTCTGAGTCTCCCTCCAACCCTGATAAGTCCACTGGCTTTATCATACTCAGGTGATAAGGATGCTAATCTGCTGTTGGATGGTAATGGTCGCTCAGATACGAGAGCCTTGAAATCCTCAGGGAAGGAATCTTTCTGAGCCTGTTGTAGAAGTAGCTTCTCTGCTGATATGTAACCCTCTGAATCATCTGTTGAATGCATGGAAGAGGTAGCCGCCCCATGAAGGGATGTCACTGTAGCCTTGAGCAGTTCAGTCCTAAATTGTAAAAGTACTAAATTGGTTGGCATCAGGAAGGGGAATGTCTGAACTAGTGCACGCATGCAGGCAAATGGCTGATTTTTTTAACTCTGCCTCTGGTTCAGGTTCCCCTGATGGCAAAGTGGGCCAACATGAATCTGGCTGATGCAGGAAATGTGGACCATTAATCCAGCAGCAAGGTGGGGCTAAATCCTTCAACGACTGGCCTCTTGTTATAACCTCAGCAGGATTGTTTGCTGAATCAACATACCTCCAAGAATCAATATCGGTAAGTGACTGAATTTCGGCCACTCGTGTTCCCACGAAGACTTTGTATCTGCATGATTCAGATTTAAGCCATTGGAGGACAGTGGATGAGTCTGACCAGAGAATGACATTATTGATGTTCACAGTTAGTTCTGATTGAAGGATATTAGCCACCTGCGCTCCGGTAAGTGCCGCACTCAGTTCCAGCCGAGGGATCGTCATTTGCTTCCGAGGTGCCACTCGGGAACGGGCTAACACAAATGAGATATATACATGTATGCCACTGAGCCATAAGCCCTCTCAGATGCGTCGCAGAATATATGTAAATCCTGATTGAGGATGTCCCCATGGCCCTCAAATGGAGTGTAACACCTTGGGATTGCGATCTGATTCAAACTTTGGAGCTCTTGTTGCCAGTCTTGCCATCTGGTCAACAGGCTGTCAGATGTGATTGTGTCATCCCACCCAAGATTGTTCTTCCACAAATCCTGGACCAGGACTTTGGCTCGGGTAGTAAACGGAATTAGATAACCCAGTGGATCATATTGAGATGCCAAAACTCTGTATACATTACGAAGAGTGGGTTCAAGGCATTCACATTGGCTGGGTTTTTAGTTGAATGAGTCGTTGAGGCAGTTCCACAGTAGTCCAAGTGTACCTTCCAGGAGGTCAGTGCTATTCTGTGATAGCCAGAGTTCACTATTCTGTGATCTTGCTTCAGAGGGAAGATGCTGGATAACCTCGGATCTGTTGCTGGCCCACTGACAGAGATCAAACCCACCGGTGAGCAAAAGTTGCCGTAAGTCGTCTACTAATGCTCTAGCTTCAGCAACAGTTTGAAGGCTATGGAGACAGTTGTCTACATAGAAGGAATCTTTGACCGTTCTCACCTGAGCTGGGTCCACTTGCGGGTGGTTCTGAGCGATTTCCTGGAGTGCATATATGGCACAGCACGGGCTGCACGTTGTGCCAAATGGTAAAACTTGCCATTCGTAGATTCTAGGCTGTTCTGTCCTCTGCATGTCTCTCCACAGGAAACGCACTATAGATTTATCACTTGGCAAGAGGCGAACCTGTTGGAACATGCCCTTTACATCTCCGCTGATGGCTACAGGGTATTCACAAAACCTCAGCAAGACACCAAGTAGAGATGGACCGAGAACGGGCCCAGGCAAGAGGATGTCATTTAAAGATTGGCCTTGGTATGAATAAGAACAGTTAAAAACAATTCTGTCCTTGTTATTATGCGTCACCATATGGTGAGGGATGTACCATGACTCCGGGGATTTCTCAGCTTCTTGCATTGATATCTCTGCCACATAGCCAGTTTCTTGCAGTTTCCTCATTTCAGAACAGTAAGACTTGGTTCGCTTAGGGTCTTTAGCAAGTCTACGCTCAGTGCTTCGAAGGTTCGCCATTACTGCTTCTTTTGGGGCTTTAAGAAGGGAGTGGCGTATCGCATAACTCCACTGACTTCTACCTTTGTAGTATTTGTCTGGAGAAGAGTGAGGGCATATTGGTCTTGTTTTGAACGAGTGGCTGTCTTCTCATTTACGTAGGGCAGAGTATCAATTTGCCAGAGGCGTTCCACATTCTTGAATAACTCTGTATTCTGTATGGTTGTGGTTATGTGAAAACACTGTGAAGTGGAAAGAGTGGTTTGACTGAGCCCAGTGGGACCTTGGAGAGTCCAACCAAGTCTGGTACAGACGGCAATCGATCCATTTGCAGGTCCTATGTACACTGGCTGAACAGGAGTAAGCAGGTGAGGCATATCAGACCCAATGAGCAGTAGAGGTTGGGCTCGGTCCATCAAGGGTAATGGCAAGGACCTGATATGCTCATATTTGCACTGAAGAGCTGACACAGGGTAAGAATGTTCGGAAAGTCTCAGGTTATCTGCGGTGAAAGCATGAGGAATCAGAAATTTCCTACATGGTCTGTGCATAGGTGACACATGAAGGGAAACAGTGGATCCATGCAGATTAATTACATCCTGATGAACAGTGCGTAGAGTGAGTGTTTCAGGTTCCGTAGGGAGATTCAACTGGTCTACTGCCTGTGACAGAACAGTGCTACGCTCTGAACCATCATCCAACATGGCGTACGTTTCCATGACTTTCTCTCGATTGTGCAATAGAACCTTGACTATCTTCAGCATTACTTTCTGAGATCGGTTGGGCCGGTCTAAATATACCTGAGGGGTAGGAACATTTACCGTTAGCATACTCTTTTGGATCTGTATTACTGCATCATGCAAGATGGTCAGATGTAACTCTTTACAGTTTGTACAGGTTCTTTTTAGATTACAACTGTCTGGAGTATGATTTCGCCCACATTTCCAACAGCGCTTCTCTTTGGAGATCCACTGTACTATGTGATCTGTGGTCAGTGTCTTGATCTTTGGACACACATTAAGGAAGTGGTCCTTAGAGTTACAATATGGGCAAAATGGTTGAATCTTAGAAGGGTTCTTAGATTTTGACTGTCCCTGCCAAACTGAACTGGCCTCAGATGAATACAAGAAAGATGTGGATTTCTCTTTTGGGCGAAAAGGTACTGACCTTTGCTGATCTTTCTTGGTGGATCTAACAGTATCAGTCTGATACAGTGTAGCTGATTTATTGGAGATGCGTTTTGCCTGTGACTTCATCTGCAGCCATAGAGACAGATCAGATAATGTATAAGTGCGGTCTGTGCCAGTTTGTAGAATACCTCGGCTGAAACAGTACTCGACAAACCCATCGCGATATGATGGTGGCATCTTGCATAACAACCGGTCGACGTGAGAACCACAGCGCAACTCATATCCGTTTGGGCCCTCCAATGTTCTAAGCATCCCTACTAATGTTTGTATAGATAGGGAAAAAGAATCAAAAGCCTCTGCATCACCGAACTTGACTGATGGTGCATTCAGTATGGCACCTAATTCGGACTGGACCAGTTGACGTGGTTGCCCGTATTTGTCCTGCAGCGCTTGTAAGGATCTTGTGTATGGCCTGGAGTCATGCATGTATGCTTTGGCCAACTGAAGAGCACTGGGGAGTTTTAAGTGACTTAAAAGGACCTGGTATTTGTAATGTTCACTTAAATGAGGTTGGTTATTCATTACATTGTCTAAGGCCATTTTCAGTAGTGCAAAGTCACTTTCCCGGTCAGTGTCGAAGTATGGGATTGCTGGCTTTGTGACACCATAAGCTGAGGCAGCTAACATTTCAAGACCAGGTGGATGGGCTGGGGAAGGGTACAATACTGCTCGACTATGATAGGCATCAGGTGAGGGAACAGGGTGTGATAGTGCTGTCCAATGAGGACTAGGATTCATGGCTTGATAATTCTGAGTATATAAGGGAGCCCCTAATGTTACAGGAACCGTAGGTGGTACTATAGGCACGTCACTGACAGAGGGTGTCTGACTATAGGTGACAGAGGTATCTGAATAATGGTGCGGCCCGGCCACTGCAGCCGGGTTAAAGGCTAGGGAAACATCATTATCTGGCCTAAAATTTAAAGTGGGCTGTGCTGTAACTAACGAAGCAGATGACATTGTAACCATGTTGGGCTGGTTTACCTCAGCAGCTGAGGTGACAGAACTGAATGGGGGTTCAGCTACTGAAGTAGTAATGTCTACGGCGGGTGAAACAGAGTGAGGCATAACTGATGACACAGGTATGAAGTTAACAGGGCAAGGGGTAGAATGACAAGGCATTAATTCAACAGATGACTTAATATCATTGGTAACAGCGACTATGTGTTGTTTGCTTACCTCTGACAGTGGGTCAACAACATGGCTGAACTGTGAATCAGAAACATTAACCTCTTGAGATTCCTGTTTAATAAGTCCACAAACATATTTAGCAACCTCAAGCTCCTTTTGAACCTTTTTTAGGCGCTGCCGGGTCTCTACCTGCTTAGCTAGCAACTCTCTAGCCTTAGTGGCTTGTTCCTGTCTGTACTGCGCTTCTCTAGCCTGAGCATCAAGTCTCTCACACTCTTTATCTACAATGGCGTCCTCTTCGATCTGCTGTTGAAGTTCTTCCAAGTCCAAAGTCTTTAGCCTTTCCTCCAACATGGCAGCGTGAAGATCAGAGAGTCCAGGTTTGGGAGATCTGCATTGTGCCTTGCGATTGGATCTGGATGAAGTACTGGAAACCGTACCAGAAGAAATGGATCTAGACGCATGTCTTGATGATCTGGATGGTCTCTGCGAAGACGAATCGGCAGGAAGTGGGTCCGGGTGTAGGTTAGGCGGGAGCTGGACGTCATAATCGGCCAGATGGGGAGGAAGATGTCTCTCTCTTGGAGGGTGAGGTCAGACGACGGGCTCAGTTGGACTGGGATTTTCAGGATCCATCTTGAGGCAATCCAGCTCGAAGGACCATATACGAGCCTATGGGACGCTCTAGGGGGTACTGGATTAATGCAGTCAAGATGGTGGTGTGTGTTTCTCTTACCGGAAACACACACCACCATCTTGACTGCATTAATCCAGTACCCCCTAGAGCGTCCCATACGCTTGTATCCCGACTTTCTTGGGTATGATGAAGTGAGGGCTGTAGAGACCCTTCTTCATCTCGGTTGGAGGGACAAGCTCTATTTGAATAAGAATGTAGCGATTTCTGCGCGCAGGGACCTGCATGTACACTGTGTACTGCGGGGTGGGGAGAAGCCTGTCAAACTGAATTGCATAACGAAGTCGGATGGTCCGGGCCAGCTAGCGAGACGGGAAGTGAGAGCCACGCGTCCGACACCAAGGGGACGACTATTTTGACATACCCGGCGGGGCTTAGCAGCGGGGCAGAGCAGGTAGGGCAGTGTTGGGCGGCGACAGGGCAACCTGTGGCTGGGGTGCTGAGAAAAGACTCAAAGCACTTACCTTGCTCCTCACACCCGGCAGGGAGCAGGTTAGCGACTGAGCAGGAGGAGGTCTAGTTTTTGGTAGGCATCCTTTAGACTTGTCGGAACCGGCCGGCCAGGGAACAGTCGTGGGGGCTGGAGGCAGGTGGTCCGCGTCCAGGATGCCGGGACTGTTGAGATCTGGTGGCAGAGTGCCGTGAGAATGGCATTTGCGGGCCAGGTGACCCAGAGAAATAGCTTGTTATAGAGAATATGAGAATGTGAAAACTAATTCAACAAGAAAATTCTCCTCCCGGCCCTCCACCGGGGACGGAGCGGTCTTACCACCTCCGGAGCTAACGTCTTGGTCCCTGGGTCGAGCATCTATGGACCACCTGGGAGCCATCCGGGTCCCCGAGGGGGTACGTGAGATGGGGGCGTCTGCTTCCTGCGGAGTGCTCGAGGGTGTTTCGTAGCCGCAGGAGGACACGCTCAGTGAGCAGATGGGACATGGCCCATGGCGGCAAGCTTGCGGCGGGGCAGGATGTCAGATGGCCTCCGTCTGCCTCACCGCTGAGGACTGCTGGGCAGAGTCGTCAACGGTGGCACCGAATGGACGGAGCTGGGAGGCGGGGATGTGGGAGAAGGCCTGCCTTGTCTACCTTCCGCTTTTCGACCAGGTCCAGTCCACAGATGCATTTCTGGACCACAAAGTGTGGCCATCACCTGTTCGAGTGCCGGCGCTTCTGACCTCCGTGGCCCGGAGGTGCGGTTTGTTATCCAGCGCAGTTCCTGCAGCACATCAAGAACAGGACTACCCAAGGTGCAAGTTTGAAGTGCCTTGGCCTGGTGTTGGTTGCAGGAAGGGCCGTGGCATGCAGGGTGGAAGCGGTCTGGCACCGTTCCACCGCGAGGGTAGTGAGAGCGGAGGAGCGAAGAAGCCTTGGCTGTTGGAGACTTCGCCCGGTAGTTCTCAACGGTGAGGAAGCAGACGGAGGCTATACAGCACATCCTGCCCAGGCAGAGCCACATACCCCGCACCCCGTCTGCTCGTCGGCCAGCGCATCCCCTTGCGGTGCCAGCACCAACACCATCCCCGCCATAGCCCGCCCCTCAGGGCCGGCCCCAACTTCCTTCTACGGAAGGGCGTAGTAGAGCCTGTCCCTCCAGCCGAGATGAAGAAGGGGTTTTACAGCCCCTACTTTATCGAACCCAACCTTCACGAAGGTCGCAGAGGCAGCCCTTGCCCCACTGGGGGAAGCAGGTGTCCGAATACTCAACTATCTCGATGACTGGCTCACTCGCGAGACATGTTGTGTGCTCACAGGGACCTGGTGATCAGGCACCTCAACCGCTTGGGGCTTCGGGTCAACTGGGAAAAGAGCAAGCTCGTCCCGGTTCAGAGCATCTCTTTTCTCAGTATGGAGTTGGACTCAGTCTCAATGATGGCGCCTCTCACCAGCAAGCACGCACAATCAGTGCTGAGCTGTCTGCATACGTTCAGATGGAACACGCTGGTCCCACTGAAATCCTTTCAGAGGCTCCTGGGGCATATGGCATCCTCAGCGACGGTCACACCGCTTGGGTTGATGCATATGAGACCACTCCAGCACTGGCTACAGACCAGAGTCGAGAGACGAGCATGGCGCCACGGCACACACCATGTCCTTGTCACGCAGGCTTGTTGCCGCTCTCTCAGACCCTGGTCAGACCTTGTTTTCTTATGGGGAGGAGTTCCCCTAGGCCAGGTCTCCAGGCACGTCATGGTTACGACAGATGCCTCCCAATGGGGCTGGGGCGCCGTATGCAGCGGGCACTCAGTCGCTGGAGGCTCCACCCCCAGGTGGTTCAGCTGATTTGAAGTCGATTCAGGGGCGTTGCGGCTTCTTGGGCATTGTCCCACGGTGCCTCTCTAGCAGACATATGTAGAGCCGCGAGTTGGGCAACACCTAACACCTTTGCGAGGTTCTTTAACCTCAGGGTTGAGCCAGTTTCGTCCAGTGACACAAACAGGTAAGTTCGGGTCAGCTGGCCGGGTGTATCACTTGTGCATAGTGCCTTTCCCCTCCCTTGAGGTGAAGACGTGTGCTCTTTCTCCAGTTGCGTTTGCAGGAAGTGTGAACCCTGGACGTTCTTCCTCCGTAGCCTAGCAGCCGTCGAGTCTTCGGAGAGGCTCGCTGCCACCCCGGTACGGGCATCACTAGGCCCCGTACTGAGGTAAGTGCTCCACATGTGCTGGTTGTCCCCTTCGGCAACCCTGTGTGAGGGACCAGTGTGGTCTCCGCGGTGTCCTCCTCTTTGGAGGGACACCCCCCAGCTTGGACCATATATTTGGCCCCCTGCCGAACGATTTCGTTCCTTTTACAGGGATAATAATAGAGAGAAGGCCCCGGCTGGGCCAGCCAGTCCTTATACTTCTGAGCATGTATTTGTAGCGTCACTCCTTTATACCCGTATGTCCGGGGGAGTGGCATGCAAATTCCACACAGCAATTCTCATTGGCCTTTTCTCAAGATCAGAGATGTCTGGGCTCCACAGGAGTGACCCCTAGTGTCAACTCATCGACACAAGGTCTCATTCCCTCCATCAGGGAACAGAGGTTACGTCAGTAACCAAGACGTTATAGTGCATCTTCAACATGTTGTCCCTGAATTCAGCATGTAGGCTGCATCCAGAAACTGGAAAATGCTGTGTTTGGAGGCTGATGAGGTAGGATGAAAATTTTCAGAGATCATTTTCCTTAAGACTTCCATTCATCCAAAAAAGACAAAGTTTGTATAAAACAGCCCCAATTAAAGTGTAACTCCAATCCTGGTGTCCTTGCAGTGTTGTTGATTTTTTTTTTGTTGCTATTGAATCGCATGTGACAGCAATGTCTGAAGAAAAATGGTTAATACTAGATGACATCACTATGGTGGTAACTTTTGTGAATGCGAATATACCGGTAAAAGTCTCCTCGGGTGTAATGTTCCTTGTAAGGTTTCTCATCTAGAAAGTTACAATAGGAAAAATACTGGGACTCTACGTGAGGAAGGGCCTAATGAGCATGAAAACACATTCATTGCTTGACTTGATCAACGTGACTTGGATCAAAGTCCAGTAACAGCTATACAAAAACGTGCCAAAATGGGGCCTCGTTTTTTTATTTTGTGATTTGTTTTGGTGGCATTTTGAGCGGTACCTGTAATGTATGGTGACATTAAGTCTTGGGGCAGCAATGGCATTCACCACTATGAAGAGGATTAGATGGTGTACAGTACACTCACAGGACACATTCTTCCCATGCCCGTATGAGTAATGTAGTTATCGTTAATGAGAACTAAAACAAAACTCATCAGTTTCCCATATTCATTTCACATGTACTGTACCACAAAGGATTGTGACAAATTAGCAAGTGGACATTTTGTCATCACGAGCAACAGAATTTGTCAGACTGAATCAGTCAAGAGACTGTATAAACAACCAATGACACTTTAGTCATCTCCTCGTACAAATTTATATCATTGCAGCCCTTTATTTTACACCGCACATTCTTGCATCATGGTGCAGCGTGGGTGATAGAGGCAGTGAAAATCTGACAGTCAATGTCACATGTATTTTTCAACAAATCTGACGACAGCAGTTGTACTTGCCAAATTCTTTTATTACTTTACTATTCTTAACCACAATGGTGTACGGTTAAAAGAATATTCCAGGTGTCATACCCCTGTAAACATATTCAACAGCAATTCTGACTGTAGCGTGGAGGATGGCGGGGCTGGGCGGAATGATGGACACCAGGACCCAAATCAGCCTGATGAGGCGAGCGAGGGATAAAGGCAACTGGAGATAGCAGCTCGAGAGAGAGAGAGAGCATTACGGGCAGCTGCCTGTATGTGTCTGTGTGTGTCTTTTTATTTATTTACATATTATTTATATTGTTAAGCCGGTTCTCGTCCCCTCCTTTCCCTTGTACCCCCCTTACAGTGACATCATTTTGAATTGTCTCTCCTTTAAAAAAAAAAAAAAAAAAAAAAAAAATATAGGTTACAGTGAGGCACTTACAATATGTCTTCAATCACAAAAACACTTGAATTCCATTCTTGAATAAAACACATTTCCAGAAATCTTAACTGATGACATGTCAACATCTTTTGAAGCTGTGCTTGAACTTCACATCTCCATTCAAGTTATGTTTACCCAAAGGATACTGTTTTTATATTCAGGTGTGCACACAGTTTTGTTGGTGTGTTCTTTTTGATAGAAGACACTTATTCCTGGATATCCATGTTGAGTATTTTCTGATCAAGCCATCATGAGCATTAACGTGTTAACCAGGGCTTGTAGATCCCAGATTGTCTGTGATTTCTATGAGCATTATATATTGCTACATTGATGCCCAATTTTGGGGAAGATTTGCATGTCTTTAAAAACTGATTTCCTTCTCGATGTATACTGATTATGTATAATTAATGATTTCATATTGTTTTGAAGTCTTTGTATGTTATTGACCAATAATCTGTTAATAGTTTTTATAGAGGTGGTCACACATCATCATGATCTAGTTAAACAATTTTGTGAGAAACTGGCTGCAATTCCCTTCTTAATTTGTATGGATGCAATAGAACAAGGTGGTTGTTATTTATAGACTGATATGTAAAACTACATATGTACATACTGTTTCACATCAATTAACCTTTTATAGAAAATTCCATAATGTTTGTGTCTATGTATTGGTATGTGTTGAAAATGTGTTAGTCAAGATATTGTCTAGTATTGCATTACAACTATGTCTACATTTTTACAATAGTTTGTATTTGTGCATCATAAATGTGTGTGTGTGTGTATCCCTACAGGTGTATCGGCAGGACTGTGATACATTTGGAGTAGTTGTGAAGATGTTGGTGGCTAAGGATCCATCCTTGGAGAGGCCAATTCAGGTGTCTCTGCGTGAAAACTTGAGGGACATTGGCTTGCGTTGTGTCGAGGCCATGGATCAGTTTATTCATGAGTATGACTCTTGAGAGCCACACAATCCATCCCCCTCACAATTACAAACCTTTTTAAGGACTTTGGGTTCACTTCACTGTCATGTGTGTTAAATCAGTAACTTTGCAGGAAAGTAGATCTCCAGGAGACATATTGAAAGCTTAAATGATTGCGTCAGCAAGTTTAATCTAATAGGTATAATCAACACTGTAAGTAGTTGAAATAGATCTTTATCTGTCTAGCCAGTAATATCAGATATTCTCAAAATTGGAAATAATGTCTAATGTGATTTATATTTTGTGCTTTTACTTTTATTTTGATCTTTTTAAATATGTATTTCATTATGATATTTTATTATGTTATGATAGCATAATATAAAAAATCTCTTGAATTCTGAGGAGTTTAACATTTTGTAGTGCTGATGCTCGGAGTTTGACTTTCTTAAGCATATTTTAAAATACATTGAAATTCAAGCTAAAAATGTAAAACAAGAAAAATGGATAATGTGACCTCATCTTATCCAATTAAATTACAGCATGTTTAATTTTAATATTATTAAATGGTTATACTTTATAATGATTTGCATAAATATTAATATTGTTACATTATATAATGCATAATTGAACATATGTTTAAATGTACATCACCTACTGATCACTTTACAGTATTACAATATATCAAATTAATGCAATACAGTATATCATATTTGTTAATGACATATTAAAAGAAGATATTATGTTTCCTAAAACATACTATAAAATTTATAATGTTATGACTGTAAATGTTAAGATTTTATTTCTGCTTACAGGTAGACATTACATTTTTTTAAACTGAATTATTTATTTTAAAAGTTGCAGCAATCCTATTATTAGCAATAATAGAATAGCATGTTATGTTGTTAACAAACTTAAAGGATTGGTTCACCCAAAAATGACAATTCAGTCAGTGTTACTCACCCCTGTGTTGTTGTAACTCTATATGACTTTCTTTCTTTTTCTTAATACAAAAGGAGAATTTGTGAATAAATGTTATGCTCAGCGATGTCATACAATGGCAGTTTATGATGATCACCTCTTCAAACTTCAAAAGGACACAAAGGTATACTTCAGAAGTCTAATAAATTATTCCATGAAACTCATGATTGTTATGAAATCATACGATAAGATTAGGTGAGAAACAACCTGAAATCGAATGTATTATTTAATGAAAATGTTCACTTACCATTGGTCTCCTGTGTGTGTTCATGAGTCTGCACCTCTTTACACGATCGAAACAGTAGTTACGCAGCATGCACAAGATGGGGCGTTCAAGCAAAAACTAATTTTGTTTTTCTTCAAGACCACCAGTGATATTAACAACAGAAAACACAATATCACTGCACACAAACCAGAGAACAGAACTTCCAAACATATCTGAAGAGTTTGACATGTTGTTGAAGAATACATTTTAATGTCCAGTCCTCAATTAAAAAGTGTGATGGAGGAGGCTGAAAGTAGCTAACAGTACCGCCACTCCCTATAAGCATATTACACAGTCTGCAAAGGGCACCAACTCCCTAGGGGTGCACCATCTTACCCGGGTGGGGGGGGGGGGGGGTGGGGGGTGGGGGCACAAAAAACCTTACCAGTCGCAACGCAGCACATTTTGGACCAGTGCCAGTTCAGCGGACAGGGTTACTGGGCACAATGAAAAATATAACGTTTAGTGGACACTCCTGGGCAAAAAGAGCGCCTCAGTGGAGGGGAAAGGCACTATGTGCTAGCAGACGTTCTGCATTCTCAAGTTCTACATGCTTGGACCTGAGAGAATATGGGACGAGACCGACGCAACCCTGAGATTGTTGTGAAGGTATTGGGTGTTGCCCAGCCCGCTGCTCTGCAAATGTATGCTTGGGAGGTGCCATTAGCCAGTGCCCATGAGACAGGGGTGTCCCCGTAGGAAGGAGGAATGGCGCAGGGGGCGGTTGAAGTGACTTTCTCTCTGAGGCATGTGATCGCAGCCCAGGCGCAAGGCAGCTCTTATGACCGTCAGAAGCAGAGAGATATCTGCCTCATCCAGGAATTACACAAAAGCGGAAAGACATCTTTAAAAAGACGTGTCTTTAAAAAGACGTGTATTTAAAAAGATGTGTCTTTAAAAAGACGTTCAACGCCAATGTGTATACTCTTTTAGAGAAAATATACTCTTTTACTCTTTAAGGAAATGCTGACAAAGCGCCCAGGGGCCGTGCAGAGAAGGAGAATACCACTGATATGCGCCATAGATCCAACAGCAAATGCTCTTCAGAGGTGAATAGAACAGTAGTCATATCAGCTCGCTGATCGCACAACCGCTCAGCTCCGAAGAACAAATCTGATAGAACAGATGCATGATTCCCTCCCTTTATACCCGTATGTCTGGGGGAGGGACATGCAAATTCTGTCTGATAAATTCTCATCAGCCTTTTCTCAAGTTCAGAGGTAACTGAGAACTTCAAGAAAGTACCCTAGTGTCGCTTCATTCGACACAACGTCGAAGTACACACAGTAGCTATATGAGTATCTGTGAATTTCATTTCATTTTAATTCTTCTTAAATCCTAATTCTATTTAGAATTCAGCATTCAGTTTTCTATCTCAAACTTTAGTTTAAACCAGCTCATGTGACTATATTACCAGAAAATACAATCCCAATTTTATTCTTCAATTTCCTTAACCTGAAACTAAATTAAAGGCTTTGGTTGTTTGTTGACATAGTTATTTAATTAAGATACAACACATCAACTAGGGATACACATGCAGTCACTGTAGGTTTTTACACTCTACAATATGATACAAATAATGCATCTGAAGATACAAAATATAGAAATATTTAAGACAATATTTACAAAACATTTACAATACTACATTAATTATATATAGCTTTTTTATATCATTAGAAGTACATTTAATTTTAAATGATATTGGTAAAATGACCGTTAAATGACTTTGGAAAAGACAGTAAATTGCATTGAAAACAAAACTATACCCAACATCGCCCAACATAAAGTTAAACATTTTAAAATGTTTTATTTTAAAGTGACATTAATTAAACAAGTTGAAAACAATGAAGAGCGCATTTAAGGGAGCTATTTAGAATTATTAGAACAGTAAGCAGCATGGGGGAATAAACTGTATTGCCACAAAATTATACCAAAAAAATTTTAAGAAAAAATAAATAAAGAGAAAGTGAGTAAGGCTTGTCTAGAAATATACTCACAAACAAGTAATCTCAGAACAGACAAGACAGAGTTATAATTAGATTTTTGATGCTCTGGGAGTTATATGGTACTGTATATGCTGAGCGGTAATCCTGAATTCTTCACAAGAGCAATGTAATTTATTTTAATTTAATGAATGTAAAACATTTCAGAATAAGCAGGATAAAAATCCATATCCTAATTCTGAACGGTTAAGTGCACACTGTGTCCTTTCCTCAACCTAAAGTAACATTGGAGATTGTTATTGCACAGATCTCTACATAATACAATTCATAATCTTAGCTATATTTAAGATAACTAGAAGTTAATACTTTTGATTGTAGTGCCATCTTCAATCACAGTAAGCACATGATTTCAGTTCAGAATTCATGATCTATTACTTTGATTTATGACTAGATCATGCTTGATCATGAATTAGAACCCATTTAGTTGGATATTTGAGTACAAACACATACACCCATTCACACATAAACACACTCAGAAATTCACATAATCATTTGCTTATGATATGATGCAGTTCTTGCTCTTCCGCCGTTTGCGTGTATGTAACTGGGTGTGGCCACCTGTCATTGTAGGACTATAACGGTGTCGCAACTCCTCATTGTCAAAGTATCGCAGCTGCACCGGCCGTGGAATGGCTTCACCCAATAAGTAAGCTTCATCATCAGACACCTCCGAAGAAGTGGAACAGTTAGAGTAAAACTGTCCTTCATCTTCAACCATTTCACCATACCTACCCATATACTGCCCAATTTGTGGACCTGCAGGGTCCTGCAGGTTGAGGTCAGAGGTGGTTCTGGGACATGGCCTAAAGAGCTGCTGTCGATAACCATAATTTGCTCCGAAGAGATGGTGTGGCACCCTCGAGGTCGAAGGTCGCTCAAAGTCATCACGGAATCTCTGGATGGGGTCCCCTGGGAAACTTTGATTTTCGGTGGCTAAATGCAAGGCATTGTCTGATCGAGAGCGACGGGTGCGATAATGATATTTGTGACCCTTCTGACTTTTGCGGTGGTGCAGTTGTCTCTGTCGTTGCTGTCGAGGAGAGTCTTGTGTTTTAGCACGTCTTGTTCGTGGTGTCATTGCTTGGGCATTACCTTCCTGCATACAGGACATGCTTCCTGCCAGACCCATGCAACCTTTGACTGAGTCCTCAAAACTCAAAACTCGCCCCCTGGGAGAATCCCAGTATAGTGGAGGAGGGCACCTTAGTCTGACAGGCATACCAATGTTGGCAAGATGTCTTGGGACAGAACTCAGGGATTCAGTGCTGCGGAACTGCATTGATGAGTTCAAAGTTCCCATGGTACCCTTCTCAGAAACATTTACCCCAGAGTCTTTACTTAGGTCAGGCATAGAAAATCGAGAGAGGTGTTCCTGACGTCTGTTGGTCCCATCCAAAGAGTTTCCTGGTGAAGACAGAAACAATGGACAGATGTCAGAAATACAGTTACTCCAGATTTGTGACTGGTTTAAACACACCAAGTAATCTGTTTTATCAACATTCCCCTGTGAAGTAGTTTGTCATGTTACACTACATGGCCAAAAGTATTTAGACACCTGAACACCACACACGTTGTTGAACATCTAATTTTAAAACCACTGCAATAATAGGAAGTTGGTCCTCCATGACAGCTTTTACTCTTTGGGAAATCTTTCCACTAGAAGGTTGAACATGGCTGTGGGGATTGCTCGAGTTCAATTTATCCCAAACTTGTTCACTGAGCTTCAGGTTTGGGCTAAGTACAAACTAGTCCAGTTCTTTCACACCAGATTCATTAACCCTCTGGGGTCGACGGTTGCGCCGGCTCGTCCTGCTGGATTTTTTCATCATTACAGCGAAAACAACATAAAATTCTCTGTCATTTTGGGGCATACAGATAAGTGTAAGACATCATTAGAGACTATAAAGGGTCTACTTTTATTTGTGTACCCTCACAATAACAACAAATCCTTGTGCTTTTGTAAAATAAACAAAATAAAAAGGGTGAGCTTTCAGCAGTCTCTATGTTCACAAGCATATTTCTGAAACACGTCACAAAATGAACTGAAACTCAGTTTAACTGAATACAGTGTTATCAGACTTTAGCAATTAATATGTTTTTAAGCAACTGAAAAAAGCACAAATGTCAAGGCATGTCAAATCTTCTCCTGGGCCCAAAATACCCTCAGACCCCAGAGGGTTAAACCTGACCTGATGGCATCTTCCTATGACACTGCCACATTGAATGTTACTGAGCTCTTTGGTTTGCCCAATTCTACTGAAAATGTTTGTAACATGAGATGCTCCTGCTGGTAAAGGGTGCATAGAAGAGGGTGCCCATGTACTTTTGACCATATAGCTTAATTTTTCCAGTCTAACTAAATGTGTGCCTACCTGCAGCATAGGAAAGGGCCAGTGAATCAGCAGAACCATGGGGTGTTTGTTCTAATGGAGTAAGCTCGCCAAAGCTTGGCCCAAATTGGTGCCTACTTTTCAGCAATGGAGGACGCATCTCTCGGGGGAAACCTTGCACGCTTATACTGCGCTTGTCCAAAAATCCAGAATTACGGCTTGTTACCTCATTGAAACTCATTTGTGTTTTGAGCTTAGCAGGATGGAAATCAGATTCCAGGCCATGATGCATCCAGTTTTCATTAAAAGAGTGACCTCTAAGAGCAGCTATGGCTGGAGGCTTTTTGGAATTAGCTCTGGGAGGTTCTTTGGACCACGAATCAGGACTGCTCACAACCTTGGGTGGCTGGCTGGGAGAAGAAGGGAAGGCACTACGGATGCTACACTGGCTCCGTAGCTGATGGAGATTTGGAGGTGTGGAAGAATCTCTAGGTTGAGACTCGTAGGAGGAGTAAGGCTCATCCCTATTCACCCAAACTGTCTGCTCATGATTCAGACTTGGAGACCGACTTGGGGTCCTACTTGGGGTTCTTGTCGGTGTGCGGTGAGGTGTGCGGCTGGGAGCAGGGCTGGACACGCACAGGAGATCCATTTGAACAGCTAGGGGCTCTGCATCTACTGACAGCTGATCACCTGTTGATGGTGTAGTGCCAGATAATGACTGTCGTACACCTTCACTTTTGCCTTTTGTACAATCCTTGCCAATCCGAGCGCTGTGTTGTGACTGTCGGGAACGTGCGCTCTGGAAGGCAGAGTCTGAGGAATCTGACAACTCTGGCTCGTCTCCTTGGCTGCAAAGACGTGAACAGTAGATCGAACCTTGTTTCGGCAAGAAGGGGCGGCCCAGCAAAGACTGATGGCAGCGTGCACAGCTGAAACACTCTTCAGTGGCATGCCAGTGTTGACCTTCATACGCCATTTGGCCTTGGTCAATACCTAAAACATGTTACAGAAACAAATGTTCAGTTAGCATTTGCAGACAAAACCAAAATAGCAAAAAATACATCTAAAACAGTGGTGTTGTAAATAATGTCACCTTCTTACTGTGTGACAATATTTTAACAATATCAAACTGAATGCTAGTTTTCAACAATTGTAAAGGTTAAGCAATATTTGTGCAGATTTTTAAAAACATATTTGTTGGCATTAAGCCTTATTGTAAGAGTGCTATGCTCTCCCAGTGTAGTATATTTTTTATATGTTTCTCTGTTTAATATTTTATGTTTAATATCTGTACAGTGCGCTTGGGCTTTGGAAAGGTGTTATACAAAATACCTAGGGATGTCGATTGAACGTGTTAATAATGCGCGATTAATTTGACAAAAAATAACGCGCTAAAAAAATTAACGCAATTAATCGCATGCTTGTAGTACCAACTGTTTATTCCAGAGGGCAGTAAGTGAAACTTCAGCTGTATAAGCAACACACAGTTATACAGTGAAGAAAACACATCAGCGGACACACAGCACAGACGTGGGTTACGTTCTTGCATTCAAAACACTTGAAGGAGCACAAATGTGATCTAAGGGATCTCAAGATGTGTTTAAAGATTGAGTATTAAACTATATTTAACTTGACACAGTGACCTAAACATTTTATTTCTATTTCTATTTCTATTATTTCATTTTTATTTCTATTTCTATTCTAACACACCTGAGACGCGACACAAGCATGTCTGATGCAAGTCGTATGGTCTTTAGCCCACAAATATTTCATTACCAACAAGGTTAAGGAGGTGTCCTTTAAACTGTTACACTGTTTTTACCCAGTCAGTCTTTATTTAAGAAATAAGCTCCCTGAAATAGATCCACTTTGCTCATTCTGTAATGCTGTAGATGAATCTGCCCCTCACCTTTTTTGGGAATGTGTCCACGCTGTAGCATTTTGGAGAAAATTTTGTTTATTTGTACGTACCTCTATTTTAACTAGTTTTTCTTTGCTTTATAAAGACATTTTATTTGGTTTTCACAGTTTTGATAATTTAAAAAGTGAATATTTTCTGATTAATCTGTTTATTTTTCTTGCCAAGTTTTTTATGCATAAGTGTACATTTGTGTCTAATAAAGCACCTATTTGCGCTTTTTTTATAAAGACTTGAAATATTATTTAAATAATCTTTGTACCTCCAGCAACTCCAAAGCATTGAAAACCATTGCACTACGTAATGAATATAATGTCTTGGCATTATTGTAAAATATATCTGTAGTATTGTGTACTATGTATACCCCTGGCTTGTTTCTAAAAAAAAAAAAAAATGTCTGACTCAGGTGTACATTGACGGGTCCTTAAACAAGCCCTCATAATAAATCTCCAACTGATTGACAAATTCACTTGTGAAATGGATTGCTGTGAACTGTATGTCAATGATTGACTTATGATCAATAATATGGTAGTAAACAATACATTGTATTCTAAAGCTTTTTCTTTTTTCTTTAATTCTTTTTGTATTGTCTTATTAATGATTAACTCTTCTGCTACAAGAATGTAATGCATTTTAATTATCTGAATATATATATATATATATATATATATTTTAATATTTAAAGATAACTATGTATAATTATTTCATCATTATATATTGAATTATTGTTATATGAGGGGCTTTCTCAGCAAATATTTGTATATGCGATGAATCATGAATAATTAATCGGGACACCATGTAATTAATTTGATTAAAAATTTTAATCGATTGACAGCCCTAAAAATAACATATAATTATTATTTTTATTAACCATATTAATCTGCTGACTAAAAAATCACAGCTAGTATTAAAAGTGATTGATAGATCTTTGATATAATCTGCTGGTGGAATCCCCAAACTGCAAAGCAGGAACTGAGTTTAGACTTTGCACCGAGATTAGATGTGGTTATCAAAATTGCAGATTGTGCTTTGCGCTACTTCAAAACACCCACAGTTTGCACACATACTCCCACAGAATGCGCAAACTCTCCCACCTGCACCCATTTGCGATGGCACGAAAATTAAGTTTAGAATTAGCGCTCTCATGAAAATATATATTACAGTATATTATAAGATGCAGTGCACTGTCGATACGTGTAGTGTTGCACCTAGTGCTGTCACGAAAATTGATCCCTAAAACCATTACCAACCAGCAGAAACATGTAGGCATGTCAGTAAAAAAGGAACACAACATATAAAACATACTGAATGAAGAACCTTGATGGCTTGCCCCTTAGTTTATCTAAATCCAATAGACTGAAGAAGCTAATTCAAAATATTAAAAGGAAAAAATGTATGCTCATTAAAGGTCTCTCTTACCAATGTGCTCTCCACAGGCATCACAGTACTCTGCATAGAGCGACTCAAAGCAGTTGCAGCAGTGAGGCTGGCCCTCACGCATAATGTACCGTTGGCCCCCTAGTGGAGCCTCACACTCATAACAGCAGAAGTGTCTCATGTGCCAATGTCTCCCCTCTGCTTCTGTGCACTCATCAGCAAAGATAATCTACAGAGAGAGACAGAGATAAATATTTCTTAATATCATATTCACCAGCGGTTCTCAACTGGTTTTGCTTCAGGACAGATTTTACATTGGAAATCAAGCAGCGACCCACCATAGTAGAAACATAACCTGTATTTCATAGTTTTGTTCATGGTTTTCAAGTACAAACACATGCATCAAGTGACATTATTTTTGTTGTTGACGTCAACAATAAAATCTACAGGAAGCTGTCTCTCCCCCCTTTTAAAACTTGAAGAGCGTATTTACTTATATGAGCCCATTATTATCCCGTTTGTTTCCTAATTTCAAACATAATTCAAACAGAACACACATATTACACAGAAAGAAAGGCTCTTCATTACCATGGTTAGGTCAGTGTAGCTAGTCTTAAATAATAATAATAATAATAATAATAACAAATGATAGTTTTTATGAAATAATAAGTACTAGCTGAAACAAATCTTGAAACTTTAACTACAACTGCCACTACTGATATAAAATGAGGTCAAATAGATTCTACAGTTACTTTTACTCATGAAATGTCGTGTAACAATTTTGTAAAGGTGATGATGTATAATGAAAATAATAAAATGAGAGCATAGCACAGTGTTTCTCTTTTCCTCCTCAGTGCTGTTTGGCATGTCAGGGCTGCCTACTGTTTGAGAGGTTCGACTTGACTCCCTCCGTATCGCTTTAATCTAGAAAAGTCTCACTAGAATTGGAATTGGTCGCATCAGTTTTGAGGTGTGCGCTCGAGTGAAGCCTGGTTGTTGCACGCGTACGCCAGCGAGCAGATCATGATCGCGAGCTGATTCCGTTACACTCTTGCAAAAGTGCAGAAGAAGAAGCGTTTAGCTGATTGCAAAATTATCATTAAATCAGCCTCGGCAATCCTAAATAGGCTATCACTTGGGCGGCCGGGATCACTTCAACGGGAGAAACATGGCATTGTTCTTTCCCTGCTTTCTGAATAGACCTGCGACTCACTTTTGGGTCATGACCCACCAGTTGAAAAACACTGATATACACTGTAAGCTACAAACAAAGTATGTGGACAGCCGCTTCTGGCTATTTCAGCTACACCCATTACTAAAGGGACAGATATACTTCCGGAGAAGTTCTTCTTCATTCTGGGGTAAATAGAAGTTCTAAAAATCCGAGCAAAAGTATACTGTTAGTGAACATTTTGACACCGGCCACACCGCTGTGAGAGGTGTTTAGAAGTACGCTACATGTAAAACCTTTCAAATGTGTTATCAATGACTTTATGCCTCATTCTATGAGTAGAATTCACTCTAGATCAGTAAAAGATTTTTAACCACTCGATTAAGATTTAAAGTAAGATATATGCAGTAGAAAATGTTTAATTTGTCTTGTTTAGATTCTGAATTGATGATGCTAATGCACTAATATGGATGGGAATCATTAGGAATTTACGATTCTGGTTTCAGTAACAGTTCCAGAAGTTCTTTTAGTATTTTTGAGGAAGAATTATTTGAAAATGAGAAATGAAATTGTTTTTGGATTTTCTCTTCTCTGCAGTCTGTTACAAAATTATGAGATCCTTTAAGATTTCTACGGAGCAGATATAACAAATCAGGAATAAATATAAGACAATTCTTGTAAAAGGTGTTTGCTGCCTTTTTAGAGACATATCCAATAATTGATCCTAACTAGGCTATATCTGGACTATATCAACAAACAAGAAATGTGATGGCATATTTCATTCATTCATTTAAAAAAAATAAAATAAATTCCTTGTATTAAAAAACTCATGCATCGTTAGTTAAACATTGTCATATGGACAACCAGTCAGTAATAGCACTGCTTGATTAAAGTCTCACAGGTCTAAAGTCACATGCCAGAACAGTAACTGTTCCAGAGAAAGTTTAGACTGTGTTCTGTTGTCTAATGTTGTAATTCAAGCTTTACCTACTGATGATGTGAACCAATGGCAGAAAGTGTTTAGCAGCCGGTTAGAAGTTTTCCAAAAAAGTTTGCCCATGTGAGCTGTAACAAACCACCGAAACAAATGCAAAACTTTTGTTCTAATTTACGTCATACCCATTCGTTCTTCGATTTCATATGAAGTATATCTGGGCTGTTACAGGCAGAGTTTAGTTGCAAGTCTTATCAAATGCACCTAAACCAACTAACCAAGATCTTTGGGTTCAATTAAACATTTCAACCAGGTGTGTTGGTGCAGGCTTGGAACTAAACTCTGCAGGAAGGTGGCTTTCCAGGAATAGGAACAAGTAACCCTTACTTACACCAACATTTTTTGTAAAATTGGGGCCCTTTTCTGTTCCAGCATGACAGTGCTCCTGTAAACATAATGAGGTCCATTTAGAAATGCTCTGGTGTGGAAGAACTTGACTGGCCAGCACAAAGTTCCAGCCTGAACCACACTGAACACATCTGGGATGAACTGGAATGCAAATGCAAGCCAGCTTGTATTTAAATGGGAGCAAATCCCAGCAACCATGTTCTAAAATTTAGTGGAAAGCCTTCCCAGCCAAGAGAGGACTATTACTGCCTATGCTTCTACATTGGTGTTGTGTTTGGGTGTCCACACACTTTTGGCTATGTAGTGGATATGTGTATAAGTTTTGATGTTCAGACTTTCTAAAAGGGATTTTGTGTTCAGATGCAGGGCTTCTGGATATTGAACTGTTACAGATACTTGGCTCACCTACAGGAAATGCTTTGGACTGTATTCAGGGATCAGGGTTTATTCTCGCAGAGGAACAGATGCTTGAATTTAGTGTTAAGATATTCGGCTCACCTCATCACACGCTGAGCAACGTGGCTTGAGACTTTCAGCGTGGTGGCGGCCACAGTAGATCTGGCCATCCTTGTGAAAATATATGAGATCCACCAACAGCTCGGCACACATGCAGCACACAAAGCAGTGAGGGTGCCAACACAGGCCGTGGCCAAGCCGTGATGCAAAAACTGCAATGTCACCACCATTGATTTGACCTCCACACTATGAAAGAGAGACATGTCATTAAGTGCATCTTGCTTTGTTATATATTTGGTCAACTCACATGTGGTTATTGAGCATGATTGGAAAATATTTATTTGATTCCTTGCACCCAGGTATAAATGGCACTGGCCACACAGCGTAGCTTTTTGCACCCCAGAAAATGCTAATTACTTTCATACTAGATGCCAAATCGAATCCAGCTTCTGGCATTTGTTAAAGCTTTGAGCTTCTCTCATGAACAATGGAAACTGCAGATGTCAAGATTTATAGTGGATACTTTAATTTTGGTCTGTTTCTCACCCAAAACTGATCGTATAGCATCAAAAGTCATGGTTTAAACCACTGGAGTCATATGGACTACTTTTGTGCTGCCTTTATGTTCTTTTTGAAGCTTGAAAGTTTTGGACCCAATTGACTTATGGGCAGAGACAAATCTTTGCTTGTGTTCAGTAGGTGAAAGAAATAAAGTCATATGAGTCTGAAGATGCATGAAGATAGTAAAAGATGAGAGAATTATAATTTTTGGGTGAGCTATCCCTTTAATGTCTCCATTAATTAAAAGCCCCAGCTATTTAATACTATTCTATACTATATTATACTATACTAATCCTATATATATATATATATATATATATATATATATATTTATAGAGAGAGAGAGAGAGAGGGGGGGGGGGGGAGGGGGGGTGAGTATTCTATATTTATATATATATATTACTACTGGAGTGCAAATAGTACATATCTATCAATATTTTTACTTCAAACTAGGCATAGGTGTTATAATGTATATAAGTACCTGTTCGCATATAGCTCCAGTAATGGTGAGAGGTAGAGGGCGGACTGTGCCTCTGCCTAGATTATCTCGCTTTCGCTGGTTGCTAAAAATCTTTAGTTCCCGCTTTTCCTCTTCATCCAGGGAGGTACAATACCGAACCTAACATCAGTGTGATAATCATCAGAATTATCATCATAGTCATCAAGTTATACTGCAAACATTTTGCTGTTGAGGCATGAACCTTATTAAATAACATGATTTTATCATATATTTTGCCACAGAGCTCAGGACATGCATGAAGAATTAATTAACTAATTGATTGATTAGAGAAGCCATTTGTTCAGTCATTAATCTTTACAAACATTTCCTCATCAACATCTGCTGTACCTACTGCTTAGCAAAGCTCTATTATTAAAACACAACACTTCAGGTCCCTCATGGATATGGTTAATGTTAACCTGTTAATGGTTAAATTTTTTTTAATGTTAATCTGCTAATGGGAAATCTCACATTAAGACCAATATCTGAGCCTAAATTTATCTTGAACCAAGTAGAGCTCTGTGCAATTCACAATTATTGGACTGGATCTGTGCAAAAGCTCAAGTTTTAAGATTTTTTTAATTGCTTTACAACCTTTGATTCATACTTTAATATTCCATAAAGGTTTTTACTTTATAAAATTTGATGCAAATTGACATAACATGACAGAAAGCAATTACAAGAGACCTTTTTCACAGACTGTGATGACATGTTTCTGCCTTATTTATCAGCGTAAATCTCACAATGTAAATGGAAAACAAATGACCACAGCTGTGAGGAGTTTCTTATACAGCTGCTGAGAGAGTGACAGTAAATTTGTCATGTTCTCCCAACTGACTTGCTTAATCCACCGCTCTCCATTTTTTAACTCTTCTGGAAAATTATTGTAATAGTGGATTTTTTCTTTTGCTCTTGGAACAAATGGGTAAGTGAAAATAATATTTGCTGTGGTCTCCCATTCACCACTGTCGAAATTACCCTGTTAACGTTTACTTCCGCGTTCCAAAACCTGGAGTGTGAAAAAGGCAAATGTTTTATTATCGAGTTTACGATTTAGATTTCTGCCTAAATTAACAAACAGGAAAGTGCACATATTAGGCTTATTCATGAAACATTATCAGAACAATTTTTTTTGTGTGTAAATCATTCACAATCTATTCAAATGTAAATTCACATTCAAAGGAATTTACACAGAAATTCATTCTGCTCAAGTTTAATTAATAAGAACCAATTTATTTATTTTTTTAATTCAGTTGGTAACTAAAAATTTAGTTTGAGTACTATGACAAAAAAACTGTCTAGAACTCTAATAACACTATCAATAAAATTGTACAAAATTTTGTGTCCCTTTTTATACGCATGCGGACGTGGGAGTGCGGGAACACAATCATATGTAGCCTTATATTTTATTTTTTATTTATTTCGATTTTATTATTAAAATGTATTTGAGTTATGAGTATACTGACAGACCTCATTGTCATGCGGAGGAAGCTGTTGAAGCAGTTGCTTAATTCGATGCTTTTCACCAATGCTGTTAACATAGGGAACTTTATCCTCTGGAAAAAAACTGTAGTACTGATGAACCTGTTCACACAAACAGACAAGAGACAAATACATAATATAATCCATAAAACAACTGGGAAACAAAACTTGTCATAAAAAAGTCTTTTGACATATTCTGCATATATAGTATATAGTTGACACACTTTTTACTCCAATGTGCATTTCTGAGGATTGATTTATTTTTCAGTCAAATTAATTTCTGCTTAGACGCAAACCTTGAGTTGAAAGCATCTAGGTTACGGATGTAACCTTCGTTCCCTGATGGAGGGAACGAGACGTGTGTCGAAGAAGCGACACTAGGGGTCTCTCTTGTGTGCCGAATATGCCTCTGATCTATGAAAAAAGGCCAATGAGAAGTTGGCAGCCAGCATTTGCATAACCAGGAGTGGGCAGGTATTCTACGTGCAAAGGCGACCAGCTGTGTCAGACTGAACGTACCCTTCCCCAATGCCCCACAAAAGTCGTTGGAATCCTTCTGGTTACCCTAGGCAGGGGAACAAGGTGACGCTTGCCAACCTGGGAACGGGCCAAGCCTGGCTGGCTCTTTTCTCTCTATGTTTCTCCGCATAGAGCAAGAACGGCCGGGGCCCTTACATGCATCGAGGGAAGGGGGTCTTAACCAGTTTCCTATTCTTTCAGGGGGAAAAGACCCTGCGGAGGCCACACCTGCCCGAAAGGGGAGGTAAAGGTGGCGAATATATCACATGGGTTTTTAGGCGGGATGTGGAGATGGCGCAGTGCTAGATCCAGCCTCGCTAGGAGGGGGGAGTTGCTACAACATAGCGACTGGAGGGCAGCTGGAACTGCCTAAGGGAGACGCAGGTCCACTCGTAAGGGGACCATACCGCAGGAAATACACACAAGGGGAGTCTGCATAGGAGTCCTACCCTGCGGAGCACCTATTCCAATACAGGGTAGATTAAGTACCCGCAGTGGATTGGGTCGGCGAGTTCCTCCACTGAACTGCGGACCCAAAGGCTAGGGAGGAATCGTCCAGGGATCGGAATGAGTGGGATCTCCTGGGAGAGAAAGCGCACAGTTTTACCTCAGCTGAGGGAAAGGGCATTAGGCGCAAGCCATCCACCCGGCCAGATCGTCAGCGTGTTACCGAGTTCTACTGGCTCGGACCTGAGAAAACACGAGACAATACTGACTCAACCCGGAGATTGTAAAATCTTACGGAGGTATTAAGTGTTGCCCAACCCGCTGCTCTACATATGTCTGCTAGGGAGGTACCCTTGGCCAGTGCCCATGAGGACGCACACTCCATGTCGAGTGTGCTCGGACCCGTAAGGGGTGGGGGGCACGGCCTGGGTGTGATAGGCCAATGAAATGGCGTCCACTACCCAGTGGGAAAGCCTCTGTTTGGAGACAGTGTTCCCTTTCCGCTGTCCGCCAAAGCAGACAAAGAGCTGCTCAGAACATCTAAAGCTCTGCGTGCGGTCCAAGTAGGTGTGCAAAGCACGTACTGGACACAGCAACGAAGGGGCTGGGTCTGCCTCCTCCCAGGGCAGCGCTTGCAGGTTCACTAACTAGTCTCTAAAGGGCATGGAAGGAACCTTGGGCACGTAGCCCGGTTGAAGTCTTAGGATAACAAACGTGTCTGCCGGACCGAACTCCAGGCAAGTGTCACTAACAGAGAACGCTTGCAAGTCCTCGACCCTATTGATGGAGGCGAGCGCGATAAGCAGGGCCGTCTTTAGGGAGAGGGCTTTGAGTCCAGCTGATTCTAGCGGCTCGAAGGGAGGTCTCTGAAGGCCTGAGAGGACCACTGAGAGATCCCATGAGGGGAACAGGCTTGGCCAGGAGGGATTTAACCTCCGGGCGCCTCTTAGGAACCTGATAATTAAGTCGTGCTTACCCAAAGACTTGCCGTCTACTGCACCATGGTGGGCCGCGATGGCAGCGACATACACCTTTAGGGTGGAAGGGGACAGCCTCCCCTCCAGCCTCTCCTGCAGAAATAGGAGCACTGACCTAACTGTGCACTTCTGTGGGTCTTCAGCCTGGGAAGAACACCAATTTGCGAACAGGTGCCACTTCAGGGCATAAAGATGCCTGGTAGAAGGGGCTCTGGCTTGGCTGATTGTGTCTACGACGGCAGGTGGTAGACCAGCTAGATATTCCGCATCCCGTCCAGGGGCCAGACGTGGAGATTCCAAAGGTTTGAGTCGCTGCTGGCTCCAAAGGAGGAGACGACGGGCGAGTTGTGACATGTGGCAGGCTTGCGGCGGGGTAGGATGTGAAATATGGCTTCTTCATCACGGAGAACTGCTGGGCGAAGTCCTCGACGGTGTCGCCGAAGAGGCCGAACTGGGAGACGGGCGCTGAGAAAGCGAACCTTGTCGGTCTCACGCATCACGACGAAGTTCAGCCACAGATGACGTTCCTGGACCACAAGTGTGGCCATCGCCTACCCGAGTGACTGCGCTGTGACCTTCGTGGCTCTAAGGGTGAGGTCGGTCACTGAGCGCAGTTCCTGCAGCACATCGGGATCAGGGTTACCCCCATGCAGATCTTTGAGCGCCTTGGCCTGGTAGACTTGCAGGAGGGCCATGGCGTGCAGGGTGGACGCGGCATGTCCGGCGGCACTGTAGGCCTTCGCGGTCAGCGAGGATGTTGTCCTACAGGCCTTGGAGGGGAGCACAGGGTGACCCCACCAGATTGTAGGGTTTCCGGGGCATAAGTGGAGCGCAACAGCCCTATCCACCTGAGGAATCACCGTGTACCCGCGGGCCACTCCGCCGTCGAGGGTAGCGAGAGCGGATGTGAGAACGGTGCTCTCCATGATAACATCAGCTCATCATGCACCTCCGGGAAAAACAGGACCGGGGGCAAGGCTGTGAGCGGACCCCAGGAACCAGTCATCCAACCGCGATGGCTGTGTGGAGGATGGAGGGTTCCAGTCCAAGCCGGCCCAGCGAAGCATGTCGGTCATCTGAGCGTCAGCCTCAGCCTGGGCGTGCTGGCCTGAAGGCAGCAGCCCAGGGGAGTCAGATGCCGTGCTGTCCGATGCAGAGGCGAGCTCATCCACTTCGAGCTCTAGAGGATAAGCAGGCTGGCTGTGAGCACGGACAGAAGTCAACGAGCGTGCTGGGGGGGTGGGTGGTCCGAAGGGGCGTACCCGGCGGAGCTGCACACGCTGCCATCCCCAGATCGCTTCCATCGCCAGCCGCATCGTCCTCAATCCCGTGGGAAGAAGGGGCAATGTGGGGGGCGGCTGGAGTGGCGTGCTTTCTATTGAAAGTGAGCCGCGACCCCTTGCAGTGAGAGCATGAACCATCCACAAACGCTGCCTCGGTGTGATCGCTGCCCAGACAGCAATCACAAAAATGTTAAAGTCATTATCAACTCCCAAGACGAACTGAGATTTGAATAAAAAAAAAAATCTCCCATTGTGTTTTGCACAAGAAAGAAAGTCATAGATGTTAGGAACAATGAAGGGTTGAGTACATGATGACAGAATTGTAATTCTTGTTTAGGTGAATGTGGCACGGTGGAGGGCGGGACCAGGGCGTGATTACGCACGCCCGGTCCCGTATTAGGCTAATTAAGCCGTCAAGAGGGATAAAGGCCACTCGCAGACGGCGATCGAGAGAGAGAGCTCAATTACGGACATGTCCGTCCTCTTATGTGTTTGTCTTTTGAGTTTTCCATTAAACCTTTAAAGTTATACGTCAAGCCGGTTTCTCGCCTCTTCCTTGCCCTCGAAAATGATCTGTTTTACATTGGTGCCAAAACCCGGGAAGGAAGAGGGATGCGCCGTAGCGTAGTTCTCGCCACTGCTCAGCGGAGCAGCTGCGGCCATCTGCCGGGGGACGGAGGAACCCAGCCACCTAGACGCGGAGGAACAGCCGCTGACCGCAAAGGGAGGAGGGGCTCCTGGCCGACCGCCTGGAGTGGTTAGGGCCGCTGCCAGGGGCGGGGGAGTCCCCTACTAGCCGCTGGAACGCGGCGGGGTTGGAGACTGCCGACCACGTGCGGGGAGGGGCTCGCCGCCGACTGCCTGGAGCGGGAGAATCGCTGCCAGGGGCGGGGGGAGGCCCCTTCGACACCCCGTGAACGCATAAACCACATGTAAGCTTTGTGTAGCTCAAAGTGACATCTGAATGTAGGTCTTCAAGTGTAAATCTGTTTGAAATTATTGTTTTGATGTTGGCAAAGATGTATCAGTGCTATATTTAAAATGGTCATCAAAGCATTGAAAGGTTCAAAGGTATTGTGATGAAGTACACAAAAGCATGTCAAATATTCTTTTGAATTCTCTTGCCTACAACAAGGGTGCTCAGCCCTGATCTCAGAGATCTAACCTCCTGTGACACACACACACACACCACAAACACACACAACATCGATTTTGTGTCAATGATCAAGTGACAGAAAAAAAGGACCTCTTAACTGTAAATTTTTTTGTACAAAACAAACCTAGATGGGACATGTGATAAACTATTCACATGACTCGCCGAAGTGAAGCATTAGCATATACCCGACGTCGCTTTGCACTTCCATCTTAGCAGACAATTTGGATAAAGTTTAATTACGTGGACAGTTCCAGTGCTAAAAGCAAAACAAGACATTCTTTGCAAGTGCTTTTCATGTAGAGTTCTCAAAGTGGGACAAATCATGTAAATGCGGCTACTCGATTGCTGTAGCAAAGTGGATAGCCACGATTAATATTGTGGAAGATGAGGGTTTAAGATATTTAATGCCCACTGCAAAGAAATATGCTACGAGGGCTAGTTCTTTCAAGAAATCAACTTCCCATTTACACTTTGGAAAATGTTTGATGTTACTTGAATTGGTGATCTACTGTATATTATTGTGGAAGGTTTTGTTTGGAAAATGTTTATAAAATACTATTGTTACATGTAGTTCCCAATCTGTCACTTACTCGATGTTGTGTCGATGTAGTGACATTAGGGAGCCCCAAAGGCCCAGAATTCTGAGACAGTGTTCGTGGGTTCTCACTGCGAGAGCACCTCCATGGCAAAGTTGCAATCGTGGCTTTCTCTCTTCCATAGAAACAAAGCCACTCCAGCCGCTTCCCGTCCTGGTACTTCTGCTTATATGCATAAGGCCGTGGCGGTTAGCATTCGTTTTGGTGGCATTAATGGGAGCATTTCATCTGGGTGAATCCCCACGGACCTCCCATTTACCAACATGTTTCCACCACTCGAGTTACTCGTCCAAGGCCTGTAAGTCCACGTCGTCCCTGGTGGCCAAGGCTTACAGTGCCACCGGACAGGCAGCCTCCACCATGCATGCCATGGCCCTCATGCATGTTCACCACGCCAAGGCACTGAAAAAGCTGCACGAGGGTAGATCACAGCGCGGGCTCTCAGGCTTGCGATGTCCACTATGGTGGTCCAGGAACGCCACCTGTGGAGATGGGTGACGCCGCCTTTTTGACGCCCCCATCTCTCAAGGTGGCCTGTTCGGCGACATGGCCAAGGACTCTGCCACAGCAGTTATCGGCAGTCAAGAAGCAGGCAGGGGCGAATCCTGCCACCGCCTACAGGCAGTCGAGATCCAGTACCCCGCCTGTTCGTCGTCGAGGGCGTCCGCCTGCGGTGGCACTGGCTCTACCATAGCCTGAGCAGGTGGCTCAGCATCAGCATAAAGCCTCCTCCGTCCGAGGATGCTCAGCCTCATCCCCCATCGCTGACCAGTCCTATGGTGGGTATGCGGAGCAAAGTAAGTGCTCTAGCGTTTTTCTCAGCACATCCAAGGGTTCGGGACACAAGGCTCCACAAAGTGGCAATTCCAACAACGCCCCGCCATGAGGCCCCATCTGCAAGTACGTCAAATGTGATTGTCCCCTTGCTCTGAGTTTGGAGGTATGGCTAGCACTCTCCAACCCATTGCGCTGGCTGGCCAGGACAATCCGACTCAGCTACATGATTAATTTCGCCAGGCACCCGCCCAAGTTCAATGTCATCTGTTTCACCTCGGTAGGAGGCGAGGACACCACTATCCTGCATGCGGAGACCTGAAGGACACATACTTTCATGTTTCGGTTTTGCCTCAACACAGACCTTTTCTTAGGTTTGCTTTTGGGGGCCGGGCATATCAGTACAAGGTCCTCCCCTTCGGTCAGTCCCTGTCACCTTGCGTCTTTCCGAAAGTAGCAGAGGCAGCCCTAGCCCCACTAAGTGGGCGTCCGCATCCTCAATCATCTCAACGACTGGCTGATTCTAGCTGTACCTGGTGTTCAAACACCTCAGCCAATTGGGGCTTCAGGTCAACTGGGAAAAGAGCAAGACCTCTCCGGTGCAGAGTATCTCTTTTCTTGGGATGGAGTTGAACTCGGTCACAATGATAGCATGCCTCACGAACAAGCGCACCCAGTCAGTGCTGAACTGCCTGAAGTCTTTCAGGGGAAGAACTGCGGTTCCACTGAAACTACTTCAGAGGCTCCTGGGACATATGTCGTGCTCGGCAGTGGTTAGGCCGCTTGGGTTGATGCATATGAGACCGCTTCAGCACAGGCTTCAGGCTCGAGTCCTGAGATGGGCATGGTGCCATGGTATGTGTTGCATATATAAAGTCGCCGCACATTTAGCCCTTGGACGGACCTTGAATTTCTGACACTTGTTCTAAAGGGTTCCCTTTGAACAAGCGTCCATGCATGTCGTCGCCACGACAAACGGCTCCAAGTTTGGCAATGTGCACGCAGCCTCAGGCTCCTGGTCAGGACCTCAACTGCCTTGGCATATCAACTACCTCGAGTTGCTTGTGGTATTGCTGGTTCTACTGAGGCTTCAGCCCTTGATCTAGGGCAAGCTTGTGTTGGTCTGGATGGACAACGCGGTAACAGAAGCATAAATAAACCACCAAGGCGGTTTGCATTCACGTCGCATGTCGCAACTCGCCTGCCATCTCCTCCTTTGGAGTCAGCAGTGACTGAAGTCGTTGCAGGCCACTCACATCCCGGGCAATCTCAACAGAGCAGCGGATGCGCTGTTGCGGCAAATAACGCTCAGGGGAGAGTGGAGACTCCACGCCAAGGTGGTTCAGCTGATTTGGAATTGATTCAACAAAGCACAGGTTTTTGTGTTTCCCGGGAGTCCTCCCACTGCCCATTGTGGTAATCTCTGGCTGAGGTCCCCCTCAGCACAGATGCGCTGGCACACAGCTGGCCCCGGAGAGACTTTGTGCAAGGTCAGTGAGGACGAAGAACAGGTTGTGTTGGTGGCACCGTACTGGCCCAACCAGACTTGGTTCTCACTGCTCATGATCCTCGTGACAGGCCCTCCTTGGCGAGTTCTGCCACCAGTCGCCGCATTTGTACAGCTCCTCCCTTCCGGGTAAGACCTACTGCGGAGGCTTCTTTCCATATGTATACCACCAGTTGGTAAGTCCATATGATGTATTCTCCAAATGTTAACCTCCCCTTCGCAGGACATGGCCTTCCTATTGTCTTTTCCTCTTGGGAAAAAGAGCATCTTCCCCAATGCAAATACATCTGGCCACAGCCGAATAATTTTTTGTGGGTGAAAAAAGAGAAAAGGCCGAAGCAGCTGGCATGGCCTGTTCCCATTATAAGTATGTCCTGTGATGTATTCTCCAAATGTTAACCTCCCCTTCACAGGACGTGACCTTCATGGTGTCTTTTCCTCTTGGGAAAAAGAGCATCTTCCCCAATGCAAATACATCTGGCCACAACCGAATAATTTTTTGTGGGTGAAAAAAGGGAAAAGGCCGAAGCGGCTGGCACGGCCTGTTCCCATTATAAGTATGCCGACTCCTTTTATACCTGTATGGACTGGGGAGTGGCATGCAAATTACACTTGCCAATTCTCATTGCCATTTTATCAAATATCAGAGGTGTTTGGGGCTCCCAAGGGCGACCACTAGTGTCACTACATCAACAAAACTTCTTGTTACCTCCATCCGGAAACGGAGGTTACAACAGTAATGTTTTCTTTTCTAAGAAGGAACTAAATGCATTTTGAAAGAAACAGAAGCATATATAAAGTCAAATGTCAGCACTTTATAAATCTGCGATTAATTACGGTTAACTATGAAAAAATAATTCATTTAATCGTGATTAAATTATTTAATCAACTGACAACAATAAATATTATATATCAACCATACAAAAAAATGTGTAACTGTAGGATAAAGTGGGACACCTTTTGTTACTGGGATGAATGGCAAAATCTGTCCCACTTAACATGTATTTACCCTATTTGCTGAATATTTAACTTTTTGCGTTTGAACCAGCATCCAAGGAAAATCTGAAAAGTCAGTCCACGTGACTGAGAAATCACCCTGTATTCAAAACACCCAGTTAAAAGAGGGATGGAGCTACCTAAGGACATTATTTATGGTGAATTCAAATAGGTCTTCACACTAAATAATTTTTTTCTTTTTTTGTTTGACTCAATTCCAGCATTCTTTCACTCTAGTCTTCACTCCTGACCGGCATTTTGTCACTCATGAGGAAGACTCGCCAGATGCAGCACTGAATGCACCCAAAACAGTGTTTGTCCACTCAAAGCAAATAATTTGTTCTGTCCTCTTAAACATAGAGGGTGAAAAATTTGTTTCAGTTTGAGAATTCAGAAGAAAGTATTGTGTATACATGATGCGTTTGCTCTATCACATATACATTGTCATAGAGGATGTCAATGGCTTTGGCCCACGTCTTTCAACAGTTTCAAATAAAAAAGTAAAATGCCAAATGTTAGATCTGTATGACATTATCATAGAAACAACACTATACAAAACATGTTTTTTGAGGTTTGTAAAGCTGTAAAAAGACTAACTGGAGAATGCATCAGAGATACATGGTAGTAAATACACGTTTGAGCAAAACATTTAATAAAAGGCTTTACTAAGAAAGTCAAAGTCATTTTGACCCTGCATTCAAACACAAAAACACTCAGACTATTGTACAGATCTAACCTACTTCAGCTTTTGTCAAACACTATCTTTTTCCTGACATCTGCAAAGAATTGTGTCCAAGATAACAGGGTCATTCTAGGAAATTACTGTTATTTCTATTTGAAAATGTGATAAAGTATCTGATTTTAAATATTCTATCAAAAAAAGCAGAAGATGTCTTTATTCATGAATTGCATTGTGCCACCTCAAGCTAATTTATGTAATAAACAGGGCTGTCCATTCAACACATTCGTTTAGTGCGATATTTGTTGAAGATATTGTAAAAACCCTTATGAAAATTGAGCGTGCAAATTCGACACTGAAAAATTGTCCATTGTTGCCAAAGGTTTGCCGGAGGTTCACCACTACTGGTAACATTTGCGGCGAATCAAAAGCTAATTTGCATGTGAAAGTAACGAGCGGCAAATTTGCTGCAAGTTTGCAGCTAGATAAGATTTTCTGTATTTCACTCCTACCAATGAAGACCATCAAACTTCTGGCAACTATTTGTGGCAAACTGTTTTGTGCGCTGCAAAATTTGTGATAAATTAACCCCAAGTTAGTCGCAAATCAACTAATTTTGTAGAATGACCCACCTGTTATTTAGAGGAAACTGTCATGAGAGTGGACACATTCACTGATACACACTCACAGCTTTCATCATTTCACACATCACAGATTCGTGCCACAGGACACATGGTCACATGTGAATGAGCTAATTTCCTCTCAAAGATCTGTCTATTACACAGAGTACCATGCTGATTTTCACTTGATTCCTTTCCTGTTTGTGTATGTATAGTGTGTGTGGGTGTGTAGCTGTAAGTAGGACTGTATTTAGATGTGCTTTATACCTTGATTTTTAAGTAGGCTTGTTAAGTCAAGGTTTTTCTGGTGGTTTGACAAATATGATCTTGTGGTATCCAGGCAACCGTGGCTGCATTACTGACTGCCTGAGTCAGATAATTTGCTTATAACTGTCTAACAGTGTCTGTCTCCTAACGGTGTAGAGATGGCAGGTTTTAATGATGGAAGTCAACAAATAGGAACATTACACAGCATTTTATGTTACATGTTTTTTTTAAGTACGGGTAGTGTGCTATTTAAAATTTTAAAACGATTCATATATTCAGTATTTATACACTCACAGGACACTTCATTAGGTACATCTGTACATCTACATATTGATGCAATTATCTAATCAGCCAATCGTGTGGCAGCAGTGTTATGAATAAAATCATGCAGATATGGGACAGGAGCTTCAGTTAATGTTCACATCAACCATCAGAATGGGGAAAAATATGATCTCAGAGATTTTGACTGTGGCATGATTGTTGGTGCCAGATGGGCTGATTTGAGTATTTCAAATCTGCATGCGGTGCTTCGTCTAGCAACGCGTGTGGAGCACGAAAGGGTACAAATGAAGCGTGTTCTGTAATAGAGGAAAAATATTCAAGAAAACGTATCGGTTACTGTTGTAACCTCCGTTCCCCGAGGGAGGGAACGAGATGTAGTGTCGAAGGAAGTGACACAAGGGGTCTTTTCGGATGCCGAATCATACCTCTGAACCTGAGAAAAGGCCAATGTCAAGTTCGCAGACAGAATTTGCATGCCCCGCCCCGGACATACGGGTATAAGGGAAGTGGGGCAGCGAATGCCAGTCAGGATTTTGCACTGAGGAGCCGAAGGATGAAGCACGGCCATTTACAATGCTAGGTCTAGTGCCGTGGCAGGAGGGACACTACGTCTCGTTCCCTCCCTCGGGGAACGGAGGATACAACAATAACCGAGACGTTCCCCTTCGGTCACTCTCTCGACGTAGTGTCGAAGGAAGTGACACAAGTGGTCCATATAAAACGCCACGCACTGACCGTGTGACGTGACTGTCGGAGCAGGGGCAAAGCAGGCTATTGTGTGTTAGAGGCACCTGAACCGAATGCTCGTCACCCTCCCCAACGCCCCCTCAAAGAGTTTTAGCATATCCACCTTAGGATTTCCCGCACCCCTGGGGGAAAAAGGTATTACATGCTAGCATGGGAGCAAGCCCAACAGCCGCAGCCTTCTCTCTCAGTATGTCTCTCACATAGGATGTAGAGCGGCTGGGGCTAAACCTATGTCAGGGAAGGCGGTCATTCCCTGGGGGGGAGCAGGCATCGAAGCATTAACCCTGCTCCACGCACCCAGCAGGGGGCGGCTTAGAGACTGAGGAAGAGGCTTAAGGAGGCTTATGGAGTCTTAAAAACTCGTCAGCGCCGGCGTGCTGGGCGCTGAGGCAGGACTGGAGGTAAGGTATCTGTCCGGCCTGCAGATTTCCTATTCTTTCAGGAGGGGAAGACCCTGCAGAGGCCATACCCTGCCCAGTCCAGGGTGAGGTAATGTATGGCAAATACACCACGAGGGTTGTGAAGCCGGACTTGGGAAACGGCGTGGTGGTAGGTCCAGCCTAATGAAGGGGGGACTCTACAGACACGAGGCCGAGGCAGTGGGGCTGCCTGAGGGAAACGCAGGTCCGCCGAGAGGGGGACCGTACCGCGGAGGATACATCACAGGGAGTTAGCCTGAAGAGGGAACTATGCCCGTGGAGCCTGACCCCAGTACAGAGCCCTAAGACTCGTACTGGGTCTGGCCATGAGTTGCGCTCTTCTGAATTCGCGGGCCAGAAGGCTAGGGAGGAAAAAGCATCCAGGCAGCCACACTCAGTGGCTGACCTGGGAAAGAAGGCGCACTGGATCACATTGGTGAAGGGTGCAAGATGCAAGCGGAACACCCGGTCGGTTGTGCCGGGTTACCGAGTTCTACCGGCTCAGACCTGACAAAACACGGGACGAGACCGACTCAACACTTAGATTGTAAAATCTGGCAAAGGTATTGGGTGTTGCCCAGCCCGCTGCTCTGCAGATGTCTGCTAGGGAGGTGCCATGGCTTAGTGCCCACGAGGACGCCACACTTCTAGTGGAGTGTGCTTGGACCTGCAGGGGGGTCGGCACGCCCTGGGAGTGATAGGCTAAGGCAATAGCATCAACGACCCAGTGGGCTAGCCTCTGTTTGGAGACGGTGTTCCCTTTCCGCTGTCCGCCAAAGCAGACAAAGAGCTGCTCAGAGTATCTAAAGTTCTGCATGCGGTCAACATAGGTACGCAAAAGCACGCACCGGACACAGCAACGAAAAGGCTGGGTCTGCCTCCTCCCGAGGCAGTGGTTGCAGGTTCACGACCTGGTCCCTGAAAGGGGTCGTGGGAACCTTGGACACATAGCCCGGTCGGGGTCTCAGGATTACATGAGAAAGTGCCGGACCGAACTCCAGGCAAGAGTCGCTGACAGAGAACGCTTGCAGGTCTCCTACCCTCTTGATTGAGGTTGACGCGATCAGGAGGGCCGTCTTCAAGGAGAGGGCCTTGAGCTTGACTGAATCAAGCAGCTCAAATGGGGGTCTCTGAAGGCCCGAGAGGACCACTGAGAGATCCCAAGAGGGAAACAGGTTAGGCCGGGGAGGATGTAGTCTCCGGGCGCCTTTCAGGAACCTGATAATCAAGTCGTGCTTACCAAGGGACTTGCCATCTACTGCGTCATGGTGGGCTGTTATAGCAGCTACATACACCTTCAAGGTGGAGGGGGACAGCCTCCCCTCCAGTCTCTCCTGCAGGAATAGAAGCACTGACCGAACTGCGCATCTCCGTGGGTCTTCGGCTCGGGAAGAACACCGATTCGCGAACAAATGCCACTTTAGTGTGTAGAGTTGCCTGGTTGAGGGAGCTCTGGCTTGATTGACCATATCTACGACAGCAGGTGGTAGATTTACTTATTTACTAGTGTTGAACGTCCTTTTCAGGACGCGTCTTTTTAAAGATGTCTTTCCGCCTATGTGTAGTTCCTGGATGCGGTTGATATCTCTCCACTTCTGACAGTCGTAAGAGCTGCCTCGCGTGCCTGGGCTGCGATCACACGCAGGCAGCGTTTTATGAATGGTTCATGTTCTCAGTGCGAGAACATAACCATGGCAACATTGCGATCGCTCTTTCTTTTGTCATGAGAGAAAGCCACTTCAGCCGCCCCCCACGTCATTCCTTCTTCCCACGGGATTGAGGTCGACCCAGCTGGCGATGAAGGCGATTTGGGGATGACCATGGGCTTGGTTTTGCCGGGTAAATCCCCACGAACCACCCGCCCCCCTGCACGCTTGTTTGCTTCCGTCCGAGCTCGGGAAGAGTGCGGCTCGCTTCCCGGCCAGCCGGCATTTTCCCTTGAGCTCCCAGAATTGGATGACGACATCGCCGCTGCATCGGAGAGTGTCACAGCGGCGTCTGATGCTGATGGCTCGCCTGGGCTGCCACCTCCGGGTCTGCTCGCCCAGGCCCACCGGCTACTCGATCGGTTCCTCGGGTCACGGCGCCGCTTATAGCCACACCCCCCCTTGGTTCCGTCATTCCCGGAAGTGCATAACGAGCCAATGCAGTCGGAACCGCCCTCCGCTTGTCCGCTCTCACTACCCTGGATGGCGGAACACCACCACCTGGCGGGACATAAAAATGAGTGGGAACTCAAACTCTTTTAGAGAAAATATATTCTTTTAGGAGGAGAACACTCTTTCAAACAGAAAGAAGCGCTGTCGAAGTGCCCAGGGGCGCGAACTGCACAGCGCGCAGAGAGAGAGAGACGCCAGCTGGAAATGCGCCGTGCGGATCCAACAGCAATGCTTCTCGCTGGTAGAGGTGAGTGAAACAGAAGTGTGTTTCAGCTGCTTGCGGTACAACCATTCGGCTCCGAAGAAAAATTCTTACTGGCATTCGCTGCCCCGCTTCCCTTATACCCGTATGTCCGGGGCGGGGCATGCAAATTCTGTCTGCCACCTTGACATTGGCCTTTTCTCAGGTTCAGAGGTACGATTCGGCATCTGAGAAGACCCCTTGTGTCACTTCTTTTGACACTACATCGAGAGAGTGACAGAAGGGGAACAGTGCTGAAAGATCAGTGCTATCTATGCCTGAGCACTCGCACTATACAAAGCTCCGTTGTTTAGTCGCGCTGATCACTTGAAGTGCAGAAATGGTGAGATGTGTCAGCTGATGTCATGTCTCGTGGACTGGATGGAACCAAGTTGGGGTCCGGACTATGGGTCACTAATTGGTGACCGCTGATATACAGTATGAATTAATTGGTTATAAAATGTGATTAATAATAGTGATTAATTAAGTGTAATTAAGCAAACGACACAAAAACAAATCTAATCTTTCAAGTCTTTACAGAACACATCCCGTTAAACATTCTCAGTGGAAAAATATTTGAACCCTTGGATTTAATAACTGGTCGATCCTTCTTTGGCAGCAATAACCTCAAACAAGTGTTTCCAGTAGCTGCAGATTAGACCTGCACAACAATCAGAAGAAATGTTGGACCATTCCTCCTTACAGAACTGCTTCAGCTCAGTCATATTCTTAGCATCTCTGGTGTGAACGGCTCTCTTGAGGTCATTCCACAGCATCTCTATTGGGTTAAGGTCTGGGCTCTGACTGGGACACTAGAAAAGATTCCTTTTTTGAAGCCATTCTGTAGTTAATTTACTTTGATGTTGAGAGTCATTGTCCTGCTGCATCACCCAACTTCTACTGAGCTTCAGCTGGTGCACAGCCATCCTGACATTATCCTGTAGGATATCTTGATAAACTTGTTTTTCCCTCAAGTGGTCCAGCCCCCAAAGCCCCAAATTATGATGCTCCCTCCACTGTTTTCATGTTGCTATGCGGTGTCCTTTTTACACCATAATTAGTGCTGCGTGTTCTTCCCAAACAATTCAGCATTCGAATCATCAGTCCACAAAACATTTTCCCAAAAGCATTGTGAAGTGTCAGAGTAAATTGTTTTGTTGGAAAGCAGCGGCTTCCTTTGTTGTGTCCTGCCATGGACACCATGCCTGTTTAATGTTTTCTGTACAGTAGACTCGTGAACAGACATGTTAACCAGTTCGAATGATTCCCTCAGTATTTCTCAACCTTTTTTCTGCCATGACAAACTTTTTTTGATCAAAAAATTCCACGGCACACCACTATCCCACATAACCATCATAAATAGTTTTTCTTTTCAAGAACTTGTCCATGTTTTCTGTCTGTCTGAGTGCTAATTGGGTAATGAAAAACCATCAAATTTGCATCTTTTTCAATTTGTAGATTTGTTCTTGCAAATTAATTCTTGCAATGCCACAGCAATACATTTTTTAATTTATGCATTTATTTACCATATTTTTTCAGAAATAAAGTTGCACCAGACTATAAGTCGCACCGGATCAAAATTGCGTTGTTGAGAATAAAAAAACACATAAGTCTAATCTCTGTATAGGTCGCACTGACAGAGATTGGATAGCAGGCACTTGGACCAAGGAGCAGTCGCCAGACTTCCCTTCAGCTGTTCAGATGTCAAACGTGCTCCGTAAAGATTATAGTCCCTCAGAATCTACTCATCGTATCACAGTGTTTTAAACAGGATAATTTGTTTAATGTTTCATGAGAGAAACGTGACAAGTAAGCCACAACAGTTCATAACATCTGTAACTCTATGCTTTGCACAAATAAGCAGCTTTTAGTCAGTGAGTAAAACAATACACCTGTTGTATTCTATTCTTTCATTAATGTTAGTGACAGTGAATATTTCTGATATTTGCAACCCTCTTTGCAATGTATTAATTATTCGGTTCACTGACTGAATGTTTTTACAATGAGTATGATGAAGTGTCATTTTATGGGCATGTGAGGAGCTGTGTTTGACAGCGGTCTAGTGTTTGTTAATATAATAATGTTATGATGGTCAAAATATTTAAACTGGTTGCATAAAATACTTTTAAAGGCACAATATTCTGAATTGGCAACTTTAAAATGATTCTACCATCTCTATGTTTTTCATCTATTATGGTTAGTTCCCGATATTATAGCCTTTCACCGATACATTGGTATCGGCGTATATGTTAATGATATGCACAGATATACATTTTTTTCAGAACATATAATACAGAAAACAATGCTATAGAATTGGTGTCATAATATAGTTTGTCCAGCAGAGTGCGCTCTGACTCCACTGTATACTGAGCTGACTCTGAGCTGATGGTGGTTCTGCAGACATTGCGGAGTTATGTGGTGTGGAGTTGAGCGGTGTCTTCTCTGTAAACTGCTAACTAGTTTGTGAAATTCATACTGGAATGTTAATAAACAATGACCCCATCATTTTCCCTTTTCAATATAACTAATATAATGTTAACCCTGTTCCTGACAAACATGTCACTCATGCTTATCACATCTGTTTGTTGTTAGCCAGCTATAGATTGTCAGTGCAGTCAGTAATGTAGCAGATTGAAAGGTAAACATCCTAGCATCTTTTTTAGCTCAGCAGACAATGGTGCGGTGGTGTGTCTGTTGAGTGTTGATTTCATGCTACATTGTTACCTAGTTGGTGAGACAGCCTAGTTGGCTGGTCCATCTTTTACTCTCCATGACAACGAGTTTATAACTAACTAGCTAACCACATAGCTACTTTCATTGTTTGTCAACTGAGTGGAAGCTAATGTGTAAACCTGTATCCACCAAACTGTTTTGTTCAGGATTCACAGTTTGGTGACCCCTTCAACTGAACAATTCCAGTCGTTGCATTTCTAAAATGTTATATTTAAAAGTTTCTCCTGAACTTTTATAGCAGAATACAGTGCCACTGTTTATCTCTTGACTTGGCAGACGTAAATGCTTCTTGTTTTACAACCTGAAAATAATTGACTGGCAGTATTAATATAGGCAGCATTTGACTGATTCTAAACACTACTGATATTTATTTAGCTATTTATTTTATTTGAATTTATTCTTTATTTTCTTAGTGTTAATTTCTAGAATTTTTTGACAGTTGTAAAACAGTTCATATTCATGGGCAAGGAAGAGGCGAGAAACCGGCTTGACGTATAACTTAAAGGTTTAATGGAAAACTCAAAAGACAAACACATAAGATAACGGACATGTCCGTAATTGAGCTCTCTCTCTCGATCGCCGTCTGCGAGTGGCCTTTATCCCTCTTGACGGCTTAATTAGCCTAATACGTGACCGGGCATGCGTAATCACGCCCCGGTCCCGCCCTCCACCGTGCCACAACAGTGTTTAATAATAATGTCAAATATTCTTTGATAAAAATATTTGTTTAAGAAAGCAGCCTTCTGAGTATATTTGCATAGTCATATCGGTGCAAAATCAGTGAACAATCCAGCCACCATATTGTAATCTGTGAATTTCCCCCCTCTAATATCAGTATCGGTCTCAAAAATCCCATATCGTTCGAGATCTAGTTTTGGTACATGTGTTTGACCAGCCAACATCAGTTATGTATAATTATGTATATAAGTCGCTTCGGACTATAAGTCACAGGACCTTTCAGATGATGACAAAATCACAAATTACATTATGGAAAAAAACTGTATTTATTTTTGTGGAATTTGATCATTTTTCATGGCACACCTGACAATATTTCACGGCACACTAGTGTTGTTAAGCACTGCTTTAGCTGTCACTCTAGTGTTCTTTTTTTTACCTCATTGAGCATTCTACTATGTGCCCTTTGAGTCATTTTGGCTGGACAGCCACTTCTAGGTAAAGGTACTACATCATCTCCATTTATAGACACTTCGTATAACTGTGGAATATCTAAGCTCTTCGCGCTATTTTTGTAACCCTTCCAGCATTATGCAAAGCAACAATTCTTGATATTATGTTTTTTGAGATCTAATTTTTGTTAGGCATGGTCCCCATCAGCAGATGATTCTTCTGAGTAGCAAACTCAAAATGTTTGAGTGCTTTTTATAAGTCAAAATATCTCTAGCCCACACCTCCAATCTCATTTCATTCATTGGATGCCAGGTTTTCCAACTCCTGACTCTTATTAGCTTTTGTTGAAGTCAGGATGCCAGGGGGAGCTGAGAGCAAATTAGTAGAGAGGTGGGTGTTAGGTTACAAATGGTGGGCATTTATCAGTCATAATAATTAAATCTATTGTCAATTTCCTCTTTGTATTAAAACCTCCATATGCAGCAACGACAGCTTTGCAGATTCTTGGCATTCTAACTGTAAATTTGTCCAAATACTCAGGTGACATTTCACCCCACACTTCCTGTGCCTTCTTGTCAGGCACTTCTCACACACCTTACAGTCTCGCTGATCCCACAAAAGCTCAATGGGTTTAAGATCCATAACACTCTTTTCCAATTATCTGTTGTCCAATATCTGTGTTTCTTTGTCCACTCTAAACTTTTCTTTTTGTTTTTCTGTTTTAAAAGTGGCTTTCTCTTTGCAATTCTTCCCATAAGGCCTGCACCCCTGAGCCTTCACTTTACTGTTGTACATGAAACTGATGTTGAGCGGGTAGAATTCAATGAAGCTGTCAGCTGAGGACATGTGAGGCGTCTAATTCGAAACAGCAAAATCTGCACATTATTGGCCACCAGTATATATATATATATATATATTAGTACAATGGGGCTAAAGGCCCCCCTGAGTAAAAGGCACATTTTATTCTATTTTCTCCCAAAACAATAAAAAGCAACAAAAATTAACACACTTCTTTGTCACTATACACTGCAAAATATTCCCGATCCATGAGATCATTGTGTGCAAAGTCTAAAGTTTGATGTCATTTGATCTAATAATGAATGATTTTTAAAATGTTAGCAAATTTATTTATCATGGGATACTCAAGAGGTTAACAGGAAATGGTTAACCCTTGTCTGAAGTGGTAATTTTGAATAATTATTATCTTCATTTGTTACTCAAAAAAGCATCTTACTGTCTCAAATGTATTTGCCTATATTGAAACATATTGCCCTATAACTATTGTCCCTATATTTACATGATATCACTTTGACCTTTAGACCAAATTTGAAAACACTGCTTCCAGAGGCTGAAGCGGTAAGTGTTTCAGAGCATATATACAAGTGTGCATTTATATCCAGGAGAGGTCGCCAGAAGCCAGTTGTAAAAATATCTTATTTTCAGCTGAACAGTGTGTAAATCAGTGAAGAGAAATACTTATTTTATTTAATCTAGCCCCAACCAAAACCCAAATCAAACCCTAATCATTAATAGAGACAAAATGCAAAGCTAGGGACAAAAACGCAACCTCCTTATCATGCGTGTGATTGTTTATACAAACATGATTACATACTCCTTTGATTGGGGCTTGATCTGTGGTCTCTTATGTAACTGATGCAATGCACTACCAGTCAAACCACAAGGGAAAGTAATTGTTTTTCAGCCATTCCAAATATGTCCAATGGGAGATAGGGCATGTCAGTGAGGGTAACATAACTTTTGGAAAAAGCATGCCGTGCCCTATTCATATAAATTGTCATTAAATACATTTTGTACAATAAATACTACCATTATGTAAATACATTAAAATTGAAACAGGCTAATTTATTTTTCTCGTTTGTAACAAGATTTTTTCTAGTTTAGGTAATTTGAATTTGTCATACAAATTTTGATTCAGTTTAAATGGACTGTCATTATGCAGCAAAAAGTAAAAAAAGGAAAAGCTGTAGTGATTTACAAAGGGTTATACACTATTAAAAGCAAGGAATGATAAATGTATAATGAACAAGCTTGCACAGCATAAGCCTAACATTAAGCAAAGAAATAATTACACCAAAGAATTTTCGAAAGATGTGACTATTGTGATTGTAAACTAAACGAATTTACATTAATGCTTGACGAATACAGCAACAAAAACCAGTTAAAATTGTTAATTTCCCAACAGATAAATATGTATAAATCTGAGAGCACATTTTTACTGTTTCTGACCTTTATGTGAGTAATAGTTTATCACATGTTAAACCCAACATAAAATCAAAACTAAACTAAACTAAACCTACAAAAGTCTTTCAATGTAATGTTACATTAAAATGTAATAATTTGCTCCGAAAGTTGTAACAATTTTAATTTTTGGTTGAAGCCCCCAAAGTCCTCTTATTTTCACCTCCCCTCCAACCAACATTCACACTTTGCACCATATAATCAATTCCTCATTAATAAAATCAAGTTTTTTTTTGTGGAATATGACATTGCACAAATCAAGTATGCCTTCTGCATCGCAGAATCGCTTTATGTTGACTTTAAGTGTGTGTTACCTGTTCAGGTTTGAGGCCAGGCGGCACCCATGCATACTCCTCTAACGCACAACCGGAGTCGTCGTCAGAGGTGGAGTTTCTCTGGAAGTCAAACATGATTTTCGAGACTGTCCTCTCCATATCCAGAGTCATATCACCATCTCATACCACTCCCACTGCAGAGAGACAGACAGAAAGAGTGAGAAGTGCAGATGTAAGTTTATAAAACACTGCTGGTTTGACGGCCATCCATTAACCATCATTACATTATGCAAATCGATGCTGAAATCATAAATGTTGCATGCGCTGAATTTCACCAGCACAAACACACGCACACACAATTTCAGATGCTTGCAGCCTGATTTCATGAAAATTATACGACTGTGGTGACAGTTTTGCAAAATGATAATCATTAGATATATCGTGGCAGTTCCAGGTGAAATGCTCTATTGAGGTTTACATCAACAAAACTTCCATACCCTAAACCTTCAACCTAAACCTAACCTATAGCGTAAAAAAGCGTAAAAAAACAAAACTGTGAGCAAATGTGTGATGAAAAACATAATTGCTGAAGCATTCACGTATTTTAGTGGTGCTTCTATGACACTTTTTGCTCACATACCCCGGCCATTTGAATCACAAGTGTAAGGCTCTATCCGTTAAACTACCGCGCAATTTGATACCACTCGAACAAGCTTGTAAATGTAGTTGGTTATGTAATGCAAAAGTTAAAACAATTAAACAATATCTTTTATTAATTAATATACAGTATATATATATATATATATATATATATATATATATATATATATATATATATATATACCTACATACATATATTATTGTGACAAACGAGTAGTGTTTCACTAGCCTACAGACCTCAGTAATAATTTTTCAAATTTAATTTATCAATCTGTCCACGGTACACTTAAGGCCTGAGTATACTTCAGTTGTCTGCATTGCTGATCGCTCCATGCACTGTATGCGTGATGCAATTTTCATCATCAGCACAATCTGTGTGGCCCAGATTTTCTTGACACACGGACAGTCTTCATCTATGTGCATCGTCGGTGCATGCACCTGCCATTGACTGCATCACAAAACAGTCGTAGTGCGTATGCCTTGGCCGCAGTCAAAAGAGTATACTTTGAAAGGCAGCGTGGTTGATCGCACGCAAATCCACGATCACACAAAGTATATTTATTAAAAGGGCTTTTCTAAGAACGCTTCTACGTACACGTTTCAAACATGGACACTTTTGGAGAGTCTCACTTTAGTTGCGTCATAAAAAACACATTTTATGAAACTTATGAAAAACACATCTCCAGTTGTGCTCTGTCCAGCTGTGTTTGAACACAAGAACACATCCTCGTCTTGTGTTGTCTGCTATCAGTAAGTGTGTTTTGTTGCCTGTACAGCTGGAGCTCTGCTTACTTCCCCCTACTGACTGGACAAGCTTGAGGGTGGTACTTCAAGATGGTAGGAATATTCCTTATCGTATTCCGAGGACATGATTAATTGTGTTAATTTTTCTATAATCAATCACACTGAATTATCACTTTTAATCGACAGCCCTAGTTTTTACAACAGGTAGAATGTAAAAATGTGAATTTACATTTTATTTATAAATAGAAGTTTAATATCTGACGATGAAGTTGTTTATATTTTTTTCAAAGCAGTCAAGCAAATACTCAATCAATGGCCCTTAGTCATGATCATAAGCTGAATTAATTTCTGTGTAAATCAGATTAACTCATAGATTCATTCTCAGGTAAATGGTCCCATTCAATTTAATGTGTCAATTTATATAAGATTGCTTTAGAAACGATTTACACAAAAATTTGTTCTGCTAATGTTTCATGAATAAGAACCAATGTGTGGAGATTAACAGATTACTGACATGAAATGAATAAAAATGAAAAACATTTTTTAAAAGAGATAGAGAATTATGGTCTTTCAAACACAGCAATGCAACATTAATATAAGCTTATTCTGCATACACTAAAATATTTGCAAAATAACATAAAAATGTGCTTAATCAAATGACAGCATACAAGTGTCTCACTGTAACCTTGATATTTGCTTTCTTTAAGGAAAAGGAAGAACGAGTCTAAATAATATTTTGTGGTAATCAACAGTGCTGTCGATTTAGCTTAACTTCCATTGAAACCAGAATAAGTTAAAAAATATTATTTACAACAAAATTCATTGATCAGGTAGAAATGACCCTTTTAAGAAACTGTTTACACAAAACTTAAAATTCTGTCATTATTTTGTTCCAACCAGTATGACTGATATAGTGTTCAAGACATGCCGAATGATCATATTTACGAGTTAAGCGCACATGAACTGCACCACAAAGTCGCAATTATGAGTGAGAAACTTTGGACTTTCCAAGTTAGTTGGGGCATGTCGATTTAAGAATCATGGCGGAAGCAAATTATTATTGGTAATAATTGTTTTACATGAGGATTTAGACAGTGTAGTTTAGTTTTTCTGCATTTTTTGTACTATTAATAAGAATAACGATAAAACCTGCCAGAAAATAAGCCTCATTTAGCTGGTTTATGCAGCGACAAGCGTTTACAACAAAAATGAAACTTCCCATAAAGTATTGGCCACACAAGAATGATTATGCGTGGCTTTGCTCTTCATTTTGTTGCATTGCTACCTGCACTAGAAAGTGAAAATTAGGAAGAAATATGAAATCACTTGACCACAAATCACATCGTATTTACAATCTCAAAACTCAGAAGTCTGAATTTTCCAGGAGGACTTAAACACACCAATAGCCTCAGTTTTTTTTTCCATTCCGAATTTCCGAAGTTGAAAGGTATTTGTCTGTGGAATATAAGATACATTTGCAACATTTATCAAATTGATGGATAATTATGCACACATTCGTTAATTATTTTTAGACTAATTTTATCCCATACAGTCATCGTCACTTTCATTGCATATTTTATTCGATACGATGAAAGTGAATGGTGACTAGGGCTGGGAAAATAATATAGAATTACAGACCCAAGGCAGTCTTCATTTGAACAATCTTTTCCAAGATCAATCTTTTACTCTATGCGCAACCCTCTTCAATAAGTAAATCAATGACATATGCGCCTAAATTTCAAGCTATGTGACAAAAATATGTGTGATTGTCCACTGGCTAGTAAAGGTTCAGATTTCACATGCCAGAGGTTGAGTTGTATAGTGGTGAAGAAGTCCTGTTACTGCGTGTTGAGAGTAAATGTTCAGTTTGACTCGTTTTGTGTAATGTGTGTCCAAAGACGAGATCCACACAAACATTTTTTGTGCATTATCTTGAGGGAGCCCACCTTGTCACGATGGAGCCTGTTGATTCGGAGAGAGTAATTTGTGGTGTTGGACATCATTTTATTAAATGCTGCCAGAAGACAGTGAAGAATGAGTGTAATATCTCATATTGAGGGCTGAAGTTGCTTCTATGCCCATACGCCACACCTCCGTATAGACCTACAAGAGCCCGCGTTCAAAATGACTAGATATGACTTTAAACTTTCAGATGTCAAGGGCTATGTAGGAAGAATTGCCAAGGTCTGACCTTTTGTTGGGCCAGTCACATCAAGCTATCGCACACCCATTCTAACCGTCGAGCATTATGCCATCGAACTTTAGGCTACATGCACAAAACAAGTCATCAATGTGCAAATAACGGTTTCCATCAACTTAATGTGCATTTTAACTAATGCTAAACTCTAGAAAATCCATTAAATTTCTATGCGAATTATGAGGGTTTGTTTGCATATCAACAATGGAATCCCAGTTTATAAGCTACTTAGATACAACATCATATACACTTTCCACTTCTTGAAATGTGTAAGTTAATGTATCACACGTGAATCTTGTTTATTCATTTATAGCCTAGACCTGAATATTACAGTCCTGACCTGAAGTGATGATTTCCTTTCAGAGATTATATATCCGTCTCTTAAAGTTGACCACATTTATATCCACATCAGTGATCAAGGTTATTATGTGGTTAAAACTTTATTCAGAAAAAAAGTTCAAATGCACCATAAAGGTTTGGAAAGGTGCTGTATAAATGTAACATTATTATTAAACTAAATAATAATAATAATAATAATAATAATATATAATATTATTAAAAATATAACTTAACTAAAAATTCCTGATAGATTTATGGGATTTTCACCTGTTTGTAGGCTATATTGATTTTAAGTCAAGTCAAGTCAATTTTATTTGTATAGCGCCTTTCACAACACACATCGTTTCAAAGCAGCTTTACAGAAGTTCAGCATTAACAGACGATAAAAATGTAATGTCTATAAAGTCGATAAATCATCATCCTTGTGCAGGGCTCCAAACTGCGACTAAAAATGGTCGCATTTGTGACCAAATAAATTTATTTGTGAGTGTAATTTCTGTCAAGGTCGCCATTGGTGACAGTAAAAGTTTACTCCCTTTTGATTTTAAAATTTGCTTTACATTTCCCGAGATACATAAAAGTTTATATCAAAGAAATAGCGGGGAAAACGGAGTTCATTGCAGGAACTAACAATTTCAAAAAAGAGACTGTTAGAAAACACGGTGACAGTAACAAGCATATTTTAATTTCTTTTAATGTTTAAATTTGGATTTATTATTCACTGCAAAATGTGTGCTTGACATTTCACATGTTGATTGACACCTCCTGCCTCCAGAATAATGTTGTTACTGTATGCACAGACAAATGAACATTCTGTTTCATGCAGATATTAATATCAGAAATAACAGGAGAAATCACAGTTAACCACATATTCCACAGTTAATGTAGCCTACAAATGCAGCTCCATCTGATAAGAAATGTAAAAATGTATATATATTTATGTATTAATAATAATTGGGCTATTGGGCCAATAATAATAATACTAATAATAATTATTATTATTATTATTATTGTGATGATGATGATGATACAATTAGGGCGTTTCATTTAGTTTTGACGCACTTCTGGTTTAAGCCCCGCCCACACCCGTTTCTATATACAGAGACAGATAATTTTATCATATGAACAGATACAAATACAGATAATGGATTCACTGCACACCCCTAATACCTAGTTAGAAGGATTCCTGTATAATTAAAAGCATTAGCTTAAAGAGAGTTTCTTTCATGTAAGCAAAATGGACATAATAACTTAATTTTACCCAAATTAATTGGAATCAAATCTAAATCTAAATCTAAATCAGAATGGAATCAGGAAACCTCCAATGTGGTGGTGACTATGGCTGTCAGACCCTTATATTCTGCCTGAATTTAAATGTTTCGTGTGAATGATCCCTTTACTCCTTATATAACTGTATATGATTTTTTTTTACTGTGTATCATGTGAAAATATTTTAACAATTACTTTCCACAGCTTCACTTAATGCCAAAATAAAATTTAAAAAGATATTCTATTAGCTGTTTTTGATGAAAAACTTCTGAGGTTTGTGGAGCTGTGAAGACAGCCAATGAAGAATGTGTTCAAATATATTTAAAACATGCTTGAGTGCACCATTTTACAAAAGGTCCTAAGAATGTCACAATGTCATTTGACATTTTACATTTATACATACGGAAGACGCTTTAACTCTGATTATTATCATACATAACAATTTAAACATCATTCTGTAAGTTCAAACTCACGTAAAATCACACGGTCAGTGTAGCACAAACATTATTATTAATATCACTTTTAAATGTTGCCCTCTGATCTGTGTTATTGATTGATTTTGGTTTGTGAATCAAAACCAGGAGGCTTTTTAAAACACATCATACAATCTTACAATACACATGACGTCACGGTGAAATCACAGACACACATGCCACATGAAATTCAATTTGTTGTTTAGTGTCAGCAAAAAGAAAGATGTAAGAATTCAAAGACAACAAATCCAAACAACAACAACGATTTCCAGTAGATGAACGCCTCAACATTTACTTATACACTACATCATACAGTACAGAATGCGTTTACATGTTAGAATCCCATCTTTTCAAAGATACATTACAATCTAGATGAAAGATCATACAGACCTGCTTTAGACGGCATCTTCATATCAGCATCAACAAATAACCTGAGGGCCCCGAAAACCAGAGAGAAAATAGAAAGCGCAGCGCTAAAGCCAGAAGAAACGCTTTTCTCTTTTATGTGTCATGCCTCATCCCTCGCTCTCTCGCTCTGCCTGTGGATTTGACTGTGTGGGTGTGTGTGAGTGAGAGAGAGAGAGAACTCTTCATGTAAAAGGCGTCATGAGAGCATTCTCTCTGCTGTGGGACAGCTGTTGACCATCGCATCTCTTTAGACACTTTACTGTATGTCATCACTTTACTGCAATTGTATAGCCTACGATTACTTTACATTTGTGTTCTTAGTAAATGCTTTTTTACCGTACAAGAAATGACACTTCAACCGTAAGCTGTTGTTCCCCGTCTGTCGCTCACTTCGACGTTGTGTCGAAGAAGCGACACTAGGGGTCTATCTTGAGCACCGAATATGCCTCTGGTCTATGAAAAAAGGCCAATGAGAAGTTGGCAGACAGAATTTGCATACCCCGCCCCGGATATATGGGTATAAAAGTGGGGAAATACGTCGAGTTCATTCAGAAATTTTCTTCAGAGCCGATGGTCGTGTATGCAGCCAGCTGTGAGTGACACACCAGATTCCTGCTTCTGTTCCTCTGACGCTCTGTCTGCTGTTGGATCTACGGCGCACTTCAGCGGCTTTCTGCTTCTCTGCACGGCAGTGCTGTTTGCCCCTGGGCGCTTCGACAGCTACTTTTCAGTATTTGAAAGAGTGTGTTAAAAGAGTCATTTTCTTTATAAAAGAGTTTATCTCTAAAAGAGCAATACACTGCGGCGTTGAATGTCCTTTTCAGGACGCGTCTTTTAAAAGATGCCATTCCGCCCCTGTGTAGTTCCTGGATGCGGTATAGTGCTCTCCGCTTCAGACGGCCACAGGCGTTATCTCGTGTGTCTGGGCAGCGATCACACCGAGGCAGTGTTTGTGGATGGTTCATGCTCTCACTGCGAGGGCATGACCATGGCAACGTTGCGGTCGCGGCTTGCTTTCAACAGAAAGCACGCCACTCCTGCCGCCCCCCGTGTCGCTCCCTCTTCCCACAGGATTGAGGACGATGCGGCTGGCGATGGAAGCGATTTGGGAGGGCAGTGGGTGCAGCTCTGCCGGGCACACCCCCTCGGACCACCCGCCCCCCCCCGCACGCTCGTTGACTCATGTCCGTGCTCGAGGTAACAGTGGCTTGCCTCACAGCCAGTCTGCCTATCCTCTGGAGCTCGAGGTGGATGAGCTCGCCGCTGCATCGGAGAGCATGGCGTCTGACGCTGATACCTCCCCTGGGCTGCCGCCTTCGGGCCAGTATGCCCAGGCTGAGGCTGACGCGCAGATGTCCGACATGCTTGCCCGGGACGCCGTCAGTATGGAGTTGGACTGGAGCCCTCCGTCCTCCCCACACCCAACGCGGTTGGATGACTGGTTCCTGGGGTCTGTGCGCCGCTCACAGCCTCGCCCCCCCGCCGTTCCCGTTTTTCCCGGAGGTGCATGATGAGCTGACGTCTTCGTGGAGAGCCCCCCTCTCCACTCGTCATAAGCCCTGCTCATCCGCTCTCGCTACCCTTGACGGCGGAGCGGCCCACGGGTATACGGCGATTCCCCAGGTGGATAGGGCTGTTGCGCTCCATCTATGCCCCGGAAACCCTACCACCTGGCGGGGTTGCCCTGTGCTCCCTTCCAAGGCCTGTAGGGCGACATCCTCGTTTACCACCAAAGCCTACAGCGCCATGGGACAGGCCGCTTCCGCCTTGCACGCCATGGCCATCCTGCAAGTCCACCAGGCCAAGACACTCAGGCATCTGCACGAGGGTAGCCCTGATCCCGAAGTGTTGCAGGAACTGCGCTCAGCGACCGACCTCGCCCTCAGGGCCACGAAGGTCACAGCATAAGCACTCGGGCGGCCGATGGCCACGCTTGTGGTCCAGGAACGTCATCTATGGCTGAACCTGGTCGAGATGCGTGAGGCCGATAAAGCTCACTTCCTCAACGCCCCCCTCTCCTAGTTTGGCCTCTTCGGCGACACCGTCGAGGACTTCGCCCAGCAGTTCACCACAGTGAAGAAGCAGACAGAGGCCATCTCTCATATCCTGCCCCGCCTCAAGCCTGCCGCTACGGGCCCTGCCCCATCTGCTCGTTGAGGGCGTCCTCCTGCGGCCAAGAAACACCCTGCTCCGCCTCAACCCGGGCCCAGCTCTCAGCCCCAGCGTCGAGCACACCGCAGGAAGCAGACGCCCCCCGTCTCCCGGACCCCCTCGAGGACCCATAAGGCTCCCAGGCGCTCCTGAGACGATCGACCCAGATGTTAGCTCCGGAGATGGTTAAGACCACTCCGTCCCCCGGTGGAGGGCCGGGAGGAGAATCTTTTGTTCAATTTTCATTTGTCGTACCCACATTCTCAATAAAAGCGCTATTTCCTTTGTCTCTGGGTCACCTGGCCCGCAAATGCCATTCTCACGGCACTCCAGATTTCAACAGTCCCAGCCTCCTGGATACGGACCACCCGTCTCCAGCCCCACGACTGTTCCCCAGCTGGCTGACGAGTCTAGAGGATGCCTACCCTGGACCTCCTCCTCAGTCGCCAACCCGCCCTCTGCCAGGTGTGCGGAGCAAGGTAAGTGCTTTGAGTCTTTTCTCAGCACCTAGCCTCGGGATGCGTCACCGCCTCCCGATGCTGCCTTACCTGCTCTGCCCCGCTGCTCTGCCCCGCCGGATCAATTTTGCCTCGACATCGCCCCTTTTTGCGGTTTGCGTTCGACGGCCAGGCATATCAGTACAAAGTCCTCCCCTTCGGGATGTCTCTGTCCCCTCGTGTCTTCACGAAAGTCGCAGAGGCAGCTCTTGCCCCGCTCCGAGAAGCCGGCATCCGCATACTAAATTACCTCGACGACTGGCTCATTCTGGCCCACTCGCGAGAGTTACTAAGCACTCACAGGGACCAGGTGCTCAGGCACCTCAGCCGTTTGGGGCTTCAGGTCAACTGGGAAAAGAGCAAGCTCACTCTGGTTCAGAGTTAGACTCAGTCTCAATGTCAGCATGTCTCACCAACGAGTGTGAACAGTCAGTGTTGAGGTGCCTCGCCACTTTCAGGCCGGGCACAACGGTCCCCTTAAAACTTTTCCAGAGGCTCTGGAGCAAATGTCATCCGCCGTGGTGGTCGTGCTGTTGGGGTTGATGCATATGAGACCGCTTCAGCGCTGGCTTCAGACTCGAGTCCCGAGACGATGATTGCGCTGCGGCACACACTGTGTGACGATCACCTCCGCTTGCCGCCAAACACTCAAACCCTGGAAAGGCTGTTTTCTACAGGCAGGAGTACCCTTACAGCAGGTGTCCCGACGCGTCCTGGTCATGACCGACACCTCCAGATCGGGTTGGGGCGGCGTGTACAATGGGCACGCAGTAGCAGGCCGTTGGAAAGGGCCCCACTGCGTCTGCCGTTGAAGACAGCACCACTGCGGTAGCGTACATAAATCACCAAGGCGGCGTACACTCCCGCCAGATGTCACGACTCATTTAATTAATTCAGTCGGGAAGCCTTGGTTGATACCATACCGATGTCTCAGAGGTCAGAAACAGCAGGAGTGTTTTGAATTGTTTTCCCCTATCATACAGTAAGTGCTACTGTCACTGCCTAATTTGTAACATACATTTTTCCACATTAATGTGAAAATTACACTGAATTAAAATTAAATAATATATTTTCTCTGGAGAGCAAACTCCTCTATGTTCTGTGGATATTATTATTTCTGGATTGTGCATTTAAATTCACAGTTTTGACCAAGTGTATTGTTGCACTACAGGATAATCCATGGCTACGTGTGTGTTAAACGATTTTAAATGAACTTTGCAGAGGGTGGTTGTGGCAGGGAGGAGGGCAGGTCCGGGTCGTGATGCTACACACCTGGCCCCTTATCAGGCTAATCAAACCTCAGAGAGGGATAAAGGCTGACCGGAGACGGCGGTGCGACAGAGAGAGAGATTTACAGGCAACTGCCCGACACCTGTGTGCGTGTGTTTGTCTTTTGGTTCAGTTTTTCCATTAAATATTAGCCTCCTCCTTTTTTGCATGTCTGCCACAGTCATTTAATTTCTACTCGCAGACTTGAGTGAAATTTAAGATAACATTTATTTGATTTACTTTATTAGAAAAATAATATCTCTCTTTGGTGTAGGACCCGCCCCGTCTGGCGGTCCGAAGAAGTTGTACTCGGAACTGTCATATCCTGCTGGAGATAGGAGGCAGGGGAGAGGAGCCTACTCCCATGCAGGACAGGACTCAACTGGTGGTAGTGGGGTGGTGGAGGTTGCTGTGTTAGCACACTGAAACAGCAATGTGATAGATTGTGAGCAGACTTATAAAGCAATGGCTTACATGTGATTGGCTGGGAATTACCCAGCTTATGGTGCTATGATGTACAACTGCTAGTCTTCCTGCTAGAACTACGCTGCGCTTACATGTCTTTGAATGATCTCATAACTCAGATGATAGCATTAATAATACAAATTATTATATTAATTATTATTATTAATATAATTATTATTATATGTATTAATTATTAGATTTGTAATTATTTTGAATTTTATATATTGATATATGAGATTAACTTGATGAATTTGATTAATTAGTAGACATATCATGTAATTTATAGACATTTTAAGCGACTAACAGCCCTAGTCAGAACACATTGGAATGCAATGCAAGAGGTGCTATAGCGGGCATTAGGCATACATTTTTCGTCTGCCATCACTTGAAGTTGGACTTACAGTTTTTGCAGAAATCCACAACTCAGTTGTATGTTATAATATGAACATGATGACACACAGAGCGAGGTAAGGTAAACAATCACTTGAGCAAAAAAAGCATCATTGCATCATAGATTTATCATTTAAAGATTGCGAAACCTGTTAAGCAAACGTTTCCTGAGACAAATGCACACATGCAAAACAAATGCTGTTGTTGCCATTTTGTTCCTTGTCAAAATGGTGTGGCCATTTTGTGAGCATCAGACAGCACAAAAAATTTACTGTAGGAATATGCTATAATTAAAATTTATAGAACAATAATACCCACAAAAACACAATTACTGTGACAACATGGACATGGTGAATCCGATCACTTCAGACAAGTAGACTGCAGAGACACAAGCAAATCACATTTTCTGTGGATCTCAATCATTTCTGACTAGAGCAAGAAATTATATATAGGCTTTCAGTGACGATGATGAAGATGAGAAAATAATTTATGAGCCCACACACTTGGCGTCAGTCAGTGGCGGTGAGTGGGCTCTCGACACATGACAGCACTTCATAATACAGCTGTAATTACTGCCGGTGAGTTTGAGTTGATAATTAAGCCTCAGTGATGGCAACACGTCACCATGTATTAATGACAAAACGATACGCGCTGGTCTTACTTTTATGTTTTTATGAAGGGTCATCCTCCTGAAGAGCTCCCTTAATATTAGCAGTTGACATCAGGGTCATTCCTGTTACAAAGAACTCTGTACACAAAACGAATATGCTTATGTTGAAATTTAAGTATGTATCTGTCTAACAGGGTCTATCAGTCTTTAAAAAATATGCTTAGCTCAGTAACTTAAAGTTTATTACCTATAAGGAAGAAAATTAAAAGGTTAGAAGGAAGGAAATAAAAAGAGCTAAATTTAGCCATTGCTTAGTTGGGGAATGACAGTAAGCTTTTTTTGTAATATTTTGACACTTTTATAGTAATAAAATCATTTTTTATATACAAAAAGAGTAAGACAAACCAAATAATACCACAGAACATCTCTAAATACATACAATGCAATGCTAATATACACAAATGAGCCAAAACATTATGACCACTTGCCTAATATGCTGTTGGTTCTCTACATGCTGCCATAACAGCACCGACCTGCTGAAGCATGGACACTACAAGACCCCTGAAGTGTCCTGTGGTATCTGGTACCAAGACATTAGCAGCAGATCCTTCAAATCCTGTAAGTTATAAAGTGGAGCCACTGTAGATCGGACTTGTCGGTCCAGCACATTCAACAGATGCTCAATCGGACTGAGATCTGGGGAATTTGGAGGCTAGGGCAACACCTTGAACTCTTCATCATGTTCCTCAAACCATTGCCAAACAATGTGTGCAGTGTGGCAGGGCGCATTATCCTGCTGAAAGAGGCCACTGCCATCAGGGAATACCAATGCTGCAGCGATGTTTATGCATGTGTAAATTGATATCCACAAGATGGGCCGGACCCAGGGTTTCCCAGCAGAACATTCCCAGAGTATCACACCAGTGGTTTGTCTTCTCACAGTGCATCATGTACACACCCGTACATGTGATGTATAATAAAACGTGACTCATCGGACCAGGCGACCTTCTTCCACTGCTCAGTTAAGGATCAGTTCCAAAGCTAGCATGCTGATCCTAGCCACTTTCGACAATTACAGGGGACATCATGGGCAGCCCCATATGCAACAGTGATGCACTGTGTGTTGTTACACATTCCTCCCGTAACCATCATTAAACTTTTCTGTGACTTGTGCCACAGTAGACCCTCTTGAGTTCCCAACACCCAGTCACTGGTTTGTGGTTTGTCCCTCCTCGGATCACTGTCGGTAGCACTCACCACTGCTGACCGGGAGCACCCCACAAGCCTTGCCATTTCAGAGATGCTCTGACCCAGTCATCTGGCCATAACAAAGACGCTCAGGTCTTTACTCCTGCCCATTTCTCCTGCATTCAACACGTTGATTACGAGAACGGATTGTTCACTTACCATCTAATCTACCAAGACCTTGACATGTGGCCTTGTTAGGAGATGATCAACGTTAATCTCTTCACCTGTGAGTGGTCATAATGTTTTGGCTAATCAGTGTATACTCATGTTTGTGCTGTTGATTTCCCACCAAAAACGATGGAGGATGATGTCATTATGGAACAGGCTGGGATTTTACAAAAGACTAACAAGATGAAAAGTAATATTGAGGACACGGAAAAACTCTGTATATTGGTTAACAATTAAAATATTATTCCCAAGAAAACATGTTTAGTTTGAAAGATAAGTGAAAGAAAAATATGAAGACTCACCCAGAATATTTCTTAATACATTGACAGTTTTTCCTTTGACATGACAATAAAAAAGAAAATGGAAACATCCACTTAAACTAAAGTGAAATTATTTAAATTCCATCCCTCTATTCACTGAACTGTAATATTCAAAAAAGAAGTTGTATTAGTTTTCAGTGATTAAAAAAAACAAGGTTTTTAAAGTCTACATAAACAGTGTTTACATTCTTCAAGAAATCGACCAACAAATGGCTTACTTATAACTGTCTTTTGATAAGAGACAGTATTTTAACACCAGAACAATTACACATTTCTTTGTATTTCCAATAAATAGTGTCTCTTAGAATTTAGCTCGCCATCACAGTCTTAAAACCACCATCGAGAACAGACTGAACTGTGAGACAGTGATGTAAACTGAGCTCGGCAGATCTAAAGAAAATGCAAAAATCTTGCTAATTCTTTTTTCTAGTCACATCATTGTTGTGGATCAGTGATTCAGGTTTGTTTTGTTCACTGCAAAATACTGATTTTAAGTATTTTTGTCTTGTGAAAATTATCTAAACATTCTTATTGTGATTCATTTACTTGTCAAGCAAAATCTGCTAAGATATTAAGTCTTGTTTTAAGATAAATCTTACATAGTTTTGTAAACTTTAGACTTAAAACAAGAAATAAATGTGCCAATGGGGTAAGCAAAATAAACTTAATTCAAAGGGAAAACAAGTTAATAAGTAAATAAATCACATTTTAAGAATGTTTAGATATTTTTACTGGAAAACAAGACAGAAGCGCTTGTCTTTCTTTCTCTATGATGCTGGTCTGGCACTCTTAGTTAATCCATTTGTACATATTTAGAAACAGATCTAGTGTGTCAGTGTGGTTGTTCAGGTCAGGATGGATAATTTCTTGTGTAGTATCACTTTTCAATTTAATAGATGGTGTAAAGCACTTCATTTGTAAATTGCCAGTTGACTGGATTTTTTTGTTAGACCAGTTGTAGGAGACCTCATTGTTTGAGTTTACTTCCAGGTAAACATACCAAAATATTGATGACATTACAATAGCACTAAACAGATGTTTGTCTTGAAACAAAGCAAGGCTGTGAAGGGAAAAAATTACAGAAATTACAGTCCATCCATTGTCTTTTAACAAATTTCCAATGGTCAAACAGGAAGTGCTCATGTTCCATCTGCGCTGTTTCTTAATTGTTAGTCTACAAACATGTTAGATATGGACGACTTTGGCTGCCGTGCAGTGTTTTGCTGTTTTTTCAGCCTCTCACTCCATGCATACTGTGTTTTTAAGATGTTGTGTCAAGTTAAAAGTAGTTTGACACAGATCAACTGGGACAGATCCATGTCTGTTTTAAAAAAACAAACCAATTTGATGAATTTGGGGGCATGATTTTTGAGTTTTTTGAGCAAGCATATTGAGTGTTTATATCAGCAATGGTGTATGGGACTGAAAGGGAATAGTTCACTCAAAAATGAAAATTCTCTCATCAGGTGTCTGTGACTTTCTTCTACTGAACACAAATGAAGATTTTTAGAAGAATATTTCAGCTCTGTAGGTCCACACAATGCAAGTGAATGTGTGCCAAAGTTTTGATACCCCAAAAGGACATACAGGTAGCATAAAAGTAATCCATACAACTCCAGTGTTTTAATCCATATCTTCAGAAGTGATATGATGGGTGTGGGTGAGAGACTGATAAATATTTAAGTCCTTTTTTTGCTATAAATCTCCACTTTCACTTTCTTCTTCTGTTTCTTCTTCTGTTGGTAATTCACATTATTCATGCATATCGCCACCTACTGGGCCGGGAGGAGAATTTTTGTTCTGTTGTACTCTTTCAAGTTTTCAACATATGTCATGTGTGAATCATCCCTAAGGCAAGCTGGGCTATAAAACAATATCAATATTTATAAAGAAAAATGCATATCGATTCTAAAATTTTGAGTAACATTTCAGGTGTGTGTCCCTAAAAATGTAAGCAGCTCAGCAAAGTTATACTACACACAACTACAGTAACTATCTGAATCACAGTCATTAAATGGGCAGTTAGGAAGTATTAGCTGGTTAGTGGCAACATAGCCCTGCTTTTATATAAACCAGTAATGAGATTTGGTAGCCGGTAGCTAGCATCTAGCTATCCGGCTAATATGATATCATTGTGTACTGAACAAGACAGCACTGACAATGAAATACAGCTTTCAACTGAGCACAAAAGCAATTCCGACATCAACACTATTGCTATTTATTTATGTACTTTTTAGTCATTATCCATAGAGCTGTATCGTTAATTGTTTGACACAGAAAAGAAAGTATTTCTTTTTCGAGTGATGTTTATTGGCAGTGCATTACTGCATCCTACTGAGCTGGAGTGTGGAGTGTCACAAGAAAGTCTTTCAGTGGAGTCAAACATCAGTTGAAGATTAGAAGATTGAAAATTTACAAAATTTCATCAAAATGAAAGACTAAATCCTAAACTGAGTAAACTTCTTGAACTTCAAATTAAAAGGTAGCTTACCCTGAGGAGTTTACTTGCACACAAACAAGTTATGTTTACATTTATTCTAGAGGTCTAACAAACATTAATGGTATGAAATATATATTGCAATAAATATCGAAATTGTTATCGCCCAGTCCTGCTCCAGTCCAGTATTTTAAGGCATTATGTCGGCAATGCCGTTAAAGCACCAAACCCTACAGCCTCTCTCCAATGTATACGCACAAATCGAGTTTGGAGTGCTCTCTCTGACCGTGAACACATGAATCATTCAAACGAACAGCAGGATGCTGCCTGTGCCTCTTTTCCCAGTGAATAGCACTCGTGCTCTGGTCGCCATGGAGCTCGTGACAAGTCTCCGTGGAAACCTTGCTGTGCAAGAAAGCCCAGCGTACCCACAACACATTTAACAGTCCCTATACAGTGAGCGAAAGTAATCTAACATCCCTCAAACATCATTTCACTCACAATCTTTCTTTGTGTCACATATGAAATATCTCTCAAGCTCCTCGCTGTCTGTATTGGTCAATGCTTTCATTCAAGGTCTTTTCTGGCTAAATTTGTGAGTTAGCCATGAGAATGTACAAAAACAATTCAGGTACAGTTTTTTCACAAAGTAGACATTATATTTCGGACAAAGAAAATGACCACTTATTTTCACCACTAGTAAGCACATTTTACCCTTAAATTGTCATTAATTTAATGTATAAAATCTCATTTTCATTACTGTTCTATCTCAAATTGTGTGGCTTGTTTAGGAGAGGGGTGTTGTTCCTTTATTTTCCCTTAGGCTTACATTTATGGAAGGATTCAAGCCAGAATATCCACTTGGGGGAGGACTCTTTTGACTTGTGCTAGAAAGAAACCACCTAGCTATTTCCCAGAACACCTAGCGATGAACAAGTAATGACCCAGATCACCCTAGAATTGTTTTTACCAGTCTCAATCAGCAGGGGGACAGCAGACAGAACAAGACGAGGATGTGTTCTTGCGTTCAAACATTGCTGGAAGGAGCGCAATTCTGATTGCAGGGGTCTTGAGATATGATTTTATAGGTTTCAAACTATGTTTAACTTGACACAACGTCATAAAAATGCTTTTTTGACGCAACACAACCAAAATGAGATGCTCCTAAAGTGTCCGTCTGACACGTGTATACATAGATACATCCTTAGAAAAGTCCTCAGTCTATCTCAGACAAATTGGCAAATTCAATTGCAAAATGGATTACTGTGGACTGTAGTTCAATGATAGGAAATAAACAATATATTGCCTTCTAGGGCTGGGCGATATGGCTAAAATTGGCTTTTTCATATTGTTCGATATCGATCACAATATACATTTACACATTGCACTTTCTTTTTTTTTTATTTCAAAGTTGATGGAAGAAAAGAAGAAAAAATGAATTCTAAACAGTCAAAATAGTCTCTATAAAACAGAGCCAACACAGAGACGGCCAAAGCAGTGGGGTCTGTGGGATCTTTTACCAATGTTACTGTCATTTACCATTTATCAATTGAAAATGAATGTTAAATAGATCATCTGTTTGTTCTGAAGCATAGTGACAGGAGTCCAGTATTTGTTGTCTAATTAATTTTCACCAAATTAGAACAGAAATTGATTTGTTTATTCGATTTGTTTATTATTAAAGGCTCGTAACATGCTGATTAATAATGATACATTTTGAAGGAAAAACGTTATGATCTAAAAGGTGCTTTGAAACCACGTCTACACACATGCAGGGAGAAGAGGCAACACGTGCGGAGCGAGACAGGGCAGACATTATGCATGTTTGTTGCTAGAGAACAATATTAGAGATTACATCGCAGAAAGATCAGAGCTGTTGTCCACATCACTGTTGTTCTGTCGCTCTCTTCACTAGAGACGATGAGAGTGCGCAACTGTTGTCATGAAGTCTTGCGGTGCGGAAGGAATCAATCCGGTGTCCGCTGTAGCCTAATTCTTAGCGAGGCAGCTAGCATTAGCAAGTTCATCCAGTCTGACCCTACATTACCACTGGCGCGTTGTGAGAGCATTTTCAATTAATTCCTATGAAAGCCGAGCATGGAATTGATTCCATAGTATGCCAAGCGTCATGCTCGCAAGGTGGATCGTAGGATTGGCAGCGGTGCGGAGCAAGCTCTCTCCTAGCGCTGTGAGAGCCTTTGAGTGGATTTCGTCCGCCCCAGTGTAAACGCAGTCTGAGAAAGCCGAACTGCTTTTGTGTTTTAGCACAGTAAATATCGAAAATTCCTCAAAAGCTTATCGTGGATTTTCTTTATCGTAATATATATCGATATCGTTTTATTGCCCAGCGTTATTGCCTTCTAAAGCGACTTATTGTATTGCCTAATCTAATCAATGCTATACTTGTCTGCCACAACAAACTAACATATTTGAATTATTTGATAAAACATATATATATATATATATATATATATATATATATATATATATATATATTAGTATTTATTTATAAATATTTATTAATTATATATTTAATTAATCTGCATATCATGTAAATTAATAAAATATTGCATCATTGTAAAATATCTACATGCATTATTTCCAAAGAAATATTTAGCTCCAACTGTATCTTGTCATTGTACTGCACAGACGGTATGAACATAACAGTTTATTCCAACGTCACAGACACAGGTATCTATGCAGTTCAACTCCTTTTGAACTCAATGCCTTGATGTGCTAGTTGCCAAGGAACTAGCGCTGATCTGAAATGGGCTCAGCTTGCTTCCCTCTTGCCAAGAGAAAAATAGATTGCATTAAAAACAGGAAAGAAAGCATTGACCTATCTGTGCGGGAGAACACTGTAATTAGGGAGTGACAAATTTCTCTTCCTTTTCCCTGCTGTTTGTGGAAGACACAATCAGTTGTGTGTTTAACTGTTTGTGTGTGGGACGGTCTGAAATAGGAGCCCAGTTTAAGAGGTATATTGTACTCACGCAGCGCAGTAAAGCAGAACTGCAGAAAGCAAAAGATGAACTCTAGCAAGCATCCATTTATTACCACATCTCCTCATTCTAGATGTGCTGTCAAGCTGACTGCCAGTTTATGTTCAGAGACCATGTTCCTGCCACTGAGTTATGTCTTCACACTCTCTCATGTCCTCTGGCGAAATTGATCCAGACATCCATGAACTCAAGTGTGTGAAGTGTGGAGGATTTTTCAGTTTTGTCATCCAGTGCTTCTGAGTGTGACCGTGACATCATAGTTATCTAGAACTGACACCTAGCATGTCCTGTTAGACTAAATATAATTTAATTTCTCCTTACTATTATATACAGACAAATAATACTCTTTTTTTAGACCCATATATCAACCAGGCCAATTAATTGGTCGAAATTTGGTCATATTGAGTTTATGTCAGTTCCAAAATGTACCAACAACAGTGCCAATAGAAAAGACCTTATTCATGGTAATGCCATCTTTAAGTTTTTATGGAATGAAAACAAGGATGTGAAGGATATTCTTAGAGATTCTTCAATTAAATGCACTGTATAAAGCTATCAAAAAACACTCCGATTTTTTCTTAATTTAAAATGTTTTACTCATAAAGATATGAACTGTAATTTTGAAACATATGTATAAAATCATGAGCACTCACATGAAATAAAGACTCCCTATCTATGGCCCTCTGTCTGAAACGGTTGGTTTTAGCCTAAGCACCTCCTTAAAACTTAATCGTGCAGCCCCTCAAATTCAGACATATCAAAAACTCAATCAGAAGGATAAAAACAAGCTCCACAACATTATAAAACTAAATTTCAGGGTTTACATAACACGCGTTCAACACATTGCATCCAAATATTTTAAACTGTTCAACTCTAGCACAACTGTAAACACTTACATCGTGTCTACACCAAATGGGAGTGGTGTGTCGCAATAAAAGTAATATGAACCCATTATAATAAATTATACAGTCTACGATGGAAGCGTCCGTTGCAGTGTGTCATGTCACGCCGACAGTAAATGGGTGTCCCATTCCATTTTGTGCTGCATACACTAACGCTACTATTGCCCACAACACAAATAAACGGTTTAGATAGTTTGTGCCAACGCGCCTGGTGTAGACAGTGACAGTGTAAACTATCAAACAATCATGATATTTGAAATATTCAAGAATGGAACTGTTTACTTACAGTTTTTGTGATCGGGGAAGTGTTTTAAACTGCCCCATACTTCAATAACAGTTCCTTTGCAAAGCTTGACTAGTTTTATGACTGGTTCATAAGCAATCCATTCTGATATGAGCCAAAAAAAACATGCAATCCACACTCAAATACGCTGAACACAATCCACATGATGAATATACACAGTTCAAAGCACGGTGTGAACTAGATGCACACACATTCAGTGTCTAGTATCATCCTACACTGAAATGCACATCAACTGAAATGCATCAAGATGGTATAGGCGAGAACTTGTCCATGACGTGTTTGTGCTTAAAACAACAAGAGGCACAGCAGCTGAATGAATCTGAATGGCTTCTCCTTTTCAGATTTGTAACTTGACACGACATCTATTAAAAAAACATCTGTCTATTGCATATTTATTTACAAAAATAATTAAAAATTGTCCAGATGTGTCCCCTTTGATGGAATAGTTATTGTTCCCCTTTTTCAGAAATAGTGGGACCACACTAGGCCTGACTGTCCAGCTCTCTCTCAGTTTAAGAACTGAATCACCAGTGGGCGGGGCCAAGGGTGTGATGATGTAAAGTAGGCGTCACTGTTTTTCCCTGTAGAGGCAGTCATGAATTAATGGGCCCCCAAGTGACGTAGGGTAGTCACGGATGTAGAGAATGAGGCATTTTTGCAGCTTGGTTTCAATAAATGCTTTTATTGCATTGGGGATTAAGTTTTGAGTTCTGAAATTTACAGTAGTCCCTTTAATCTCAATAACCATCCTGCTATTGGACACTTTCACTCATTAATTAAATAAATCATGGCTGACTGTAAAAACTACAAAAAACTACTGAATTTCAACAATGGCGTCAGTAATTGAAAACTATTGCATTTAATTGCTACTGCATCCACACCACTAGGTGTCAGTGTGACACAAACAAAAACGTTCCTGAGTGCACCTTTAACTAATTAGTAAGGAAGCGCTTCAGTTTACCAGTTTTCAGTTTTCAGTTTCAGTTCCCACAGCTCAAGCGAGGACATCTCCAAAATACTATGACTGGATCATTTGAATCAAAAATAATCATATACAATAATTACAACAATAACCATAAACATTGTCTTTGAGTTTGTTTTGAGTTGTCACCATATGCAATAGACTGGCATGTCTTCAGGTCAATATTAGGACTAAAATGGCAAAAAAGAATCTCTAGAAACTCATCAGTAAATCATTGAAAGCTATACAGTGCTTGAAACTGCCAAAAAACTGAAGATTTCATACAAAGGTGTACACTAGTCTTTAAAGACAAAGGAGAACTGGCTCTAACAAGGACAGAAAGAGATGTGGAAAACCAGATGTACAACTTAACAAGAGGACTAGTTTAAGAAATAGATGCCTCACATGTCCTCAGCTGACAGCTTCATTGAATTCTACCCGTTCAACACCAGTTTCATGTACAACAGTAAAGAGAAGACTCAGGGGTGAAGGCCTTATGGGAAGAATTGCAAAGAAAAAGACACTTTTCAAAAAGAAAAGGTTAGAGCGGGCAAAGAAACACAGACATTGTCAAGTCAAGTCAAGTGGTTTTTATTGTCGTTCAACCATATACAGTTAGTACAGTACACAGTGAAACGAGACAATGTTCCTCCAGGACCATGGTGCTACATAAAACAACATAGGACAAACACAGAACCACATGAGACTACACAGACTAAATAGCATACCTATATAAAGTGCATGTGAAAACATGTGCAAAAAGTACAGGACAGTACAATAAATTACTAAAAATTAACAGGACAACAGGTACAATGAGAGACAGTGCAGCGCCGAACAGTACACAGTAGTGCAAAAAGATGACAGTTTCTAAAAATGCCAAATGTAAACATAACATACTATGAGACAGTTATTGAGGTAGCAGCCAGGTATATAATGACATTAATTAAAGTGCAACTCACTGTGTGTGTGTGTGTGTGTGTGTGTGTGTGTGTGTGTGTGTGTGTGTGTGTGTGTGTGTGTGTGTGTGTGTGTGTGTGTGTGTGTCAGTCCAGTCTCTGAGTATTGAGGAGTTTGATGGCTTGGGGGAAGAAGCTGTTACACAGTCTGGCCATGAGGGCCTGAATGCTTCGGTACCTCTTGCCAGATGGGAGGGTGAAAAGTTTGTGTGAGGGGTGTAGGGTCATCCACAATGCTGGTTGCTTTGCAGATGCAGTGTTTTTCGTAAATGTCTTTGATGGAGGGAAGAGAGACCTCGATGATCTTCTCAGCTGTCCTCACTATCCTCTGCAGGGCTTTGCAGTCCGAAACGGTGCAAGTCCCAAACCAGGCAGTGATGCAGCTGCTCAGGATGCACTCAACAGTCCCTCTATAGAATGTAGTGAGGATGGGGGGTGGGAGATGTGCTTTCCTCAGCCTTCGAAGAAAGTAGTGACGCTGCTGGGCTTTCTTGTAATAGAGCTGGTGTTGATGGACCAGGTGAGGTTCTCCACCAAGTGAACACCAAGGAATTTGATACTCTTGACGATCTCCACAGAGGAGCCGTCGATGTTCAGTGGAGAATGGTCACTCTGTGCTCTCCTAAAGTCAACAACCATCTCTTTTGTTTTGTCCACATTCAGAGACAGGTTGTTGGCAATACACCAGTCCATTAGCCGCTCCACCTCCTCTCTGTAAGTTTGCTCGTTGTTCTTGTTGATGAGACCCACCACTGTCGTGTCATCGGCGAACATAATGATGTGGTTCGAGCTGTGCATGTGGGGGCCCCAGTGCTCAGTGTGGTGGTGGTAGTGGAGATGCTGTTCCTGATCCAGACTGACTGAGGTCTCCCAGTCAGGAAGTCCAGGATCCAGTTGCAGAGGAAGGTGTCTGGGCCCAGCTGGTTCAGCTTTCCAATCAGGTGCTGAGGAATTTTTGCGTTGAATGCTGAGCTGAAGTCTATGAACAGCATTCGAATGTATGAGTCCTTTTTATCTAGGTGGGTGAGGGCCAGATGGAGGGTGGTGGCGATGGCGTCATCTGTTGAACAGTTTGGAAGATACGCAAACTGCAGTGGGTCTAGTGAGGGGGGCAGCTGGGTTTTAATGTGCCTCATGAGGAGCCTCTCGAAGCACTTCATGATGATGGGTGTGAGTGCAACGGGACGGTAGTCATTGAGGCAGGACACTGAATACTTCTTTGGCATGGGGACGATGGTGGTGGCCTTGAAGCACGTTGGAACGACGGCGCTGCTCAGAGAGATGTTGAAGATGTCGGTAAGAACATCTGCCAGCTGGTCTGCACATCCTCTGAGCACTATGCCAGTAATGTTGTCTGGTCCAGCAGCCTTCGGTGGGTTAACTCTACGTAGAGTTTTCCTCACATCAGCCGTGGTAAGACAGAGCACCTGGTCGTTGAGAGGAGGGGTGGTCTTCCTCACCACCACATTGCTCTGTGCTTCAAACCTAGTGTAGAATTTGTTCAGCGCATCTGGAAGGGAGGCAACTTTGTCACAGGCAACTGATGTTGTCCTTTAGTTGGTGATGTATTGGATGCCCTGCCACCTGCGCCGCGTGTCACCGCTGTCCTGGAAGTGACTTTGGATTCTCTAGGCAAGTGCGTGCTTTGCCTTTCTGATTGTCCAGGACAGTTTGGCCCTCGCTGTTCTTAGGACAGCCTTGTCGCCTGCTCTGAAGGTGGAATCTCGGGTCCTCAGCAGCGCACGCACCTCCGCAGTCATCCACGGCTTCTGGTTGGAGCGTATGGTGATGGTCTTGGAGAATGTGACATCATCAATGCACTTGCTGATGTAGCTGGTCACTGATGCTGTGTATTCCTCCAAGTTGGTAGAGTCGCCATATGTTGCAGCCTCGCTGAACATGTACCAGTCAGTATACTCAAAACAATCCTGAAGAGCAGAGATGGCTCCTGCTGGCCAGGTTTTCACCTGCTTCTGGAGCGGTTTTGTGCATCTGAAGAGTGGTCTGTATGCTGGAATTAGCATAACAGAGATGTGGTCTGAGTAGCCGAGGTGGCGGCAGGGCTCCGCCCGATACGCGCCTAGGATGTTTGTATAAACAAGATCAAGCATGTTCGCCCCTCTCGTTGTACAGTCCACATACTGATGGAATTTAGGGAGCACTGTCTTGAGATTCGCATGGTTGAAATCTCCGGTGACAATAAACAGTCCGTCAGGGTGAGCGTTGTGCAGTTCGCTCATAGCCCCATACAGTTCACAGAGCGCTTCCTTAGCATTAACGCTGGGGGGAATGTAAACTCTGGTTATAATAACAGTGGTGAATTCCTGTGGTAAATAAAAAGGTCTGCATCTAACAATCACAAACTCCACCAGCGATGAGCAGTAACTAGAGTCTAGCATAGAGTTATTGCACCATTCCGTGTTGATGTAAATACACAAGCCACCACAGCGAGTCTTACTGCACAGAGCTGAATTTCTGTCTGCACGAAACGAGGCGAGTCCGTCTAGCTGAATGGTGGCATCCAGAACTCTGTCACTGAGCCACGTCTCCGTGAAAACAAAGACGCGGCAGTCTCTAAGCTCACGCTCTGTAGTCTGCTGGAGTCGGATGTAGTCCAGTTTATTGTCCAGGGAGCAAACATTTGAGAGCATGATAGATGGGAGATTTTTCTAAATACAGCTAATTGTTAGTGCTTGCCATTTCGGTCACATTTATCTATGTAGATCAGCATCCATTTGATGCATGTTGTTGCTACATTTGTACACCGTGAAAACAGCTTGTATTTGACTAAAATGTCATTATGGTCTGCAATATTTAATAATAGGACTGGTGTCAAAATAAAAGTTCCTCAAAAAAATACGTATGACTGAGCCTGCCGTCGTCCCCGTTTTCTGTTCTTCCTGACAACAAAGCACTTGAACATGACATACTCATAATTACCACTTCAGACAATTCTTTAAGCTTGTTGGAGTTGACTCCACTACAATTGGACCACAGCAGAGTAGTTTGAGGAAATTATAGAAGAGAATAGGGCTCTATCAAGGAAAAAAATACAATACTTTATCCGATCACAACCTATTTGATTAATGAGTATGTCTTGGTTCTTACACTCATGAATAAAATAGATTGTGTTGATCTGTGACATTTTTTTCCACCCATCTGATAAGTATTCTCTTTCTTTTCTAGTGGATACCTGGTTTACTCTCGTATTGATTCTTTTTTATTGATTTAACCCTACTTTATTCTGTTATTTCCTTAGACTGTTGTTATTTCTGATCATGCCCTGCATATGTTTGACATCTCTCTCTCTTCCAATTCTAAGAGATGGCCCCAGTGGAAATTGGATACACAGCTGATTTTTGCAAATTTTTATCCCACAACATACTTTTTTATTAAGACTTACAAAACAGAATCAATCTCTTCATCTCTTTTATGGGTGACATTTAAAGCCTTCCTTCCAGATAGGATTACTTCATTCAAGGCCCACTTGGTTAAGAAGAAGAAATCTCAGAAGCAAGAGCTTATCAGCTCAATTTTAGAGTTAGATACTCTATTTTTTCGTTCCCAGTCCTGAACTTAAATTGAAAAGTCTGAAATTGCAAACTCAATTTGATTTATTTTTAAAGCATGGCGAAAGAGCAGGCCACCTTCTCTCATCCCAGATTAAACATAAATCTGCATCTCGCGTATATTACACAGATATATACGATAACTCCTCAGACAAGTTTGTAACTAACCCTGATGAAAAATAAGACACCAGGCCCCGACGGTTTCCCCTTACATTTTTATTAGAAATATACTGCTCAGCTTGCAGCCTTACTGTTTCATATGTTTAATGATTCTATTGAGCACAGTTCCCTACCAGCCTCTTTGAATCAAGCATCCATTTCACAAGACCCAACTTTATGTAGTAGTTATAGGCTCATCAGTTTATTGAATGCAGACATGAAAATCTCTGCAATGGTGTTGGCAAGGTGCATAGTGCATGTCTTCCTGATATTATATCTGACAACCAGACAGGGTTTATTAGGGGACGTCAGATGTCAACCAACACACGGGGATTGCTGAATATAATTGTTAATCTATCTGCATTTGAGGCTCCTAATATGGTAATCTCCATTGATGCTGAAAAAGCATTCGACTATGTTGATTGGAATTATTTGTTTGCTGTATTAAAAAAATAGGGTTTGGGCCAAATATCATCTCATGAATTTGCCTTTTATATGTAGCTAATATTGAAAGTTCGCCATAAATCCACCTCACTTGAAGGACATGCCAAGGATGCTGTCTCTCATGTCTACTTTTTGCCCTGGCCACTTTATATTGCTCTGATGTTGTCTCGATCTGGCATCCATAGGGGATGGTTAGAATATCATGTTTCACTAGATGACCTGATGTTGTTTGTTCAGGACCCAGTAGGCTGTGCAATGAGATAATGCACCTGCTTAACAATAAAAATTGAACTTCACAAAAGGTGAATGTTTCCCCATAAATTATGTGGCTAAAATTCCTGTAAGTGCCCTATCTTTTCATTTTACCCAAGTGGGGTTACGCTATTTGGGTGTTGACATTTCGCACTCTCTCGGATCTCTTTTTAAGAATCATTTTACAAAGTTGGTTGATCAAATTAAGCTTGATTTAAAACACAGTGACAGCTTATCCCTTTCTCTTGTAGGGAGGGTGAAGACTACCAAAATGAACTTTTTGCCATGGCTTTTATTTATTTTCTTGTTTCTCCCTCTTTTGCTCCCAAAAGTGTCTTGATACCATTATTTCATCATTTATCTGAGCAGGCAAGATTCTCAAGGTGCATAACACAATCTTCAATGGCATAAACGTGATGGATTTCTATTTTATTACTGGTCAGCCAATATTTCTTGGATTTTCAAATGGTGTAATGCTCCATTGTAATGTAATGCTAAATGGTGTACTCTAGAAACTTTGTCTTTATCATTTCTTCTTCCCTTCCAGCGTTAGTTTTTGCACCTGTGTTGCCTGTCCTGTTGTTCTGTCAACACTCAAAATTTATAAACTATTTCAGCAACATTTTAGGTTGGACTCACTCTCTGTCCTCAGTTCAGGGTCGGATACTTGCGGCCCACTCACGATAGGTTTCACCATAGATATCTGTGGCACGGTGGAGGGCAGGGCCGGGTCATGATTCAACACGCCCGGCCCCGTATTGGGCTAATCAAGCCTCCAAGAGGGTTAAAGACCAACTGCGGATGATGTGCATGAGAGAGAGATCATTCACGGACATGTCCGTTGTCCTATGTGTTTGTCTTTTGAGTTTTCCATTAAAACTATAATTTATACGTTAAGCCGGTTTCTCGCTTCTTCCTTGCCCGTGAGCATGAACTTCTTTATAATATCTAATATATCTATTATTATTATTATTATTATTATTATTTATTTATTTATTTATATATGGGTTTCATAGGCTATGTTGCACATTATTAGAACAGATCGATCCATGCTGTGACCCACTGACTGATGTAATTGAAGATGCAGTGAAATGTTATAATAAGACACAACACTCAACCTCATTTACTCTTGGGTGCTTATATTTATGCAGCTGGATAGGCTAACAACAATAACGAAAATTTGTTTAAGTAGTGCATTTACGAAACCAAAAAGTTTATGATTGGCAATATTCTCAAGTCAAGTCAATTTTATTTGTATACCGCCTTTCACAACGAACATCGTTTCAAAGCAGAATAAATAAATAATTTTTTCCATACAGTTCATAAAGAAGATATACTGAATTAATTTAATTAAAGACTGAAAAATCTGCATTGCATTTGAAGTATTTCCCACAACTGCTGCTGATAAGGCCCTATTTCGAAATGCAATTTCAAATCCAATACATAATAAGTCCTCGTAGGAGAACACTGTGATTTGGTTGTTGATCAAGTCTGTTTTTGAGAAACAAAAAGTGCAAATCTTCTTTCACATGCCACTTCTTTCACAGAGTGAGGAACTGAGGAACTCGTAGGCAAGCCCAATTGTAAATTTTTGCATCCATCTGCACTGTTTTTCAATTGTTTTCCAATGTAAACAAGAGCTTGACGGATGATTTTGTCCATTTAATAGCGTCTCGCTATTGTTCAGTGTCTCGTGCAGGAGCGCAGCATTTTTTAGACACAATGACAAGTTTAAAAAAAAAGAGTATGTCGAGTTGCGCTGGATACCTGCTTCTAGCTATTTTGTTCGGTGTGAACTGCCCTTTTCTCTTTCTTTGATTCACTTTGATCTGATGACAAAGATATGCGAGGGAAACACGGAGAAATAAAGCATTATGGGGTCATTTTTTATTTTCAAAATTCATTACAGTACAATGTAATGAATTTTGAAACATATATATACTGTATAGGTACTATAAGTATACTTATATCACTTTGATTCAGATACCTGGATAATCTCTTAAACATGCAGAACATGTGCTGGATTTATGCCAGATTACAATGCTCTTCAACATCATTTGATAAGTATTTGATTAATTAATGCTGAAGTGATCAGTTGAAAATGTTCACAAACATCTCCTTCAAATAAAATTACATTTACTGCCTTTTTTCATTTTGCAGTAATAGCGCAATGTAAATTGTGTTTTGTGAATAAAGCACAATATTTAATAAGCCTAATTTACATGGAAAGGAGGTTTGTTTGTGCGGAAAGGAATGGCATTGACTTAATTTAAGTATTGAAGACGCAGTGCAATTTCAGAGCTGATTGTGCCCGCTAAACATGATTGCGGGTGGCTTGTGAATAAAATGCAGGTATTTGCGCTGAAATACCAGGTTTACAAAAACACATTGTGTAATGAATTTGATTTTAAATTCTATTGACAGTCCTACTGTTAATTATTTTAATCGACAATGTTAAACCATCCATGGTATGTGTAGATGCTTTAAAAGTACACTCAGTAACCTTACTAAAGCTGTTTTATTCTATGTGGAGAGGGTCTCCTCACGGGGGCTGCCATTTTAGAATCACATGACCAGCTGAATACTGCTTGCGTAATCCCAGTAAGCGCCCTGTTATTTAACACTTTCACTAAGTGATTAAATTAAACATGGCAGTGAACTGTGAATTTCTACAGTGGTATCGATAACTGAAAACTATTGCTTTTAAGTAATGCTCCATCCAAGCAAATTTGGGGATTTAAAGAATTACTGAGTGCACCTTTAAGGACCCAGAAATAAGCACATTGATATGACAAAGCCAGAAGCCTACATAAAAACTTTACAATCTCCAAAGAGCCATATAGCAGCTTAAAGAAGATGCTGCAAATAACCATTATTGCCTGTATTGTTTCTAAACTATGTAACTACTTAACCTCCCATATCTGCTCATGTATTCATTTCATGTAAGGCTTTTGTTTCAGAGCTCACCGTTTCCTTATAATTACAGCCATTGTCTGTGTTCACCGAACTCATCCCCCTTATAACTCTAACTAAACTGAAACCAGATTATTATATTGTATGTAAGACCTTTATCTTGGCATTTGTAATTGTAGGCATCCATCCCAAATATTGCCTCTTGTGTTTAGATTGGCTCCTTTGGTTCAAAAACTTCCCTTTTTTTCTTCTAGCAAGCTCACTTTATGCTCTCTCTGTTTATAAAGTACAATGTTATTCATGGCTGGACTGGGAAGACAAATCGGCCCGGGATTTTACATAGCAACTGGCCCAAAAATTGCTGAGGAGGATGGGGGTGGGGTTGACACAAGAGTTGTTGTTAAAGGTCCTTTTCATATGCAGAAAAGGCTGTCCTATTCTGCATATTGTGGCACCGTTTTGTGGTCTGTTCTGCATAACGTGGCAGCTCATTTTAGCTTATCGTGGCCCATTCGGCCCGTTTTGCGGGCGACCCACTGGACCCCTCGGTTCTGCCGATGGCCAGTCCTCCCCTGATCGGCCCCAAAGTGCGTTGGCCCACCGGGAAAATGTCCGGTATGCCAGATTACCAGTCCAGCTGTTATTATAACGAGTGCTTTTGTGGATGAAATAATCACTGGATCTGCCAAAGATTACATCAATTCTTTTAAAGATATCACCGATACCGATTTGCTGGAGAACACACACTCTCTCGTGTGAAAGGAGAGATTAAATATCAGAGGAACAGGTGCTACTCTTAAGTTTATTATTAAACTATTATTTATCGTCAAGCCAGTTCTCGCCTCTTCCTTGCCCGTCTAACCCCTTGTTACAACGATCTTTTCAAGTAACATGGCAGACAGGGGTGTATTTGGAAGGCTGTTTGAAAACAATATGTTTTGCAATTTCATTTGGTAGCGCTAACCATACACAAGAACAATATTGCACTTTGTTTTCAACTCCATGGCATAGTCTGTACTTTACAGCAGTGATTCTTAATCCATTCCTGGAGGACCACTAATACTACACATTTTGGAAACTAATACAGATAATTTCAGTCTGAGGTGTGCTATCTACTTTTGGTTTCGGTTAACTTCATATTTTTTAAATAGATAGTTTACCTTTAAAGATATTTCCTCCAATAATGAAAATTCTCTCATCATTAACTCACCCTCATGCTACCCCACATATGTGTGACTTTCTATCTTCTGCTGAACACAAGGAAGATTTTTAGAAGAATATTTCAGCTCTATATGGCCATACAATGAAAGTCAATGCAAACAGCTCTAAAAAGCATATAAAGGCAGCATAAAAGTAATCCATGTGACTCCAGTACTTAAATCTATATTTTCAGAAGCGATACAGTAGTTGAGAGACTGATAAATATTTAAGTACTTTTTTTCTCTAAATTCTTCTCCCTGCCCAGTAGGTGGCAATATGCAGGAATAATGCAAACTGCCAAAAACAAAAGAAGAATGTGAAAGAGAAAATGGAGATTAATAGTACATACAGACTCAAAAACATGTTACGTGTGAACGACCCCGTATTCACATGACACAGCACCAGTTGAAGTTTCGCAATGTTACCGCACTCTTGCTCATGTGATATTTCTTAAATATATATATATATATATATATATATATATATAGAGAGAGAGAGAGAGAGAGAGAGAGAGAGAGAGAGAGAGATACACGGATGAGCCAAAACATTACGAACCCTGCCTAATATGCTGTTGGTCCTCTGCGTGCTACCAAAAAAGCTAAGGTGTCCTTTGGTATCTGGCACCAAGACATTAGCAGCAGATCCTTTAAGTCCTGTAAGTTCAGAATCAGAATCAGAATGAGCTTTATTGCCAAGTATGCTTACACATACAAGGTGTCTTGGTGACAGAAGCTTCGAGTGCACATGGAACTATGCAACAACAGGACAGAGATAATAAATAAATAGAATAAAAATAAAAACCGAATAGAAATTATAAGTATATATAGAAAGAAAAAAAAGGCAAACTAAAACAATGTACGCATGTACAAATACAAATCTGTTATATACAGATGTGTAAGGGAATGTAATGGCAGAAGAGGTAGGATATGTTGGATAAACATAAATAGACTTAGTTATGTGTTGCACATAATTATTGCTCAATGGGGCAGATTTAACTGTTCATGAGATGGATAACCTGAGGGATTAACTGTTCTTTTGCCTGATGGTTCAGGTGCTCAGTGCTCTGTAGTGCTGGTCAGAAGGCAACAGATCAAAAAGTTAGTGGGCTGGGTGAGTGGGGTCCAGAGTGATTTTTCCAGCCCTTGTATAAGGCAACCAACAATCCGCTCAGCAGTCCGAACTGTCCTCTGTAGACTTCTGATGTCTGATTTCGCTGAACCAAACCAGAGAGTTATTGAAGTGAAGAGGACAGACTCAATGACTGCTGAGTAGAACTGTCTCAGCAGCACCTGTGGAAGGTTGAACTTCCTCACCTGGCAAAGTGCCTTTTTCACAATGGAGTCAATGTGGGTCTCCCACTTCAGGTCCTGTGAGATGCCAGTCTCTTAAATGACTTCATGACCACAGACGTTAAAGTGACAGGACTGTAGTCATTAAGTCATATGATTTTGGGTTTCTTTGGGATAGGGATGATGGTGGAGATTTGAAGCAGCAGGAAACTTCACACTGCTCCAGTGATCTGTTGAAAATCTGTGCAAAGATGGGGCCAGCTGGTCAGCACAGGATTATAGACAAGTGGGTGAAGCACACTGCGGTTTCCTTGTCTTTTGTGTCTGGAAGACCCGACACACATCCTCTTCACAGATCTTAAGTGCAGGTTGAGTAGCAGGAGGGGAGAGGAGGGTGGTTGCAGGAAGTGTTGATGTTTGTGTGATGTGAAGGTCAGAGCAGGTGTGGGGTGTGAGACTGGGCTTTTCAAATCTACATAATCTAGCTATTAATGTCTTTCAGGCCTCTCCATACTGATGAAGGTTTGTTAGTTGAAAACTTGTTTTCCATCTTCTCAGAGTAGCTTCTTTTAGCAACTCTAATCTCTTTTGTCAGTGTGTTTTGGCCTGATTATACAAGATTTTATACCCACATCTGTAAGTATCTTCTTTGGCCTGATGAAGCTGCCTGAGTTTTGCTGGAAACAATGGTTCCCTTTACAAAAAGCTTCACTAGGATGCTATGCTGAAGAGCGTTTTGGGAACAATCCTGCATTGAGACCAACTGTGAATATGTGTGTAACACATCAATGAACATTCACCGGAATTTATAGCCTCATTAGATGCACATGTGGCCAGGCTATAAATAGAGGTGTCACCAGTGTGTCGTCAGATCCTTTTTTTTTCAAGAGCCATTCTGTGCTGTGTGTTTCACAACCCTGCCAAACTTTCTTTCCTCTGTTAGGAGTTAGATTCTGTTAAGGCAGTGCACAGTGAACCTTTTCCAGAGAAGAAAAAAAAAAAGAAAGGAAAATATGACCGAAAGTCGAGGCAAACTATGCAGTTTTGATTCGTTTGTTTGGGGGAAGAGCATGCTGCTCTCATGTTGGAGCGGGGCGGGTGCGAGCATTGCGATCTGCTTTCGGGTAAAATGTTTCGCGCTCGTCTCGCTTACTTCCGGGAGTCAGCGCCCACATTTCATTCGTGGGGCTCTTGCATGGATCTGGCTGAGGAGCGAGAGACGGGTTCATCCCTTTCCCTTGCTCTCTCCCCAGACCCAGCTGGTCCTTCCCATGATCTCGAAGCGCGCTTCGGCGCCTCTTCGGTTCACGAGGGGGGGCGGGGTGCTGAACCTCTGTACATTCCACGCGCAATAATAAAGCGGCTGAGAAATTACTTGAGGTGAGACTACAGCTAGACTGGCCACGTGAACAAGAGACCCTCCCCCAAACGCTCCAAACTAGAAGACAAATTTCTGTCTGGAGGCCAAAATAATTAAATAAATAAAAGAGGGAAGGGAACTCAATATCAGTCCCTTCCTTTCTTCTATGACCTCCATAACAAGTATTTTCTTTATGGAGGAAACTTTATACTTCCCGTGTCTTCATGCCCTCGACGTTGGTGTATTCAACTATCATGGGTGCTGAAGCTCGGGGGTATTCGGTGATGCCGCCAGTAGAAGAGACACCTGCAGGTTTTATCTCGCCTGGCTCGGCATCATCGCTAAAGAGACCTACTCTCCCCACAAAGCTGTGCAGGACCACCTCCACGCTTGTGGGGAAAGCTTATCAGGCAGCAGGTCAAGCTGGTGTTACCCTGCACACTATGGCAGTGTTACAGGTGCACTAGGCTACACTGTTGAAGGACCTGAGTGTAGGCACCTCACTGGGGGGGGGGGGGGTGGGGGGTGCGTCGGCCACCCATCCCCGCCCCGGTCCTTCTAGATGGGAGGCTCTAAAAGAAAACGTGACGAATCTTGCTCCCCCTCGTAAAGACTGGGGACCAGTTCGTCACCCTCAGCAGTCCCCAATGCAAGACCTCAGGGGCGTGATTTCTAAGAGGAAGAAACCCTGGCGGTCTTGTACCCAGCCTTGTGGGGGTAGTTCCCCTCGGGACGGGGCGCGTGTATCATCCACTTCTGCCCTCCCGATACCCTCACAAAACCTCTTCACTCCTGCCGACTTTGGTGTTTCGGGTGATAGAGGCTTCCAACAAAGAGTTCACCATCGATCTCATGGACACATATCTTCATAGCCACAGCACAGGAAGTTCCTGAGGTTCGCTTTCGGGGGCGAAGCCTTCCAGTATCGGGTTCTTTCATTTGGCCTAGCCCTATTAACCCGCACATTCATGAAATGCATGGATGCAGCACTGGCTCCTCTGCGACACCAGGGCATCCGCATTCTGAATTACATAGATAACTGACTGATCCTAGCGCAGTTCCAAGAACTGGCAGTTCAGCACAGGGATATCGTCTTGACTCATCTGGTTTCTCTGGGTTTGAGACTCAACGTCAAAGAGCGTTCTCTCTTCCACCCGGGGGGATCACTTATCTGGGGGTTATATGGAATTTGGTCATGATGCAGGCACAATCGTCTCCCAATCGTTTCCATTCAGAACATCCTGAGCAAGCCCAGGCTTGGTTGAGGTTGCACTGCTCGTCAGTATCATCAAATACTAGGTCTCATGGCGCCGGTGTCCGCGGTGATCCCTTCGGACCTTCTGCACATGAAACCGTTCCAGCTGTGGATAAAAGCCAGGGGGTTTTATATACAAGGGCCGGTCCCCTAAGGCAAATAAGGGTTACGCGCCGCGTGCTTCGTTCCCTTTCTATGTGGTTCAGACCCCGGTTTCTTACCTTGGGTCCCACTCTAGGTGCATCTTGTCATTGCAGGATGCTAACAACAGACGCCTCCCTGAATGGGAGGGTCGTCAGCTTGGTTGTCACAGTAACTGTCTCGAGTTGATGGCTGTATTTCTGTCCCTGAAAGACTTCCTCCAGAGGCTGCCATGTCTTGGTGCGGGTGGGCAATACAGCGGTAGTCTCTTACATAAACCATCAAGGAGGTACACGTTCATGTCAGCTGAATTTCTGGCACATCAGATTCTCCTTGGGACCCAGGGCAAGCTCCTGTCACTCAGGGCTGTTTATATCCGTGGATGCCCAAATGTGGGAGCAGATTTACTGTCCAGACAGAAAATACTGATGGGGGTGTGGAACTCCACCCCGAGGTAGTGGAACAAATCTGGGTGAGATTTTCCAGGGCAGAAGAGGATCTCTTCTGAGTCACCCAGCCCCCACCTGGGTCTAGACGCGATGGCGCATACATGGCCCAGAATGTGTCTGTTTGCGTTTCCCCCGGTTTCTCTGCTCCCGGGAGTCTTGGCCAGAGTTCACCAACAAGGGTCTTGCCTCTTACTGATAGCGCCGCTCTGGCCGAACAGGGTATGGTTCTCGGAGTTAATATCTCTCCTCGATGGCTCGCCTCGGGCGATTCCAGACAGGTAGGAAATTTTTTCTCAGGCACAGGGGACAATTTTTCATCCCTGGCCCGAGCTGTGGAACCTTCGTGTTTGGCCCCTGAGGGGTACAAACTGAGGGACACAGGGCTTTCACCTGAGGTTATCAAGACCATTTTAGTGCTAGGGCTGCTACCACTTGGAACAAATCTGGGTGAAATTTTAAAGGGCAGAAGAGGACCTCTTCGCCTCTATAATTAGCGCAATGTCTCCTCTACTTCTCCCTGAGTCACCCAGCCCCCCCTGCCAGATTGTTTCAGTTCTGGACTTTCTGCAGGGAAAACTGTCAGCAGGCATTTGCCCCGCCACTCTCAGGGTTTATGTGGCCGCCATTTCGGCTTGCCATGCCTTGATGGACGGAGAGCCTTTAGGGAGGCATCCTCTACTCGCTCGCTTCATTCGTGGAGCCATGCGACTGAGGCCTCCTGTTAGGACCAGGACTCCTTCTTGGGACTTAGCAATAGTCCTGGAGGGTCTGGTTGAGACCCCATTTTGAACCTCTAGAGCCAGCATCTGACAGACTTCTGACTCTCAAGGTGGTCTTTCTTATGACAATCACCTCTCTTAAGAGGATTGGGGATCTACAGGCCCTGTCTGTTTTGCCGGCCTGTTTAGAGTTTGCCCCAGGTATGGCTAAAGCAATTTTGCACCCTCATCCCGCTTGTAACGCCGGAGCAGGAAAGACTTCACAGGCTTTGTCCAGTCCGTGCCCCGCAGACATACGTTCACCGCTCTAGCCAGTGGCGTAAGTCAGGGCAATTATTCGTCTGCCATAGGGGCCGCAACAGGAGGGCGGCCGGCACCAAGTAGACCATGTCGATTTGGGTGAGGGATGCTATTGCCCTGGCCTATGAGGCACGTGGTCAAGGTATCAGGGCTCACTCCACCAGAGGGGTCGCCTCCTCTAAAGCCTTCGCTAGAGGGGTCCCTCTGCAGCAAGTTTGTGATGCGGCAGGCTGGTCCTCTCCGCACACATTCATTAGATTTTAGATTTTATATTTTGGATGTTCATGCTACTCCGGGCTCCTACGTCCTTCAGTCAACATCTCAAGCTCATGTCTGAGACCTCTCGCATTCTTATGAGCGCACTTCACAACTATAGGGGTCGTCACAGTGTCTGTGAGCTCGTCCAGATTGGTGTATTCTGCTTCAAAAACACTCCAATCTGTGCAGTCAAAGCAGGCTTGTAGTTCCAGCTCTGCTTCATTGGTCCATCTTTTTACAGTCTGTTATACTGTCTGGTTATTAGTCCCTGATTCCAGGGTGGTGCCCCGGTGATATTAATCCATATTAATATTCAACTGAATTTGATAATTGATGATTATCTTTGATAATAATAAATATTCTATTGAATTTGATAATTGATGTTATCTTTGATTGTTGATTTAAAGGATTAAAAAGCTAACATTGATTCTAATCAATGTTCTATTGATTTTAATAATTAATAATTATCTTTGATCTGTAAGCACCATTAAAGTTTTCTGTGACTTGTGCCACAGTAGACCTTCTGTCAGTTCAGACCAGATGGGATAGCCTTTGTTGCCCTCGTGCATCGATGAGCTATGGCCACCCAATACCCTGTCGCTGGTTTGTGGTTTGTCCATCCTTGGACCACTGTTGGTAGATAATCACCACTGCTGACCGGGAGCACCCCACAAACTTTGCAGTTTCAGAGATGCTCAGACCCAGTTGTCTGGCCATAACAATTTTGCCCTTGTCAAAGTCGCTCAGGTCTTTACTCCTACCCATTTCTTCTGCATTCAACATGCTGACTACGAGAACTGACTGTTCGCTTACCATCTAATCTACCTTGACATGCGGCCTTGTTAGGTGATTATCAACCTTATTCACTTCACCTGTGAGGGGTCATAATGTTTTGGCTCATGAGTTCATGTTTGTAATGTTCCACATAAGAAAGTCCCCTGTATAATTCACAGCATTAGATGAGAGCGAATTTCTTTCATATGTAAGCAAAATTGATATTATAATAAAAAAAAAATATATATATATATACCCAGATGAATCAGAATCAAATCGAATCAGGAAATCTGAAAGTACCCCCTTTTATGTTGCATTTAAGTGTCAACTTTGTCTCGGATGTTTCTCCACAGACAGACGAAGAGAAAAGTTCATTTGGATAGCATAGCTCAAATCATATGATCTAGGAGAATTTGATGAGAAATTGTTTAGTTGATATTAATGATATGAATTTTGGGTCTTAGCAGATCTGATTACTCAACAAATCTAAAGGAGAACCAGGACAGATCAGCCAAAGTCTCCATTTGCTCCCAATTTAATCTCAATGCTGTCTATGAGAAAAAAAATGTTATATTAAAGAGATCTCATTTGTGTTTTTTCTTTATTATGGATTGACCCCATTTTGCGAGACTAAAGCAATGTGCCTTCATTATTATTGAGCTTTAACAGAGGGCGATGTTTGCTTTCGTTTCATTTAAATCAGAATGCAAAGAGAAGGTTTGGCCTGAGACTAATAGCAAGACTTGAAACAAAGACAAAATGGATTTTACTCTCTATCCACATATGCATCTATCCTTAAAACAATTTTCAGAATGTCCTGATTAAAAAAAAAACATGATTCATTATCTCTCTCTTTTTTCTCCTCTACACTTTTTACGCCTTTATTGTGTGTTTAACAAAGGCAGCCAATGAATCAGTGTGAACATGTCACTCATAGAACTGCCAACTCAAAGAGTCACTCTCCAAAAGTCTCAGACAGTGACGGAAAACTGATTAATAGTTCAGTACACATCATCTTTTGGGCGTACATGTCCTTATAAACACAGACAGACAGATGTCTGGATAAAGCACTAAACTGATTCAAACAGAAATACCTACAGCAGTTTCTCACAAGTCAACATGTTCAGTCTCTGTAGCAGCTTAATATAATTCAACATTCCTGGCACAGAAAGCAGTGGAATGGATTTAGAGCGCATGATGACACATTGTACATGTTGTCATAGCAACAAAGGTTTGTTATGACACACATCGCTTCCTAAAGCCACCTTTTCACTGCAAACGACAGACAATAGACCGGAAGACATTCATTTCCAACGGAGTGAAGCACGGGGGCTGTGTGAGTTTCAGACCGTCTCCAGGTGCGACATTTTTGGATCCGATTTGAGCTTCGGCTGCATTAAAATATTTCAACTTGTGCGACTAGACTGTATGCGACCGCTCGACCGGAAGAGATGTATTCATGAAAACTATTAGCAAGAGAGAAATATCAATAGATTTTGTTCTAAACTTTTTTTTCGAAACATCTGCTATTTCTGTCTATTGGCCAATTGATAATGTAGTATTGGGAGCCTGGGTAGCTCAGTGGTAAAAGACTGAGTGACTCCAGCCAGGTCTCCAAATTGGCCCGGTTGCTAGGGAGGGTAGAGTCTCATGGGGTAACCTCCTTGTGGTCGCTATAATGCCAGTGGTAGCTCAGTGGTTAAGGCTCTGGGTTACTGACCGAAAGGTCAGGGGTTCAAGCCCCAGCACCATCAAGATACCACTGTTGGGCCCTTGAGCAAGGCCCTTGACCCTATCTGCCCCAGGGGCGCTGTTTCATGGCTGACCCTGTGCTCTGACCCCAGCTTAGTTGGGATATGTGAAAAAACTGCATTTCATTGGCTCTGTACCTGTACTCTTCACAATGACAATAAAGTTGAATCTGAATCTTAATGTGGTTAGTTCTCGGTGGGGCACGTGGTGAGTTGAAGCCTCCACATGCACTATGTCTCCGTAGCAATGCACTCAACAAGTCACAGGATAAGATGCATGGTTGACCGTCTCAGAAGCGGAGGCAGCTGGGTTTCGTCCTCTGCCACCCAGATTGAGGCGAGTCACTACGCCACCATGAGGACTTAAAAGCGCATTGGGAATCGGGCATTCCAAATTGGGTGAAAAATGTGTACAGGTGTCATTTATTTCTGCACATGCAAAACCTACATATTTATAATCATATCTCAACCCGGTATCATGCCGAGGCGTGAAATAGACACGCCGGTCCACTCGCGGATGCGTGTCTATTTCACGCTTTGCCTCCTCTAGGCGTGTACATGACACGCGCGCGACTACGTAGAATACCGGCAGGGGGCGATCGTTTCCTCAACGCCAACAACTCTCCGCGCACCAAAGAGGAAGCGATATATCGCGTTCTCCAGTTCCGGTTAGCAGGATATATATTTTTGTATATAAATACACTTTTTAAATAAATATATATATATATATATATATATATATATATATATATATATATATATATATATATATATATATATATATTTATTTATTTACATCAGCACAAGATACTCGACAGCCCACACACACACACACACACACACATATAACAACGTTAGGCTACAGCAACGTTAGGATTTCTTCATGAAAGCAGCACTATAATGAACCTTTATTTGTCACATATGGTCACAAGTGAAAGTAACCGGCGAAATTGGCCGGCATCCTGCCCGCACGAACGTGCAACGCGACGACAACGGTATCGCTTCCTCTTTGGTGCGCGGAGAGTTGTTGGCGTTGAGGAAACGATCGCCCCCTGCCGGTATTCTACGTAGACGCGCGCGTGTCATGTACACGCCTAGAGGAGGCAAAGCGTGACACCGACACGCATCCGCGAGTGGACCGGCGTGTCTATTTCACGCCTCGGCGTGATATTGGGTTGCATATCTATGAATTTCTGATTCATATTTGCTGAATTAGGGTTGTTGTTGCTATTAATTATCATAACTTTAAAAACAGTATTAATAATAAATACTTAGTGAATATTAATCCTGAATTTTATTGAATTAATTCATCCGCTCAACAAAATTACACAAAGTAATGTCATTCTGAAGTAACAGTGGCGGGCCGTGCATTTAAAGTCTAGGCCTTCAGTGTGATTCATGCCATTAAGAAAACAAAATTTCACAATGAATTAGACACCCTATGCCTTTGGGCATCATACATTATGTCGCAGCTAACTAGTAATGAAAGCCAGAACTTGAAACGACACTTAATGCTCAAGCAAGCCTAATTTTAACTGCAACATGTCTGTTTGTGAAATGAACATCACCTGAACAGACATTAAAATCATAATTTTTCATATGAATCTACCAGGGATGTCTATAATACCTGGAAAAATCTGTCTATCTAATCTAATAATATTTGCAATTTAAATGTTCCTTGCAATAAATTTCATTTGGTCAGGGTACACGGTTATGCTGCATTCCATTCAAGCTGATGTGGAATATTCGTACTTGATATCTCCGTTCATAAATGCATTCCATTCCCCAATATTCAGAACTGCAATGCTCTCGTTAGCTTAGCAGAGGTTTAACTCTCATAGAGATGTCTCCGATCCACCCAACTGATAAAAAATGCTGCAGCGCTAGCATTTGTGCTACAGGTGTACAATTATCAAAAGATGTTATAATTTACCATGTTTTATACACCTGTTTCTGCAGGCTTTTTTTAAACAAGCTTTAGTATCATGTAATGTGGAAACAAACTCATTTATTGATATTACTTAATAAAGTGAATGTTTATCACTTACTTTGTATATCTCCCTGCGTGTCGACATGTTTGTGTGACATCATGCCCCTGCAGTTGAGAGTTTCTACACAAGCCTACAAGTTGTAATTCTGACTTCAAGATTCAGTCCATTGCACTTTTCCTAGTAGGAAGTTTTAAAATCCGACTTTCTGAGTTGAATGGATTGCAGCTCTACTTTTCAAAACTTGATCCGACACTGAATGCTCCAGCAGCCTAATTTACACTTAGAAAATTCCTGATGTTGCTATAACAATACAAAAAGCACTTACCAATTATTTGATGTGAAAATAAGTCCTCCTTTCCTGTTTAATAAATTAAGCTATCACACAGTCATGCAGAACATCTCATGATTTTAAGTCTGTAAGGATCTCTTTCTCAACGGCGATAGCGGCAGTGATGACAGTTGACTCATCAGCAAGATCTCGTGCTTGCTTTCAAATTACGTACATCACTTTAAGCGTGATTGCATCACTCAAGGCCAGCTTAGACGGCCTCGACCGGGACATATCCTAAAGACCACACCCACCAAGAACAAATAAATCAATCTGATTAGCTGATGAATCTGACAATCTGACTTTCGTTGCTCATTCATTTGCACTGTTGAGGGATTCTGGGGAAACTCTGAAGGCCTGACAAGGTGGAGCTCAGATTCACGCGCTGCTTTGTTCTTGTGATTTTGTGAAACAGTTGTCATGCTTCGCTTGTAAGCATCAAGGAATAAATTCTGACTGGATAAGCTGTTTGTTTTTCTTTATTTGTTTGTAGATTAATTAAGAGTGAATAGCAATTCAAAATACATAGGCAAAAATGTTTATTTGAACTATTTATTTGGCATGTTAGGCCAGCTTATATTTAGTTGAGTAACTTTTTTGGAAAAAAATAATTACTTTTAGAGTAGGTTTATAAGTGTGTACTTTTTACTCTCACTCAAGTAAATTTCTAATGATTTTTTTTTACTTTTACTTCTTTACAATGTGTGGTGTTCCTGTCGTTACATTACTGGGTTTAATTTGATTAATTTAATTGTAATTTATTGAGAGATTATTGAATGGGATGGAATTAGGGCTGGGTATCAAGTCCGATACATTTTAGGCACCGACCGAATTGCCTCTAAACAATTGAGTATTGAAAAATGTCTTGTCGTTCAGTACCAGATTTCGATACCTAAGGGATTAATCTCATCAACGTCAGTGATAAGCATGTAGCATGCTAGATGTGCCCAAATCTAAAAGTGCCGGTGATTGGCTGTGTTTAAGCATCAAGGAAAAACACTAGTATCAGAAAATGGAGTTCCAGGGCTGAGATAGAATGCAATAAGTAACATTGCTAACACTGTTCTACATTACAGAGAAATACTAAACCGTAATAATGAGCCTTTAAAATATAATTTTTACAAGCGCATGCACGAAGCGAGCTGCAGTGACACCAGCAACAGAATGATTCTGAATGTGTTGGAAAAACCAGCAAGAGACTGTCTGAATATTTTGTTCATTTATAGAGAGAAATGCATATTCGGGTTGAGCAAACAGACGCTGATCTTGGGGATCGATGATGGTCAGAGTGATCGCCAATAGCCGATGCCTTTGATGATGTCATGACGATATTTGGCTCGTTTTCACATTAATCTATTAAATTATTATTATTAGACTATTGTTATTATCAAATTAATATTACAAATAATTTGCCCGTAGACACACAGACATGCACTTGAAGAAACACACTTTATTATATTATTAAGAACAGATGAGAGAAAAGCCGTATATGGGCATATATGACGCACTGATACAGAGGCGTGCAGTCTCGTGAAACACGCATCTAAGGATCTCACACTTTGTTTCTGCCTTCTGATTTTTATTTTTTATGAGTGCTGCAAATGACCTCAGACATCGCAGTTCAGGAGGTGCTTTGAGTTCAGTTCACTTTATTTCCACAGAGGTGGTTACGTATATAAATATATATATTACTGTATATATATCACTTTATTATTTATTTTTTGCTTTTCCATTACGTTTGGAGTGCAATCGTTTTTTAAATAAATTATTTAATTTTCAATGCAAAATCAATAAAGCAAGAATATTCACAGATCCCTCAGCCTCCTTCGATATATATAAGTATATCAAGGTTTCTGATGTAATTATATATATATATATATATATATATATATATCGAAGGAGGGAACAAAACTAATTTATTCACACATATGATATATTTTCCTGGATAACGAAATACCCGACTGGTAGAGAATGCACGGATGAAGCTTCTTTGCCAGAGAGATGTTCACAACTGTTGTAAATCCATCTTTCAAATAGTTGAACAACGCACATTTTAATTTTCCAGTTTCATTTGAACTTAACCCTCACCATGTTTACCGAAAATGATCCAATAGTACCACCTAGCGACCTACCAACTGTTTGTCGTTTTCCTCCTGAATTTTTTTTTCCCCTGACCAAAGTATCGGAAAAACTATTGTTTAGGAACCGGTATCGAAGTCAAGGTATCGGTATCGGTATCAGCCCTAGACGGAAGTTCACAGAGCCGGTGTCACAGACTGTCACTCAATCACTGCAGCAGCATCAAACTCTCAAAGTGAAACCCTTTCTTCGCAGAAAAAAATAATAATTTTGTCATGCAATGCCTTCATTTAACACCAAGACAAGCTGATATTTCAAGATTAAAATCACAGCTCCAACTAAAGGCAGCACGCTGAGGTAAGTTTTGGCTCTAATTCTCACACAGGCTTTTCTGTGTAATGAGATGGTCATTTTCAGGGTGACAATGTAACTGGGCTCTTATGACACTTGTTTTTAAGTGTACATTTAAAATTAGTGCAGCAATATATCAGTGCGCTTTGTCCCGCATGTCATAAGCAGTATTTACCCATTTACTTACTTTGGTTTACATTTCAGCATGATATATAATGTCCTTGTGGGACATTTTCACGTTTTCACAGTAATAATTACTAGAAATGTTTCCAAACCTCTCATCTAATTAACAAATTCATCCAGATCTGACAAGAGCCCTTAAAGGGATAGTTCACCCCAAAATTACAATTCTCATTATTTACTCACATTCATGCCACCCCAGATGTGTATGACTTTCTTTCATCTTCTGAACTCAAATTAAGATTTTTAGAAGAATTTCTCAGCTATGTAGGTCCATACAATGCAAGAGCATGTAAGCTAAACAAACAAACATAAGTCAGCATAAACGTAATCCATAAGACTCTAATGGTTAAATCAGTATCTTCAGAAGTGAGGTGATAGGTGTGGATGAGAAAAAGAGAAACAGATCACGTTCATATTCTTCTTCTTGTGTTTTTGGTGATTCACATTCTTCTCTGCATATCGCCCTTGCTTTCAGGCAAAAAATTACTAATATTGATCTGTTTATTACCCACACCTATCATATCACTTCTGAAGACATGGATTAAACTACTGGAGTCATATCGATTACTTTTATACTGCCTTTATGTGCTTTTTGGAGCATCAACATTTTGTCCCGCAGAGCTAAAATATTATGTTCTGCTGAAGAAAGGAAGTCATACACATCTGGGGTGGCATGAGGGTGAGTAAATGATGAGATAATTTTTATCTCTTTAATGTGATAGCTCAGCCATAATTTAATATTCTGTCATCATTGCTCTACCCTCATGTTTTTCCAGTGTGACACTTTGTGATATGTGCAAGACAAAATATGTTAGACAAAATGTTAAGGACTGACAGTCTCGGTCACCATTCACTTTCAATATATATATATTTAAAAAAAACATTCACTGAAAGTAAATAGTGACTCAGGCAAACATTCTGTCTAATATCTCCTTATTGTTTTGCTTGGAAGAAAGAAAGTAATACGGGTTTGGAACAACATTATGGTGAATGATGACAGAATTTCCATTAATAATAATAATAATAATTCTGTAGTACATGTTCAATGTGTATTATGTAATGGAATAGGGGAGTAAACATCTATTATGTAATTTGTGAAAGTAATGAGTTACTCATTACTTGAGTATTCTTTTAATTGGATACTTTCTTACTCATACTCAAGTAATTATTTATGTTAGCGCTTTTACTTCTACTTTAGTCATTATGTTTTTGAAGTAATTGTACTTTTACTTGAGTACAGTTTTTGCCTACTCTACCAACCTCTGCAAATTAATGACGTGACATCTCAGTTAATTTTTTTACTGAATTAAACAATGAAAATATTTTTTTTTTCCTTTAACTCAGTGAATGCCATTTAGAGATATTTTTAAAAGATGATTTTGTCCTCTTTATTGTTAGTAAGCTTGTTTAATACAACCCTTTATGTCAGGACACAAGCTGAATAATCAGTTAAGAGCTAATGATTAATCATTGCAATAATCATCAAATAGTCGAATAATCGATAATCGATAATAATTTAAATAACTCTTTCCTATATATACCATTCAGATATCGGCTACATGGACATATATGAACATATAATTATAGTATACTGTATATATTTGAACATATATGTACATATTTAACTTGGGAAATATATGTAACTTATATGAAAATCCAGATTTGTCAGACCAGGCGATATTTTTCCAGTCGTCTACTGTCTAGTTTTGGTAAACCTGTGCCCACTGCAGCCTCAGTTTCCAAACAGTAGCAAACAGTAGTGGTACCTAGAGGGGTCTTCTGCTGCTGTAGCCCATACACTTGAATGTTTGACATGTTGTGTGTTCAGAAATGCTTTTCTGCATAGCACTGTTGTAACGTGTGTTTATTTGGGTTACTGTCACCTTCCTGTCAGCCAGGGGCATCAAATCTGTTCAGCAGGGTGAGGCAGCTGCCATACCTTGGTTGACTGGTCAATGCGAATGAATAGATTTTAATTCCAGGATTAACAGAGTTTTACATAATGTTTTATCACAAATAAATTCTAACTGACTAAATTCCATACCCGCAGGCTGTTTGTTTGACTACATCCATGGTTACATGCAAAAGTCTGCCCGTGCTTTAGAGAGTGCTGCTATCTCATGGCGAGCTGTGCGCGTGAACATTTAAATGCAGTTTAAAATGCCCCTCTTGATGCGAAATGACAAAGACCATTAATGTATTACTAGTGTGTAAACAGATGGGACAAAAATCTGCGGTGTCTTGGCACGATATTAATGTAAATACAGCCGTTATGTGTAACGTAATGCAGAAAGGACCTTGGCTGGATAACTTTAGTAGCATTAATACATTTCAATGACATGTCTGCTTATCTGTCAAACTGTGAATGCATTGGTTCTGTCACGAAGTAAAGATTTTGTCAATGTTTTAAGTAGTTCTAGTTTTCATTAGATTATTTTTAATGATTTATATCACTTTTTAAGATTCAATTTCTATTGTTACTGAAAAAATGAAAGCATTGTTTACTCTGATCTTTATTTTATTACTCTGTGTTATTACTGGCTCTTTAATAATTTAAAAACTTGAAGCAATGTTTAGTAGAAACACTTGAAGGCAACATTGCGTTAGTTTAATTTGGTAATATTTACATCAATATTAAAGTATTTTAAATAAAGAAGTCAATAAATAAATACAAATAAATATTAGATTAATGGATTAATTGATTGCTTTTCATAAAACAAATAAAATAAAGATCATCAGAAGGTAAGACTTGGCTTTATTGTTATATTTTTATTCATTCTTATAACAGCAAATTTCTCATTTGCTGGGTTATAGACAAATCTATGTGATTTATCTTTAGACATGTGTGGTTGTATTTTAAAGAGGCCCTATTATGCTTTTTGGGATTTTACCTTTCCGTTAGTGTGTAATATAGCTGTTTGTGCATGTAAAAGGTCTGCAAAGTTACAAAGCACAAAGTCCACACAAAAGGGAGTTATACTCTCCCACAGACAACACTGATCAAGAACTATAAGAAATGGCTGGATCGTAGTCCAGCCATTTCTTCCGTTAAGTATCTATGTCACTATATAACACATTCACATAATGCTACTTTACTAAGGCTACTTTGGCCCGCCCTCAAACAAAGGTAGTTATAGCCGAGGCCAGGATTGTCACGGATACATCAGCGCCAGACCTCTACACTCCGCCCTCTCGTTCTGCATCCCCTGAGTACTGATCACCTGCACTTGTCGTTATCACCTGTCATCAATCTCCTGTCCATTCATTCACTGTTTTAAAACACATCCAGTTCCCTCGCTCAGTTGTCTGGTCTCGTTGATACTACATCAAGTTACTGACTCTCTCAAACCAAATACTAGATCGACTTCCTTACCTGCTTCGAATACTTACCTGCTACATCGGATCCGCACTCTCTCTCCCGGATCTTCAGTCTACAACCTGCCAGCCTTCTTCAATCCTCCTGTCTTCTTCAGCCCGATTCCCATCTACCTGCCTAGAACAGATAAGAGACTTTGTCAGATCCATTTAATCCGTTGTTTCTACCCTATCGTCCACTACTCTTCAACTCACCTGCCAGGTCTGTTCTTGAGTGCTATAATAAACCTCATTGCAAACTTTACCTGTCTGTATTGTTCTGCTTCATGACAGAAGACCAGACCAACATGCACGAACCAACAGATCACGGCGAAGAGGAAGCTTCAGCTCCGGTCTCGCCGATGCCTCACTCGTCAGTCCACCACCTGCCATCAACACTTCTTCATCTACCTCTGTCAGTCTCATGGCCCAGCCAGCGCCCTTCTCCGGCGAGGAGGGGGAGTGCAGTGGATTTCTACATGGAAATGAATGCATCACAGTTTGCCTCAGAGAGATCGAAGGTCGCTTTTTTCATCTCTCTTCTAACCGGACGTGCCTTGCTCTGGGCTCGGGCATTTGGGATGCAAAAGGTACTGTTACCCAAACTCTCAATAATTTAATCGGTCACTTCCGTGAAGTCTTTGCACCAGTCTCAAATTCACTGTCTATTCCTGATCAATTATTTTGCTTACGACAAGGCAATACATCGGTTTCCTCATATGCATTACATTTTCGCTCCCTGGCAGCTTCCAGCGGATGGAATGAGTCGGCTCTAATCACTGCTTACCGTCAAGGTTTAGAGCCTGAGATTCGCTTACAGCTTACCATCCACGATGACATCATTGGCCTTGAAAGTCTCATTCAACGTTCCATTCGTGTGGACCAACGCCGCGCCGCTTGTCGGCTCGATAACCCTGCACTGCCTCCTCCTCGTCCTTCAACCTCTGTCAGCCCTTCAGCACCAGAACCCATGGATTTTAGCTCAGCGCATTTATCTTCTGTCGAACGTCAACGTCGCATTTACAACAACCTGTGTCGCTACTGTGGATCCGCCGGTCACCTGCTCGTCTCCTGTCCAGTTTGACCACCACGACCGGCGGTGAGTCTTCATTCTCCTATTTCACAAATGAAATATACCACAGTTCTGATCACATACCTCCAACGATCCCTTTCAGCGCAAGCGTTAATCGATTCTGGGTCCGCTGGTAATTTCATCTCACTCTCCACTCCCGCCGAAGACCTATTCCGCAGACTCTCCATATACAATCCATCCTTGGTAAACCGCTCGGTTGTGGATAGATATGTCACAGTAGTCCTACCATCACTATGAAGATTGGCTGCCTACATAAAGAGGAGTTGTCATTTCTGGTGCTGGAGGGCTCTACGGCCGATATCATCCTGGAACTTCACTCTCCTATCATCTGCTGGTCTACGGGAGAGGTTCATCAATGGGGAAGCGACTGCTTCTCACACTGTCTGGCTCCGGTCAAGAAGATTCATCATACATCCTCATCCCCAGTCCGGGAAGTCACCATATGTTCTTCCTCCGTCGAAAGTCCACCCACTAGTGATCATCAGGAAATCCCTATCATCTACCGGGTGTTCCAGGATGTCTTCAACAAACAGCAGGCTACCAAACTTCCACCACATCGGCCATGGGACTGCGCGATCGACCTGCTGCCTGGGGCGGTTCTACCGCGTGGTAAGATCTATCCACTGTCCATCCCGGAACAGAAGGCCATGGAGGAGTACATTGAGGAGGCTCTCCGTCAAGACTACATCCGTCCATCTACGTCCCCTGCCGCATCTAGTTTCTTTTTTGTAGGCAAGAAGGATGGAGGCTTGCGCCCCTGTATAGATTACTGGACCCTCAATAACTCCACTGTTAAGTATCGATACCCCCTTCCTCTGGTCCCAGCCGCTCTGGAGCAACTTCAAGGTGCTCGGATCTTCACTAAATTGGAGTAGTGCTTACAATTTGGTAAGGATCCGGAAAGGAGACGAGTGGAAGACTGGGTTCATTACCCCTGCTGGCCACTACAAATATAGAGTCATGCCCTTCGGATTGTCCAACGCTCCTGCAGTATTTCAGGGGTTCATGAATGAGATCTTCAGAGACTTCCTGAACCAGTTTGTCATCATCTATATAGACGATATCCTCATATATTCTACCAATCTGTCCGAGCACCACCTTCATGTCCAGTCAGTTCCCCAACGTCTGCGCGAGCATCAGCTATATCTAAAACTGGAGAAATGTGAGTTCCATCAAGAAACTATCCACTTCCTGGGTTATGTGATCACTCCTCACGGGATCACCATGGACCAGAGGAAGGTGGAAGCCATCTCCAACTGGCCACTACCCTCTAATATAAAAGAACTTCAGCGTTTCCTGGGCTTCGCGAACTTCTACCGAAGATTCATTCAAGGTTTCAGTCAGATCAGTGCACCCATCACCTCTCTCTTGAAAAAAGGGGCCAAATCCCTATCCTGGACAACCGAAACAACCAATGTGTTTGAGAAACTCAAGGCCTCTTTCAGCTCTGCTCCTACTCTCGTCAATCCCAACCCAGATCTTCCATTTCTCGTCGAGGTGGACGCTTCCACCACCGGGGTAGGAGCGGTCCTATCACAGTGGCAGGGGAAGCCTCTCCGACTCCATCATGTGCCTTCTTCTCCAAGAAGATGTCCCCGGCGGAGCAGAATTATGATATCGGTAACCGGGAACTTCTGGTGATCAAACTCGCTCTTGAGGAATGGAGACATTGGCTGGAGGGAGCAAAGCACCCTTTTGATGTCATTACCGATCACCGTAACCTGGAATACCTCTGAGATGCCAAAAGACTCAATACCCATCAAGCCCGCTGGTCACTCTTCTTTACAAGATTCAATTTCAAGGTAACTTACCATCCTGGAGACAAGAATGTGAAAGCCGACTCCCTGTCTCGTCTGTTCCAACCCGACACTATCACCTCCAATCCTGAACCCATTCTCCCTCCAGCCGTGAACGTCAGTCCTATCCAGTGGAGTCTAGACTATCACATTTCCGATGCCACCCGGTCAGAACCTGCTCCGCCGGGAGGTCCGGAGGGACGAACCTACGTTCCCACTCATCTACGTCTGTTCCTCATGGACTCAGTCCATACATCTCCGGGCTCTGGACACCCAGGCAGCCAACAGACCCTCTCGCTCCTACAACAATGATACTGGTGGCCCAATATGGCCCAGGATGTCTCCCGGTACGTGAAGAGCTGCTCAGTTTGTGCCATAGCCAAAGTCCCTTGACGCCTCCCAGAAGGTAAACTGGTACCACTTCCAGTACCCACAAGACCCTGGTCCCATCTCGGTGTGGATTTTATCACAGACCTCCCTTCCTCCGACTCTCACACATGTGTTCTGGTCGTCTTTGATCATTTCTCTAAGGCTTGTAAGCTCATCCCTCTGCCAGGTTTACCCACAGCCTTCGAGACTGCTGAAGCTCTATTCACACAGATATTTCAACATTTCAGAATTCCAGAAGATATCGTATCTGACCGAGGACCACAGTTCATATCCAGGGTCTGGAAAGCTTTCTTCAACCTTTTGGGAGTCTTAGTCAGTCTAGCATCTGGATATCACCCCCAGTCCAATAGTCAGACTGAGCGGAAAATACAAGAGATCGGAAGATACCTGCGGTCATACTGCCATGATCGTCAAGACTGCTGGAGCAGGTATCTACCCTGGGCCAAGTATGCACAAAACTCCCTTCAACAGTCCACCACGGGTCTCACACCCTTTCAGTGCATACTCGGCTTCCAGCCACCCCTGTTTCCCTGGTCAGGAGAGCCTTCCGAAGTTCCAGCAGTCCATCATTGGTTCCAGGAGAGCGAGAGGGTCTGGGACTCAGCACACGTCCATCTGCAAAGGGCTGTTCGGAGATACAGGCACCAGGCCGATGCAAGAAGATCTGCAACCCCGTTATACCAGCCTGGGCAAAAGGTCTGGCTCTCAACCAGGGATATCTGTCTCCGACAGCCCAGCCGCAAGCTGAGTCCCAGATACATCGGTCCGTTCACAATACAGAGACAGATCAACGAAGTCACCTACCGGTTATCACTCCCCTCACACTATCGCATCTCACCTTCATTCCATGTCTCCTTGCTCAAACCATACATTGATCCTCTCTCTCCTTCTTCCCCAGGGTCTGGTGCTGAAGACGTACCTCCTCCTCCGGTGGACCCTGCAGACGAGAACATCTATCATGTCCAGGACATTCTCGACTCCCGGCGACGAGGCGGCCAACTAGAGTATCTCGTGGACTGGGAGGGTTTCGGTCCTGAGGAAAGATGCTGGGTTCACCGTGATGATATACTTGACCCTACACTCCTACAGGACTTTCACTCAGCTCATCCCAGTCGTCCGGCGCTGAGAGGTCGTGGTCGTCCCCGTTGTCAGTCTCTTCCGCCCTCAGGAGCTGGCCGTGGAGGGGGTGGTACTGTCACGGATACGTCAGCGCCAGACCTCTACACTCCGCCCACTCGTTCTGCATCCCCTGAGTACTGATCACCTGCACCTGTCGTTATCACCTGCCATCAATCTCCTGTCTATTCATTCACTGTTTTAAAACACATCCAGTTCCCTCACTCAGTTGTCTGGTCTCGTTGATATTACATCAAGTTACTGACTCTCTCAAACCAAATACTAGATCGACTTCCTTACCTGCTTCAAATACTTACCTGCTACATCGGATCCGCACTCTCTCTCCCGGATCTTCAGTCTACAATCTGCCAGCCTTCTTCAATCCTCCTGTCTTCTTCAGCCCGATTCCCATCTACCTGCCTAGAACAGATAAGAGACTTCATTTCATCCGTTGTTTCTACCCTATCGTCCACTACTCTTCAACTCACCTGCCGGGTCTGTTCTTGAGTGCTATAATAAACGTTGTTGCAAACTTTACCTGTCTGTATTGTTCTGCTTCATGTCAAGGATGAGTTGGGTTAGTGTTGTCGCCATGTTGAGATGATGCTGTTTTCATTACCGCGAAAGCAAAACCTCTTTTTTTGGACTTCCAAAGGCAGACTGCCTGAGTCTTATATAATTACGAGCTGTAATGATAAGGCCGCTATCCACGTTAGTCTGCAGCTAACTTGCTCACTAACTGGGAGTAAGCCTCTGTTCTCCATTCATAACTCTGGCGAAAAAAGTATGGCTACACTCATTCCAGCAAAAGATGACTAACTTAGATGCACAGTCTTTTACTTGAAGCTTTGTTAGGTTCACAATAATCAACTTTATACTCGTAAGAAAGCTTCTAAATTAAAACTTACCACTGTGAAATGTACTGCTCAAGTCGTACTTGCGAAGGTGGTTCAAATCGATCAGCTTGTTCTTCCAAACTTTCATTATCAGACTCGGGTTAGAACTGGTATGGCAAAAACCGATGCCACTGTTCCCATAGTTACAGTGGTGTTACAGCTGCTCAGAAAGACTCGGGAGCTGAAACTTGGTTATGGTAACATTACTGTTACATTTCTACGCTCTATGCAGTTGGCAAGTCGTAACAGATAGGGCCAGCTGACCAGTCAGAGCAGACTGGACTTTTTGGAAAGGGGGGCTTTTAAAAACGGGAGGTAAATCAGAGCGTTTGAGCCAGAGGAAGAAGAGAGGAGGGAAGAAATACAGTATGAATAAAAAATAATGTGTTTTTTGAACATTAAAGCACGTAAACCTATTCTAGTAGACCCCCAAAATAAAATGATAAGCCTGTATATTAGCATAAAATGGGCTCTTTAAGGCTGGTGCTGTTACATTTTTGCTGTTTTTCTCTACTAAAATTTTACCTGTGAATTTTCAATTTATCAAATGGCTTTAGTATGTACAGTACAAGTAGACTATGTAGTCATTTGAAGCTGCTTTGAGTATTTAGTGTGTACATAGGCACTTCAGTGTGATATTTGAGGATGGCTGCTGCAGCACATGTTGATATTGTCAGGAATTCAAATATTTGGGAATTGATTTGATGCTGTCACGTGATGAAGTAAGATTGGATGATGTCACCGGAACTTGCCATACCTTGGCTTTTGGTGAATTGATGCCACTGCTGTCAGCTTGGACCAGTCTGACAATTCTCCTCTGATCTCTGTCATTAACAAGCCGTTTTCGCCCACAGAACTGCTGCTCTCTTGGTGTTTTTTTGTTTTTCACACCATTGAGCATGAACTTCCCAGGAGATCAGCAGTTACAGAAATACTCAAACCAGCCCATCTGGCACCAACAATCATGTCAACGTCCAAATCACTGAGATCAAATTTATTCGCATTCTGATGGTTGATGTGAACATTATCTGAAGCTCCTGACCTGTATCTGCATGAATTTATACATTACACAGCTGCCACATGATTGGCTAATTAGATAATCGCATGAATAAGTAGATGTACAGGTGTTCTTAATAAAGTGAGTGTATATTAGATATTGTAAAATCTAATACAGAATAAATTTTAAACAATTTAAAGACATAATATCGTTGTGGCACGATGGAGGGCGGGACCGGGGCGTGATTACGCACGCCCGGTCCCGTATAAGGCTAATTAAGCCATCAAGAGGGATAAAGGCCACTCGCGGATGGCGATGCAGGAGAGAGAGAGAGATCGTTCACGGACATGTCCGTTGTCTTATGTGTTTGTCTTTTGAGTTTTACATTAAACCTTTAGTTTATATGTCAAGCTGGTTTCTCGTGAACTGTGTTACAATCATATATCCACCATACATTGTGGCAGCAGACAAGTATAGTATGTAGACAATACAAAAATAGCAAAAAATATATATACTTTTTTTATTTATTTTATTTATTTTTAAGCAATATCACATGAGCAAGAGTGCGAAATGGCCCTTCATTAGCACCTCTGTGATTCGGCTGCAGGTTGAGTACTGTAGGTAATCACAGCAGTGCTGATTTAGGGCCATATTGCACTCTTGCTTGTGTGATATTGCTTATATACAACAGTTTCAATAAACAAGAACATTTATAAAATGAGGAAAAGCTGAATAGTCATAAAAATGCATTTGTTCATGTACATTATTACGCGACGGATCAGGCACTGCCGTTGCTGGTTCAAAACAAATGATGCGTCCAAACCTTCATTAGTAATCAAGATGTACAGGTGTTCCTAATAAAGTTGCTGGTAAGTTTATTTCATATATGTGTTTTGGAAAAACTGTCTGTCTCCTTGTATTTTATATGGTAATACAACTGCATATTTTACCCTTCATGTTAACATAACATATTTGAAAAACTGTGGCTGTGTCACATCCCCTAAACCCAACACATCCCCTAAACCCAACACATCCCCTAAACCCAACACAACCCCTAAACCCAACACAACCCCTAAACCCAACACATCCCCTAAACCCAACACAACCCCTAAACCAACACACCCCCTAAACCCAACACAACCCCTAAACCCAACACACCCCCTAAACCCAACACAACCCCTAAACCCAACACAACACCTAAACCCAACACAACACCTAAACCCAACACATCCCCTAAACGCAACACAACCCCTAAACCCAACACATCCCCTAAACCCAACACATCCCCTAAACCCAACACAACCCCTAAACCCAACACAACCCCTAAACCCAACACATCCCCTAAACCCAACACACCCCCTAAACCCAACACAACCCCTAAACCCAACACATCCCCTAAACCCAACACATCCCCAAAACCCAACACAACCCCTAAACCCAACACAACCCCTAAACCCAACACATCCCCTAAACCCAACACAACCCCTAAACCAACACACCCCCTAAACCCAACACAACCCCTAAACCCAACACACCCCCTAAACCCAACACAACCCCTAAACCCAACACAACACCTAAACCCAACACAACACCTAAACCCAACACATCCCCTAAACCCAACACAACCCCTAAACCCAACACATCCCCTAAACCCAACACATCCCCTAAACCCAACACAACCCCTAAACCCAACACAACCCCTAAACCCAACACATCCCCTAAACCCAACACACCCCCTAAACCCAACACAACCCCTAAACCCAACACATCCCCTAAACCCAACACATCCCCAAAACCCAACACAACCCCTAAACCCAACACAACCCCTAAACCCAACACAACCCCTAAACCTAACCCTCACTGAAAACTTTCTGCATTTTTACATTTTCAATAAAACATCGTTTAATATGTTTTTTAAGCTATTTAAATTATGGGGACACTAGTCCTCGTAAACCACATTTATAGCATAATACCCTTGTAATTACTAGTTTGTAACCTAAAAAATTGTCCTTGTATAAACCACATAAACATCGCCCCCCCCCATTCATACAGTAAAAACATACAGGATCCTGCAGTACAGTGAGATGTATGTAGCACATTAAGTGAAGCTGGGTTTTGCGCATTACCAGCAACTCTCTCACAGACTATCAATGCAGACATCTGTTACATGACAACAGCGGGCAGGGGTTTGGAGATCATGCTGCTTGTCATGAGTCTCATTTTGACATTGTTGGACTAACTGAAATATCAGAAGATAGATCCTGAATCCCCTCAGGAGGCCTCATAGCCGTCTAATCTAAATTTAAATCATTTATTTGCATACCCTGCAGCAATTTTAACAGCCGAAATCTATCTGTCAAATAAATTCAGCTTTTTAAAACAAAGTATTGAAGTCAGATTAAACCCACTTCACCCAGAAAATGGAGCTCACACATTACGGGGTGCCCTTTGTAAAATAAAAAGTTTTAATTTTGTAGGTTAAACAACAAAATCTGCTCACATTTGGCCAGATTTACGTTAATTAGTGTTGAATTTTTTTCTATTTTCTTATCCATTTATTGTGTAACAAATACTTAAAAATAAATATCAAATCTACATGTAAAACTCAAATATAAATCCTAAATATTTTTTTTTTATATATATATATAAAACTTAATATAAATCCAAATGTTAAATCTAAAATATATATCTTAAATATATGTAAAATATTGAGCTAAACATTTAGAGGACATGCAAATTAATAATTCCACTGGGCTGTCTTGACTGATGACATTAAAGCAGTGCAACAGTGCAGCAGCTGCAGATTAGGCTTGTTTGAGCAAGTTCTGTGCAGAATCGATCACAGCTCATCACAGTCGTGTCTAGAAGGTATTCTGCCAGTTACTTAACCGCATTGCATGTTCACACACTGTTTTTTTGTGTTTATTTAGGGCCTGACAGAAACAAACACCTACACCTAAAAACTGAACATTTTCTGATTATTCACTTACCCTGATGCCATCCCAGATGTATATGACTGCCTTTCTTCAGCAGAACACAAATGAAGATTTTTAGAAGAAGATAGATCTCTGTCAGGTCCTTATAATGCAAGTAATTTGGTGCCATTTATTTGACGGTCCAAAAGTCACATTTTGGTGGCATAAAAGCAATCCACACGACTCCAGTTGATCAATGAATGTCTTCTGAAGCTAATCGATATGTTTGTGTAAAAAATACATTGATAATTAAAATGTTATTAACTTTCAAAAAGCACTTCCCACTTTGGCAAGTTCACGTGAGAATTCAGAAGCGGTGCATATTTACAGAAGAACGAACATCATGCAAGAGTTCAGTCATATCAAACTGGATCAGAGACCGGAATGGAAGCAACAATTTAAGTTAAAAACATACTAATTATCAATTAATCATATCGATTAGCTTCAGAAGACATTCATTGATTGACGGGAGTTGTCTGGATTACTTTTATGCCGCCTAAATATGACTTTTGGACATTCAAAGTGCTGGCACTTGTGCACATCCATTATAAGGATCTGACAGAGATCTATCTTCTTCTAAAAATCTTCATTTGTGTTCTGCTGAAGAAAGAACACAATTCATTATTGGGTGAACTATTCCTTTGAGATACATTTAATGCTCTCCATCATTAATAAACTGAAAGCAAGTGGCAAAAGCATCAATGGAACGCACATGCTTGAATCAGCCGCTGCTCTCTGCTGCCCTTCAACGGCATCAGTCAAGACAGCCCAGGGCCATTATTAGTTTGTATGTCCCCATACCTTTTAATAATATAATGCTGTGCTTAGAGCCATTCCTACTGGCCTAATTCAACTTGTGAAGAGTCCTTTAATGTTTGGTAAGTGTGAAACTAAAGAGTTTTCTTTGATTGTAGATGGAATATGTATATATTTTCTAAATTTTATAACGTAAAAACCGCATTGTTCCTAGAGGTAAATTCCACTGGGCATGTTTGATTGAGTGTATAGACTGGAAGAAAGCACGTTACTGCATTCCCAATAAGACCAAAGAAATACACTTTAACATTTTGTATAAGATATATCCTGTGAATCTTACTGTGCCAAAATATGTGGATGTTTCAGCACCTGCTCATTTTGAGGACGTGAGGATAAAACATTAATCATTTATTTTGCTCTTCTATATATTCTCATATAGTTAAGTTCCCTGAAATTGCCCAGTCTTTACATATAAAAGATATTATTTGCTCTATAGCAACACTTCCAGCGATTCAAAGGAATATATATAATTTGTTTATTTTGTATGGAAAAATTTTCATCCATAGGCAAAGGTTTTGTAACCTGCAGCCTACTGTCCCACTTTTTTAGTTGAAGTTGAGGCATTCCTCTAATCCTTTCAATTGACTAAAACAAGAAAAGTGACTGATTCCAGAAACATTATGAGGAATGTTTTGGTAATACCACTGATGATATATAATGCTTTCCTTTGCATGCATGCTTATGTTATTTATTTTCATTTATTTATGTATATATTTTTCTTCTATTTGTTGTGTATGTCTGTATTTTGTTTCGTTTCCCTGACTTGATTAATGTGAAAGTTTGTACATGTAATCATTACTTTTTCACACAATTGAGCATTTTGTACAAACTTTCACATTAATCAAGTCAGGGAAACGAAACAAAATACAGACATACACAACAAATGTACAGTTTATTCTTGTTCAGTAAAATATATATATATATATATATATATATATATATATATATATATATATATATAAGCAATATCACATGAGCAAGAGTGCGATATGGCCCTACATCAGCACGGCTGTGATTCGGCCGCAGGCATGAGTGCTGTAAGAAATCACAGCAGTGCTGATTTCGGCCATATAGCATGATTATGAGTGTGATATTGCTTATATTCAACAGTTCAATGAACAATACATTTTTTGGGGGAAAAACTGAGTACGGTCATAAAAACGCATTTGTGCATGAAACTACATTCTTACGTGACGGATCAGAATCTCTTGTTGCTGGTTCAAAACAAATGATGTATCCAAGCCTTCATTAGTAATTAAAAAATGTCACTTCAGAAATAGTATCATGGCTTGTGCTGTTTCTAACAAGTTATTGGATAAACAAGATGTGTGTGTGTGTGTGTGTGTATGTGTGTGTGTATGTGCGTGTGTGTGTGTGTGAGACAGAGAGAGAGAGAGAGCTTGTGTGATCATCTGTTGCCACTCCCAAGTAGAGATGCTGTCAGCTTTCTGAAGATCAGCTTTCTCAGTGGAAAAATAGCATCCAAATGGGGGTATTCCTCTCTATTTCATGGTATGTTTTATATACGGACGCACAGTGTGGAAGAGTATAGAAACTATAGAAACTGCAATGTCCTCCATTTTAAACAGTGTGTCCACTCCAATGTGAAAACTCCAGTAAGAGGTAAAAGCCTTGAGTTCTGTAATCAATCAGTCTCTTGTGTCTCTCAGCTGTGATGAGCCGTAATGCTGAAGATATTTGATTAAAGCTGTTTAACCCTCTGGGGTCTGAGGGTATTTTGGGCCCTGGAGAAGTTTTGACATGCCTTTACATTTGTGCTTTTTTCAGTTGCTTATAAACATATTAATTGCTAAAGTCTGATAACACTGTATTCAGCATAAACAGGACTACGATAATATGTAAGCAACATGTGTGTACATGTTTGTATCTTTGAGAAAATAACGTTTATGCATGGTTTTTGAAAAAACTTAAATTTTAAGTCACTGAAATAAGGTCATATAACACATACAAAACATTTGTCCACAAGACTTTTGAGAAATGGATCTTGTAGCCTACAGTTTTTGCTACAAAATGATGTGAAAACCATCCTGATCACTCATTCATACAAAACAATATTGTAATTGAACTTCTGTAAGACAATTTTAGTGTTGAAATGCAATATGCGAGGAGGCGTGAATGATCATGAATATGGATTGCAATTCACACCTGAGAGAAAAAAGACCCCTCCCCTGGGCCTATCAGTGAGGAATGTGACAGAAAGAGAATGAATGTGAGGAGACTTAATAATCCAAATCAAGTTAAAAGAAGTAATCTGACTATATATTTTCTTTACATAAAGACTTTACTTAATTTTAGACCTACACTACCATTAAAAGAAGTCTCGTCTGCTCACCAAGGCTGCATTTATTTGATCCAAAATACAGAAACAACATTGATATTCTGAACTATTTTTACAATTTAAAAGAACAGTTTTCTATTTAAATATATTGTAAAATGCAATTTGTGATCAAAGCATAATTTTCAGCATCATTACTGCATTCCTCAGTGTCACATGATCCTTCAGAAATCATAATAATATGCTGATTTTCTAATATGGGCATATATAAAGTGCATTTTACTCATTTAACCTGAACACATATTTGCAAGCACAAGCATTGATGATAGTGAGGCATTATAAACACTAGATAAAATATAATCTAAACATTCATATTATTTTTATATCATATTACATATCATATTTATATCATACAGTATACAATTTAAATACCTGCTTTAGCCGAAACAGCATTTACATGTAACAAAAACTTGCTTATTAGGACATATTTCAAATGTCAATACTCTCAATCCTGGCTGGCAAGTCTGGAAACAGTCCCACTAGTAAAATATGTACATGTTTATATAAAATAGTATGTCAGCTAATGAAAACTAAATGACTTACTTGTCTGAAATTGTATCTTCGGCTGGATCAAGTCTCTGTTCAAAATACAAACGTTCATTTGATTCCCGCTCTTCTTCTGAGGAAAATGTTAAATCTTCCTTACAATCCTGGAGCTTTCTCACCTGTGTGTCCTTACAAACGTGCAGAAAAATGAATTAATTTTGTTTACATTATACCTCACAGTCAGGGGGGCGTGTACATTTGCGTTGACCGTCTCAGCACATTAGTGTATGAATGGTGCGCTCTGCTGGAGGATGGGATCACATTACAGATAATTAGACGGACCAGTAAAAACTGTACATCACTTTGTTTCAAACAGATTACATTGCAGGAGAATATTTGTTTTAAATATGAATTGTTTTATTTAAAAGTAGACATTTTAAGCTTTATTTAGATATATGTTTCATGTTTGTGTGATAAGTATTCGAGGAGTTTCAGTTCATTTTTGTTCATTCTGAAATATGCTCATGAACACAGAGACAGCTCTCCCTTTTTATTTTCTTTATTTTACAAAAGCACAAGGTTTTGTTGTTATTGTGAGTGTACAGAAATAAAAGTAGACCCTTTATAGTCTCTAATGATGATGGAGTATTTTAAGTTGTTTCTGCTGTAATGACGAAAATATCCAGCAGGACGCGCCGGCGCGTCCGTCGACCCCAGAGGGTTAAAGCTATTTCCTAGCTCTAGTATTGTAGTAGTAATACAAGCAATCACGAAGAGCTGTTGTATGTAAACAGCTGATGCGGATTCACTTCATTCATTCAATGTCAAGGATCGGATCTAACTGTTGTATATATATATATATATATATATATATATATATATATATATATATATATATATATAAAATGCACACAACTGTTAATCAGAAGGTTGTTGGTTCGATCCCCACAGCCACCACCATTGTGTCCTTGAGCAAGGCACTTAAATCCAGGTTGCTCCGGGGGGGATTGTCCCTATAATAAGTGCACTGTAAATCGCTTTGGATAAAAGCGTCTGCCAAATGTATAAATGTAAATGTAATGTAATTGCATTAAATATTGTATAGACTATAGAACGATTCTATATAAAACAAAATTAAAATTTTACTTTTATAACACGTTTCATTTGTTAACATTACATGAACTATCAATTAACAATACTTAGTTAATTTCTACATATACTAATAAATTTTTTATATCAAAAGTTGTATATGTTAACATTAGTTAATGCACTATGAACTAACATGAACTAATAATGAACAACTGTATTTTTAATAACTAACATTAACAACGATTAATAAATGCTGTAAAAATATATTGTCAATTGTTTATTCATGATAACTAATGCATTCACTAATGTTAACAAATGGAACCTTATTGTAAAGTTTTACCTTAACTTCTGATGTTAAAATGTATTTTTTTTTTATTTAACCCTGACCCTTAAATTATTTGGCCAGTTTATGTGATTTTATATGATTTATATGAAAGAATTAAAAGAACAGTTTCATGTCTATCCTTGTATTGTTCATCTGGTCGAGGTTGATATGGGTTTTAAAAAGCAATTAGAAATAATTAATTATTTTTCAGTAATTAGTACAGTAATCTAAATACACTGTACAAGATGTAATTAGTAGTTAGTACTTTTTTAGAGTAACTTACCCAACACTGTATGTATATACAGTATCTCACAAAAGTGAGTACACCCCTCACATTTTTGTAAACATTTGATTATATCTTTTCATGTGACAACACTGAACAAATGACACTTTGCTACAATGTAAAGTAGTGAGTGTACAGCTTGTATAACAGTGTAAATTTGCTGTCCCCTCAAAATAACAACACACAGCCATTAATGTCTAATCCGCTGGCAACAAAAGTGAGTACACCCCTAAGTGAAAATGTCCATATTTTCATATATATATATATATATATATATATATATATATTTGTCCTCTAAATATTTAGCTCAAGTTTTATATTTATATATAATTTTTATATTTAGATTTTAGAATTAACATATATATATATATATATATATATATATATATATATATATATATATATATATATATATATATATATATATTTGAGATTTACATTTAGATTTAATATTTAGATTTGATATTTGTAAGTATTTGTTACACAATAAATGGATAAAAAATACAGTAGAAAATATTAAACGCTTATTTACGTAAATCTGGGAAAATTGAACCCGTTTTTGTAACACCAAAGACACTTACAGCTTTGACCACTGGTAGTGTTTTTAATTTTGGCAAGAACAGACTGATTTCAGCTAAAGAAAAGTCAACCTACTGTTTCCGATTTCACTGTGAGTTCAGTATAGTAGACTTTATAGTAGACTTTCAGCTAATACAAAACAGTACAGTGATGTATCAGTTGGCAGATGGTACTGTTTGATTATCATATTCATATACTATGCAATGTAAAAGGTATATTAAAGAATAGTACATTAATACCATTATAGCAGTGTGCAATCATCATGCATTTTTCTCAAGGTATATTTTTAAGGTAATGTCATTCCAGTTTTATGTATGTGACTTATAAGGTGAAGTGTCTGATGCGTGGCCTGTCAGCAGATTATCTTATTGGCCAGCTAGTGCAGGATGTGACAGATGCCCAGTGAGGGACAGATGGGAAATGTAGGCGAAAACAAGAAAGTTAGTGTGTTTGTGTCACACAACAGTCATTCAGCACTACACAATATCCAGCTCAGGAGAGAGTGGACACTGACCCGAGAATAGAGACTGATCATGCTCAAATATGATATTCACATTTCTTCTGCTACTGTGGGCTCAAACTTTTTCAGTGGCAGATGTCAATAAGATATTTAGACAGCAGGTTTGCTGACAGCCAATATATCACATTATACAAGGTAACACTTTACAGTAAAGTTGTATTCATTAACATTAGTTATCTACATTAGTCTCTCTGTTATGGACCAATTTTGAAAGCACTTTTTAGTTCCCCTTCTGTCACTCAATCAACGTTGTGTTGAATGAAGTGACACAAGGGGGTCATCCTTGGGAGGCTCGTGTACCCCTGAACTTGAGAAAAGGCCAATGTGAATTTGGCAGACAGAACATAGCCATGGCAACGTTGCAGTCTTTCTTTCCTCACGAGAGAAAGCCACTTCAGCCACCCCCTGCATCGCTCCTTCCCACGGGACTGAGGACGACCCGGCTGGCGATGAAGGCGATTTGCGGATGACGACAGGCTCGGTTTCGCCGGGTAAATCCCCAGGAACTACCCACCCCCGGCCTGCTCGCTTGCTTCCATCTGAGCTTGGGATGAGTGCGGGTCGCCTCGTGGCCAGTCGGCATTCTCCCTTGAGACCTCGGAATTGGATGACGACATCGCTGCTGCATCGGAGAGCGTCACAGAGGCGTCTGATACTGATGACTCATCTGGACTTCCGCCTTCATGTCTGCTAGCCTAGTCTGAGGCTGACGCGGTGATGTCCGCAATGATTTCCCAGGCTTCCGTGAGCGTGAGGCCGCCCCACCCTGCATGCCATGACTCTCCTGCAGGTCCACCAAGCCAAGGCACTTAAAGATCTGCACCTGGGTAGTCCAGAACCTGACATGCTGCAGGAACTGCGCTCTGCTACCAACCTCGCTCTCAGAGCCAAGAAAGTCACACTTGGGTGGCCGCCACCTCTGCAAAGCAGAAAAAAAGCAGACAGAGGCGATCTTCCACATCATGCTGCGGCATTGCCAAACCAGCACGCCCCGCCTACCTGCTGAGGGCGTCCCCCTGCGGCTAAACAACAGGCAGCTCAGTTCTCAGCTCCAGCATCGAGCACCTCACAGGTGGCGCACACCCCCCAGTCTCCAGGACCCTCAAGCTTAAGCTCCAAATCGCTCCTGAGACGGGCGACCCAGGCAGACAGATGTTCGCTCCAGAGCTGGTACCAAGACCACTCCGTCCCCCGGTGGAGGGCCGGGAGGAGAATCCTTGTTTCATTTGTTGCACCGCCTTCAGGCTGCGGTACCCGCATTCTCAATAAAAGATCTATTCAACCACTCCCTGGGTCATCCAGCCTGTGTGAGCCATTCTCACGGCACCCCGGCTCCAAAACTCTACAGTCCTGGCTCCCCAGATGCAGCTTACTCACATCCGGACCAGCGACTGCTCAGCCCCGGCAGGCCAGCACTGACGAGTTCCGAAGATGCCTTTCCAGGACCTCTTCGTCAGTCTCTAACCTGCTCCCTGCTGGTGAGCGGAGCAAGGTAAGTGCTTTGAGTCTTTCTTAGCACCCAAGCTTTGGAACGCTCTTCTGCCTCCCAACGCGATATTACCTGCTTCCCCTGAGTGGCTTTCGCTGTCCAACCCATCACGCTGGTTGGCCAGGACCATCTGACTCAAATACGTGATTCAGTTCGCCTGGCTCCCGCCTCATCTCAGCGGTATTGTTCCACCTCCGTATGCGGCGAGGAAGCCAGCGCTTTATGGGCAGAGATCACAACTCTGCTTCTAAAGGACACGATAGAGCCCGTCCCTCCAGCCGAGATGACCCAAAAAAGGTGGTGGGTTGTGACCAGTATTGGACTTGCGAGTTCTAAAACGGGTCTTACACAAACTGTAAGACCCGGCTTTTCAAAATGCTCACGCAGAGACAGATTCTAGCCTGTGTTCGACTGCTAGATAGGTTCACGGCAGTAGACCTGAAGGACACATACGTCCACTTCTCCATCTTGCATCGACACCGACCCTTCCTATGGTCACATCCCTGGCAACCGCAACACGACACTGGACGCGCTGTCGCGACAGGTTTCACCCAGTGGAGAGTGGAGGCTCCATCCCCAGGTGGTCCAGCTGATTTGGGACCGATTCGGCATGGCACAGATAGATCTCTTTGCCTCCCAGGACAACTCCCACTGCCCGCTCTGGTACTCCCTGACAGAGGCCCCTCTCGGGACAGACACATTGGCATACAGCTGGCCCCGGTGGCTGCACAAGTATGCATTTCCCCCAGTGAGCCTTCTTGCACTGGTGCTGTGCAAGTTCAGGGAGGACGAGGAACAGGTCACCTTGGTGGCTACTTATTGGCCCACCCAGACCTGGTTATTGGATCTTATGACATCGGATGGCATCCAGGCCATCACCAACTACAGGACAACATCAGTTGCCTGTGACAAAGATACCTCCCTACCAGATGCGCTGAATGACTTCTACGCTCGGTTTGAAGTGCAGAACAACGTAGTGGTGAGGAAGACCACCCCTCCTCCACAAAATGACAAAACAAAAGAGATGGTTGTTGACTTTAGGAGAGCACAAGGCGAACGCTCTCTGCTGAACATCGACGGCTCCTCTGTGGAGATCGTCAAGAGTACCAAATTCCTTGGTGTTCACCTGGTGGAGAGCCTCACCTGGTCCCTCAACACCAGCTCTGTTACCAAGAAAGCCCAGCAGCATCTCTACTTTCTGCGAAGGCTCAGGAAAGCACATCTCCCACCCCCATCCTCACTACATTCTATAGAGGGACTATTGAGAGCATCCTGAGCAGCTGCATCACTGCCTGGTTTGGGACTTGCACCGTTTCGGACCGCAAAGCCCTGCAGAGGATAGTGAGGACAGCTGAGAAGATCATCGGGGTCTCTCTTCCCTCCATCAAAGACATTTACGAAAAACACTACATCCGCAAAGCCAACAGAATTGTGGACGACCCCACACACCCCTCACACAAACTCTTCACCCTCCTGCCGTCTGGCAAGAGGTACAGAAGCATTCAGGCCCTCACGGCCAGACTGTGTAACAGCTTCTTCCCCCAAGCCACCAGACTCCTCTATATTCAGAGACTGGTTTGACACACACACATGTCCTGAGTTGCACACAAGAATTTCACCTACTGTTGCACTCGTGTACACAGTAGTGTGACAATAAAGTGATTTGATTTGACTTTAATTACTGTCACTTTATAACTGTCTGCTACCTCAATAACTGCTATGTCCATAGAACACTATCTCATAGTATGTTATGTTTATATTACATTTTTAGGAACTGTCATCTTTTTGCACTACTGTGTACTGGTCGGCGCTGCACTGTCTCTCACCGTGTCTATTGTCCTGTTCATTGTTAGTAATTTATTGTACTGTCCCATACTTTTTGCACACATTTGCACGTGCACTTTATTTAGGTACTTTATTTAGTCAGTGTAGTCTCATGTGGTTCTGTGTTTGTCCTATGTTGTTTTATGTAGCACCATGGTCCTGGAGGAACGTTGTCTTTTTTCGCTGTGTCCTGTACTAACTGTATATGGTTGAAACGACAATAAAAACCAGTTGACTTGTTTGCAGCCACTATCACAGCCAACCACGATTATCAGATTCCTTAGAGGCACCCTCCTCGGCCAAGCCTGTTACTCTCCTGGAATCTCTCAGTGGGTCTCGGGCCTCCATAGACCCCCTTTCAAGCCGCTTGACTCAGTTGGGCTCAAGGCCCTCTCTGATAGCATTAGCCTTCATCAAGAGGGTTGGGGACCTGCAAGCGTTCTCTGTCAGCGACACCTGTCTGGATTTCGGTCCAGCACATACTCACATTATCCTGAGGCCTACGACCCCCTTCAGGGACCAGGTCGTGAACCTGCAAGCAAGCTGCCCCGGGAGGAGGCAGACCCAGCCTTCTCATTGCTTTCACTGCCGGTACGTGCTTTGCATATCTATTTGGACCACACGCAGAGCTCTAGATGTTCTGAGCAGCTCTTTGTCTGCTTCGGCAGATGGCGGAAAGGGAATGCCATCCCAAACTGAGGCTGACCGCTGGGTTGTTGATGCCATTTCCTTGGCCTTCAAGACAGGACGTCCCACCCCCTTGCCGGTTCAAGCACACTCGACGAGAAGTGTGGCATCCTCATGGACACTGGCCAACGGCACCTCCCTAGCAGACATCTGCAGAGCAGCGGGATGGGCAACAACCAATACCTTTGCAAGATTTTATAATCTCAGGGTTGAGTCAGTTGAGTCCCGTGTTTTGTCAAGTCTGAGTCGGTAGAACTCGGTAATGCGGAACAACCAACCGTGTATTCCGCTTGCACTCAGCACCCTTCACCAAGATGATCCAGGGTGCTTTCTCTCCGAGGTTAGCCACTAAGCGTCACTTCCTGGATGTTCTTCCTCCCTAGCCTTCTGACCTGCGAATTGAGCAGAGCAATTTGCATCCAGATCCACTACGAGCCACAGGTACTCTGTACTGTCACTTGTGTCACTTCATTCGACACAACGTCGAGTGAGTGATAGAAGGTGAACGTCATGGTTACTGTTGTAACCTCCGTTCTCTGAGGGAGGGAACGAGACGTTGTGTCCCTCCTGCCACGGCACAAGAACTATCACTTTAAACGGCCGTGCTTTATTCTCGGCTCCTCAGTGCAAAAACCTGACTGACAGACGCACGCCCGCCTCCCTTTATACTCGTATGTCCGGGGGTGGAACATGCAAATTCTGTCTGCCAATTTCACATTGGCCTATTCTCAAGTTCAGAGGTATGCGAGTATGAAGTCCCCTTGTGTCACTTCATTCAACACAACATCTCGTTCCCTCCCTCAGGGAACGGAGGTTACAACAGTAACCATGACGTTTTCCACATGCCCAAAGTTTTTTTCCTTCTGGCCCACTTGTCGATGAAGTTGAATAGCCCTGGTATAGCCCTGGAATAATGTATCAAAAATAATGTATTTCAAAGTATAATTGCTCAATGCTCAGCTGTTAGAGCATGGTGCTAGCAATGCCATGGTCATGGGTTTGATTCCCAGAGAACACACAAACTCATAAAAATGTAAACCTTGAATGCACAGTAAGTCACTTTGGATAAAAGCATCAGCAAATGCATAAATGTAAATGAGAATAAAACATATCACAGTTAAATGTGATGATATCCGACAGAGGCCATTCTGTCTGTCTTTGTCTCATTCATGAACTTCCATTCTGGAAAATCGTTCCATCGCTTATGAGACTGTCCTTGTAAAATATGTATTTATTTCATTTCAGCAATTTTGTGTACATCTCATATGATGTCATTAATGTTTCAGCATTATGTCAGTCATTGGCCACACTGCTCTCCACAGCCCCATCACCATTAATGGAGCACCGGTGGAGAGAGTCAGCAGCTTCAAGTTCCTCGGTGTCCACATCACTGAGGAACTCACATGGTCCGTCCACACCGAGGCCGTTGTGAAGAAGGCTCACCAGCACCTCTTCTTACTGAGACGGCTGAGGAAGTTTGGAATGAACCACCACATCCTCATATGGTTCTACACCAGCAATGTAGTGAGCATCCTGACTGGCTGCATTACCGCCTGGTACGGCAATAGCACCACCCACAACCGCAAAGACCTGCAAATGGTGGTGTGAACTGCCAGACACATCATAGGAGGTGAGCTTCCCTCCCTAAAGGACATATATAACAGGCGGTGTGTGAAAAAAGCTTGGAGGATCATCAGAGACTCCAGCCACCCGAGTCATGGGGTGCTCTCACTGCTACCATCAGGCAGGCGGTATCGCAGCATCAGGACCCGCACCAGCCGACTACATGACAGCTTCTTCCCCCAAGCAATCAGACTTTTGAACTCTTGATATCTCACAATAAATAATCAGCACTGCACTTTATTAATCTCACACCGGACTGTCATAATTTTATTCTCCACAATACAACTACAGAATATATATGTATATGTTTTTTATATACTTTTTGTATGTTCATTCTATAATGTGTGTATTGTTTACTGTACATTGTATATTATTATTGTGTTGTGTAATTATGTGTACATTTGATATGTAAATTGTGTTGTGTAAATATGTTGCTCATTGTAAATTGGTACATGTCTGATCACTGTCATGACTGCTATGTTGCTCGGAACTGCACACAAGACTTTCACCTACTGTTGCACTTGTGTATATGGTCATGTGACAATAAAGAGATTTGATTTGATTTGATTTGATATCTGTCACAGCCATTGAAAATCATTGTCCATCAACCACTACTGGACATCAGTTAATGTGTGTTCTTGATTCTTGACTCGTGGATTACAGCCTTACCGGCTAATGTCTTTTTCATGTTGTCTGAGTTCCCCAGGATTTTCCTAGACCCAGTAAAGTCCACCTGTCACTTTTAGAAGCTTCTTACGGCCCCTTGATACTTGACCCAGATTGACCATTGCACAATCCCAGCTTCATTTGGAAGCCTTCACCTAATCTCATTGTAACAGAGCTTTGACTTTTCTTTTATGTAAACTGTTATAGCTCAATATATGCTGCTCTTCAATGACCGTTGGAGCGCCCAAACTAAGCCGTGCTAAAATGCTAAATTGAAAATGATATTCTTCTCCACAAATTCAATATCTACTCATTTCACTCAGTCAGCAGAGAAGGCTAATGCTAGTGACATCATGAGTGCACAGTCCAGATGTGAGATATCATCAGATTTCAGCTGTGCATGCAAAATACTTGATTTACTGTCAAATCTAGACATGGCACAGCACAGATAAGGTCATTTATCATTCTAGATAATGAAAATCATCTCAATATAAAGAAAGGCAAACTTATATTCAATTTCAAGGTTTTTGAGCAAACCAGATATTGGTTGAAAAAAGTATAGCTCAGCAAATTACAGCTCACTGGGTGTAAAAGCTATATTTAAAACCCTGTATTTCAAAGCTGGAGGCAAAATGCTATATTTCCCAATGGACTGATCTCACTGTGAATTCAGCGGCTGCCATTTCTTGAGCAAAACTCGGTCTGTTATTACTGAAATTCAAAGCACTGCCCCCAGTGATCGAAGTGGGAAATGCTTTTGAATGTATGGACACATGTCAGCTTCAGTTTCCAGGGGAAATGGCCACAGAGGGGCACCAAATGTAACGTAATTTTAAAATGAATAAAAAATTTGCAAAGTTAACGAGTTGTACAGCTAGGTGTTTTTAAATGATATATGCTGTAGTTAAGAAGAATGCATATTTTTTTTACTCTACCCAAAAGACCCAACCCTAAACCTAATCGAAAGGGGAGTAAAAATTTAATCTTAGAGGGAAAGTGTAAATCTTTTTTGGGGAGTTTTTTGCATTTAAGATTGCACCTAAACTAAATGGTCAGAGCTTTAGATTACACATTAGAGCATATAATGGAAAAATACATAAACATATCACATCAATTCATATCAATTAAAAATGTATAATGACAATGGTTACCTGTGCAAAACTTACCCCCACAATGCTAAGATCTTGTGAGTGGTTGCCAGGGAGTTGCTATGTGTTGATAAGGTGTTCTGAATTGTTGCTGTAATTGGGGGATTGCTGGGTATAAGTAGCACATCCAAGTCTTTATAGTTATGTTTCTATCCAGCTCTGAATAAACATTTTGCGGAAAATCTAAATAATCACTAAAACAATTAGTCTATGATATTTTTTTCACCTATTTATTATCTATCCAGCAAAAATCGTACGTATAATCGCTTAAAAAGTACACAAAAAAAATTGACCATCATATTTAGCAAATTCTTGCACAGTTTTTCTACGTACATTTTTTTACGTACATACAATTAAGTCATATCTACTAAACTTCATGACATAATATTGATTAAATTGAGCAAATTTAACTTAAACATTTCAGTAAATACGGTAACTTCAGTAAAAATACAGTAAACACAGTGTTGATCTGGTACAATGTGACATATACACTCACCTAAAGGATTATTAGGAACACCTGTTCAAGTTCTCATTAATGCAATTATCTAATCAACCAATCACATGGCAGTTGCTTCAATGCATGTAGGGGTGTGGTCCTGGTCAAGACAATCTCCTGAACTCCAAACTGAATGTCAGAATGGGAAAGAAAGGTGATTTAAGCAATTTTGAGCGTGGCATGGTTGTTGGTGCCAGACGGGCCGGTCTGCGTATTTCACAATCTGCTCAGTTACTGGGATTTTCACACACAACCATTTCTAGGGTTTACAAAGAATGGTGTGAAAAGGGAAAAACATCCAGTATGCGGCAGTCCTGTGGGCGAAAATGCCTTGTTGATGCTAGAGGTCAGAGGAGAATGGGCCGACTGATTCAAGCTGATAGAAGAGCAACTTTGACTGAAATAACCACTCGTTACAACCGAGGTATGCAGCAAAGCATTTGTGAAGCCACAACACGCACAACCTTGAGGCGGACAGCTACAACAGCAGAAGACCCCACCGGGTACCACTTATCTCCACTACAAATAGGAAAAAGAGGCTACAATTTGCAAGAGCTCACCAAAATTGGACAGTTGAAGACTGGAAAAATGTTGCCTGGTCTGATGAGTCTCGATTTCTGTTGAGATATTCAGATGGTAGAGTCAGAATTTGGCATAAACAGAATGAGAACATGGATCCATCATGCCTTGTTACCACTGTGCAGGCTGCTGGTGGTGTAATGGTGTGGGGGATGTTTTCTTGGCACACTTTAGGCCCCTTAGTGCCAATTGGGCATCGTTTAAATGCCACAGCCTACCTGAGCTTTGTTTCTGACCATGTCCATCTCTTTATGGCCACCATGTACCCATCCTTTGATGGCTACTTCCAGCAGGATAATGCACCATGTCACAAAGCTCGAATCATTTCAAATTGGTTTCTTGAACATGACAATGAGTTCACTGTACTAAAATGGCCCCCACAGTCACCAGATCTCAACCCAATAGAGCATCTTTGGGATGTGGTGGAACGGGAGCTTCCCAAGATGCTATCCTATCAATATGGGCCAACATTTCTAAAGAATGCTTTCAGCACCTTGTTGAATCAATGCCACGTAGAATTAAGGCAGTTCTGAAGGCGAAAGGGGGTCAAACACAGTATTAGTATGGTGTTCCTAATAATCCTTTAGGTGAGTGTATTGCAGTAGTGGGGTGATGAAAGATTGGATAACAGTTGAGTGATATAAAGATGAATATTTTCATACTAAAAATGACTGTACAGCATTAGAGTACAGCATTAGAGGATATAAATCATTCTCTCGAGTATTGCAAAATTTCTATATAAGCAAGTATCCAACAAGAACATTTCAAAAACAAGAGAAAGTGAGGACAATAGAACATTTTGTCTCATTCATGAACCACATACACACACATATTTATGCGAAAACCTGCTTGTGAATGTTTTAAAAAAGAAACAATCAAAAGTTTCCAAGTATATCAGAACGTTTGGCTCACTAATGTGTTAGATTTGTTAATAAAGGATAAAAAAAAAAGTTAAATGATGAGAGCAAGATGGATCAGGATATAAATGTGAGGATTTCTGCTTCAGCGACTTTGAAATTGTACAATTAAAGGATCATGAGAGCTGCTTTTCTTATGTCATTTGTTTGTGTTGTTTTGGAGCTTCTGTGGTATATATTTGTAAGACAAGACACAGTCACAAAATGGAGGACAGCACGAGTAGACAAAAGAAAGGGAACTCTCTGCTTGATAGTCTCAAGTACATTATTCCATAAATTTCATCTGATGGCAGGTGACTAACCCATTGGAATATTAATACCACAGATGAGAGCTGGAGATCATTAATTGGCGGCAATTATTCTAATTAGAAAATGTTTGTACTTCACACAATTTAACCAATATTTGGATTTCGACCATTGAAAATAGATAAAATTTAACAATTTTCAAATGGTGTCACATTATTCGCATTCACACATACAGCCTTTTCCAGAAAATAACCTACAATTCCAGTTTAGTGGTCATGTGTGAACACAACTCTTTTGAAAAAACTAGTAAATTTTCCTTAATTAGAAGTTGTATCATTACCCATATATTTTCTTATTGTTTGTGTGTGTGTGTACAGAGCCAGAAGGTTACCGGTTTGAGTTTGTACGAGGGCAAGTCACGCTGATGTAATAACGTCCTGACGGAGATGACACAGCTACTCTGCGCCACTTAACACCTGTGACTCAGAATTAAGAAAAATGTCAACAAACTGGTCAGATAGTGAAACTAGAGCGCTTCTCTTCATCCAGCGGATGAATACATTTCCCGACAGCTGAAAGGAACAGTTAGTGATTTCCCATGTATTCACAGATGAACCCACGTTGTTCACACAGATCTATGTGTAGCGAAATACGTACATATTAGTGTTCTTTTCAGCTTAATATAGTGTCTCCGCCTTCGGATGCTAGAGACAGCATTTTGTTCTCTTTAGTTCAACAGTCTCATTTGAAGTCATCGCATACAGTGTCGTTGAGTCTTGAGCAAGTGCATAAATGAAAACTAACAGCAAAAAGCTGAAAATACCCACCAACATTACCAACCACATACATTCAGCTACAAAATCATACCTGCCATGTTTTCAAACTAAAAGCCCACATTTCTGGCTCAGCCGTGTTGAGGTCATTTCCGGCAAACAACAATCAGTTAGTTTAATGGCATTTGGTACTGACGTGTGAATGGTAGCAAAACACCAGTAAAAGCAACCCAATGGTGCTATTGAGAGCATAATATCTCTGCGATATAACCATCCAGGGCCTTAAAATTAAGATTCAGAAAGAAAGGTTTGTTCTGAACCAGAATCTGAAAAGATATTAAGATATCTTTAGTATTTCTAAAATTTTTGAAAAATGTCAACAAATTTGGAAAAACAACACAAAATAAAGTAATATATATACATAATGTATTAGTAAAAGATCCAACTATCTCTGTGTAAAAATAAAATTAGGATGCTGACACCTTTCTGATTTTTTCTGTATTTAACTGTAGTTTTGATAAAAAAAAGTGAAAATTGTAATTTTGATCCCCCCCATTAAATAGTGAGTTACTCAGTAAATATTACTCTATGGAATAAAACATTTTGGTTTTCATCATCATTTATGTTTATCATCTTTTGGATGAAAGTATAAACAGAATAACTCCTGGGATGTTCCTGAAAAGTTGATTTGACATTATGGCAGGGCAGATGATACACACCCGGTCCCGTATCAGGCTAATCAAGCCTCCGAGAGGGATAAAGGCTGATGGCGAACAGTGGTGCGAGGAGAGAGAGATCATTTACGGACATGTCCGTCGTCATGTGCTTGTGTCCTTTGTTTTTAAGTTCATTATTAAAAACGTATTTATATTGTCAAGCCGGTTCTCGCCTCCTCCTTTCCCTTCTTAAATCACATTACACACATGCAATAACCCTATTTAAGATTGTTCTTATTCATTTAATTATAGGTAACCCAACCACACTATTATTTGCTTATAAAATAAAGGCTCTTTCTTCACAATGAAGCACCAAATCCTAAATGATTCCTAACTGTGTCTCCAGTATCTTCTCTCACCTTTAGCATTGACAGGTCTCCTACTGTACATTGGCAGATCTAGAGAGGTTCTCCACTCAACTGAACAGAACAGAGAGCTGATGAATGTCAAAAATGACTGCCGCTCCTGGCATTCTGAGGTACTTTAAATGGATCAACCCAATCCTGATTGCAGAAACACTGTGTGAATGGACAACTCTTTTCTGTTTAGTTCTGAAAGAGGCTGGCACCCACGCATCCAACACATTGTCTTTGACTTCAACCAAGCCTGTAATTTCGTTACACAAAAGCCTGAAGTTTGCACAATAATTTGTGCAGTACTGCATAGTGTTACAGAAAGAGCAAAACTTATTTTTGGGGTTCTCCTTTGTCCTCTTATCAATGGCCAGAAAATACACTTTTAAAGGATTTTAATGCTTGTGATTTTGTTTTATGGGCTCTTATTTTTAATTTTTAAGGACGACCGCAGGTGCATCATCGTTCCCTTGAGAAAAAGAACACCTTCCATGACATGAATACATCTGGCCCCAGCTGAATGATTTTACTGTGGGACAAAAAATGAAGAGAAAAGGCTGAAGTGGCTGGTGTGGCCTGTTCCCATTGTAAGTATGTCCTGTAACCCCCCCCCCCCCCCCCCCCCCCTTGGGGTACGAGGGACCTTGTGATGTTCGTGGGGTGTTGGGAAGGTTATGTGGGGGCTGAGTGCACATGCTACTAAGCACACAGTGGCCTACCTGCACTGCCAGTCATCGTAACACAGTTCAGTTCAGCTGGTTGTGGCGTTTTGTATAGGGACTACTAGTGTCACTACATCGACACAACATTGAGTGAGTGATAGATAGGGAACATCTTGGTTACTGTTGTAACCTCCGTTCCCTGATGGAGGGAATAAGACGTTGTGTCCTTCTTGCCACAACACTGAACTACCTGCTGAAATGGCCAAGGCTCTGTCTCGGCTCCTCCGCTCAAACCTGAATGAGTGGTAGCAAGCCATCTCCTTTTATACCGTATGTCCGGGGAAGTGGCATGCAAACTCCCAAGGGGCTCACTACATCGACACAATGAGGTTAAAACAGTAACCAAGACGTTAAGCCTAGCCCATCTTTTGTCAATCGGCTTATGTAACTTACTGGAATGTAATCTGGGATGTTTACCATTCCAAATGAAGGAATTTGCTATGCTATCAAATTTCTTGAAATACAAGAGGGGGGGACATCTATAGGGAGAGATTGAAGCAGGTAGTTGAATTTTGGAATACAATTCATTATAATAGTATTAACCTTCCCAGTCATAGATAAATGTAATGAAGCCCATCCACCCAAATTGCTCAGAAACATTTTTCTTTAGACAAGTTTGCTGGGAATAAAAGACCCAAATACTTAATGCCCTGTTTGGGCCACTAGAAGGCGCCCGATTGAAAAGCCATTACTGGGCAGTACACTGTCAGAGCAAAAGCTTCGGATTTAGACAAATTCACTCTGTATCCTGAGAACTTAGACACCACGAACTATAAAAAATTAACATTAACCTTAAAAAGTAACTTATAATTGTAAAATAAAGAAGCTTTGTTTTCTTTTTAAATCATATCCTATACTTATTTAGAAATGTTTCTTTGCTGCTTGAATGTATTTTTTCAAAGTAAATTTTTCCCCAACACTTCTTATCATTTTTCCAGCAGAAGAACTTGACATGGGTTCATGGAAAGACGCAATTTGTGTTTGTGTCCTCTAATGTAATATAGGTATCTGTAATTAGTGTTCAGTTGATAACGTATGGTCAATGCTAATGCTGTTAAACCCATAAATAAACATTGCAGACAGGTGCGTACACAATACAACTGAGAAAAATATCATTAAAAGCCATGCACACTGTCGTATATCTTACAAATCTGTAATATTTTACAGTGTTTGATCAAAGAGGGAACGAGACGTCGTGTCGAAGAAGCGACACTAGGGGTCTCTCATGAGTGCCGAATATGCCTCTAGTCTATGAAAAAAAGGCCAATGAGAAGTTGTCAGACAGTATTTGCATACCCCGCCCCGGACACACGGGTATAAAGGCGGAGAAATAAGTCAAGTTCATTCAGGATTTTTCTGAGGAGCCGGAGATGGTCCGGCCACTGCAGTGGCTCAGCTCAGCGACGTGTCCGGGAGAACACAACGTCTCGTTCCCTCCATCAGGGAACGGAGGTTACATACGTAACCGAGACGTTCCCCGTCTGTCACTCACTTCAACGTCATGTCAAAGAAGCGACACTAGGGATCCACTTTAAATCACGCCATGCACTGAGCTGTGTACGTGTACTGCTGACACAGCAGCGGGCAGGTATTTCACATGCACAAGCGACCAACTGTGTTTCAGACTGCACGTACCCTTCCCCAATGCCCCAAAAAGAGTCGTCAGAATCCTTCTGGTTACCCTTAGAGGGGAACAAGGCGACGCTTGCCAACCTGGGAACGGGCCAAGCCTGACTGGGCCTCTTTTCTCTCTATGTTTCTCGGCATAGAGCAAGAGCAGCCGGGGCCCTTACTGCATCGTGGGAAGGGGTCTTGCCCAGTTTCCTATTCTTTCAGGGGGAAAAGACCCAGCGGAGGCAACACCAGCCCAAAAGGGGAGGTAAAGGTGGCGAATACATCACATGGCCTCTTCAGTCACATACAGGAAATACACACAGGAGGAGTCCCATAGGAGGCCTGACCTGTGGAGCACCTATCTCAGTACAGGGTAGCCTAGGGTACCCGTAGTGGACTGGGTCGGCAGGTTCCTCCACAGAACTGCGGACCCAACAGGGCTAGGGAGGAATCGACCAGGGACCCGGGTGGGTAGGATCTCCTGGGAAAGAAGGTGCACTGTTTTACCTTATCCAATGGAAAAGGGAGCTGGACGCAAGCGATTCACCCGGTCAAACCGTCAGTGTTACCGAGTTCTACCGGCTCAGACCTGAGAAAACACGGGTCGAGACTAATTCAACCCTGAGATTGTAAAATCTCGCAAAGGTATTAGGTGTTGCCCTACAAATGTCTGCTAGGGAGATGCTCCAAGCCGGTGCCCACGATGATGCAACACTCCTTGTAGAGTGCACTTGAACCCGCAAGGAGGGTGGCACGGCCTGGGTGCGATAGGCCAGTAGGATGGCATCCACCACCCAGTGGGAAAGCCTCTGTTTGGAGACAGCGTTCCCTTTCCGCTGTCCCCCAAAGCAGACAAAGAGCTGCTCAGAGCACCTAAAGCTCTGAGTGCGGTCCAGGTAGGCACGCAAGGCACGTACTGGACACAGCAATAAAGGGGCTGGGTCTGCCTCCACCCAGGGCAGCGCTTGCAGGTTCACTACCTGGTCTCTGAAGGGCGTGGTGGGAACCTTGGGCATGTAGCCCGGTCGGGGTCTTAGGATCACATATGTGTCTGCCGGACCGAACTCCAGGCAGGTGTTGCTAACAGAGAACGCTTGCAGGTCCCAACCCTCTTGATGGAGGCGAATGCGATCAGCAGGGGCGTCTTTAGGGAGAGGGCCCTGAGTCCAGCTGATTCTAGCAGCTCGAAGGGGGATCTCTGAAGGCCGGCGAGGACCACCGAGAGATCCAAGGAGGGGAACAGGCTTGGCCGGGAGGGATTTAACCTCCGGGAGCCTCTTAGGAACCTGATAATTAAGTCATGCTTACCCAGAGACTTGCTGTCTACTGGGTCGTGGTGAGCTGCGATAGCGGCAACACACACCTTCAAGGTGGAAGGTGAGAGCCTCCCTTCCAACTTCTCCTGTAGGAACAGAGCACTGACCTAACTGTGCACCTCTGTGGGTCTTCTGCCCGGGAAGAACACCAATTTGCGAACAAACACCATTTCAAGGCGTAAAGTTGCCTGGTAGAGGGGGCTCTGGCTTGGTTGATCATGACTATGACTGTGGGTGGTAGATCAGCTAGATCTTCCGTGTCCCATCTAGGGGCTAGACGTGGAGGTTCCAAAGGTCTGGGTGCGGATGCCAGAGCATGCTCAGTCCCTGAGAAAGAAGGTCCTTCCTCAGGGGAATTCACTTGGGAGGGGCTGTCGCGAGTAGTACGAGGTCCGAGAACCAGGCCCGGGTGGGCCAATAAGGAGCCACAAGAGTGACTTGTTCCTCGTCCTCCCTGACATTGCACAGCACCTGTGCAAGAAGGCTCACTGGGGGAAATGCGTACTTGTGAAGCCCCGACATGTGGCGGGAGTGTACGCCGCCATGGTGATTAATGTACGCTTCCGCAGTGGTGCTGTCTGACCTGATCAGGACATGTTTGTCTCGAACTAACGGGAGAAACTTCCGCAGAGCAAAGAAGACAGTCAACAACTCCAGGCAGTTGATGTGCCAACACAGTGGGGCCCCTTTCCAACAGCCTGCTACTGCGTGCCCGTTGCACACGGCGCCCCAACCCAATCTGGAGGCGTCGGTCGTGACCAGGACGTGTCGGGACATCTGCTGCACTCCTGCCCGTAGAAAACAGAGGTCTGTCCAGGGTTTGAGTGTTCAGCGGCAGGCGGGGGTGATCGTCACATGGTGCGTGCCGCGGCGGATGCCATATGCCCCAGGAGCCTCTGGAAAAGTTTTAAGGGGACCGTTGTGCCTGGCCTGAAAGTGGCGAGGCACCTCAACACTGACTGCGCACGCTCATTGGTCAGACGTGCTGACATTCAGTTAGACCAAGTCTAACTCTATGCCAAGAAAAGAGATGCTCTGAAGCGGAGTGAGCTTGCTCTTTTCCCAGATGACCTGAAGCCCCAAACGGCTGAGGTGCCTGAGCAACTGGTCTGTGTGAGTGCATAGTAACTCTCGTGTGGGCCAGAATGAGCCAGTCGTCGAGGTAATTGAGTATGCGGATGCCGGCTTCTCGGAGCAGGCAAGAGCTGCCTTTGCAACTTTCGTGAAGACGCGAGGGGACAGAGACATGCCGAAGGGGAGGACTTTGTACTGATAAGCCTGGCCATCGAACGCGAAGCGCAGAAAGGGGCGGTGTTGAGGGAAAATTGAGACGTGGAATTACGCGTCCTTCAGGTCTACCGCTGCGAACCAATCTAGATGTTGAACGCAGGTTAAGATGTATTTCTGCGTGAGCATTTTGAACGGGAGTTTGTGCAATGCCCGCTTGAAAACTCACAAGTCCAAGATTGGTCGTAAGCTGCCGCCTTTCTTGGGTATGATGAAGTAAGGGCTGTAGAAACCCTTCATCTCAGCTGGAGGGACAGGCTTTGAGTAAGAGAGTCACGATTTCCACGCGCAGGGACTTGGCGTCTTCACCGTGCACCGCAGTAAAGCGGACGCCCCCAAAGGGGGGCGGAGGCCTGGCAAAATGAATTGCATACCCGAGTCGGATGGTCCTGGCCAACCAGCGTGACGGATTGGGAAGTGAAAGCCATCCAAGCTCCGTGCTAGGGGCACTAAGAGGACGATCGTTTTTGATGTACCCAGCGGGGCGGAGCAAGTAATACAGCGTCGGGAGGCAAAAGTGTTTGTCGAGGCTCTGGTGCAGAGGGAAGACTCAAAGCACTTACCTTGCTCCGCACACCCGGCAGGGGGCGGGTTAGTGACCGAGGAGGAGGTCCCATGGAGGCGTCCTCTAGACTCTACACTCGTCAGAACTGGGCAGCCGGGGGTAACAGTCATGGATCTGGAGGCAGTAGGTCCGGGACTGTTGAGGTGTGGCACCGGGGTGCTGTGAGAACGGCATTTGCATGCCAGGTGACCCAGAGAAAGAGGAAATTGCTCCTTTATTGTGAATGTGGATACGGCAAAGAAAACATACTGAACTGACGATTGTCCTACCGGCCCTACACCGGGGGACAGAGTGGTCTGCTTACCATCTCCGGAGCAAATGTCTCGACCTCTGGGTCGTCTGTCTCCATCTCTCCTTGGGAGCCTTCCAGGTCCTGGAGGGTGTTCGTGAGACGGGTGGTGTACCCTTCCTGTAGGGCGCTCGATGCTGGGGCTGAGAGCTAGGCCCAGGTTGAGGCGGAGCTGCACGTTTTCTGAAAGCCACAGGAGGACGCCCTTGGCGGGTAGACAGAGCACAATCCGTGCTGGTGGCACAACGGGGCATGATATGAGTGATGGTCTCCGTCTGCTTCTTTACCGCTGAGAACTGCTGAGCGAAGTCCTCAACGGTGTCGCCGAAGTGACCGAACTGGGAGACAGGGGCGTTGAGGAAGCTTGCTTTGTCCACGTCCTGAATCTCGACCAGGTTCAGCCACAAATGTCATTCCTGAACCACGAGGGTGGCCATTGACTGCCCGAATGTCAAAGCTGTGATCTTTGTAGCCCTGAGGGCGAGGTCGGTCGCTGAGCACAGTTCCTGCAACACATCAGGGTCAGGACTACCCAAGTGCAGATCTTTAAGTGCCTTGGCGTGGTGGACATGCAGAAGGGCCGTGGCATGCAAGGCGGAAGCGGCCTATCCGTCGGCGCTGTAGGCTTTGGAGGTCAGTGACGACGTAATTCTACAGGCCCTGGAGGGGAGCACCGGCAATCCCGCCAGGTGGCGGCGTTCTCTGGACACAGGTGGATCGCAACCGCTCTGTCCACCAAGCCGCGACTGCAACGTTGCCATGGTAAGGTGAGAACAGAGTGAGAACACAAACCATCCACAAACGCTGCCTCAGTGTGATCACGGCCCAGACACAAGAGGCAGCACCTGTGACCGTCAGGAGCGGAGATAACTCGACCACATCCAGGAACTACACAGGGGCGGAAGGGCATCTTTATAAAGATGCGTCCTGAAAAGGACATTCAACGCCGATGTGTATTGCTCTTTTAGAGAATCAAACTCTTTTACAATATTCTCTTTTAGACAGCGCTGTCAAAGCGCCCACGGGCAAAGCTGGGGCACCGCTGAAGGAGAAAACCGCTGATATGCGCCGTAGATCCAACAGCATAAGCTCTTAGAGACGAGATGAACAGCTTTGTGAATCGCAGCTCGCTTCTCACACAACCGGTCGGCTCCGAAGAAAATTTCTGAATGAACAGACGCATTTCCCTCCGTTTATACCCGTATGTCCGGGGGCGGGACATACAAATTGTGTCTGCCAATTTTTCATTGGCCTTTTCTCAAGTTCAGAGATGTGCGAGGCTTTCAAGAGAGACCCCAAGTGTCGCTTCTTCGACACAACGTTGAAGTGAGCGACAGACGGGGAACTATTGCTAATATGTGATATTGTAATGTCAACTGTAATTACGTTTTAAACAGGAATGAATAACAGATCATAGTGAAATTCTACTATTGAATATAAAGTTAAATATAAAAAATTACAGCTTTTGAAATCTGTTTTTTTATTATCAAGAAAGTGTATTTCTGTGACATCACTTTTTATTGAAAGAATTGACTTTACACTAGTGCAAACCTAATACAGTAACTGGCATCAAGAATTTTCACTTGTAGTTATTTCATTGCTGATATCAAGAATTAGCATTTTAACTAGTGGTCGACCGATATAGGATTTTTAATGGCTGATGCCGATGCCGATATTGAGAAAGCAATCTGGCCGATTGGCCGATATGAGGCCGATACAATACATGTGAATACAGTAAATGAGTATGGTAAAGTATTCCCACAGGGGATTTGTTTTCTGTCCAGCCATCTAGCAGAATGAAAACACACACACACAAAAAAAAAAACACATTTTAGATTAAACTCTTATGTGTAATTTGATTTTTCAGTCACATAAACAATTACTGCTGCTTACTGCAGGTTACAAATAACATTTATCATTAATTAACCAATCTAAACAATATTCATAAATTAATGACAAAATAGTATGTGCAATTCCATACATTTTATGTACAATACATAGTTAAAAATACATCTCACATAGTTTATTTACACTATTTAGTTTAAACAGGTTGTTTTACTTTAAGTATATTTAAATAATAATGATTTATGTCTGTTTAGTTTTGCTTGTTTGTTTCTTTGAAACTTTGTAAGCCGTCACATTTATTTGCATGCTCGATTAGCATCAAATCCGACCGGAACATATGAAAAGGTATACAACACACAATATTACGCCATCCATCCATCCATCCATCCATCCATCATCAACCGCTTATCCTGTGTACAGGGTCGCGGGGGGCTGGAGCCTATCCCAGCTAACATTGGGCGAAAGGCGGGGTACACCCTGGACAGGTCGCCAGTCCATCGCAGGGCCACACATAGACAGACACACACTCACACTCACATCCATACATAGGGCAATTTTTTGGAGACACCAATTAACCTAGCCTGCATGTCTTTGGATGGTGGGAGGAAGCCGGAGCACCCGGAGAGAACCCACGCAGACACGGGGAGAACATGCAAACTCCACACAGAAAGGCCAGGGCAACCGGGGTTTGAACCCACGACCTTCTTGCTGTGAGGCGACAGTGCTAACCACTGCACCACCGTGCCGCCCTAATATTACGCCAATCATGGATAATTAAATACAGCAGATAGAGATAGTGAATAACTTAATTCAGATTAAGGAATATTATTTATTTTTTTTCAAACGTATTATTACTTACCATACAGTGCCGATGCCGATATCTAAAAATTTCCAAATATCGGCCCATATATCGGTCTCTGCGATATATCGGTCGACCACTAATTTTAACTAGTGGAAACTGAATTATAAATATCTAAAATTAATATCCTACACAATATTAAGAATAATTTTGGCTTGCCATAATCTGCTAACTTTTGAGTTCACTTAAATCAAGTCAAGCAGCTAACTTTGATGAATTGTGTGTGTGTGTGTGTGTGTGTGTGTGTGTGTGTACATGTTTATACTACATTGTGGGGACCAAATGTCCCCACAAGGAAAGTAAATCCTGAGCTCACCTAGTAAAAGATAATGACGGGCAAGGAGGAGGCGGAAACCGACTGAACAGTAAACATAAAATTATATAAAAACTCAACATAAACAGACACACATGCAACACGGCCCTGTGCGTCTCTCTCTTGAACTGGTGCCTTCAGCTAGTCTTTATCCCCCTTCCAGCTGATTAGCCCAATTCAGGGCCAGCCGGCCCCGCCCTCTTCCTTGTCACACACCTACATTGTGGGGCCCAGCCAGCAGTCCCCATGAGGAAAATGGCTTATTAAATATTCTAAACTATGTTTTTTTTTTTTTTCAAATGTAAAACCTTGTCAAAAAAAAAAAAAATGAAGGTTAGGTTTAGGGGATAGAACTGATAATTTAGGGGAATATAAATTATAATTAGGTCTGTATAAATGTCTTTGGAGAGTCCCCACAATTATATAAAAAGAAAAGTTTGTGTGTGTGTGTCTTCGGTCATATGTGAACTTGTACAGCAGATCAAAGTCATGAAAACAGCAGACAGGAAGATCAGCCCCCTCTGGATGGAGATATGAAAGCATGAGGAGGAGGAGGAGGAGGAGGAGGAGAGAGAGCCAAAATCACATCAGCTCAGTTAACACTCATCTCTCACAGCATCACACACACACATTCTGCGCTTGCACAGGCTGAACGATCTCTCACTTGCCACCCACGCTATTACTGAGCAGAGAGTGCTTGAACATACACATACACAAACCTCTAACACATAGACACTCATATCTCAGAGCTCAAAGACGTCCACACTGCACAACAGCTGCACACATTGCATAACATACAATCACACCTGACTAGAATGTGCACACACACCCTGATAATATATATATATATATATATATATATATATATATATATATATATATATATTTACTGTACACACATGCGCGCGCGCACACACACACACATACACACTGTGTCATAATGCACGGCAACTAAATGAAATGTACAATACCGATATGCATATATTTATATACATTATACATTTAGAGCCATTTGAATTGCGCCACAATTGAAATAATCACAACTAAACACAAACTCAAATCATTTAAACGCACGCTCGTCTAAAACCGTTATTTTTTACAATCACATTCCCTCATGTTATCACCTAAAATATGCAGAGGAACAAACACACACACACACACACAACGGATGACACTAGTATTTAAAGAGCATTTCAAATCACATGGGAAGCATGCTCGCACGTGCACACATACACACACACACACACACACACTCACGCGCGCGCGCAATATACACTAAAGGCACCTAAAATGCGCAATATGCTCTGCCAACACCCCTCGAAATAAATAAATAAATAAATAAGAACCAACTTTCTGCAGATTTCTTTGCATTTCCATTATAACAACCAGTTGCATGTTACACTCAAGCATGCACAACAATACGTGTACCATGATTCTTGTTTTCCAATGATGTACTTGCATAACATCTCTTATATATGATATATAACAGTGTAATATACAATACACTCTAATATATAACATCTATATAAGAGTAGAATATATTACATACACTTCATACAAAAACAAAATACTTAAACCAACATGAACTTTCCTTTGGCTTTTTCCTATAATATACTATATATATATATATATATATATATATATATATATATATATATATATATATATATATATATATATATATATATGTTATTATTTCTTTCATACACACATTTATACCACTACTGATATGATAATTCACCATTCTAATACTCACAGAATCTGTGCCATCAGATAGACTTACCTTGATTTCTGTCTTCCTAGTCAGTCTATTTCTCCCCTTTTTGGCTTGTTAGTCTCTAGTCTGTATGTTGCAGGTGTGGTGGTTGTCTAAGGGGTTAGAGTTGGTAGCAATCTTCTTTTGTGTCAGAACAGGATTGAAATCTTGGCCTTCTTGTATTCTGGTGTGTTATTATGATAGTGTGAAGAGCAGCGTGCTGTTACTGTAGAGTGAGCGCTCCCCTCCCCTTCATCACAAAATCCTGTAGGAGTGAGTCATCAGCTTTGGACCAATCAGATTCTGAATGACTGATTCTAATTAGAAACACAAGGGGGCTTGCTGAGAGAGGAGAGGTGGGCACATTTTCAAGCTTCAAAGAACAACAAGATGAACACTAATAGTGCACTAATAATACAACAAGTATGGGAACAATTTTGATTATTTTTGTATTATAGTTGTATTTTGGTTATTTTCAGTTTGTCAAAATACCACTCATGTCAAAGCACATTTGTCAGTCACAAGCAAACTGTGGGACAAAATCAAGCATATTTAAGATTTTTGAGATTCAGAAGAATATTCCAGGTTAATTTTCTAAAGGATGTAAAAAACTGTAGGTGATTTAAAAACATTGATCGGTTTGTTTGATCATCCTGGCTAAAAGGGGGTGCGTTTCCCAAAAGCATCATTAGCCAACTATGGTAAGTTTCAATGTTACCAACAAATAGCCGCTTTTCCATCATCTGGCTGAACAGTTCTGAGCACGGTGAGGAAAGTTTATAGCATTTCCACTCAAGCACATGTAACCAGAGTGATTACTATAAGCTAATAATAAACAGTAATCTAAAAAGAATTGCTAAAAAAAAAATTATTAAATTCAAGGTTTGTGAAATTAAAACTTTATGTGATGTTTAAAAATGTTATGTTCTCATGTTGCAGTATGAAACAAATGTATGCAGTTTAAGTGTATGTATCCCTTTAAGAGATATGCGGGGGAAAGTTTTACGGTTGACCAATGAGGAGTGATGATGGAGCAGAGGAAGACGGGGGAGAAGAAGAGACAGGATCACGGAAAGAACGGCGGAGAAAATAGTGATTATAAAACAAGTGAAATTGTGATCTAAACTAGGCAATGCATCTAGAAACAAGAGTGATTACGTTTGTTTTGAGAGTTATTTGTGATACAGAAGTTTTGAGTTGTTTGTGTTGAGTTTTCTAACTGTGCATATCGCCGCATGAAGACTACATGTAATCAAGATGGCGAGCCACCAACCGAATCTTGAGTATTGCTGACTTACCGTAGCATTCCTTACATGATCTTTCCTCTGGACAGAGGCAGGAAATCCACCAAGACGATTGAGTGAGTTGAAGCTGAGTTCGTTTAATCAACAATCGTTTTTTCGTCTGTTGATTTGTTTCTTCACGAGACTGAAATAATGCCTTCTAAAGCTACTCAAGGACGTGGAAAATAGTTTTTTCTTCAAACCGAAAGCTGATTTATGCTTTTAGAGACTGAGTTATTTCAAATACAGACTTATTTGTCACACTAGAGACTGATTTGTTCAACCTGAAGACTGATTGACTAAATGTGAATTGTTTTCTGTATTTTCTGATATTTTTTCCGTTGTTAATTGCTCTGTATTGTAACTGTATGGTTTTATTTGTGAATTGAAATGAAATTTAAGTGGTGTGATTTGAATATCAAATTTAATGAAATTTCTGGGAATTTAAGAGAGCAATAGTTTGATTTAGGTTTTTATTAGAAAATAAAATAGATTTTCACTAGGGAACAAAAATAGTTTAAATAAGTAATTAAAAGGGAGTCAATTAGTAAATCATAAAAGTAAGTTTAAAAGAGTTAAATTAGTAAGCTGAATCATACAAATAGTTCAAAAGAGCGTAAATAAGATTTGATATTTAAATAAGAGTTCATAATTCTTTAGAAAATAAAGACTAAGCATAGAAACCTATATATTTTCATTCGATATTTATATTTTTGCTCATTGTTTACAGTGACATTGCTGTCATTGATGTTGTTTTTTTATTATTCTTTTTTCTGAAAAAAGAAAACCGTAATAAAAATAATTTTCAACATAAACCAATGAATGGTTCAAACTCATCTTTATTGTCTGTCTGTACATTCCATTCTCACTACGGCTCCTTATGAACCTAGGCACTGGTCCACACCACACTTATACGACTTACCTGGTACACTCGTGGAGCTGCCACGGTTTTGGTGCACTGAGGGTGGGCGTTACACATAGTTCAGCACGGAACAATTACAAACCATTCTCAGCCCGGATTTCTCGGCATGGTTAGGTGCTCAACTTTGTCAATTTGCCAATGCCAAGGTTTGCTCATTTGTTTCTGGGTAGCTGACAAAGTTTGCTATGGCGAGGTTTTATTCCATAAATATCTTTCATTCTGCAAAGAATTTTGAGCCTGTTTACGGCCTATTCTGGGAGGTTTTGCAGAAAGTTGCGTTTTGAAACATCATGTAAACGTTAACACCATTTTCCTTGTGCAATTTAAGGGATTAAGAGAAAGCGGTTTAACACCGGTAGGTTTCTGCCAGAGAACATGTCTTAATGTTTCCATCTAACTGTATAAGCAGCGGAAAAGAGTGCATGTGCGTATGCGATCAAGTGCGGAGTATGACGTAAGAGGGGAACCCTACTATTTCAGCTTATCCTAAGCAAATTTAACTCGATAAATGGCCTCTGGAGTCCATGTAAGTGAGCTATTGTATTTTGACATCCATTTTATCTCTGCAGTAGTTATTTCTCCTCCACCTGTATAACGTCATTAACGACAGCTCTTTATTTTTGAACCAATGTGGTTCAAACGACAGATGTGCAACATAATTACTAAAGTCATCGGAAAAAGTTGTGAGTAGCTAGCAGAGCTGTCAGAAGCATTAATGCATGTGAGTAAATTTTTACACGTTCATTTTACTTATTCGCGATTAATGCATTTACCATTAATTAACAACATAAACCAGCTTAAACACTTGTTGGGAAGGAACCTTTGTAATATGTTCACCCGGAGCCAAGGGGAAATTATAAGCTTAGCATAAAACAGCATAACGCGGCAGTTCCATAGACATTCTATGGTCACAACTGACCATTATACTCTGTACACTTCTGCAGTTAAATCAGGATGGACTTCAGAGACTAATCATTAATCTCACGGTTCATACAAAATCTTTTTATTTAATCATTGGCCCCTAACACTTACTTAGTTTACTCATTTTAAACCATGACTTGTAACTACAAATAAACACCTAATATTGGCATTATATTCATGCTGTTTAGCCAGAGGGGAACTGGCCCCCTAAGTGAGCCTGGTTTCCCCAAGATTAATTTTCTCCATTAACCCTTAAATGCATGGTAATTTTCTTTAGAGACCTGGCACTTACAGTATATATATATATATATATATATATATATATATATATATAAATATATATATATATAAAGAAAATGTATGTACAAAATGCCCAGATAGTGTAATTGTAATAATCTGACAAATATTTCCAATACATTTAGAAAAAAAAATAAAAACATTTTGTTTTATTCATCATAAATTAAAAAGAGAATGCAACAAATCAAAAACAGGATTCGTTATTTTCACACTGCAATTTCCATGAGATGCAACTGGCTGTCAAACACTTATTGAGCTACACATTACACAATCTACACGTGCTGTCCTTGCTTCAAGTTTACTTCGATGTTGTTTCACTGAAATATCAGTGCCATCTTGATTAAGAATTAAAATGTATATTATGTATTTGTACACATATATAAAATACTGATATTTCAACACTTGATAGTTCATTGTTGTACATAGATAAAATAGTGATATAGTATGCATTTGTATGAATATAGTACTAATTTCTCTTATATTACACAAAGAAATAGCTATCCTGTGATAGTACATTTTTAAATAGATATGAACTAATTAAAAAAATGCAATTTATGGAAGTGCAAAAATAAAACAAATACAAAAAAAATTATACTCCTATAAATTTGATACTTAAACCATTATTAATAAAATTATAATTGTTTGCAATTTTGGATTTTTTTGTGTGTGTCACACTATAAGAAATTAGATGGAGAAATACTAAAGAGGTGTGGGCACAATTCCAAAAAATGGATGAGGCGCTGGGGGGTGGAATGAGGTCCCAGGTCTCTAAAGACCCAAGGTGTAAGGAAGGATGAGATAAAAGATCCAAGTGCAGAGACAATAATCTGATATTTATTTAACAAAACAGCAATGCTGGTAAAGCTTCAAATGGGGGGAACCCCAGCACCGACTGCAGCGTGAAGGATGCTGTGTTCATAGGCTCGTGTGCAAAGCAGTTACAGTGCTGAGGAGAACTCAAGAGAACCGTCAAAAAAGGTGAGGCAACAGGCAGGATGGTAGCCACAATCCTGACGCAGACTGGTAACCAATACACAGAGAATGTAACTGGGCATACTAGGGGAGAGGGTGGTAAGCAACAGGACTCAAAACAACAATCGAGCGACGAACACAAAACAGAGTGAGATAAATATAGTCAGTGAACTAATGGCGATCAGGTGCCGCTCGCAAGCACCAAGCAGGAATGATCAGCATTAGCATGAAGATAATCAAGGCTTCCATGGCAGTGCTGATTACGTGAGCCAGCGACACCTGAACCAAACAGAGAGGTCATGCAATAAACTGGAACAAACCAGCGGACTCACTGCTACCATGACACACGAGGCATTTTGAGACACACTTGAGTTTTGAGTTCCTTGCCATGGTTGCCTTTTACCTCCTCACTAGGGGTCTAAATACAACCATTATTGACATATTTCAATATTTAAGCCACACTATTATGACTCTGACATTACAACTTTTTGTTCTGTGAAAGCATATTTTTTTTGTAAAGCTGCTTCAAAAATGTGCTATAAAATAAAAATGACTGGACAACCTCCCATTTAGACTTTGGGAAACATTTAATGTTACTTGAATTGGTACTATTTTTGTGCATTTCTATCTTTATACTGTGGAAGGCTTTGTTTTAAAAATGTTAAAGCATTATATTGTACAATTTTCCTAAAATGGCAATAAATGCATTTTGACAGGAAAGTGTATATTGTCAAATTTCAGCAATTTTAATATCGGCAATCAACAAAAAAAATAATAATTGTACAGTTAAAAATGTAATTGACTGACAGCACTATGTATATAGTAGCAGAAGAAGTGGCACAATCAAAAGTTTCTTTGAAGCAAGTTTTTCCTCGAAGGAATTTTTATTGAAACTGCCAAGTGAACCAAACAGAGAGGTCATGCAATAACAGGAGGGGAAAAGGTGGACTGTGGAATTGGAGGGTGGTGATTCGTCTTGGTAGTGCCAAGGTGACATTGTCAGATGAAGGGTGTGGAGGGGAGTTGGTGACTAGTCTTCATGGGACATGAAGTGGGAGAAGGCTTGGTCCAAGAGCAGGGTAGCAGTTAAGAGTCACTTTCTGGAATGGGATAGAGACATAAGTTAGTCTTCTGTTGGTGTCAGAGCTCACCTTCTCTGTGGTTTCTGTGCTTTAAGTGGCACTGATTAGGCTGCCCTGCTAGTTAACCTACTTTTCACCATTGGCCAGTGCGACACTGACAAGCACTACAAAAGGCTCACTCTTACACCCACCACCCTAAGCATTGACCTGGAGAACCTGGAAACTTGGAAGTGTAGTGGGTAGGTAGGGGAAAGGAACACACCAGACCCGATAGGATAAAAAGCATCCTGGATAGCCCATGTGTTGCCATTGGCTGCCCCTTCTCTGTGCCTTATGGTAAGTGGAAGTCTGGAGTGTGAGGAACCATCATGCAACTCTGTGAAGTGTCCTGCACCTTCACTATCCACTGCAAGAGAGCATTGTTTTGCTCAGCAGTGGACAATTTACGGCTTATGAATAAGACAGGATGATCCTCAAAGTCCGGAGCATGGAGGACTGGCTCAGAGGTAAAACACTACTTCAGATTGGCAAAGGCCTTTTCTGTCACTGTTGTCCAAACTACCTTTTGTCCAGTCCCTTTTGTATCAGGTATGTGAGGAGTAGGCTATCGAGTTGAAATTTGTGATATAGCATTGATAATACCCTGCTAACCCAAGAAAGGCACATACCTCAATCTTTGTTAGTGGGTGAGGGAATTTTCTCTGCTGGTAATGCTGTGCTGGCAAAGTGTCACATCAACAAGATGTTGCAACAACACTGGAAACACAAAAAAGAAAGGTAAGTTAGTTGTGTGCCTCACTCAGGTGGCTGCATTCTCCACCGCTGTGGCAGAAGATGCACAAACAATGGAATTATTTTTTTTTAAAACAGTGCACAAGTGGGGCATGCAAGGAGGATAAAAGGTGGACCATGTAGTTGGAGGGCAGTAATTAATTTTGGTAGTTCCAAGGAGAAGTTGCCAGATGAAGGCTGTGGAGGTGAGGGGTCTTCATGGGGCATGAAGTGGAAGAAGGCTTTGTCAAAGACTTTCTAGAGTGTAAGAGAGACATAAGTTAGTCCTCTATTGGAGTCAATGCTTACCTTCTCTGTGCTGGCTGGTTCCTTTTGTACTTCTTGATGAGAGGTAAGTAGCTTCAGGTGGCGCTGATTAGGCTTCCATGCTCATTGACTTAGTTTCCGCTGTTGCACAGGGCGACGCTGACAAGCATCACAAAGGCTCACCGTCAGAATATATATATATGCAAATGTAGTAGGACAAGCGGTGAGCATTGTATAGGTTATTTTTTTGTAATTATTGTACCACACCTCCAATCATGGCTGTCCAATTATAGGCCTTTAGGGATACTATAAAATGGGACTGTAGGGCACTGCTTGTGTGTAGAGCTCTGCTGGTTCGTCACTGCCTGAGGACTGCCCACTTTGTGTTGATCCCATCTGCTTTGGAGGTATGTTTGTTTGGTTAACTCTTAATATGCTTTTAGGTAACCGGTTTGCTTACTGTGTCAATTTAGCTTCAGTATGGACCGTTTCTAGCTGCTGGCGGCTGTCATTCCCCCAGTGATCGCCCCTCAACATTTTCTGTTCAACCTTAATCTCTGCTACTGAGTTTTGTTGGTGTATTGATGCCTGATATTCGCGTGAGTGTGTGATTTGGAGCTACAGCATAAGGTATGTTGAACTATCGCTATTTAGATGTAACTTTGTGGTAAGTTGTAAAATTCTTTGTTTACATTTTATAGGAAGAACAATTGGGGTGTTAGGAAACCTCTTGCCGCTCGATCCGGCGGGGCAACATTCCAAGTATGTGAATCGCCGCCATTCAAGTGTTATATCTATGGGCCTGTGGGGTTAATCTATGGTGTTGACCGGCTCTTAGGTAGTTAGTTAACATAAAAACCGATGGTTTATGCCGTCATTTCCTCGTTTAAACAACTGTCTACATTTTTGTGCTGTTGGTTGTAGTTTTTATGATTTGATTTGATTTTTGGTTAACTTATGTTTACAGGAACCGAGACCCAGGGCAGGCAGCTAGTTAGCTGGACGTGTGGTGGAGGGACTTCTGTCACTTTTTGTGTGTGTGTGTGTGTGTGTGTGTGTGTGTGTGTGTGTGTGTGTGTGTGTGTGTGTGTGTGTGTGTGTGTGTGTGTGTGTGTGTGTGTGTGTGTGTGTGTGTGTGTGTGTGTGTGTGTGTGTGTGTGTGTGTGTGTGTGTGTGTGTGTGTGTGTGTGTGTGTGTGTGTGTGTGTGTGTGTGTGTGTGTGTGTGTGTGTGTGTGTGTGTGTGTGTGTTCTGGTCATAACTGTTTAGGAGGTTCCCTGTTTTAAAATGATTGCTTGATAAATTGTAGTAATTAAAGCTTTTGTATTTTTGGTATCCACATCTTTGGTCTTTTTGGGAACCAAGTGAACCTGTGTGCCCTTTTATGGGTTATTTTATTAAATATGAATATTTCCCTGTTTATCAGGGTGGCGTAGTCAGCTACTTGATTTTGTCCTGCTTTACCCTTAACGCCCCGTTACACAAACATAGCTCATTGGATGCATGTTACATAATGCACTGAAGTTTCCTGAAGGAACCTCATTTTGTTTTGTTCATTGATCTGCAATGTGTAAATTAACTTTCAAGCAAATAAAAAGCATCAGTGAGTCAAAGTTCCTACACTGCATAATAAAACTTGTCAACATCTAAGTCAAATGTTCTTTTCCCTTGTGTAGTTTTGTACATGGTATTTAATGATGAGGGCACGTCACACAGCTTGTGTAACCTGCAAATTAATTTCTATTAATTAACAGAATTTGTGGCATAAAGCTCAAAGTATACTGTTTCTCCAGATTTTCTAAATGTGTGTACTCTGTACACATGGGAGTATTTAATTTTTTGCACTTATTAGTGTTTCTACAAGGTGGTAAGACATGCAAGACAATGTAAATGTCGGTGAACAACAGACGGTGCATGAAGAGGTCAGGAGATACCTGCTACATTTGTATAACACTGAAGGAATATAAAGACTTATCTTAATTATTAAACTCCTGAAGAGAAATAGTCCAATATCTCATATGCATGCGTCAACTGCCTGTGTATGCAGACACATTCACAGTCTTATGTGTGTTTGAGAGGGGGGGGGGGGGAGAGAGAGAGAGAGAGAGAGAGGGGGGGTGTGTGGCTTTTCTAAACAGGCAGAATCTCTCTCATTGGTTGATGCTCATCGTTACATGTGCAGTGAACACAGGAAAGCAGAAAGCAAGCATCTAACTGGTGATAAATTCTAATAAAAGTAGGCTAATATTAGCGAAAAAGACAATCAAGCATATATTCATTTTAAAACTACAGCAAATAAAGCTGATGGTGTTCCTGATCCAAAGAGATCATGAGAAAGTGAAAACGCACCCCCGGATAACACTGCTAATACCAATGCTAGTCAGGAGGACAAGGAGGTGGATCAGTCATAAATCAATGTAGGCCTAATGGATGAGGAAATGTCATCTGTGAGAAAGGATGTCACTCCCCCAAAATATAATTGGTCTCAAGAACAGTTTAAAAAAAGCAGGCTGTATATCTGTGGTTGATAATGGAAAATCTAAGACTGGGCTGCCGTACATGTCAGAGTGTGGGCTCATTGAGACCTGAAATTAGCAACAGAGTGGGTGAGCTGTGCAGTGACATCCACAGGGCCAGATAAAACCAAACAGCACAGACACTTCGTAAAAAGTGTTTGAGCACAGGTTGGTATTGTATAGCTTATAGACTTGAGCTTGCCGTGAGTGACATGCTCAAAGAAATTGGAGCAATTGATCATTTCAAAATCCTCATGAATAAGCTTTACTCCCTTTAACACATCTAACACAAATAGAATGGAACTGAAAGAATGTGCAGAAAGTCTAGACATTCAGCTGTGTAAAATTACTCCAATGTAATAATCAATGTCTTCTAAAGCGTTCCAATCGGTTTTGGGTGAGAACAAACCAAAATGTAACTCCTTCACTGTACATCTTGTCCTTGCAGTCTCTATGCACAATCATGATTTCTAGCTCAGTTTTACTTCCCAGTGCTTGATGCATGCACAGAGTGCTAGATGGCACTAAGAAGTGTAATGGAGCTTAGACTCCTTATGGCCAAGGAGACTGCTGTCAAAATGTATTGTGAAAATGAGTTATATTTTTATAGTTTTTTTGCTTGTTAGATCTGATCAGTGGTTCTTTTTTAGTGAGTAAAAATGCAGGCAAACTGCTAAAAATAGATAGAATTGCTCCTTGAAGGTCTCTGCATTATTCTGTCTTTTCTGAGCTCTGAAGTAAAGCAATTATTGTTAATAATTTACACTTTACAAATTCCATTATTAATTTTATCTGACTCCAATTTTATATTAATCTGACTCCAATTTTAAGTTGACCTCTAATTTAGATTAAGGCTCTAAATACTTTCTGATCATTCTTTTATTTTACTCTTTTGTAATTGATTACTCTGAATCCTCTTCTATTCATTTACCTTTTGATCAGTTTATAATGAGATTCAAACTGATAGTCTTTAAGTGGCTTTCTCCTACATTAAAGCTTTGGTTATGATATAAATTATTCTTAAGATGGTATTCACATGCTCGGTTCCTCCAGAGGAATTCCTGGAGAAAGAGAAAGACCCAGTATTAATATAAATTATTTCGAGGAATATAGAAAAAATTAAAAGGAACAATTTATTTGCCAGGTAGGATTTAAAACATACATTACAGAAACATGTCAAAGAACATACCTGGCAGTTGAGAAAACTACATGTAACTGCAATGCATGGGAGATCTGAATGCAGATTCCAATTATTAAAGTTACAAACATTGAGGTGTGGGATCAGCTGACTACATAGAACCCTGAGCTCTGGACCAGCCTTCCTTAAATATCCAGATAGAATACACATTGTGTACCAAATTATATTATCCTTTGAACAGTGAGAATTTGGGGGTGAATGAGGTCTTGGCTTCCTGCTAGGTTTAACCTGCAAGAAGGGGGATAGACCTCCAGAATTATTCTGTATTTGGCAAAGACCTTATAACTTTGTTGTCAAAGTTTTACAAACCTGAGAAAAAGAATACTATACCAGTCACACTGAGACATTTTAAATGATACCAAATATCCTAGTAACATTATTTGTATACATCAGATATGATCTTTTGTTATATACAGATCTTAGGTGAGTTTGAGGTGAAAATTAAAAATTACAAATGGCTGCCCTGTATATGTTTGTGTTTTGGGTTTAAGTTCTCATTAAATTATTATTTATATTGACAAGTCGGTTCTCGCCTCCTCCTTGCCCATCCTAACCCGTTTTACAAGTATAAAAACCATTATGTCAATGGAAAGTCCCCATAAAACATGGAAACACAACATGTGTGTGTGTGTGTTTTATATGTGTGTGTGAGAGCAAGAGAGAGAGAGAGATGGAGCTTGCGTGATCAACTGTTGCTAAACCCAAGCAGAGATGCAGTGTCCAAGCGGGGGGTCTACCACGCTGGTAGTGACGATTCTCCCTGACCAATCAGTGATCTGCAGGATTTTGATGTCACGTTTAGTGGATTTCCGACACACAACATCAACCCACTAGTTTTAAAGTTAGCAACAGCGATAACTGTATAATTTGTTCACGCGACTTTCAAGTTTTGAAAAAAGAAATGGCAAAACCACGCCGTGGCCATTAAACGAGGTGCAGACGGGCCACACGTTAGCGATTGGATAAACAAAATGTCTCTCAGGAAGTGTATCAGCTGTTGACAACACACCGCTACCACCCGACTTACCAACAGTGTAGGGAAAAGTAAAAAATCTTAAAAGTGACTACAGAACTATCAAGGAAAAGTGGAAGTGGTTCAACCAAATGGACAATATCTAACCCTGGACTGGCGTTGATCCACGATGGAGGATGGTATGTTTTGTTATGTTAACTCTATATTCTTCTTGAAAGCTTCACTTTATTTAACTGACCAGCTACTGGAAGCTTGCTTCTGAAACAACCAGGCCAATTTAACTTACACTTGTGTAAAATCACCATGCAACAACTGCATAATGCAGCACAATGAGCTAGTAGCTAACGGTAGTGTTATTGTTTTGGTCAGTTTGTGTCTTGTTTAAAATGATGTCACGGCAGTAGAGGCGGCGCAACTATGACGGTCAGCCTATATTCCCACCCATGTTGAGGTGGCACTAAACTGCAATGGAAATGCACCCTCAGAAAAGTAAAGCGAGTAGAGTTGAGGCGGATCGAACCGTAACGTGCAGTGGAAAATTGCCATTAGATTAGGTGAGTCCACAAACACACAAATGAACACAAACATGTTCTCACCTCATACATATGTATGATATCTCAGGAACTGCTTCAAAGAAAGAGGAAATCTTTTATGTAACTAATAATGGCACACTTCAAAGGTCGAAATGGAAATGTGGGCTTCCACTTTACAAGCGATAGATTTGTCTAAAAACTGGGATTTATTTTTTTAGCTAAGATCAGAAGAATTGTCTGGTCCAACACATTAGACTGTATAATGCAACACAGGGCACTGTTTGATTACATTAGCATTTATGCTTTGTCAAGACAGATCTATATGAATTAATTTGGCTTTTTTAACCCTGTATAGTATGGCGTTGCCCTATGGTAACACACCGACACCTTTGTGTGTTTGTCTTTTTGTTTCGGTTTCATATTAAAACATTATTTATATTCTCAAGCCGGTACTCACCTCCTCCTTTCCATTAATTCCATTACACTGGTGCTGAAACCCGGGGAGGAGGAGGGGTGCGCTGTAGTGGACTCCTTGCCGCTACCATCCACCCCAAAGGAGCAGCTGTGGCCATCCGCCGGAGAACGGAGTAGCCCGGCCGCCTGGAAGCAGAGGAACGGCTGCCAACCGCGAGGGGAGGAGGGGCTTCCAACCAACTACCTGGAGCAGTTATGCTGCCAGGGGTAGGGGAGACTCCTACCATCCACCAAAAATGTGCATTATGCTGGGGCTCCCCAGCCTGAGAGAACGAGGGAGGAATGTGGCAGGGCGGAGGGCGGGGCCAGGTCGTGATTCTGCACACCCGGCTCCTAATCAGGCTAATCAAGCCTCAGAGAGGGATAAAGGCCAACTGGAGACTGCAGTGTGACAGAGAGACAGCTGTCCAACACCTTTGTGTGTTTGTCTTTTTGTTTCAGTTTCGCAGAGGTGGGCGACTCAAGTTTCATGACTTGATGCAAATTTAAGGACTTGTGACTTGCTTGACTAAATGTGGAAAATGACTTGAATTGACTTTGACTTGAGAACCAGCGACTCGAGACTTGACTGGACAATGACTTGAATGTTTTTTATTATTATTATTTTCTATAACTTATTATAAACAGTAACGAAATGTCTTTAAAAAGATATTGCGACATCAATTAATTCATATGCAAAAATGTAAGCCAAACTGACAGATGATGACAGAACGGACCAAAATGACAGATGATTGTCGAGTTCCCAAAATAATTTCCTTTGGATATAAAGATATAAATGTACTAATATATATATATAGAGAGAGAGAGAGAGAGAGAGAGAGATATTTGTATAACACATTACTGTTGTACAGTTCATATAAAACTATTTATATAAAGATATGTATATAAGTTCATCTTTTCAGAGCAAAAATAAATATTTATTTCAAAAATATATTTTAGTTCTGTGGCTTGACTTGACTTGAAACTCATCAGGACCTTGACTCAACTTGCTTGAGGTGAGTCACTGACTTGACTTGCTTGATTTGTCTCCTCTGCACTTGAGACTTGACTCGAGACTTGATGGTTAAGACTTGAGACTTGCTTGTGACATGCCATATGGTAAAAATGGAAAAACTGCCTTGTTGCTATATGTCAACAGGGGACATTACATTCTGAATTACAACTTCCCCCATGTAATGTGACAACATTCCCCAACACATAAAATTTTACTTTGATAATGGAGCTATTGCATATTTTGATATTGAAGCTAAGAGGAAAATTATTTAGTTGTTCAAACAGGCTTTCTGTTTAACATAATGTGCAGAATAGTGCTGGTCTTTTTGTAGACTACTGTGAACAGTCATAATAATTACTAATGTCTGTAAGCTCTGTGCATAGGTGAATTATGGACCGGGCCAGTCCCCAGGGGTGCAGTACATCAATAATAACAAATGTTTATATATGCTTGAATACAGTGTAGGTGTACCCTGCAAGGCATATCCTGTAGGGCCCTGTGATCATGAGGGCCCCCAGTCCTTTAATAGGATCCTTTGCCTTCCTTTTTCTAATAATTTTTTTTAAGGCATCGATTAAACTATTTAAGATAGGTAAAGTTTCCCAAGTCAAACTGTAATGTTGGCTTATAAAGCCTTATCTAAAAGTATAAAATAGTTTACAGTCAATATCATATGTGCAGGCCAGTTTTTCAAGGAGACTGCATTCCAGTTCCTTAGCCTTTCGCACATGCACTAATTTGTAGATGCTGAGCTTGCTGTGCTAAGACAGAGCGGTGTCCTTATAACCTCAGTGATAGGTTACTGATAGCTCAATCAAAGATACAGGCTTGTAAGCACTGATGAATGCATTTTGTCCTTTCTCCTACACTTGAATGAGTCAGCTTGGATGCCTTATCTCACAAATGGCCAACGGGATGCAAAAATGCACTTCCACCTCTTCTGCTTGCTACGTCTAGTGATTTGCGAGATTCAGGAAGACTGGCACCTTCAGCCAGAGCTATAGGGACTGCATGTCTGGCCTCTGAATTGGGCTCATCTGACACAATAGGGTTGTCGCCTCCAGTGTTAAACACACCATACTAAAAGCCAGGGCCCCATCAATAAGGTGGCTGTGTGCCTTAAAGTGGAGACTCTTTGCTAAATGGTGCTCCTCCCAAGGTGAGAACACAAAGCATTGCCCTGTGCAGACAATACTCTCTTTAAACAAGAGCGTTTGGATGTAGGACTCACCCTATCCATGCTCAAAGTATACATTGCTGGCATAGCAGCTATCAGCTATCATGACCTTATCAGGCATGTCGGTTGGCAAACACGTTCTTGTTATTAGATTCTTGAGAGTTTCAAGACAACTTAGATCTCACCCCGCCACTGTCCCAGTCTAGAACTTGGCGCTGGTATTATATGCACTTAAGGGTCCCCTGTTTGAGCCATTAGAAGTGGTAAGCTTATTCATACTCTCATTGAAGACTACTTCCTTTGGCATCAGTCAAACACATTGTGGACCTTCAGGCCCTTTCGGTTAATAAATCAATAACTCTGTCAAAGGCCATTCTTAACCCCATTCTTATCGTCCGGTTGAACTGCGATGCGATGGACTTATCTCTGCCTGCATCACCTCGGACTAATGATGGTCTACACTCTTGAAATGGAATACAGAGACAATCGATTACTTGCCAGCAAATCATGTGAACGTCCACAGTTAATCCAGAATGGACTTCAAAGACATTAATCTTACAGTTCATACAACACTGACCCTTAACACTTAATTAGTTGAATCATTTGAATCCATGACTTGCATAATGCAAAAGTAATATTGGCATTATACTCATGATGTTAGCCAGATGGGAACTGGCCCCCACAGTGAGTCTGGTTTCTCCCAAGATGATTTTTCTCCATTAATCAACATCATATGGAGTTTTGGGTTCCTTGCCACAGTCCCTCCAGGTTGCTCACTGGTGTTCTAAATACAATTATTATTTAATTACTTATTTTTAAACACAATTCACAATTGTATTTTACTACACAATGATGACATTATAGATATTACAGTTTCATTTTCTGTTAATGCCTGATTTTCTGTACAGCTGCTTTGAAACAATGTGTGTTGTGAAAAGTGCTATACAAATAAAATTGACTTGACTTCTCACCTTATCCAGGTTTTATAACCTGCATGTATCTTCCCTCTCCTCCAACATATTCACGGAGAAACAGGGTTGATCACAAACCAAATGAGATGGTTAATGAGGTGTTAGGTATGGTCTCTCTATTCCCACTGGTGTGAATTAGAGCATGTTTACAGTGTTTATCACTACCCTGTCGATTAGTGTCATTGTGCAAGGGCCAATGTTTTACTACCCTGTTGGCTTGTGGCATGGTGCCAAAGCCATTGGCCGGGCGATCACTCAGCTCCCCTCATTAATGCTGACTGGGTATAGGTGTTGAGACATTACTCCACTCCCAGCATGGCTAGTGTCTCTCTTGACATCGAGCGTTAGTTATGGTTCAACCTCCCTTTCAATTTTTCTATATTAAGGTGTGGGCTCCAGCAATGCTTTTGACTACTCTGAAATGGCACATCTATGCAGCATCGAAGTGACTATGTTGAAAGGGAATGTCTTGGTTACAAATGTAACCTTGGTTTCCCTGAAAGGAAGGAAAGAGACACTGCGAATCTGTGCCGCAGCTACTAATTTTCACTGTCATGGGACAAGAGATACGTTTTCTTTCCCCAAAATTCAGATATGTGAAGCTGGCTGTTGATGACATCAGAAAGAAAACTGGGAAAGAAATTATGCCAATTTAAGAACACCTTGACTCTTTATCATTAATGTTATTAACTTCAATGAAGTAGTGGACAACTTTGCAAGGAAGCAGACAATAAAAAGATTAGGTAAAGGCCACCTTTTATGCAGGCTTTGCTAATTGGAAAACTATCAGGGCCTGCAGATTTAGTGTGTTTAATGGACTGTATGTTTTCTTGGATTGTGTTTGCTTACTTGATGTTGGGCTGAAGTTAGCCTGCAGTTCTTTTGGTAACACATGTAATTTTTGATAGTATTTTAACTTCCCATTTTTAATATATGAATGTGTGAGTGTAAGGTTTATTTTTAGAAGATACAGATACTAATTTGTTAAGACATTCACAAGATGGTGCCACAGATGGCCGCCTCGGTGTGGAGCTCTCCAATTCTTTTGTGGTTTTTATTAGTTTGTCCTGTGTTGAATAATTTATTTCCAATCAGTTTTACCAGAGACAAAATGCTGAACATTTGGCAGCACATTCTATACATTCTTTTCCCGGTTTTGGACTATTTGGACGTTTTGCTGGACATTTTAGTCGGAGACACAGCTGTGTTATTAAAGCACGCTATGAGACACAAGCGAAGGAAATTAGCTGGTGCGCTGGTCAAGCTCCGACAGCATGGCTTTCGAACAGTGCTGCAGAGTATTCATCTAGCGAATCTCTGCACTCTCCCTAACAAAAAAGATGAAAAGGGTTTCAGCTAACGACCCTGCAACAGTGTGGAGAGTACTAACTTCAAGACACCATCCCGCAACACTGTAGGGAATCAACAGCTAGCTGACGACCTATATGTGTTTTACTGTAGATTTGAAAAGCCCAGTCTCACACCACATACCTGCTCTGACCTTCACTTCACACAAACACCAACACCTCCTGCCAAAACAAATAAATGGAATAAATTAACCCAGCTCTCTGTTCCTACGTCTGTCTGTCAGTGGATCACCAGCTTTCTGACGGACAGGCAGCAGCTAGTGAGACTTCCACTTCCAGATTCACTTCCAGCACCTGCATGATCAGCACTGGCACCCCCCAGGGATGTGTGCTCTTCCCACTACACTTCTCCCTGTATACCAACAACAGCACCGCCATGGATCCCTCTGTCAAGCTCCTGAAGTTTGAAGATAACACTAATGTCATTGGCGTCATCCAAGATGACGATGAGTCAGTATTCAGAAAGGAGTTTGAACGGCTGACTCACTGGTGCATTTATAACAACCTGGAGCTCAGCACACTCAAAACAGTGGAGATGACATTTTGTGGACTTTAGGAGGAACACCCCCATTGACTGCGCTTACCATTCTAAACAGCACTGTGGCAGCAGTGGAGTCATTCAGGTTCCTGGGCACCTGAAGTGGGAGACCCATATTGACTTTGTGAAAAAGATACAGCAGAGGTTGTACTTCCTTCACCAGTTGAGGAAGTTCAACCTGCAACAGGCACTGCTAATCCTATTCTACTCAGTAGTCATTGAGTCTGTCCTCTATATTTTAGTAAATGTCTGGTTTGGTTCAGGCATGAAATCGGACATTAGAAGACTACAAAAGACAGTTCGGTCTGCTGAACTTATTATTGGTTGCCCCTTGCCCTCCCTTCAAAAACTCTAAACTTCCAGATTGAGGAAAAAGGCTGCAAAAATCACTCTGGACCACACTAACCCTGCCACTACCTTTTTGAACTGTTGCCTTCTGTTGCCTTCTAGAGCTCTGAGTATATATATATATATATATATATATATATATATATATATATATATATATATATATATATATATATATATATATATATATATATACAGAGAGAGAGAGAGAGAGAGAGAGAGAGAATTTATTTATTTTTTTCTTATTGTGTATTTGTATATATACTTATATTTTCTATTTTCACTTTTATTATTATCTCTGTCTTGTTGTTGTATTGTTTGTGCACTGGAAGCTTCTGCCACCAAGAAAAATGTTGTTACAGATCTTCCTGTCTTTCCCTGCTTTTATACTCCACGCTCCATTATCACCTGCACCTGTCATTTGTTTCAGCTCCACTTGTTAAATACTCTGTTCACCCCTCACTCTTTGTCTGGTCTCGTTAAGTGTATACAGACTCTTTCCTTCGTTCCTGTGTCGATCTTCCTATCTCCACGCTCCTGTGTCGATCTTCTTATCTCCACGCTCCTGTGTCGATCTTCCTATCTCCACGCTCCTTCTGTCCTGAGTCGATCTTCCTCGCTCCATGCTCCTTCGCTCCTGAGTCGATCTTCCTCGCTCCACGCTCCTTCGCTCCAGTGTTAACAACCCAAGCTCCTCGCTCCTCTACTCCAGCGGAGATCACTGAAGCTCAACGATCACTGAAGCTCAACGATCTCCGAAGTTCCATGCTCGTCCAAGCTCTGCGCTCATTCTCCAGCTCCACGCCCATTCACTCCAGTGACGTCAGCCCAAGCTCCACGCTCGTCCAAGCTCTACACTCATTCTCCAGCTCCACGCTCATTCACTCCAGTGACGTCAGCCCAAGCTCCACGCTCATCCAAGCTCTGCGCTCAATCACTCCTGTGACGTCAGCCCTAGCTCCACGCTCGTCCAAGCTCTGCGCTCATTCACTAGCTCCATGCTCATTCACTCCAGTGACATCAGACCAAGCTCCGCGCACGTCCGAGCTCAGCGCTCATTCACTCCTGGGGCGATAACCCAAGCACTGCTCTCCATCTTAGATGTTCCTGGTCCCAAAGTCATCGCCCCACTGACTGCCTCTCATTCCCTAAGTCACTCTAACTGAATAAACACAAACTCCGGGTTTAACACTACCCTTGTGTCTGAGTATATGTGACAAATGTCTTATATGTGTAAGAATACTTGACAATAAAACTCTTTTTCTGATGTTTACATCTGCTTTATACACTGTTTATTTAGCATTATATTATTATTTAGTTATTTTATCAGTGTAATAATGGTAATTTTAGTTCCCCGTCTGTCGCTCACTTCGATGACGTGTCGAAGAAGCGACACTAGGGGTCTCTCTTGAGCGCCGAGTTGGCGAACAGTATTTGCATACTCCGCCTCCGGATACAGATATAAAGGCGAGAGAAATACGCTCGTTCATTCAGTAATTTTCTTCGGAGCGATGGTCGTGTGAATGCTGTCTGCTGTGCTACACACAACTTACCCTGCTTCTGATCCTCTGACGCGCTGCTGCTGTTGGATTTACGGCGCACCTTCAGCGGCTTTTCTCTTCTCTGCCGGCGTGCAGTTTGCCCCTGAGCGCTTCGACAGCGCAGTGTTTAAAAGAGTTTTCCATAAAGAGCAATTTTCTCGTAAAGAGTTTATTTCTCTAAAAGAGCAATACACAGTGGTGTTGAACGCCCTTTTCAGGGCGCGTCTTTATAAAGATGCCATTCAACCCCTGTGTAGTTCCTGGATGCGGTAGAGTGCTCTCCGCTTCTGACGGCCACAGGCGCTGTCTCGTGTGTCTGGGCGCCGATCACACCGAGGCAGCGTTTGTGGATGGCTCATGTTCTCATTGCGAGAACATGACCATGGCAGCGTTGCGGTCGCGGCTCGCTTTCAACAGAAAGCACGCCACTCCTGCCGCCCCCCGTATCGTTCCTTCTTCCCACGGGATTGAGGACGATGCGGTTGGCGCTGGAGGCAATTTGGGGAGGGCAGCGGGTGCAGCTCTGCCGGGTACGACCCCTCGGACCACCCGCCCCCCGACACGCTCGCTGACCTCCGTCCAGTCTCGAGGTAACGGCGACTCGCCTCCGGGCCGGTTTGCCTATCCTCTAGAGCTCGAAGCCGATGAGCTCGCCGCTCCATCGGAGAGCGCGGCGTCTGACGCTAACTCCTCCCCTGGGCTGCCGCCTTCAGGCCAGCACCCCCAGGTTGAGGCGGATGCGCAGATTTCCGACATGCTTGCCGTCACAGTTGGACGACTGGTTCCTGGGGTCTGGGCGCCGCTCACAGCCACGTCCCCCCGGTCCCGTTTTTCCCAGAGGTGCATGATGAGCTGACGTCGTCATGGAGAGCCCCGCTCTCCGTCTGTCAAAAGCCCTGCTCGTCTGCTCTCGCTACCCTCGACGGCAGAGAGGCCCACGGGTACACGGCGATTCCCCAGGTGGATAGGGCGGTTGCGCTCCATCTCTGTCCCGGTGACCCTACCACCTGGCGCGGGCGCCCTTTACCCCCTTCCAAGGCCTGTAGGACGGCATCCTCGTTCAACCACAAAGCCTACAGCACCGTGGGACAGGCCGCCTCCGCCTTGCATGCCATGGCCCTCCTGCAAGTCCACCAGGCCAAGGCGCTCAGGGATCTGCACGAGGGTAGCCCTGACCACCCTCGCCCTCAGAGCCACGAAGGTCACCGCGCAGGCACTCGGGCAGGCGATGGCCACCCTAGTGGTCCAGGAACGTCACCTGTGGCTCAACCTGGTCGAGATGCGCGAGGCCGACAAAGTTCGCTTCCTCGACGCCCCTGTCTCCCAGCTTGGCCTCTTTGGCGACACCGTTGAGGACTTCGCCCAGCAGTTCTTCACGGTGAAGAAGCAGACGGAGGCCATATCCCACATCCTGCCTCGCCGCAAACCTGCCGCCAAGGCTGCTGCCCCGTCTGCTCGCCGAGGGCGTCCCCCTTCGGCTAAGAAACCTGCTCCGCCTCAACTCGGGCCCAGCTCTCAGCCCCTGCATCGAGCACACAGCAGGAAGCCGACGCCCCCCGTCTCTCAGACTCCCTCGAGGACCCAGAAGGCTCCCAGGCGGTCCTGAGACGGACGACCCAGCGACACAGACATTAGCTCTGGAGTTGGTAAGACCGCTCCGTCCCCCGGTGGAGGGCCGGGAGGAGAATCTTTTGTTTCTAAACAATTTTATTTGCCGCCCCCCCCCCCCCTTAGATGGGGTTGCGGTACCCACATTCTCAATAAAAGAGCTATTTCCTATGTCTCTGGGTCACCTGGCCCGCAAATGCCGTTCTCACGGCACTTTGCCCACAGATCTCAACAGTCCTGGCCCCCTGGACACAGACCACCTGTCTTCAGCCCCACGACTGTTCCCTGGCCGGCTGGTTCTGACAAGTCTAGAGGACGCCTACCCAGGACCTCCTCCTCAGTCACTAACCCGCCCCCTGCCGGGTGTGCAGAGCAAGGTAAGTGCTTTGAGTCTTTTCTCAGCACCTCAGCCGCAGGTCGCCCCGTCGCCGCCCAACGCTGCCCTACCTGCTCCGCCCCGCAGTAAAGCCCCGCCGGGCACGTCAAAATTAATCATCCCCTTGGTGCCCCTAGCGCAGAGGTTGGATGCGTGGCTTTCACATCCCAACCCGTCTCACTGGCTGGCCCGGACCATCCGACTTGGTTCCGCAATTCAGTTTGCCAGGCCCCCGCCCCCCTTCATGGGCGTCCGCTTCTCCGCAGTACACGGCGAACACACCCAGTCTCTGCGTGCGGAAATCGCGACTCTTCTGGCCAAAGACGCGATAGAGCCTGTCCCTCCAACCGAGATGAAGGAGGGTTTCTACAGCCCGTACTTCATCGTGCCCAAGAAAGGCGGCGGCTTAAGACCAATCTTGAATCTGCGAGTTCTCAACCAAGCGTTGCACAAACTCCCATTCAAAATGCTCACGCAGAAGTACATTCTAACCTGAGTCCGGCATCTAGATTGGTTCGCAGCAGTAGACCTGAAGGACGCGTACTTCCACGTCTCCATCCTGCCTCGACACCGCCCCTTCCTGCGGTTCGCGTTCGATGGTCAGGCGTATCAGTACAAAGTCCTCCCCTTCGGCCTGTCTCTGTCCCCTCGCGTCTTCACGAAGGTCGCAGAGGCAGCTCTTGCCCCGCTCCGAGTAGCCGGCATCCGCATACTCAACTACCTCGACGACTGGCTCATTCTGGCCCACTCGCGAGAGTCACTATGCGCTCACAGAGACCAGGTGCTCAGGCACCTCAGCCGCTTGGGGCTTCAGGTCAACTGGGAAAAGAGCAAGCTTACTCCAGTACAGAGCATCTCTTTTCTCGGGATGGAGTTAGACTCGGTCTCAATGACGGCGTGTCTCACCAACGAGCGCGCCCAGTCAGTGTTGAACTGCCTCGCCGCCTTCAGGCCAGGCACAGCGGTCCCTTTAAAACTTTTCCAGAGGCTCCTGGGGCATATGGCATCCTCCGCGGCGGTCACGCCGCTGGGGTTGATGCATATGAGACCGCTCCAACATTGGCTTCAGACCCGAGTCCCGAGACGAGCATGGCGCCACGGTACGCACCGGGTAACGATCACCCCCGCCTGCCGCAAAGAATTCAACCCCTGGACAGACCTCTGTTTCTTACGGGCTGGAGTACCCCTACAGCAGGTGTCCAGACGCATCCTGGTCACGACCGACGCCTCCAGATCGGGTTGGGGCGCCGTTTGCAATGGGCATGCAGCCTCAGGCCATTGGAAAAGGGCCCAGCTGCGTTGGCACATCAACTGCCTCGAGTTGTTGACCGTCCTTTTAGCCCTGCGGCAGTTTCTCCCGTTAATTCGGGACGAACATGTCCTGGTCAGGTCGGACAGCACCACTGCGGTCGCGTACATAAATCGCCAAGGCGGTGTACGCTCCCGCCACATGTCGCAACTCGCCCGTCGTCTCCTCCTTTGGAGCCAGCACTGACTCAGGTCGCTGCGTGCCACTCACATCCCCGGCAACCTCAATGTGATGGCGGACGCGCTGTCACGACAACGCTTGCCTGGAGGAGAGTGGAGGCTTCACCCCCACTCGGTTCAGCTGATTTGGGAATGGTTCGGCAAGGCCCAGGTAGACCTGTTTGCCTCCCGAGAGACCTCCCACTGCCCGCTCTGGTATGCCCGCTCAGAGGCTCCCCTAGGGGCAGACGCACTGGCAAACAGCTGGCCGGTGGGGCTGCTCAAGTACGCATTCCCCCCCAGTGAGCCTTCTTGCACAGGTGCTGTGCAAGGTCAGGGAGGACGAGGATCAAGTCACTCTTGTGGCTCCTTACTGGCCCACCCGGGCCTGGTTCTCGGACCTCGTACTCCTCGCGACAGCCCCTCCCTGGCGAATTCCCCTGAGGAAGGACCTTCTTTCTCAGGGACGGGGCACGCTCTGGCATCTGCACCCAGACCTCTGGAACCTCCACGTCTGGCCCCTGGACGGGACGTGGAAGATCTAGCTGGGCTACCACCCACGGTCGTAGCCACGATCAACCAAGCCAGAGCCCCTTCTACCAGGCAACTATACGCCCTGAAATGGCGTCTGTTCGTGAATTGGTGTTCTTCCCGGGCAGAAGACCCACAGAGGTGCGCAATTAGGTCTGTGCTCCTGTTCCTACAGGAGAGGTTGGAGGGGAGGCTGTACCCGTCCACCTTAAAGGTGTATGTTGCCGCTATCGCAGCTCACCACGACCCAGTAGACGGAAAGTCCCTGGGTAAGCACGACTTAATCGTCAGGTTCCTAAGAGGTGCCCGGAGGTTAAATCCCTCCCGGCCAAACCTGTTCCCCTCCTGGGATCTCTCGGTGGTCCTCGCCGGTCTTCAGAGATCCCCTTTCGAGCCGCTAGAATCAGCTGGACTGAGGGCTCTCTCTTTAAAGACGGCCCTGCTGATCGCGCCCGCCTCCATCAAGAGGGTCGGGGACCTGCAAGCGTTCTCTACCAACGACACTTGCCTGGAGTTCATGTGATCCTAAGACCTCGACCTGGCTATGTGCCCAAGGTTCCTATCACGCCCTTCAGAGATCAGGTAGTGAACCTACAAGCGCTGTCCCGGGAGGAGGCAGACCCAGCCCTCTCACTGCTGTGTCCAGTACGTGCCTTGCGTGCCTACCTGGAATGCACCCAGAGCTTCAGGTGCTCTGAGCAGCTCTTTGTCTGCTTTGGAGGACAGCAGAAAGGGAACGCTCTCTCCAAGTGGCTGTCCCACTGGGTGGTGGAGGCCATTCAGTTGGCTTATCACACCAAGGCCGTGCCGCCCCCTTTGCGGGTTCGAGCCCACTCTACCAGGAGCGTGGCATCCTCATGGGCACTGGCTAGGGGCACCTCTCTAGCAAACATCTGTAGAGCTGCGGGCTGGGCAACACCTAACACCTTTACGAGGTTTTACAATCTCAGGGTTGAGTCAGTCTCGTCCCGTGTTCTCTCAGGTCCGAGCCCGTAGAACTCGGTACACGTCGACGATCTGACCGGGTGAATCGCTTGTTTCCAGCGCCGTTTCCCTCTCCGAGGCAGAACAGTGCGCTTCTTTCCCAGAGGGCCTAGGTCCCTGGTTGATTCCTCCCTAGCCCTCTCGGGCCCGCAACAGTTCAGCGGAGGAACTTGCCGGCCCAGTCCACTACGGGTACCTCCGGCTACCCCTACTGGAATAGGTGCTCCACAGATCAGGCCTCCTACGGGACTCCTCCTGTGTGTATTTCCGTGGTACAGTCACCTTGCGAGCTGACCCGCATCTCCCTTAGGCAGTCCTTCGCTGCCCTCCGGTCGCCGTGTTGTAGCAACTCCCCCCTCCTCGAGGTTGGATCTACCACCGCGCCATTTCTTCCCACATGCCCAAAGTGGCCATGTGGTGTATTTTGCCACCTTTACCTCCCCTGCTGGGTGGGTGTGGCCTCCGCAGGGTCTTTTCCCCCTGAAAGAATAGGAATTCGGGTAAGACCCCCTTCCCTCGATGCGGTAAGGGCCCCGGCTGCTCTTGCTCTATGCCAAGAAAACATAGAGAGAAAAGAGGCCCAGCCAGGCTTGGCCCGTTCCCTAGTTGGGAGCGTCACCTTGTTCCCCCCTAGGGTGACCAAAAGGATTCTGACGAATCTTTCGGGGCATTGGGGAAGAGTACGCGCAGTCTGAACACAGTTGGTCGCTGTGCACGTAGAAATACTTGCCCGCTTCTGTGTAAGCAGTACACGTACACGGCTCTGCGCATGGCGAGTTTTGAAGTGGACCCCTAGTGTCGCTTCTTCGACACGACGTCGAAGTGAGCGACAGACGGGGAACGTCTAGGTTACGTATGTAACCTCCGTTCCCTGATGGAGGGAACGAGACGTTGTGTCTTCCCGGCCATGTTGCTGAGCCGAGCCGCTGAGGTGCCCGGTACACTCCCGGCTCCTCAGAAAAATCCTGAATGAACGAGCGTATTTCTTTCGCCTTTATATCCGTATCCGGAGGCGGAGTATGCAAATACTGTTCGCCAACTCTCATTGGCCTTTTTTCATAGATCAGAGGTATCTTTCGGAGCTCAAGAGAGACCCCTAGTGTCGCTTCTTCGACACGACGTTTCGTTCCCTCCATCAGGGAATGGAGGTTACATACGTAACCTAGACGACTGATAGAAAAATTATTTACAATAGATTAGTGTAATTTATTTTCGACAGTTTGTTTTAGACATGGTTTTTGTCCTATAAATTTGGGAATATTTTCTTAAAATTTTTCACAAATGTAATTTGAGACCACCTTAACAAACTATTCATTAACTACACAAATAAGGTGACTGGAATGATGACTCAAAATATATATTTTTTTAATTAATATTCAAACTGCAAACAGTCACCAACTGTTCTACTTTTCTGTGAAACTCCCTGAGGTGAAAATACAAAACAAAATTGACTGGAAACTGGAAAATTAATGTCTTATTTATACATTTTTATGAATGTATTCAGTTCAAGGTGAGTCTTGGCTCAGTTTTGCTTCCTTGTGGTGAGGATATAGTTTATAGTGTGCTTTTCCCACTGTACCATATGTTTTGTTGACTTGTTGTTAGGCTCCATCCTATGACATTTGTCTGATCCACACACATGCGAACTCTTCAAAATCCTGTTTACATGGCCACATCAGCAGCTTTCTTTGTGAGAAACCTAGGTGTGTTAATCTGCTTACTCTTAATCCCTTAAACGGTTTAAGGAATATGCTGTTCTCGTTTTCATGATATTTTAGAATGGCACTTTCTGCAAAAACCCTGGAATAAACAGTTTTCTTAAATGCATGTAAACGTGGTCAGTATGTCTAAACATAGGGATTCTGGAAACGCATCAAAACTCTTGTTTAAAAAAAAAAAAGTAATGCAAGTATCCACTTTACAGTCCTGTGACAGCAGTTGCTTGTATTTGATCACACACATTTTAGGACTGCTTTGGAAAAAACTGAAATCTTGGCTACTTTGCCAATGAGCATGTTGCTTGAGGACTTTCTGTGGGTGTCTGTTCCTGCTGATGTACATCTTGAATAGAATAGTATTCTTCTGCTGACCTAAGAAGGTCCTCTTCTTTTTCATTCTCCAAGAGTCTCACTGGAAACAGTTGAATCCGAAAAGCTGCCATTCACTCTTTGTCAGCTGACTGGGAGTGAGTGTCCTTCAGCTGGATGAGGCATTCCACCATATTGAAAGTGTAACTCCATTTTGTGTGTCAGTCCATGATTATACACAATCCACAAGCCTCCAGGAGCTTCTTTGTAGCCTTCGATTATCTTTTGAACCTTTTCACAATACTACAAGCTTTGTCCAACAAGTGGCTGAGACTAGAGTCCTTGTGGATAATGTTCACAACAAATTGAAGAGTGTGAACCACACAGGGAATCTGTACAAGGAATTCACACACATAATCAACTTCTTCTGTAGAGATTGTTTCTGTTCCTGAATCCAATTCACAGTCATTATCGCTTTATGATGTACTTTGATGTTTCTTGTCTGCCATCCCATTCTTTGTTTAAATGTCTAACCCAGTCGTTACCATTGGGCATCAGCTAATGCAGACATCAGTTTCTCTTTCTTCTCTGAAATAATCTGTCATCATTGTTGATTATCTTCCTTTTTAGGCAGGTTGAATCTCTTGTCAAAAACCTGTATCATCTCACGAAAATGCTTTCCTCTTGAGAACTGGGTTCATCTTTTGAAGGTATCTGAAGGAAAAAGCAGATAAAATTGGGGTGCTGACCACATGAATTGTCTAAACAAATTCCAACTATAAGTTTCTATATTTGTAGGATATATAAAATTACTCATTACAACAATAGAATGTCAAATATTTTATTATTCCATGGTTAGTCGTGTGTCCTGGGCACCTTCTTCTCCTTCCTGAATGTGAATGCCACTTCAGCCGCCCCCCGTGGGATTGAGGACAACTCGGCTTGCGATGAAGGCAATTTGGGGATGACGACTAGCTCTGTTTTGCCGAGTAAATCCTCACGAACCACCCACACTCAACACGCTCGCTTCCTTCCGTCCAAGACTTATGGGAAGAATTGCAAAGAGAACGCCACTTTTGACACAGAAAAACAAAAAGAAAAGGTTAGAGTGGACAAAGAAACACAATTGAGCTTTTGTGGAATCAGATTGTAAGGTGCGTGAGAAGTGCCCGACAAGACAGCCCCATCTATGGAAGTGCCAGTGGTAGCTCAGTGGTTAAGGCTCTGGGTTACTGACTGAAAGGTCGGGGGTTCAAGCCCCAGCACCCTCAAGATAACACTGTTGGGCCCTTGAGCAAGGCCCTTGACCCTATCTACTCCAGGGGTGCTGTTTCATGGCTGACCCTGCACTCTGACCCCAGCTTTGTTGGGATATGCGAAAAAACTGCATTTCATTGGCTCTGAACCTGTGCTCTGCACAATGACAATAAAGTTGAATCTTAATCTTAAGTGCTATAGGAAGTGTGGGGTGAAATGTTACCTGAGTATCTGGACAAACTGACAGCTAGAATATCAAGGATCTGCAAAGTTTTCATTGCTGCACATGGAGGACTTTTTGATAAGAACTCTTTGAAGTAGTTTAGGAAGTTCTGGAAAAAAAAATTCAAATTGTAATAGTCATTTTTCACATTATTAATGTCCTGAATATACATTGTGATCAGTTGAATGCCACTTTGGTGAATATAAGTACCAATTACTTTCCATAAGAGCAAAATCTTCACATTATTCCCAACTTCTGACCGCCAGTGTATATAGAGATGTGCCCGAAGTCGAATACCTAATTCAGAAAGTCACAAATAATGACTGCAAAATGAATAACGGATTTATCCGAATTATATAAAAAATATTTGTATGACTGATTATCCAAGAGGCACAAGGATAAAGCGACATTTTAAATGTAAAGAATTTATGAATCTGTGCACTTGTAAAGTGTAAACCTTATAATTGAAAATGCGCACATTGTGATTTCAGATCAATTGGCCACTGTCATAACTCAGTCTCTGTTAATTGTGCACATCTGGAGCTAGTCAGGTGTAACATTAAGATATGACATCATATATACTTTCCACTTCTTGAAATGGTAATATCACATGATTCACATGTAATGATTCTCATGTATTCATGAGAATGAGCAGCGGACGGGGAACGTCTAGGTTATGGATGTAACCTCCGTTCCCTGATGGAGAGAACGAGACGTTGTGTCCTCCCGGCCACGTTGCTGAGCCGAGCCACTGTTGTGGCCGGACCATTTCCGGCTCCTCAGAAAAATCCTGAATGAAACAGACATATTTCCCCGCCTTTATACCCATATGTCTGGGGGCGGGACATGCAAATTCTGTCTGCCAACTTCTCATTGGCCTTTTTTCATAGATCAGAAGTATATTCGGCACTCAAGACAGACCCCTAGTGTCGCTTCTTCAACACATCTACTTGTTCCCTCCATCAGGGAATGGAGGTTACATACGTAACCTAGACGTTCTAGTCATGGTTTAAAATGATTAAACTAAGTAAGTGTCAAGGGCCAGTGTTTAAACAAAGATTTTGTAAGAACTATAAGATTAATGATTAATGACTTTGAAGTCCATCCTGAATTAACTGCAGAAGTTCACATATACTCTGTTACTCAGAGACGGTTTGGATTAGACAAACCAATTGTTTATACAATAATCTTACATCTGTCTGTTAATAGTCTAAACCATTTAAAGATAATTACAGAATCTACATTTTTCACAATTTGCATTTGAATGTAAGGAGTCAGATGTTGCAACTGACCCCGGGCCCGGGGACAGTTGCAACATTGTTTGGGGATGGTTGCAACATGTTACAAATACAATATATTACAATATATGTCAGTGTTAGCAACATGATTATTATCAAAAATGTAAGTTATAATAATATTACAGTGTTATTTATTCATCAGCTTTGATTAGATGACAATTATAGATTTGTCTAGATGAGTAGGCCTTATGTGCAGATGTCAAATATTCAAACTGATATAAAATACAGTAGGCTTTTAGTGACATAGGAAGAATGGAACAATTTGTGAGGCAATTAACTTTTATTTAGCCTATTGTCATTAGAATTTTTCATTTTAGCAATACAAACGTAAAACATGTCAACAATATAACGGCATCTTGCATCTACTTTGACGACAGTAACTTTACAGCAATCACTCTCATTTTAGCAACTGTTAAAGCTGTAATATCAACAATAATATAATAGGCTACTCTGGTTTCAGTCAGAGTCACAGTTGTGACATCTGTACACATCACCTCCAGGGGTGCAATCCTGGTGTGCCCATGATTTACAGCTCCAGCACTGTAACCAGACTTCCCTCGACCTAGAATAACTCTCGAAACAAACGATACAGAATTCGTCTGATTCCGATTCTGATTCAGGCATTACGTTCTTCAGTTTTTTGCTCTTCTTTCCCCCTTTTTTTGTAACTTTTTTCTCTCCAATTCTTTTTTTTTTGCCATCTTGAGAAGAACGTTGTTCGATCAGTGACCAGAGAAGGGGAAAATTCATGGTCTTTAAAAATGTCCCTTTTGAATGGCCAGATCCCTGTGCAGCGGAATCCCTACTGCACATTTGATGGTGTCACGGAAACAGGGAGAGACTCCTTGACAATGCTTGGGATGTCATATATGGTCATTGTCATGCCAGGATGACTTTTCATCCAGGAGTCGCAGGCTGAATTTACTGCCTTTTTTAAAGGCCCGTAGACAGTCCTGTCAAGAGGCTTCATTTTATGGGAGCAATGGGGAGGCAATGACAGGAGCACAATGCCACTGCTGCGGCAGAAGTTGACACCCTCGATGGAAAGGTGTGAGGGGTGATTGTCCAAAATAAGCAGGACTTTAGACTCTGGGGAGCTACGAGTGTGCAACTGGAAGTGTTTTAAATACACAATAAAGTCAGCCTCTTGCATCCATCCAGTGCGATTGGCTATCCCTATACAACCAGTCGGTCCATCTCGGACAAAGTGGGACTTGAAATGGACCCGTGGGAAAATAAACATTGGTGGTATGGTATTGCCAATTGCATTCCCTGCACAAGCCATTGTGACCAGTGTGCCCCGCTCAGCTGAGGTAAGAGCCCCTACCTGCTTCTCCCCACGTCTGGCCACAATCTTGTCGGGTGTCTGGACTGTTGTAATGCCCGTCTCATCGATGTTCCAAATGTTCTGAGGAGAGAACTTGTGCTTCTCAAGAACTTTGCTGAGATTGTCAAAGAATTTTCCTACATTCACCCGGTTGAAGCTGGATGCTCTTGACAGGCTTGTGGCTTGTGGACGTCTAATAGAGAGACTGGTGTTCCTCTTCATAAATCCTGAAAACCAATCTTCCCCAGCCATACTCTTCTCTCTCCACTGCTCAGGAAATTTGCACCCATAGTGAGTGGCCAGCTGATATGCAAACCTCCTAACCTGAAATAAAAGTGTTACAAATTTAAATACCATCCATCATATTATCTTTAGGCCTAATTCTATCCTCTCCCTCCCTATGTTTTCAGACTTCTCTCTCATATTAATATGTCCCTTAATAAAACAGTCTTCCCCTCATCTCTTACCTCTTTGGGACATAACCCAAAGTATAGGTCAGCTGCCTTTTTTAAATACTGCCCGACACTCTTCTCCTGTTCATCTGTAAACACTCTCCTGCTGCTCCAGTAGCCAATGCCTGGTAACTTATAATCACCCTCTGCTTGCAGTCTCCCTCTCTTTTTGTGGAACCTGTAAAATGTGGTGTGACAGATGGCAAACTCTCTCGCCACTGCCCTGACTGCTCTGCCTTCATCACTGATAATGTTAGAGGCTCTCTCCAAAATATGGAGTGGGACCCCTCTGTCTGTAGCCCTCTTTCTCACTCTGGGCATACTGAAAATAAAGATTAAAATATGTATATTTTTTAGAAAATTAAACTATTCACTGTGTCCTCTTCTGCACATAAACACACAGTTGCACCAACGTATGGTCACTGACATCTGCATGCGTGTGCGCACATACACACACATAAACATAAACCTCCTGTCCTTGCTCCAACTTAATGAACTATATAATATTTAAGTAAAAACTTATGATTTAAAAAAAAAAAAAATACTGTTATGTGGTCTGTTTTTTTTATTTATGCATTGAACTATATAATATTTAAGTAAAAACTTATTAAAAATTTTTAAAAATACTGCTATGTGGTTTGTTTATTTATTTATGCATTGTACGGGGACAGTTGCAACAGTTGTTGCAACTGTCCCCGTTCCTGTCCGCCATGATAAAACCTCATGTGCTAGCTAAACAAGGCTACCTTGATACATGCTAACCATACTAACTTAAAGTTAACATATCACTCATTTAAACCATATAAGTTTGAGCTGAATCACAAAAACAGTGACAACAGTTTAACAAAAACAAAGCTCAAGAAAATAAATACTTTCATACCTCAAAAATAGTTTTTCGTCAATAAATCCTGGAGCAGCTCAGGAATCTCCTTGATTTTTCTCTGGAAGGCGGGGCATCCAGCTGAGAATGTGCAGTGTGAGTGTCATCACTCTAGCTTGTTTCTGATTGGAGAAAAATGACATGTTGCAACCATCCCCTGTTACAACTGTCCCCGGTCTCCCCTACCTTGTTAGTTGGCTGATGAAGGGTTTTGTTGGCAGTTCATTGATAGTCTATGTATTCCATTTCAAGAGTGTAGTCCATCAATAGACCGAGGTGATGCAGGTAGAGATCAGTGAGGTGCATTGCATAAATCCAATGTTCAGACAATGGCTTATGAAGTATCCCATGTCTTATGGTTGGAGTTGGAATCAGTCCATCCTCTGAAATCCATCGAAATAGACTGAAGTGATGTTTTGGATACATCCTTCGAGAGTCAAATTATATTTTAGCGGCTTATTTTTAGAGGTTTTTGCTCCAATAATTAGTACCTCTGTTATGTCGGAATTGAGTAGAAAGAAATTTCTGGCCATCCAACCTTTTATTTCATTTATACACTCTGCTAATTTGGAGAATTGTGAAATCTCATCAAACAAATTTTTAAACACTGAGGGATTTTTTTTAAGCCTTTCCCCCCAATCTCTTTATTCCTTTTTAAATAGAAAATGATAAGTCCAACAGGAAATTAGCTTGTTCAGTGTTAAAACCAATAAAGAAAAAATATATAGTTTTTCATTTTTGGGTTAAAAAAAGAAAAAGGAATGGATGCAAATGTACACAGACCCCAAAAGCTATCTTGATAAATACAAAGAATTGAATGTGTTTTTTGATGTTTTTTTTAACAGCACAAATCAGCACAAACAAACGACACCGGTTCGGAGTTACTTGGAGTGACGTCACTGCTCCCGAAAAGATTCACTCTATTTCTAAGGAAGATAAATAGTTACAGTGTTTCTTTTAATGACACAAATCAACACAAACTAACGACACACTAGTTTGGAGCGATTTGGACCACATGGTTGGAGAGAGACATTGCTCCCGAATACAAGCTATTATTTCTAAGATACAGCCGTTGTTATTTTGAAAGGCATCTCACTCGTTATCTCACTCTTAAATGGTTCTTTAACTTCATCTGTCTTTCTTTTGATAAACATAGTTACACATGCTTAGACATACATAACAGACTGCACATGTGTGAGAAGATGACAAAAGAGAGTTTTCTTCTAGACATCTGAAAGAGTTTGGGAATTATTCAACAACGTAGCTTGGCTGCTCTCTATTGGACATTTCTTGTAATTGCCACTCAGAACTAGTAACATAGAATCAGAATCAGAATGAAATTTATTGCCAAGTATGCTTACACATAAAAGGAATTTATCTTGGTGAAAGAAGCTTTCAGTGCACAACAATATTAAACAGCAACAAGACATAGATAATAATAAAAAATAATAAAAATTTGACCAAATAAATAAATAAAAATTGAATAGAAAATAAAGTATATATAGAATACACAATAATACACACACACACACACACACATATATATATATATATATATATATATATATATATATATAGCTTTCATTTTCTTCAGTTGATATTTTTATTATATTTATATAAAAAATAAGAAATATGTTTATTAACTACAAACTTTAAAATTCAAGCATGCCAAATAACTAAAAACATGTGAATACACACTAAATGAATGATTATGTTGTGTTGCCATGGCAACAGTATTTAAAATATCAAGAATCTCTTCAGAATTTTAAACCTGCACTGTCCTGACATTATCATTTTTTTTAAGCAATTTAGGTTAAAAATAAGAGGGATATTTCAAAGTCTGTTAAAAGTGACACACTTCCTTCTGCTAATTGGTGCAATGATCAATGTGATCAGCCTGCAAGAACAAACATTTGGCTCAATTTTGATGTAAATCAAACAATGCACGCAGAAGATATTAGACCTTAGATTTCCTTATTCCAATTTTTTTTTCATATTTTATTGCGTCACCATTGCAACACAATTCGATAACTCAAAAATCCTTTTGTAATTTAGCATCGTCAATCCAAACCAAAATGATTGACTTTCTGTTGGGCGGAGCTTATACAAGCCAAGGGGGCACTGTGTAACCAATAAGGCACGTCTATGCTGAATTGCAATATCAAATCAAAAGATGTTCTAAGTATGTGTAAACTTTCATAGTTTTCAGTCTTCGTAAGCCATTTTTGCTACACTATACACTATGCATAATTTCATTTAATTTAAACTGACTAATCTCAGTTCAGGGGACTATGTGCTTTCATGAAAGGGATACACTTTATGATTATCACATGGAGAATCAATGGATGCATCCAAAAACTGGAAAATATTGCTTTCAGAGGTTGTCAGTTGGGATGAAAATAAGGTGCATTTCAAATTGTTCAGACAGCACACTGGAGGTTAAGTTGGGTGACGTCCCCGTTTTCCGGGAACAGTCCCGGTTTTTGACGTCTGTCCCCAAATGGAGCTGCCCTTGAAATGTCCCCGTTCATACTGAGCATTCAAAACAGTCTACTAAGTGAAAATACAAGGCAAGAAAACCCCTATTGAAGCCTACCAACAACAAGGTTAGTCGTGTCCTGTTTATTTTGACCAACAGAGGGGGCTGCTCACTCTAGCAGCTCTTACACATTCCTCTTCCTTTACTGCATTGGGCCAGTTTGCCATTAAGAACAGGACCAGGAAGTTAACCTTTGCAGCGTAAACTTCGATCACAGCTCATGTTATTTTTACTTCCCCATTTGCTCCAAGACCAAAAGAAAAAATCCACTGTTCGATTTGAATGACTTTCCAGAAGAGTTAAAAAAATAGAGAGCGGTGGATTAAGCAAATCATTTGGGAGAACATGACAAATTTACTGTCACATTCTCAGCAGCTGTTATCAAAACCCCCTCGCAGCTGTGGTCATTAATTTTTAAAACTATTTACAGGGTAATATAACACAAGCATAATGTTTTAAATTGACATTCAATATAGCTTCCAGGTGAGGCACATACTATTTATGTTATAAGATGTTACAGTGCATCCAGAAATTAATTCACAGCGCTTCACTTTTTCCACATTTTGTTATGTTACAGCCTTATTCCAAAATTGATTAAATTCATTATTTTACTCAAAATTCTACAAATAATACCCCATAATGACAACGTGAAAGAAGTTTGTTTGAAATCTTTGCTAATTTATTACAAATAAAAAACGAAAAAAATCACATAAGACATAAATAAAACAGTAAGTTATAAAATACTTATAAAATAAGTATTCACAGCCTTTGCTCAATACTTTGTTGAAGCACCTTTGGCACCAAATACAGCCTCAAGTCTTTTTGTGTATGATGCTACAAGCTTGGCGCACCTATTTTTGGGCAGTTTCTCCCATTCTTCTTTGCAGGACCTCTCAAGCTCCATCAGGTTGGATGGGGAACATCGGAGCACAGTCATTTTCAGATCTCTCCAGAGATGTTCAATCGGGTTCAAGTCTGGGCTCTGGCTGGGCCACTCAAGGACATTCACAGAGTTGTCCCGTAGCCACTCCTTTGTTATCTTGTCTGTGTGCTTAGTATCGTTGTCCTGTTGGAAGATGAACCTTCACCCCAGTCTGAGGTCCAGAGCGCTCTGGAGCAGGTTTTCATCAAGGATGTCTCTGTACATTACTGCATTCATCTTTCCCTCGATCCTGACAATCTCCCAGTTCCTGCCACTGAAAACATCCCCACAGCATGATGCTGCAACCACCATGCTTCACTGTAGGGATGGTATTGGCTAAGTTATGAGCGGTGCCTGGTTTCCTCCAGACAAGACGCTTGCCATTCAGGATAAAGACTTCAATATTTGTTTCATCAGAACATAGAATTTTGTTTCTCATGGTCTGAGAGTCCTTCAAGTGCCTTTTGTTATACTCCAGGCAGGCTGTCCTGTGCCTTTTACTGAGGAGTGGCTTCCGTCTGGCCACTCTACCATACAGGCCTGATTGTTCTTCTGGAAGGTTCTCCTTTCTCCACAGAGAAACGCTGGAGCTCTGTCAGAGTGACCATCGGGTTCTTGGTCACCTCCCTGACTAAGGCCCTTCTCCCCTGATCGCTCAGTTTGGCCGGGCGGCCAGCTCTAGGAAGAGTCCTGGTGGTTCCAAACTTCTTCCATTTACGGATGATGGAGGCCACTGTGCTCATTGGGACCTTCAATGCTGCAGAAATTGTTCTGTACCTTTCCCCAAATCTGTGCCTCGATACAATCCTGTCTCGGAGGTCTACAGACAATTCCTTGGTCTTCATGGCACGGTTTGTGCTCTGACATGCACTTTTAACTGTGTGACCTTATATAGACAGGTGTGTGCCTTTCCAAATCATGTCCAATGAACTGAATTTACCACAGGTGGACTCAAATCAAGTTGTAAAAACATCTCAAGGATGATCAATGGAAACAGGATGCACCTGAGCTCAATTTTGTCATGGCAAAGGCTGTGAATACTTTGTACATGTGATTTTTTTCGTTTTTAATTTTTAATATATTTGCAAAGATTTCAAACAAACGTCTTCCACATTGTCATTATGGGGTATTGTTTGTAGAATTTTTAGGAAAAAAAATGAATTTAATAAATTTTGGAACAAGGCTGTAACATAAAAAAATTTGGAAAAAAATGAAGCGCTATGAATACTTTCTGGATGCACTGTATATTGTAATTTATTATATAAAATAAATGCATTTAAAATAAGAATACAACATTAATAACATGGAAAATATATGAAATGCATAATAAAGAATCTGCAAAGAACAACAATAAATTTAATTTGGCACATTACAGCATAGATTACATTGCACCTTGCTGGGAAACAAGTGACTGATAAGAAGTATCATAATTCATGAGTTGATCAAAATGAAAGGTATAATTAAGAAAAACGGGTCCAGATTAGACAATTGATTGAAACAGTTAGGTGAAATAGTGTAGTAATCATTATTATTTTTTTTATACAATATTGAATATCTTTGTGTCATTGTTACGTCCCAGGTCTAGGGTCCAGGAGAATAACATAAATAACTTCGTAACACCTGACTTCTTGTTTCTTTCTTTTTATTATTTTTGAAACAAGTTATTAAATGGGTAAAGGTCAGCACAAGACATCGAAGAAGCAAATTAACTTCAGGGTTGGGTAAAAGCCAAAATAACAAACAAAATTGGTTCTACCTATTGGTTTTAGAACGAAACTTATTATCCATCCTATCAAATGAAAACGCTTAAACAAAATACAGATACTAAACTGACTCCCTTCTAGCCAAAAAACAAGAGAAAAAGTAATGTTTCACAATAAAGAAAAATTGGCACCCCAAACCCTACAGCTTCCGTACTGAGAACAGTGACATTTAATATTTATAATAACGAGGGAAAACACTCAACCAAGTTGAGTATAAAAAAAAAAAGAAAACCGTTTAAGAAAGCTTTTCAAAAGAAATAAGAAAAGAACAGCAAACTGGGGGGGTTAAAGCTAGAGAACAATAAATAACACAGTAGGCCTATTTATAAAATGAACAACATTCCCTCTCTCCTTGATCCACGTCTCTTCTTCTTTTTAAAAGACGCGCAGTCCCATCTTGACCAACCACGGGGCACGTTACCGACACGTTCAATTAGGGCGGTACAATCTGCAGCAGTGACAGAGTGAGAGAGAGAGAGAGAGAGAGAGAGAGAGACAGACACACACCATACACATGTCTCATCATAACACCCCCACCCATAAAAGTCAAAATCCCATTTTGACTAAAATGTCAACAAAAACTTCTCACACTCTAGAAAGTGCATCAGCAATAACATTTTCTGTACCCTTCTTGTGGCGTATGTCAATGTTAATACCCTGAACCACCAAAGACCATCGCATAAGCCTTTGATTGGAGTTGGCCATGCGCAGGAGGAAGACTAAGGGGTTGTGGTTGGTGTAAACAGTTAAAGGCAACAGACTACCACCGACATAAACCTCAAAGTGCTGAAGAGCAAGAAGTAATGCTAAGGCCTCTTTCTCAATAGTGCTATAACGTTGCTGTGTTTTAGAAAACTTTGTTGAATAATAACACACAGGGTGGTCTATTTTAGCTTCACTTTCTTGCAATAAAACTGCACCTGCTCCCAACCCACTGGCATCCACTTCAAGTTTGAATGGTCATGAAAAGTCAGGGGCAGAGAGAACTGGGGCACTACACAAGAGGTCTTTGGCAGCATTAAAGGCGACATCACATTCATGACTCCAAATAAAAGCTTTGGATCCACTCAATAAATCTGTCAGAGGGGACACAACAGAGGAGAAATTTTTGCAAAACTCTCGATAATAACCCACCATACCCAGGAAGCGGCGCAACTCTCTTTTACACTTGGGTATGGGGAAATTTACAATTGCCTCAACTTTAGCATTAACAGGACGCACCTGTCCTTGTCCAACCTGTTTCCCTAGGTAAGTGACCACTGCTTTTCCAAATTCACATTTTTTTTAAATTCACAGTTAATGATGCTTTTGCCAAACTAGCAAACACTTCACATAGTGTTTTCAGGTGATCACTCCATGTATGGGAATAAATTACCACATCATCCAGATATGCTTCGCAATTTTCCACACAAGACAATACCTTCTGCATCAACCTCTGAAAGGTTGCGGGAGCGTTTCTCGTTCCAAAGGCCATTACAGTATACTGAAGGAAATTATCTGGTGTTACAAATGCGGAGATATCGGAGGCACGCTGTGTAAGTGGCACTTGCCAGTAACCCTTTAATAGATCTAACTCGGTTACAAAGGAGGCGGCACCAACGCAATCTATACAGTCCTCCATCCTAGGTAACGGGAAAGAGTCTGGTTTGGTGACACTGTTTACTTTTCTGTAATCAGTACAGAATCTACTCGAACCATCAGGCTTCGGCACCAGGAGACATGGCGAACTCCATGGACTCGAACTGGGTATGGCCAGACCATGTTTTAGCAGATTATCTACTTCATTCCTCATCTCTTCTCTCTTCGAAGGATTTACACGATATGGATACTGCCTAATTGGCGATGATTTTAAAATGTCAATATCATGAAACAGAATGTTGGTCTGGGTGGGAATATCTGAAAAGAGAGAAGAGAATTCATGAATCAACGAAACAACCTCCATACGCTGATACTGTGGAAGATAAGACAAGTGATTCTCTATATTTTGCAACAAGTCAGAGTTGGATAATTTAGCGGTGATGGCCATAGTTTCAGTGGCAACCAATTCTTCATCCTCATACGGTCACAGGAGATTTCTTTTCCATTAACAACTGTACTCTTAGCAGTTTTAGAGGCCCACGCACAGTATGTCCGAAAACTAATTCAGCCGGACTAAAGCCTAAAGATTCCTGCACTGTCCCGCGAACAGCAAACATCAACATCGGCAGACCTTCATCCCAGTCCTTCCCAGTTTCCACGCAGAATGTGCGCAGCATGGATTTAAGGGTCTGGTGGAAACGTTCGAGCGCGCCCTGAGACTCGGGATGTTAGGCGCTCGAAAGTTGATGTTTAACTGCCAGTTCGCGAAGAACCGGGAGAACAGAGTGGAAGTAAAATTAGAACCCTGATCGGTTTGAATAATTTTTTGGTAAGCCAAATGTAGAGAAAAATGTAATTAACTCTTTAACCACTGTTTTAGCTTTTATACTACGTATGGGAATGGCCTCTGGAAAGCGCGTCACGGCACACATAATCGTGAGTAAATATTGATGACCTGACTTAGATTTTGACAAAGGTCCCACACAATCAATAATGATGCGCTCAAATGGTTCGCTTATTACTGGGATCGGATATAGAGGAGCGGGAGGTATGGTTTGATTTGGCTTACCGGCTAACTGGCAAACATGGCACGACCGACAGTGAGCTACAACATCAGATTTCAGACCAGGCCCAAAGAAACATTGCAAAACCCGATCATATGTTTTTCGAATACCCAAATTACCAGAGAGGACATGGTCATGAGCGAGACTCAGTATTTGCGAACGGTAACCGGTAGGAACAACAACTTGACGAGCACTATCGCCATTTTCCCACTTTCTCATCAAAACTTCATTTTCAAAAAAATAAGTTACCTTTTCACTAGGAACTTTTGTCCTGTCTGATACAGCCGCTATACATGACGCTAACGACGGGTCAGTTTTCTGTGCAGCAGCCAATTTCGACCGACCCATCTCTACCGAGGCCAAATCACTGGTCGAAGATGTTGGTTCCAGATATAACTTCCCTATCATTCTATCACCTGTAGACTGTAGACAAGAATCAAACATGTCCACCACATCTTCAAATTTACGGGCCTGGGCTTGTATCACCACACAGGAAGAGAACACAGCTGGAAACTGAGAAGACAAGTCATTTTTTTTCTTTGCCATGGGAGGATTAATAACAATCGGGGAAGGGAAAACTGTACCACCGGCTAAGTTGTTTCCCAAAATAAAATCGACCCCTTCCATGGGCAGTTCATTACAGACTCCAATGCACACATTTCCTGTTTCTATATCTGTTTGGAGATAAACGTTATGTAGGGGAACTTTTACACAGCCTGTTCCTATTCCTCGCAAAACTACATCGGAACCTGAATATGTTTCAAGTGACAAAGGCAGAGTGCCAGACAGCACAAGACTTTGTGCGGCCCCCGTATCTCGTACCACAGACACTGACTTGGGTATTTCCTCACGGCTACATGCGACCCACCCCTGTAACATAAACGGTTCATATCGCTCTGTATTTTTATCAGGTGACACAACTTTTTCCAAAGTTTTTACCAAACCTACACCTTTAGGCTTAGCTGATGCATTTTTTTCTTCCATGCCTCACAATCTGCAATTAAGTGGCCAGCATCAAGGCAATAGAAACAGACCCTGCTTTCCCCTGGGCGGTACTGAGCACCAGCACCCCTACGACCTCCAAAAGACCCTCCTCTCACAGGCTTAAAAGCACCCCCTAACCCCTTAACCTGCCCTTCAGCACCATGGACAGCACACTTATCATATCGTATTACAGGAGAAAAAAATGTTCGGTGTGTCAACACAAACTCGTCAGCCAGAACAGCGGCTGCTGAAAGTGACATGACTTTTTGTTCATTCAAGTGTACAACCAAATTTTCAGAAACACAGCTCTTGAAGTCTTCCAATAAAACCAACTCCCTTAAAGCTTCAAAAGTAGTAGTTTTATTTGCAACACACCACTTGTCAAACAGAGCCTGTTTGTCTCTGGCAAATTCCACAAAGGTTTGTTTGTCTGCTTTCTTATGGGCTCTAAATCTTTGCCTATATGCCTCCGGCACTAACTCATAAGCACGAAGAACAGTCTGTTTCACCACATTGTAGTTAAGACTTTGTTCTACCGGCAGCGCAGAGCAAACCTCTTGTGCCTTGCCAGTCAGCTTACATTGCAGTAAAAGAGCCCACATCTCTTTCGGCCACTTCAAGGCAGCTGCAACACGTTCAAAAGCTGTAAAATAACTGTCTACTTCAGCTTCCCGAAAAGGAGGTACTAAATTAATGTTTTTGCTCACGTCAAACCCAGGTGACAAAATCGCCAGCGGAGCTGAAACGGGACTGGAGGAGACTGGTACAGGTGCAATAGTAGGTAACCGAGCAAGTGAGGGAGAAACAGGAGAATTCTCCAGCGCACTCCCAGTAGGGTGAAGCCGGCAGTGATCACGCTGAAACCGTTCCCTTTCTATCTCAAGCTCCAGTTCCCTTAACCTAAGCCTTTTTGCCTCACTCTCCTCCCGTTTAATTTCGAATTCTACCTCTTTCGCTCTTAACATTAACAGTGGGTCTGAATGGGGGACCAACAAAGTACTACTGGGTAGTGCTAATACTGAATATCTGGATGGTGCGGGCGAGAGTGATGCAGATGCGGGCTTCTCGCCGACCTCCATCGGCGTAGAAGCTTTTTCCTCTATACCACTCATTCCCGACTCATCAGGCAATATCTGTTGTATGATCAATTCCTGGTACAATATTTTTTTTAATTCTTTCTTCAAAGCGCTATGCGGTACCACAATTTTAAAGGATTCGGCAACAGATCATCCTTACGACAGCGATTAAACTGTTCCGTGCTTGGAGATAGTGTAAAGGCGATCAAATCAAACTCCATAATAACACACTGTTCACTAAACCCCCTCCACACCAAAAGGAAAGCAGTCAAACAAAGAATGAACTGGAATGACTTACCAACTGCGCAGCCACAAGAAGGGTTCCTGGATATATTTTTGCCATAATAATCCGTTCAGAATTGGACGAGCCCCCAATTTATGTTACGTCCCAGGTCTAGGGTCCAGGAGAATAACATAAATAACTTCGTAACACCTGACTTCTTGTTTCTTTCTTTTTATTATTTTTGAAACAAGTTATTAAATGGATAAAGGTCAGCACAAGACATCGAAGAAGCAAATTAACTTCAGGGTTGGGTAAAAGCCAAAATAACAAACAAAATTGGTTCTACCTTTGTTTTAGAACGAAACTTATTATCCATCCTATCAAATGAAAACGCTTAAACAAAATACAGATATTAAACTGACTCCCTTCTAGCCAAAAAACAAGAGAAAAAGTAATGTTTCACAATAAAGAAAAATTGGCACCCCAAACCCTACAGCTTCCGTACTGAGAACAGTGACATTTAATATTTATAATAACGAGGGAAAACACTCAACCAAGTTGAGTATAAAAAAAAAAGAAAACCGTTTAAGAAAGCTTTTCAAAAGAAATAAGAAAAGAACAGCAAACCGGGGGGGTTAAAGCTAGAGAACAATAAATAACACAGTAGGCCTATTTATAAAATGAACAACATTCCCTCTCTCCTTGATCCACGTCTCTTCTTCTTTTTAAAAGACGCGCAGTCCCATCTTGACCAACCACGGGGCACGTTACCGATACGTTCAATTAGGGCGGTACAATCTGCAGCAGTGACAGAGTGAGAGAGAGAGAGAGAGAGAGAGAGAGAGAGAGAGAGAGAGACAGACACACACCATACACGTCTCATCATAACAGTCATGAATACAAAGTGGATAAAATCCCCAAAATATGAGGCATCTAAGGGGGTCAATCAGCCATTTATAAATGAATTTCATGCCCTGATATTGTCCATAGTGTAAATGTTTCATGTGATTCCATTTGTAATGCTGAGGGTAGTCAAGTGAGCTCATTTCTTGTGAAATTCCTCTGTCAGTTTGCCAGCAAGTTAGCAGCCTATCGTCTTTTAGTAAAATACTAGGTAAAGGTGAAGAGATTCACCTTAGAAGAGATTAAGAAAAGTGATGTAATGAGTGTGACCAAGGGCAGGTGTCCCTGTGCTGTGGAGTCATCTGCTATAGTTCCCATATTCAACCATTGTTTATATGTTTGCTCAGTTCATTTTTATGCCTCAGTGTCATCAACTGTATACAGTACAGAAAACGTCTAGGTTACTGTTGTAACCTCCATTCCCTGATGGACACCTATGAGAGAGGTTGGAATGATTCTTATTCACGAGACGTTGTGTCAAATGAAGCGACATTAGGGGACTTCTTTGAAGGCCTCGGTTACCTCTGAACTTGAGAAAAGGCAAATGAGAAATTGGCAGACAAATTTGCATGTCCCTCCCCCGGACATAAGGGTATAAAAGGAGGGAATCATGCATCTATCCATTCAGGTTTTGCACTGAGGAGCTGAGAATAAGGTCCTGCCAGAGCAGTGGCTCAGTTCAGCGTCGTTGCCAGGGGGACAGAATAAACCCTTTTCCACCAACAAGAACCAGGTGCTGGTTCAGAGCTAGAGCTAGTGTCAGTTCGGAGTTGGTTCGACTGATGAGCCTCCAAAGAACCGGTTTGCTTTTCCACAGGCTAAAGAGCCAGGTCTTACTACGTCTCATCTTTCCCAGCAACGTTAGCGCAGTGCTGCCAAACACAAACACACCATCAACAATGGCGGACGTTGCTTTGCTATTGGTGTTCATGGCTTTGCGGACCTACATCGGCATCCAAACACGGCGGATCCAACATGTTCGCGTGGCTCGCCATTTGTACAGACGGAGATTACAAGCGAGAGTAACGGTCCGCGAAGCCCCGTCTAACTTACTCTGGACTTCTGCAGAGGACCAGAGTGCAATAAAGCAGCTTGTTTCCTCTGACCACAACTGTTTTTGTTTAATAGCATCCATCGTGTTTATCTGCTAATTCAAAAATGGCGCTCACAAGTTTCTGTTCGTCTTGTTGGTCACGGTAACCCCGCCCCCAGCCGCTGACGTAAGCGGTTCTTGCTTCTAGACCAGCAATGATTTGGTAATACTTAAGAACCACTTTTACTGGTTCGGAGCTGGTGCTTTGGTGGTCGAAAAACAAAGAACCGATTTGAAACTAGGCTCTGGCTCCGAACCAGCACCAGCTCTGCCTTGGTGGAAAAGGGGTAAATGTCTCATTCCCTCCATCAGGGAACGGAGGTTACAACAGTAACCTAGATGTTCCCCGTCTGTTTCTCACTTCGACGTTGTGTCGACTGAAGCGACACTAGGGGTCCCTATTCAATCACGCCATGTGCTGAACTGTGGACGTGCGCTGCTGATGCAGGTGCGGGCAGGCAGTTGTGTGCCAAAGCATCAGGCTGCATCAGACTGCACGTAACCTTCCCAAACGCCCCATAAACTTGTCATAAACCTTTTAGGTTCCTGGCACCCAGAATGTGGGTACCACAGCCTGAAGGGGGTGCGGCAAGGGAAATAACTTTAAATAAGGATTCTCCTCCTGGCCCTCCACTGGGGGATGGAGTGGTCTGCTTACCAGCTCCGGAGCAAACATCTTGTTCCCTGGCTCGTCCGTCTCAGGAATGCTTGGGAGCCTTCCAGGTCCTTGAGAAGGTCCCCTTCTTGCGGGGTGCTCGATGCTGGGGCTGAGAGCAGGGCCCAGGTTGGGGTGCAACTGCCTGCTGTTTGGAAGCCTCAGGAGGACACCCTCGGCGAGCAGACGGCCCACGCTCGTGCAGCGATGGGGCATGATGTGGGAAATGGCCTCCATCTGTTTCTTCACTGCCGAGAACTGCTGGGCGAAGACCTCCACGGTGTGGGGCATTGAGGAAGTCCACATCCCACATCTCGAACAGGTTCAGCCACAAATGATGCTCCTGGACCATGAGGGTGGCCATCGCCTGCCCGAGTGTCCGTTCTGTGACCTTTGTGGCCCGGAGATTGAGGTCGGTCGCAGAGCACAGTTCCTTCAACATGTCGTTGTCAGGACTACCCATGAGCGGCATCCAGACACAAAGTACAAATCGTCTAGCCCTGAAGGCTTTGGGGAGGATGGAGGGTTCCAGTCCAGCCCCACGCTGACGGTGGCCCATGCAAGCATGTTGGCCATCTGGGCTTCAGCCTCAGACTGGCTCTTATGCAGCAGCGAACTCATCATCCAGCTCGGGGGGGCTCTAGGGAGCAAGCAGACTGGATGTGAGGCAAGCTGCTCTCACCTCAAGCTTGGACGGAAGTCAATGAGTGTGCTGGGGTGGCGGGTGGTTCGTGGGGGATCTACCCGACGAAACCGAGCCCGCTGCCATCCACAAATCGCCTCCATCGTCAGCCGGGTCGTTCTCAATCCCGTGGGAACAAGGAACGCTGCGACCGCAACGTTGCCATGGTAAGGTTCTCGCAGTGAGAACACGAACCATCCACAAAAGCTGCCTCGGTGTGATCGCTGCCCAGACACACGAGACCATCAGGAGCAAAGAGAAATCGAATGCATCCAGGAACTACACTGGGGCAGAAAGGCATCTTTATAAAGATGAGTCCTGAAAAGGACGTTCAACGCCAGCTGTGTATTTGCTCTTTTAGAGAAAATAAACTCTTTTACAGAAAATACTCTGCCCCTGGGCGCTTCGACAGCGCTTCTAAAAGATAGCTACACTGCCATGCAGAGAAGGAGCAAGCCGCTGATATGCGCCATAGATCCAACAGCATACGCTCTACAGAGGTGAGTGGAACAGTAAGTGACTTCAGCTCGCTGATCGCACAACTGTTCATCTCCGGAGAATAAATCTGAATGTACAGACCCATGGTTCCCTCCTTTTATACCCGTATGTCCAGGGAAGGGTCATGCAAATTCTGTCTGCCATTCTCATTGGCCTTTTCTCAAGTTCAGAGGTAACCGAAGCCTTCAATGAACAAGGAACAAGGGAGCATCCTATAGCTCAAATAGGTCAAATGCTGACCATTAAAATAAAGAATAAATTAAAATAAAATAAATAGTTAAATAAACATCAGCACTGTTAAGTATCAGTCAAATGTTGCCTATATTAATTCTGCCAGTCAATTATTGTCAGGTTGTAAAACAAGAAGCATTTACACCTGCCAAGCCAGCGGAAAAACAGTGGCAGCGGTGTTACACCATATTCTGCTATACAAGTTCAGATGAAACTTTCAGCAGTGAAAAACCATACTTTTAAATATTAAGTTTTATAAATGCAACGACTGGAATTTTTCGGTTGAAGGCGTCAACAAACTGTGAATCCTGAACAAAACAGTTTGGTGAATACAGGTTTACACATTAGTTTCAACTCTGCTGACAAGCAATGAATGTAGCAACATGGTTAGCTAGATAGCTATAAGCTCATTGTCATGGAGAGAAAAACAGAGGACTTTATTTAATTTCCAGCATTGTGTCTCACCAACTAGGTAACAACATAGCATGAAATCAACACTCAGACACAATGCACCGTTGTCTGCTGAGCTGCAAAAAGATGCTCTGACAAATTGTAGCTTGCTATTATAGCAAACAGATGTGATAAACATGAGTGACATGGTTGTTAGGGGCAGGGTTAACATTATATTAGTTATATTCACAAGGGAATATGATGGGATCATTGTTTAACTTTCCAGTATGTATTTCACAAACTAGTTAGCAACTTAGCATAAAGACACCACTTAATTTCGCACCACTTAACTCTGCACTGTCTGCAGAACCACCATCAGCACAGAGTCGGCACGTGCTCTGCTGGCCAAACAACATTATGACACCAAATCTAAAGCATTGTTTTCTGCATTATATGCTCTGAAAAAAGTTTTCATATCTACAAATATCGGTAAACATATATGCCGATACCGATATATTGGTGAAAGGCTAATATAATTCTGATATAATACAGATAAATTGGTCGGGCACTAGATAAAACTGTGTTTTTCCCATATTATTCATGACCACATCACTGGGAATGATTCTACAGAAATGTCACGATGTTCTCTGCTCTTCAAGCAAATCATTTGCAATACGGCTTGTGCTAGCAAACAATCTTTATCACTCAAAAAGTTGTAAAATTTCCATCATTGTCTATTTTTATTCATCATACTTGCATTCCTTTCAGTTCTATGGTGACATTTAGGGGGGTATAGCATATGTTTTAACTGTATATACACAATAGTGGATATGTGAGAGATATATTTCAACTCCCCAAGCACGAGTGAAACCAAGGATGAAAGTTCTACCTGTCAGTCAACTGCAGCGCCAAAACAAGATTTGTAATCTTTGCTATGTGTGGCTGTAAAACGCATTTACATGGACAAGATTCTTAGCATGTCTGCTATCAACATGCAAGCGGTGACACATATGACGTAGCCTACATCTAAAGCTGAATAATACAGGTAGCCTACTCCACCTAAATAACTGAATTCTGCACTAAACGGCATGTTTGCACTTAGATTAAATCCAAGTATAACCGTCAGAAACAATGTGAGAATTTTTCTCACTTTCTTTTTAATCTTGTTCATTTTGTGTGCTTTATTATCATGCAGTAACTGGCAGCAACACACTGACATTATGATTGACGTATGCAGTCATGAAATCACATGAAATCTAAATTTGTCAAATGTAGGACAGCATTTATTTATTTTTATTTAACATTTTATAAAAGTGTCTTAAAAGTGGTCCAATACCACTCATGCTTTATAATTTAATTCCTCTGAAGTTGTTAGACCGAAATATAAGTAAAAATCTTGCATCGGTTAAAAGCTCACTTGAAGGGAAGATTATTAGGATAAATTTTGGTCTTGGATCTTAACACACCACCAAAAAATATGGGTTGTGTCCCCATCTTCTGATTCTGAGTGCTTTTAAGAACAAGCCTATACAGTCTGTAACCATGTCAAAAGTATTTTACCTGACAATCTGAACCAGAATACGGAGACTCACCCAGAGCTTCCCGTCGCTCCTTCAGCATCTTTGTGCATTCTTTGTGTCCCTGGGGAACATCAGAGATTCAGCAGTGGCTTCACACACACACACACATCATCATCATCCTCACCTCCTCTCGGACTCTCTTCTGCTCCTCCTTCAGCCTGTTCTTCATCTCCGTCAGTGCCACTTTACGCCACTCCACTTTCACTCTTGTGGAATCCCGTCAGGAATTCTCTAACACAAACACATCGTTTCTCCAGCTGAACATCAACATTTATATTTACTCAGAGAATCATGCAAATATGTTAGTAAAAATAATATATTTAGAATTATGCTAATTCATTTGGAATAAACAGTAACTATACAAATGAAGATATATAGAAGAATATCTCAGCTCTGCAGGTCCATTCAATGCAAGTGATTGGTGACCAGAACTTTGAACTCAAGCTCCACTTTAACTTTCAAATGTTAAATTGAAGCTAAACAGGCACCACTTGTGACTTTTAGATGTAAACGTGAAAGTGTGAGTGGAGATTTATAGTAAAAAATGACTTAAATATTGATCTGTTTCTCACCCACACCTATCATATCACTTCTGAAGACATGGATTTAACCACTGGAGTCTTTTGGATTACTTTTATGATGCCTTTATGTGCTTTATGGAGCTTCAAAATATTGGTCACCTTTCACTTGCATTGTATGAACCTACAGAGCTGAAATATTCTTCTAAAAATATTTGTGTTGAGAAAAGTTTAACTTTATGCAAATGATGAGCAAGGACTTAGTGTGGTCTATCTGATCGGAAATATGTTTTTTGCACTGGAAAAATCCCATAGACTTCCACTGACGGGATTTTCCAAAGACTAGCGAACTCAAATGTAAAAAAGCCCACAGAAGGACGTTAATATGCCTTTAAATCTCTCGTCTTTATGTATCTAGTTGAAACTTTTGGACAAGGGTTTCACAAGCTAATATCACAGTTTCACATTACCATCATTGTACTTTTCTTCAGGTTTTGTTCAAATAAAGAAGTTTGAATGTTCATTTACGCTTTGAAACATATGAAACTCTGTATGAATTCATACACAAACAAACAGAAATTAATGTTTTTAATGATAGTGTGTTAAAACATACAGAGAGCGTTATTTTGTATTATTCAGATCATCATCATGTGTTGAATCATATTTAAACAGATGCACAGTTATAGTTCATTCTCACTTACTGTCTGTCTTTATCAATAGAATAGAATCAATATAAAATCTTAAATTGCATAAGGTGCACCCTTGCATCTCTAGATGTTGATTTTATGTTTTTTTAGAATCCTAGCCCACACTCCCTCCTCCAAATACCAAGTTTTAATCTTTCTCCCATAATCTCTTGAGAGAAGTTGAAGCTCCATCCCTCAGACTCTGAATTAACAAGGAGTAATAATACACTGATGCTTCATGACCTTTTCCAAAAGCAGTAATCACCACTCCTAGTGTATCTGCCGCTTTAAGGGGGTGTATGCTACTCCCAAAAATATTACAGTGTAGGTGACGCAGCTGTAAATACCTTAAGAATTGAGACCTGGGAATCCCAAAATCTTGAACCATATTTTCAAAGGATTTTATCACTCCACTCTCATATAGGTCACCGAGTATTTTAACCTCCCTTACAATCCACTCTGACCAGCAGAAAGGGGACATATTAATACATAATTTGGGTGTGGCACGGTGGAGGGCGGGGCCGGGTCGATTGCGGAGGACGTGCGGGAGAGAGAGATCGTTCACGGACATGTCCGTTGTCTTATGTGTTTGTCTTTTGAGTTTACCATTAAACCTTTATTTGTATGCCAAGCCGGTTTCTCGCCTATTCCTTGCCCGTGAGCATGACCTTCTTACATTCTTTACATTGGCCATTGACCTCTCTCTCTCGCACGTCCTCCGCAATCGGCCTTTAACCCTCTCGGAGGCTTGAATAGCCTAATACTGGACCGGGCGTGTTGAGTCACGACCCGGCCCCGCCCTCCACCGTGCCACATTGGGGTTCAGCCATATGCTCGAGGCAACTTTTAAATAAATGTCTGAATTAAACTCTCTGGACACTTTTGTCCATAGCAAGTGCAAATTCAAGATAACGGGGTGTAACTTAATTTCTCCGGTGAGTTTGATAGATACCCGATAGAAAACCAGGGAGGGGCTCTCTCAGGTGGAAGCGAACAATGAGCCAAATGTCTGAGACCGAATGCATAATAATGAAACTAAATTTTGGGTAGGCCAAGCCCACCTTTGTCAATTGGCCTTTGTAATTTACTGAAATGTAATCTGGTACGTTTAAAATTCCAAAGAGAGGTGGACATCTATATGGAGAGATTGTATCAGGTAGTTGAATTTTGGAATGCAATTCATTTTAATAACCTTAACCTTCCCAGTCATAGATATATTTAATGAAGCCCATCTACCCATTTCACTCAAAAACCTTTTTATTAAAGGGTCAAAATTTACTATAAAATACCCAAATACTTAATGCCCTGTATGTGCCACTGGAAGGCAAGCCGTTACCAGCCAGTGCACTGTCAGAGCCAAAGCTTCGGATTTAGACCAATTTACTCTGTATTCTGAGATCTTTGAAAAGGAATGAATAACTCAAGGCATAGATCTAGCAGTGTCCGACACAAATATTAAAATATCATGTTATAGGCTTATGTGCCATACCTCCTGCCACCACCCCTGGAAAATCCTCCTCCTTTCTTTTCACGGCTGCTAATGGTTCCAGGGCAAGACAGAACAATAAGGGGGAAAGAGGCCCTGCTGGGTGCCCCTATCTAGAGTAAAACAATCTGAAATTAATCCATTCGTTTGAACCACCGCTACTGGGTGTCTATAATGTCATTTACTCCACCCAATAAAAGTATTCCCAAACCCTAACATTTTCAAAATCTTGAAAAAATAATCCCATTCTATCATATCAAATGCCTTTTCGGCATCAAGTGAGATGGCAGCGACTGGAGTCTGATCGTTCGTTACTGCCCACATGACATTAACAAAACGACTAATGTTATCAGAAGAGTTACGGCCCTGAATAAACCCCACCTAATCTATATGTATAAGAGATGTCATGACTTTACTTAATTGGTTAGCCAAATTTTTTGACAATATCAGACAGTAACTCTTACACTTGCTTAGTTCTTTGTCCTTTTTAAGAATCAGACTGATCCGGACTTGCGTCATGGTTGGCGGAAGCTTTCCATTCTTTAATGATTCCGTATAAACTTCTAGCAAAACTGGAGTCAGTTCTGTAGCATGTAGTTATCTCAGAATCAAGAGATTTCCTTTGCTCAGTCATCAGTTTAGGGAGTTCTAATGGTTCCACAAAGCATTTTTAATCTTTAAAAGCATTATTAATATCAATGGCAAAGGTAAATATTTCACCACCAGCAGATTTCACTTCTGGCTATATATATATATATATATGTCTGTGCAAGGAGGCTCACTGGAGGAAATGCGTACTTGCGCAGACCCCGAGGCCAGCTGTGTGCCAAGACATCCATGCCGAGGCGAGCCTCGGACAGGGTGTACCAAAGGGGGCAATGAGAGGACTCTCGGGAGGCAAACAGGTCCTCCCAGAATCTCTCCCAAATCAGCTGGACTATGTGGGGGTGGAGTCTCCATTCTATGCGGAGCGTTACCTGTCATGAGAGTGCATCCATTACACAATTGAGGTCACCCAGGACGTGAGTGGCTCACAGAGACTTCAACATCTGCTGACTCCAAAGGAGGAGACGGCGGGCGAGTAGCGACATGAGCGTACGCCCCCCTGGCGGTTTATTTATGCCACGGTAGCTGTGTTGTCTGTCCGGAACAACACATGCTTGCCCTGAATCATAAGCCAAAGCCTCCGCAAGGCCAGTAATACTGCCAGCAACTATAGGCAGTTGATATGCCATTGCAGGCGGGGCCCTGTCCAGAACCCCAACACTGCCTGCCCGTTGCACATGGTGTCCCAGCCCGAATTCGAGGCATCTGTTGTGAAAACGACATGCCTCGAGACCTGCTCTAAGGTAACCCCTCGCCGTACAATGCCAGGTCTGATCAAGGGCACAGCATCGTGGTGTGATAGTCACATGCTGGGTGCTGTGGTGCCATGCCCTCCTTGGGACTCGAGTCTGTTCATGGTACGCAGATCCAGAATTGGTTGAAACCCACCCCCTCTCTTGGGCACGATAAAATAAGGGCTGCAGAAGCCCTTGTGCATCTTGGCTGGAGGGAGGGGCTCTATCGTTCCCTTCGCAAGAAAGGTAGCGACCTCCGCCTGAAGGACTGAAGAATCGAGGTGAAGAGGATGCCACTGAACCTGGGGTACTCATGTTCCGCTTGCTGACAGGGAATATTTTCAGCATCTGTCCACTGCGAGAGTGAGGGCCGAGAGGGCTGAGCATTAGAGAATGACCCAGGAAGTGAGGAAACTGTTCTTTTACTGACAAGTTTGGAGCTGGGGCCCAGTGGGCACACGGCAGTATTATAGGTGGTGGAGTACTCACCTCAAATCAAAATCAAATCAAATCACTTTATTGTCACACAACCATATGCACAAGTGCAACAGTAGGTGAAAGTCTTGAGTGCAGTTCCGAGCAACATAGCAGTCACGACAGTGACGAGACATTTACCAGTTTACAATAAACAACAGATTTACACAACACAATTTACATATCTTATGTACACATAATTACCCAACACAATAATAGTATACAATGTACAGTAAAAAATACACACAATATGGAATACACGTACAATAAAAAAAGTATATAAAGTGTATAAAAAATTTACTTTTGGTTGTATTGCAAGAGAATATAATTTATATAATTTATGACAGTCTGGTGTGAGATTAACAAAGTGCAATGCTGATATATTGATCGTGAGAGATCAAGTGTTCAAAAGTCTGATTTCTTGGGGGAAGACGCTGTCATGTAGTCAGCTGGTGCGGGTCCTGATGCTGCGATACCGCCTGCCTGATGGTAGCAGTGAGAGCAGCCCATGGCTCGGGTGGCTGGAGTCTCTGATGATCCTCCTAGCTTTTTTCACACACCGCCTGGTATATATGTCCTGGAGGGAGGGAAGCTCACCTCCGATGATGTGTCTGGCAGTTTGCACCACCCATTGCAGGACTTTGCGGTTATGGGCAGTGCTATTGCCATACCAGGCAGTGATGCAGCCAGTCAGGATGCTCTCTACAGTGCTAGTGTAGAACTGTGTAAGGATGTGGTGGTTCATTCCAAACTTCCTCAGCCGTCTCAGGAAGAAGAGGCGCTGGTGAGCCTTCTTCACAATGGCCTCAGTGATGTGGACACCGAGGAACTTGAAGCTGTTCAAGGATCGGGTTACATCTGCAACAGAGATGGAGAATGAACTTACCTCTGTTGCGTCGGCCACGAGTGCTCTCTCCGTGTGCTGGCCCAAGGGCGGAAGTGGAGCCTGTGCGCTCACCTGGGTCAGGCCGGTCGGTGTCAGCCGGTCGTGTCAGCAACCTCATTCCTGGGTCTCCTGTCTTAGTGCCACTTCGAAGCCCTTCCAGGGTTCTTAGCGTCCGGCTAACGGGCAGGTGGTGCCACCTTCCTTTGGGATGATCTTCTTCTCTGAGGTTGGCGTGCGGGCTCCAATGGTGGGGGAGCCGGGGCCGACGCCATAGGAGAATGCCATTGGCGAGGGGCAGATGGAGCGTGGAATTTCAGAGGCCTGTAGGTGGCTGAGTCGCGCCATGGCAGGATATGTTTGATGGCCTTCTTCACTGTCGAGAACTGTTGGGTGAATTCCTCAACAGTTTTGCCAAAAAGCCCCCCTCGGGAGATGGGCGCATCGAGAAAGCGAACATTCTCGACATCACACATCTCCACATATATATGCAAGGCCGGTCGCAGTGCGCAGTTCCTGCATCAGCCCAGGGCTGATCCTACCCTCATGCTGATTTTTAAGCACCTTGGCCTGGTGAACCTGCAGGATGGCCAGGGCGTTCAGGGCAGAGGCGGCCTGGCCCATGGCATTGTAAGCTTTCGTCACTAATGATGAAGAAAACTTGCAAGCTTTGGAATGGAGCCTTGGTTGGTTCCTCCAGGTGGCTGCACTCTGCAGTCATAAGTGTACTGCTACAGTACTCGCTCTACCTTGGCCGCCCCACCGTCAAGGGTAGTCTGGATGGACCAGCTCGTTAAGCATGTCCGTGCAGAAAAACACGCCTTCCATGAATTTGCTAGCTCCTCCTGCACGTCCAAGAAGAAAGGCAACGGGGTGGGCTGTGGCTGTGAGTCGCGCTCCAAGCCCAGGGGAAGCACAACACTCGACAGTGCGAGAGGCCACATGTGTACTCATCTGAAAGAGTGGTGCACGCCATCTCCTTTAATACCCGGATGTCCTGGGCAGAGAGCGGCATGCAAATTCCACTCGCCAATTCTCATTTGTCCTTTCTAAATAAATCAAAGGTGATTGGGGCTCTCAAGAGCGAACTCCTAGTGTCACTACATCGACACAACATCGAGAGAGTGGCAGACAGGGAACTCTCACTGCTCTTTATGTTAATGGAGTTAACTCTAAAGACACAAAACTGATATCAGAATTTGTTAATGTGTTTTATAGTAATCTTTGATTGATTATTGAACAATATGATGATAGATGTGAAAAGAGTATTGATAAGATTAAGAATAGTATCCAAGTTATTTATCATAAGTTTAGTACCTGTTGTGATTTTGACATGTCAATAGACAAATTAAGCAAGCACTGCAATCCTTTGGCATGGAAGGTCTTTCAGTTGAGATTTATGTCCACTTCTGGGAGGTAATTAAAATGCCTTTGTTTCATATGTATAAAGAATGCATTAGTCAGGGAGAAATGACTGCTACCATGAAACAGGGAGTTGTTTCTCTCATACCTAAACCATAAAAGGATCATCTATCAATTGATAATTGGCATCCTATTACTCTTTTAGTTTTAGTTTTGGACTTGATTGATTATTCTAGTTTGATACGCTTACATGGTCTCATACTCTTTCTTGACTTTTAAAGGGCTTTTGACACAATTGAACACCAATTTCTTTTGCATTATTTAATGCTATTTGGGTTTGGTAAATCCTTTAATGATACAATAGCTATGTTTATAATGATATTAAAAGCTCTGTTATTGTCAATTTTGACACTTCCCAAAGGTTTGACATCTATCAACGAGCCAGACAGGGCTACCAATTTCTCCTTTTTATTTTTTTAAAGATTAAAAAAAGATGATAGCTTGAAAGGGATTTCTAGTTTTAATAGGTAAATAAAAATTGTGCAGTTAGCTGATGACACCACATTGTTTTTAAAAGATAAAAAGCAGTTATCTAAAGCTTTGGAGTTAGTTGATCAGTTTTCATGTGCATCTGGTCTTAAACTCCAATATTTAAAAATGTGAAATAATGTCAATACATGACTTGAATGAGACATCTTTAGTGAATATTCCAGTTAGAAATAGTGTGAAGTACTTTGGCATATTTCCAAAAACCCAATAGACAGACATATAGAGACAATAGACAATAAAGAAGTTGTTTTCGTCCTCAATCACATGGGAAGAAAGAGCGATGCGTAAATATAAATATATTTAAATATATTTTCAAAAGGCAAACAAATCTGGAATTTGAATTGTTGTGTATAAGACTGAAGAACAGAATTAGAGATTTTAATTCCAGAAGAAATAGAGGAAGACACAATGGAGATTTTTTTTATGAATGAAAAATGTTGCATTCAATATAATAAAGTTGACTACGTAATCAAGAGTTAAGTAATCAGGGTTTTCATAGTAAAAAAAAATATATCTTTGAGAACAAAGGAGTGATTAACTTCAGTAGTACTGAAAATAAAGGAGCTTAAATCAACCAAGATTTTATTCATTATGCTGCATTAAAAAAAATAAGTGGGCAGCAGTTTCTTCAAGATGACCACAAAATAAACATGTCTCATCAATGTCCTAATATTTGGAAATGGAGGAATTAACAGGGTAGATTTTATGAAGGATTTTAAAGTGGACTTCCTTAATCTTATTAGATATACAAAACTTCCTTGGTAAAAGCCAGGCCCTTTACCAATCTATATCACAATTGATCTTCGGTTGAATTTGCCCCTTGGTGAAACCTTTAATTGCATTTGAAAAATCTTGCGAATATGTTTGTTGTTGCATTTTATATCTTAGAAATAGTGATGGGAAGTCCATAATTTTTTTGTGAACCGGTTCTTTCAGACGGCTCATTTCAATGAACTGGTTCAAAAAAATTATTAACCAGCTATTTACGTCATCACGTAATGATGCCACTGTATATAATGCTAATACAGCAGGACCACGGATAGATCCCATGAGGGAATGATGCACAGCCTAGGAGGATTCAACCTCCTGGTGCTCCACAGGAACCTGATGATCAGGTTGTGCATCCCCAAGGAAATACCATCCTTTACTATAAACTATTTACTAAACTAACTATTTACTTAGCTATAGCGGCAACATACACCTTCAAGGTAGAGGGGGACAGCCACCCCTTCAGCCTCTCCTGCAGGAAGGAAAGCACCGAGCCGACTGCACATCTCTGGGGGTCTTCGTGTCAGGAAGAACACCAATTTGTGAACAAACAGCATTTCAAGGTGTACAGTTGCCTCATAGAGGGAGCCCTTGCCTGAGTGATCATGTCTACCACTGCCAGTGGTAGGCAACTTAGATCTTCCATGTCCAATCCAGGGGCCAGACGTGGAGATTCCAGGGGTCTGGGCATGGGTGACAGATGATGCTCTGTCCCTGAGAGAGGAGGTCCTCCCTCAGGGGAACTCGCCAGGGCGGAGCTGTTGCGAGGAGCGTGAGTTCCGAGAACCATGTCTGACTGGGCTAGTATGGCGTCATGACCTGTTCCTCGCCCTCTCTGACCTTGCATATGTGATCTTAATATGTGGCTATAGAGTGATGTATGGTATAGTTCTTATATGTTAGAGTAATTTTGTCTAAAGCAGAAGGTCTTTCTCACTTTGTTTACCCTCCTCTCTCTTTATTTGTTAATGAAAAAGCTACAAAGCAAATTCATAAAATATTTTTAGGCTTCATTTGGAAGAATACACCTCACAAACTAAAAAAGGAAGTGCTGTCCAGTACCAGAGCTGAATGTGGCCTAAATCTAAGATTTCTTAGATTTGTCTGATATCATAAATATTTTTAAAGTGAATTGGCTGAAGAGATTCCTAGCTAATCCAAATTCAATATGGTTCTTTATTCCAAACTTGATTTTTGATTTTTGATCAAATTTCTTTTCCTTTGAAATGAAATTACTTGCTTAACATGTTGCCCATCTCCTTATCCAATTTTCAATAGCAGTACCTTCTTGCCTTCTTGTGTTTTGTCCACAACTTTTCACCGCACAAAGTTCTCCTTTTGAACAATTCTGATATAATTGTTAGAAATAAGTCCCTTTTTTTCCCCAGATGGTTTAACAATTATTTCTATTCTGTCACTATTTGACTAGTGGCAAAGTTAACTTATGAGCAATTCCTAGTTCCGTTAAAGGAATATAACACTTTTTAGAACACTAAAGATATTCCAGTGGGTTTAGTTCAACAAATTAAAAGTCACCTAACGTTTAGTGTGGGGACTGTAATACACTCTGCTTTGCTTCTAGGTGGCATTGATTTCTTAGTAGTGATGTCCAGTTCGTGAATTAATCATTATTTTGAAACAGTTCTTTTTAGAACAAGTTGAACTAGTTCACCAAATTGGACTGAATCGTTTGAAGCAGTTCACGTCTCGAGTCAACACTGATCCACAAGTTACTCTATCTTAACCTGTCTCTCGTATGTGCCTGACACTCCAAATCGAAATGAGCTGATAACAGGGAGTATTATGATCCTAAAACTGGTGATATCTGGGTGACATACTGAGAACCGATGAGCTGCTGATATTGAGCATGTGTGTGAGTAAGGGGCAAAATTTATGTTTCAGGTGTATTTTGCTGAACAACAGAGTGTATAACAAATAAAACATACTGGAAATATGTTTTTGACTTTATTGTATTACTGATTTATCAATGTATGAAAATGATCCAGTCTACAGCTCTCGAGTTAACAGTACATTGAGTCGTTTGCAGCAGTTGAACCCTCCACCCTGCCCTGAGCTCTCACGGCTTTATTTATTCCTGGGTTCAGAGCTCTGCTCACGGCCACGCCCTGCGTCCCATTCTTCCCGGAGGTTCACGAAGAACTCACAAAGTCGTGGCGGGCACCTTTTACTGCCTGAACACAACTTCTGGGTTCGTCCGCTCTCACTACCCTCGACGGTGGGGCAGCCAGAGGTTATACGGAGAATCCTCACGTGGATAAGGCGGTTGCAGTGCACTTCGTGCCCTCGAAATGCCACCACCTGGCGGAATCGCCCGAGACTCCGTCTAGGGCCTGTAAGTCTACGTCATCACAGACGAGAGAGTATTTTAATTTATATCTGACGGTGTCACATTAAGCATTATTAGTTCAAAACACTTAAATTTATATCCTGTCCTCTGAGTAACACCAAAAATGTCACTGTAAATTGTAGCAACACCTCCTCCTCGACCCTTCAGATGAGGCTCATGTTTATAACAATAACTTGGGGAGTAGATTCATTTAAACTAATATAGTCATCTGGTTAAGCCAGGTTTCAGTCAAACAGAGTGCATTCAAATTATGATCTGTAATAATTTAATTTACAATTAGTGCTTTGGTAGAAAGAGATCCTATCTTTATATGGTTTATATGCTTTATTACTAGAGAGGAGAGCGGCACCTTCCCTGGAGGTATGGAGTCCGTCTCTATTTAGCAGGCCAGGTCTACCCCAAAAACTCTTCCAATAGTCTATAAATCCTATTCTATACTTGTTGTTACAACAGACGCCTCCAAGTTAGGCTGGGGCACCATGTGCAATGGGCATGCAGTTGCGGCCCTGTCCAGGAGACAGCGGCTGCTTGCCCATTGCATATCAACTGCCTCGAGTTGCTGGCAGTATTGCAGGCCCTGGGGAGGCTTCGGCCATTGATCCAGGGCAAGCATGTGTTGGTCCGAATGGACAACATGGTGACGGTAGCATATATTAACCATCATGGCAGCTTCCGCTCACGTCACATGTCGCAACTCACCCGCCATCTTCTCCTCTGGAGTCAGAAGCAACTGAAGTCAAAGCGGGACACTCACATCCCGGGAGAACTCAACTATACAGCAGATGCGCTGCCATGGCAGGTGACGTTCAGGGGAGAGTGGAGACTCCACCCCCAGGTGGTCCAGCTGATTTGGAGATGATTCGGCAAAGCACAGGTAGACCTGTTTGCTTCCTGGGAATCCTCCCACTGCCCGCACTGGTATTCTCTGTCCGAGGCTCCCCTTGACACAGATGCGATGGCGCACAGCTGGCCCCGGGGGCTGCACAAGTATGCATTCCCCCCAGTGAGCTTGCTTGCACAGACCTTGTGCAAGGTCAGTGAGGGCGAGGAACAGGTCATCCTCATGACGCCATACTGGCCCAGTCAGACATGGTTCTCGGAACTTGCAACAGCTCCGCCCTGGCGAGTCCCCCTGAGAGAGCACCTCCTCTCTCTGGGACAGAGCACCATCTGTCACACATGCCCAGACCTCTGGAATCTACACGTCTGGCCCCTGGATTGGACATGGAAGATCTACCACTGGCATTGGTAGACATGATCACTCAGGCAATGGCTCCCTCTATGATGCAACTGTACGCCTTGATGTGCTGTTTGTTCACCAATTGGTGTTCTTCCTGACATGAAGACCCCCAGAGATGTGCAGTCGGCTCGGTGCTTTCCTTCCTGCAGGCGAGGCTGGAGGGGTGGCTGTCCCCCACCACCTTGAAGGTGTATGTTGCCGCTATAGCAGTAAAGGATGGTATTTCCTTGGGGATGCACAACCTGATCATCAGGTTCCTGAGGAGCACCAGGAGGTTGAATCCTCCTAGGCTGTGTGTCATTCACTCGTGGGATCTCTCCGTGGTCCTGCTGTATTAGCATTATATATAGTGGCATCATTACGTGATGACGTAAATAGCTGGTTAATAATTTTTTTGAACCAGTTCATTGAAATGAGCCGTCTGAAAGAACCGGTGCACGAAAAAAATTATGGACTTCCCATCACTATTTCTTAGATATAAAATGCAACAACAAACATATTCGCAAGATTTTTCAAATGCAATTAAAGGTTTCACCAAGGGGCAAATTCAACTGAAGATTAATTGTGATATAGATTGGTAAAGGGCCTGGCTTTTACCAAGGAAGTTTTGTATATCTAATAAGATTAAGGAAGTCCACTTTAAAATCCTTCATAAAATCTACCCTGTTAATTCCTCCATTTCCAAATATTCGGACATTGATGAGACATGTTTATTTTGTGGTCATCTAGAAGAAACTGCTGCCCACTTATTTTTTTAATGCAACATAATGAATAAAATCTTGGTTGATTTAAGCTCCTTTATTTTCAGTACTACTGAAGTTAATCACTCCTTTTTTCTCAAAGATATTTATTTTTTTTACTATGAAAACCCTGATTTCTTAACTTTTGATTATGTAGTCAACTTTATTATATTGAATGCAAAATTTTTCATTCATAAACAAAAATGGTAAAAATCTCCATTGTCTTCCTCTATTTCTAATGGAATTAAAATCTCTAATTCTGTCCTTCAGATACACAACAATTCAAATTCCAGATTTGTTTGCTTTTTGAAAATATATTTAAAGATGTGATATAACTATAATATTGTGCTATTCTATTACTCTTGTATATGTGTATCCTTGTGTTTGTCCTTTTTGTTCTTGTGTTATTGTACGAAAGCCCAACAATGCCCCCTGGAGGTATCTTTATGTATGTGACTTTGTTGGTGCTTGCTTAGGCAGGGACAAGTTGGGGCATGTCTGAACTAGTATCAGAGGTCAGTCCATACATAGGTGGATAGACTGACTTGCTTTCTTACACAAAGTGGACTGCTGCATGTTTGTTGTTCCCGTGAGTGAATGATTAAGAAGTAAGTTATCTGTTTTACATTCTATGCTGTTCAAACTTTAATATTCTGTGTATTCAGTTACTGTCATCCGTGAAAGGTACTAGTTCAAATAGTAATTTGAATAGTTATATTTCTGTGTGAATTGTATGCTACCCAAGTCCATGTAAACTCAAATTGAAATTAGTTTGATACTGTTCAGTTGTTAATGTTTTTCAGTATTATTCAGATATGTAAGCTAAATAATTTATGCTACTTGTATTCTGTTTATACTAGCCAATTTATATTGTATTTTGTTTTCTCTGTTCATTGTAGACCACACATACCTATGGGTAATGCCTGTAATACTTCATACATGCAGAAATAATCTGAATAAAACCCTTCTACTGGGACACTCTCTCTCTTGCTCCAGTTTCTCTAACCGGAAACTCCCATCACCATTTCTACTAGTGCTTAACCGAACCCTCTGAGCGTCCCATACGCTCGTATAAGGTCCTTCGAGCTGGATGTACTTCAGTAGAGATGGATCCTGATACTGCCAGTACAGCAGATCCCGCGGCCCGACCCCGCACACAAAGAGAGCGACATCTCCCAGCCCATCTTGAGGATTATGAAGTCCAGCTCCCTGCACACCTGCACTCAGCTCCACCACCAGCTGACGCCTCATCACAGAGACATTCTAGATATTCCTCTAAGTCCATTTCCTCTGGTACAGCCTCCAACACTACATCCAGATCACGCCGCAGTGCATCAAGTAGAGCTCCAAGACACGCCCTCTCTGACATCCAAGCTGCAATGCTAGAGGAGAGATTAAAGGCTCTTGAACTAGAGGAACTACAATGCCAGATCGCAGAGGATACTACAGCAGATGAAGAATGTCAGAGACTTGATGACCAAGCCAAAGAATCACTAAAAGCCAGAGAAGTCTTGGCTAAACAAATCAATACACGACGGTGTCTCAAGAAAGTGCAAAATGAGCTTGAGGTTGCCAAGCTAGTCACCTCACTCCTTAAACAGGACACCCATGATGTTAGCAAATCTGGAATACAATTTAACATTACTAGTAACTTACCTGAAGCACATGCCCCCCCCCCCCCCCCCCCCCCCCCCGTAAACAGAGAGCCGCTACTAGTGATATTTTCATATCATCTGACCAGGAAATGCAGGGACATTCTACACCACAACCTGTCTTTCTTACATCCGAGGCATCAGTATTGCCTCCTCCAGCACCATATGTGTTACCTACCACAGCCTTAGAAACTAAAGCTTCCATCAGTGCTCCAGATTTTACTCCTGAGGTGCGCCATCCTAATGTAGTGACATGGCCATCACCCCCTCTTGCAGCAGCCCAGCCCATTTCAGAGGCTAGAACTGCTCTCACTTATCCTGCACCCATTTACCCAGCTACAGTTACAGTGCAGCCAACTCCTCCTGTCACCACTGTAACTCACCATCAGATACCAGCTGTCAGTGTTCCTCCCTCAATAGCTTCACCTCCTGACCCTGTAATCTTAAGGGGTTCAGTACATCCTCACACTCAAATGGCATTCTCAGCCACTCATCCAGTTCCATCTCATGGCTTTCCAGCTCAGACAACAATGTATATCCCTCAAGCCCAGCCTCCAGGAATAGAGATGTTAGCTGCTTCTGCCTATGGTGTCCCAAAACCTGTCATACCGACTTTTGAATCTGGACGTGAAAGTGACTTTGCACTGCTCAAAATGGCACTGGACAATCTAATGAACCACCAACAACACTTAAGTGAACAGTACAAGTATCAAGTGCTTCTGGGTCAATTAAAGCTTCCCAGTGCTCTCCAGCTTGCAAAGGCATACATGCACGATCCCCGGCCATACACAGCTGCACTACAAGCACTGCAAGATAAATATGGTCAACCACGCCAACTAGTCCAGTGTGAGCTAGGTGCCATTCTGAATGCTCCTGCTGTAAAGTTTGGAGATGCTGAAGCTTTTGATGACTTTGCATTATCCATCCATTCGTTTGTAGGGATGCTCAGGACTCTAGAAGGCCCAAATGGCTATGAGTTAAGATGTGGATCTCATGTTGATCGCCTTTTGAGCAAAATGCCACCATCATACCGTGACAGTTTTGTGGAGTACTGCTTTAGCCATGGCATTCTCCAGACTGGCACAGACCGCACCTACACCCTATCTGATTTCTCTGCATGGCTACAGCTAAAGTCTCAGGCTAAGCGCATTTCAAACAGAGCAGCAGCGCTTTATCAAAGTGAGGTAACTAGGACCACTAAGAAGGATCCACGCACGCCTTATCGTCCTAAGGACAGATCCACCTCAATCCTTTACTCCACTAACAGTACCTCACCTGTTCAGGGACAAGCAGGAATTAAGACACCCAAGTTTCAACCGTACTGTCCATATTGCAACAATAAGGACCATTTCCTGAACTCTTGCTCTAAATTTAAGCTACTAACCACAGAGCAAATACTGAAGTGGATAAAGGATGGAAAGCGCTGTTGGAAATGTGGAAGAACACATACTTCCGACAACTGCACTCTGAAGCGAGGGTGCAAGACCTGCAAAGAGCTGCACATAACCATTCTCCATGAAGCAGTCCTCCAGACACAAAAGAGTGTTCTTCTAGTCAATGTTCCCAATTCCCAGGTATACTTAGATCATCCGAACCGATCTCCAAAGGTGATGCTTAAGGTAGTTAAGCTCCTACTTTATAATGGAGATAAAGCCATGGAGACATATGCGGTGTTAGACAATGGCTCTGAGCGTAGCATTGTACTGCCACAAGCCGTGGAACAGTTAAACCTCACCACAGTGTCTGAAACTCTCACATTACGTACAATACGTCAGGATGTACTTCAATTAAATGGAGCCTCTGTTTCCCTCTCTGTGTCACCTCTAAACAGACCAACTAAGAAGTTCCAGATTAATCATGCCTTCACTGCAGCGAATCTGAGACTGTCGGAACACTCTTATCCAGTAGCTGATCTCCAACGAAAATATGCCCATATCCGGTCCTTACCATTGCCACAGATTGAGCGAGCACAACCATTGCTACTCATTGGGTCGGACATGCCTCACCTACTTGTACCAGTCAAACCAATACGAATGGGACCTCCTAATGCACCAATAGCTGTTCACACCAGACTTGGTTGGACTCTTCAAGGCCTTGTGGGGTACAGCATAACTGCTCCCTGTGATCAACAATGTCTGAACATCTCTATAGATGCTCAGAATGCTGAGTTACTCAAGAACGTTGAGCATCTTTGGCAGACTGACACCCTGCCCTACATTAATGAAACAGCAGCCACCCATTCTAAACAGGACCAGCATGCTCTGACAGTACTCCAAACATACACTTCTAGGATAGAGGTGGATGGCTTTCTCCGATATGCCACTCCTTTGCTCAGACGATCAAATGCTGTCAAACTGAAAGCCCCAAAGGAAGCAGTGCTGGCAAGTCTTCGCAGCACTGAAGGGAGACTCACCAAAGATCCAAACCTCTCTAAAGCATACTGCACTGAGATGAACAAATTAGAGCAAGCTGGTTATGTGGCAGAAATCTCCACTCAGGAAGCTGAGAAGTCCACTGAATCCTGGTACATTCCACACCATATGGTGAATCACAATGGCAAAAACAGGATTGTGTTTAACTGTTCTTTCCCGTATCAGGGTCAATCGTTGAATGAGCTCCTCATTCCTGGTCCCATACTTGGTCCATCTTTGCTTGGAGTTCTGCTTCGGTTCAGACAACACATTGTGGCTGTGAGCGGGGATGTGAAAGGTATGTTTCACCAAGTTCGCCTACTGCCAGATGACAAGGCGATCCTGCTCTTCCTCTGGAGAAACATGCAAAGGACTGAGCAGCCAAAGATATATGAGTGGCAAGTCCTACCTTTTGGCACAACGTGCAGTCCTTGTTGTGCTATATATGCATTACAACAGATAGCCCATGACAACAGTGAAACTGATCCCATTCTCGTAGAATCAGTTACCCAGTCATTCTATGTAGACAATTGTCTTCAAAGTATGGAATCAGCAGAAAAGGCTAGAGCTTTTGTAGATGGACTAAGGCAATTGCTGCTTACTGGAGGGTTTGATATCCGCCAATGGGCCAGCAACAAACTAGAAGTCATTGAACACCTTCCATCAGAAGCAAGGTCACAAATCAGTGAACTATGGTTATCCCAAAAGAGTCCAGATCTTTTAGAAGGCACACTTGGATTGCGATGGAACTGTCTCAGTGATTCCTTAGGATACAAGCCTCGCCAAGTGGACTGTCTCAAACCTACCTTGAGAAATATCTACAAGGTATTGGCATCGCAGTATGACCCTCTCGGGTACCTGATTCCATTCACCACCCAAGCCAAGATACTCATTCAGGATCTGTGGAAAATTCATGTGGGATGGGATGACCTTATTGAGTCTGACAGCTTACGGAATAGATGGCAAATCTGGGTACAGGAACTACCTGATTTGGAGCAACAAGAGATTCCCAGATGCTACACTCCATTTCAAGTACATGATAAAACATCCACCAGAGACCTACACATCTTCTGCGATGCCTCAGAGAGAGCATACGGCTCAGTATCATATATGCGCACAGAAGACAAAGAAGGTCATGTACACATTTCATTTGTGCTGGCCCGTTCACGTGTAGCCCCCAGGAAACAAATGTCAATGCCACGACTTGAATTGAGTGCAGCACTCACTGGAGCACAAGTAGTTAAAGTCCTTCAAACAGAACTCACAGTAACCATCAGGCAAGTCATTCTCTGGTCAGATTCCACCACTGTCCTTCGCTGGTTGTTGGCTGACTCCTGCAGGTAGGTCTTTGTGGGAACTCGAGTTGCTGAAATTCAGTCCCTCACAGATGTTAATTCCTGGAGGTATGTGGATTCTGGCAATAACCCAGCGGATGACATTACCCGTGGAAAGTCCTTAAAGGAGTTGACACAATCATACCGTTGGGCTAAGGGACCTGACTTCTTGTATCAATCAGAAGCAAGCTGGCCAATCATGCTAGTTGCCGACCCTGAACCAGACACTGAATTAAAGAAGTCAGCACTCTGCCTGCACCTACGCACTAGTCCTGATGTACAACTCCCAGACGCTAAGCAGTATAACACCTGGACAGACTTGGTAAAGGCCACAGTGGCGTACGGACACGGGGCGGCTCAATCTTCCACATTGCAAGCAGACGTAGCTGAACATTATGTTACTGCAGAAAGGCTCCTTCTCCAACAAGCCCAAAGAGATTCATTTCCAGAGGAGGTTAAGGCTCTCCCATCAAACCGACCCTTACCATCCAATAGCCGGCTAGTGTCTTTGTCTCCTGAATACGATAAAGATACTGGACTAATTAGGGTTGGAGGGAGACTGCATCATGCTGAACATATAGATATGAATGCCCTTCATCCCATAGTTCTCGATCCTAATCAACAAATAACAAAACTCCTTATTAAGGAATATGATGCCAATCTCCTTCATCCTGGGCCAGAAAGAGTCCTTGCAGAGCTCAGACGTCACTATTGGATTTTGAGAGGCAGAGCAGCCATCAAGAAACATCAACTCAGCTGTATTGAATGTCAGAAGTGGCGTGCCCAACCTAGCATCCCCATGATGGCAGATCTCCCATCAGCTCGTCTTAGGCTTTACAAGCCCCCCTTCTATTCGACTGGAATGGACTGTTTTGGCCCATTCACAGTAAAAATTGGACGGCGAACTGAAAAGAGATGGGGAATAGTCTTCAAATGTATGACCACCCGATGTCTCCATCTGGATCTACTTGAGAGTCTCGACACTGATGCCTTCTTGATGTCTCTACGGAGATTTATAGCAAGAAGAGGCAAGCCCTTCGAGCTCTTCTCTGATAATGGCACCAACTTTGTTGGTGGCAACAGAGAGATTAAAGAGGCCTATGAGGCTATGGCACCCCGATTAAAGGAGCAATTAGCCGAACAGAACATTTCTTGCAGATTTAATCCTCCCAGTGCTCCGCATTTTGGTGGTATTTGGGAGAGAGAAGTAAAATCAGTGAAACAAGCCCTGAAAGTCATTCTAAAGGAACAGACAGTCCCTGAAACCGTCCTCCGCACTGTTCTGATTGAGGTGGAGGGCATCATGAATGCAAAGCCATTAGACTACGTATCATCGGATATCGCAGACCCAGACCCAATCACACCCAGCATTCTGCTCATGGGTCGCCATGACTCCTCTCTCCCTCAAGTAATGTATGACTCCAGCAATCTTTTGGGAACCAGGAGATGGAGGCATAGCCAAATACTTGCAGACCAATTCTGGGTTAGATTTATTAATCAATATCTGCCAAGTCTCCAGGAAAGACAAAAATGGCTAAAGGATACTGACCAGCTCAGGGTTGACCAGGTAGTACTTATCATTGACCCACAACTTCCACGAGCCCTGTGGCCAGTGGGCAAGGTGACCCGTACCTTCCCTGGACCTGATGGACGTATAAGGACAGTTGCAGTTCAGGTTCAAGATCGGTCTTATGTTAGACCTGTGGCTCGGTTAATTCCACTTCCCAAACTCATGGATGATGGCAACACCAATCCTGCCACTTAGGATGGGCTTTCTATCAGGTTCAAATGTCGCAAGCAACATTTTGGGGCGGCTATGTACGAAAGCCCAACAATGCCCCCTGGAGGTATCTTTATGTATATGACTTTGTTGGTGCTTGCATAGGCAGGGACAAGTTGGGGCATGTCTGAACTAGTATCAGAGGGCAGTCCATACATAGGTGGATAGACTGACTTGCTTTCTTACACAAAGTGGACTGCTGCATGTTTGTTGTTCCTGTGAGTGAATGATTAAGAAGTAAGTTATCTGTTTTACATTCTATGCTGTTCAAACTTTTAATATTCTGTGTATTCAGTTACTGTCATCCGTGAAATGTACTAGTTCAAATAGTAATTTGAATAATTATATTTCTGTGTGAATTGTATGCTACCCAAGTCCATGTAAACTCAAATTGAAATTAGTTTGATACTGTTCAGTTGTTAATGTTTTTCAGTATTATTCAGATATGTAAGCTAAATAATTTATGCTACTTGTATTCTGTTTATACTAGCCAATTTATATTGTATTTTGTTTTCTCTGTTCATTGTAGACCACACATACCTATGGGTTAATGCCTGTAATACTTCATACATGCAGAAATAATCTGAATAAAACCCTTCTACTGGGACACTCTCTCTCTCTTGCTCCAGTTTCTCTAACCGGAAACTCCCATCACCATTTCTACTAGTGCTTAACCGAACCCTCTGAGCGTCCCATACGCTCGTATAAGGTCCTTCGAGCTGGATGTACTTCAGTAGAGATGGATCCTGATACTGCCAGTACAGCAGATCCCGCGGCCCGACCCCGCACACAAAGAGAGCGACATCTCCCAGCCCATCTTGAGGATTATGAAGTCCAGCTCCCTGCACACCTGCACTCAGCTCCACCACCAGCTGACGCCTCATCACAGAGACATTCTAGATATTCCTCTAAGTCCATTTCCTCTGGTACAGCCTCCAACACTACATCCAGATCACGCCGCAGTGCATCAAGTAGAGCTCCAAGACACGCCCTCTCTGACATCCAAGCTGCAATGCTAGAGGAGAGATTAAAGGCTCTTGAACTAGAGGAACTACAATGCCAGATCGCAGAGGATACTACAGCAGATGAAGAATGTCAGAGACTTGATGACCAAGCCAAAGAATCACTAAAAGCCAGAGAAGTCTTGGCTAAACAAATCAATACACGACGGTGTCTCAAGAAAGTGCAAAATGAGCTTGAGGTTGCCAAGCTAGTCACCTCACTCCTTAAACAGGACACCCATGATGTTAGCAAATCTGGAATACAATTTAACATTACTAGTAACTTACCTGAAGCACCCCCCCCCCCCCCCCCCCTCAACAGAGAGCCGCTACTAGTGATATTTTCATATCATCTGACCAGGAAATGCAGGGACATTCTACACCACAACCTGTCTTTCTTACATCCGAGGCATCAGTATTGCCTCCTCCAGCACCATATGTGTTACCTACCACAGCCTTAGAAACTAAAGCTTCCATCAGTGCTCCAGATTTTACTCCTGAGGTGCGCCATCCTAATGTAGTGACATGGCCATCACCCCCTCTTGCAGCAGCCCAGCCCATTTCAGAGGCTAGAACTGCTCTCACTTATCCTGCACCCATTTACCCAGCTACAGTTACAGTGCAGCCAACTCCTCCTGTCACCACTGTAACTCACCATCAGATACCAGCTGTCAGTGTTCCTCCCTCAATAGCTTCACCTCCTGACCCTGTAATCTTAAGGGGTTCAGTACATCCTCACACTCAAATGGCATTCTCAGCCACTCATCCAGTTCCATCTCATGGCTTTCCAGCTCAGACAACAATGTATATCCCTCAAGCCCAGCCTCCAGGAATAGAGATGTTAGCTGCTTCTGCCTATGGTGTCCCAAAACCTGTCATACCGACTTTTGAATCTGGACGTGAAAGTGACTTTGCACTGCTCAAAATGGCACTGGACAATCTAATGAACCACCAACAACACTTAAGTGAACAGTACAAGTATCAAGTGCTTCTGGGTCAATTAAAGCTTCCCAGTGCTCTCCAGCTTGCAAAGGCATACATGCACGATCCCCGGCCATACACAGCTGCACTACAAGCACTGCAAGATAAATATGGTCAACCACGCCAACTAGTCCAGTGTGAGCTAGGTGCCATTCTGAATGCTCCTGCTGTAAAGTTTGGAGATGCTGAAGCTTTTGATGACTTTGCATTATCCATCCATTCGTTTGTAGGGATGCTCAGGACTCTAGAAGGCCCAAATGGCTATGAGTTAAGATGTGGATCTCATGTTGATCGCCTTTTGAGCAAAATGCCACCATCATACCGTGACAGTTTTGTGGAGTACTGCTTTAGCCATGGCATTCTCCAGACTGGCACAGACCGCACCTACACCCTATCTGATTTCTCTGCATGGCTACAGCTAAAGTCTCAGGCTAAGCGCATTTCAAACAGAGCAGCAGCGCTTTATCAAAGTGAGGTAACTAGGACCACTAAGAAGGATCCACGCACGCCTTATCGTCCTAAGGACAGATCCACCTCAATCCTTTACTCCACTAACAGTACCTCACCTGTTCAGGGACAAGCAGGAATTAAGACACCCAAGTTTCAACCGTACTGTCCATATTGCAACAATAAGGACCATTTCCTGAACTCTTGCTCTAAATTTAAGCTACTAACCACAGAGCAAATACTGAAGTGGATAAAGGATGGAAAGCGCTGTTGGAAATGTGGAAGAACACATACTTCCGACAACTGCACTCTGAAGCGAGGGTGCAAGACCTGCAAAGAGCTGCACATAACCATTCTCCATGAAGCAGTCCTCCAGACACAAAAGAGTGTTCTTCTAGTCAATGTTCCCAATTCCCAGGTATACTTAGATCATCCGAACCGATCTCCAAAGGTGATGCTTAAGGTAGTTAAGCTCCTACTTTATAATGGAGATAAAGCCATGGAGACATATGCGGTGTTAGACAATGGCTCTGAGCGTAGCATTGTACTGCCACAAGCCGTGGAACAGTTAAACCTCACCACAGTGTCTGAAACTCTCACATTACGTACAATACGTCAGGATGTACTTCAATTAAATGGAGCCTCTGTTTCCCTCTCTGTGTCACCTCTAAACAGACCAACTAAGAAGTTCCAGATTAATCATGCCTTCACTGCAGCGAATCTGAGACTGTCGGAACACTCTTATCCAGTAGCTGATCTCCAACGAAAATATGCCCATATCCGGTCCTTACCATTGCCACAGATTGAGTGAGCACAACCATTGCTACTCATTGGGTCGGACATGCCTCACCTACTTGTACCAGTCAAACCAATACGAATGGGACCTCCTAATGCACCAATAGCTGTTCACACCAGACTTGGTTGGACTCTTCAAGGCCTTGTGGGGTACAGCATAACTGCTCCCTGTGATCAACAATGTCTGAACATCTCTATAGATGCTCAGAATGCTGAGTTACTCAAGAACGTTGAGCATCTTTGGCAGACTGACACCCTGCCCTACATTAATGAAACAGCAGCCACCCATTCTAAACAGGACCAGCATGCTCTGACAGTACTCCAAACATACACTTCTAGGATAGAGGTGGATGGCTTTCTCCGATATGCCACTCCTTTGCTCAGACGATCAAATGCTGTCAAACTGAAAGCCCCAAAGGAAGCAGTGCTGGCAAGTCTTCGCAGCACTGAAGGGAGACTCACCAAAGATCCAAACCTCTCTAAAGCATACTGCACTGAGATGAACAAATTAGAGCAAGCTGGTTATGTGGCAGAAATCTCCACTCAGGAAGCTGAGAAGTCCACTGAATCCTGGTACATTCCACACCATATGGTGAATCACAATGGCAAAAACAGGATTGTGTTTAACTGTTCTTTCCCGTATCAGGGTCAATCGTTGAATGAGCTCCTCATTCCTGGTCCCATACTTGGTCCATCTTTGCTTGGAGTTCTGCTTCGGTTCAGACAACACATTGTGGCTGTGAGCGGGGATGTGAAAGGTATGTTTCACCAAGTTCGCCTACTGCCAGATGACAAGGCGATCCTGCTCTTCCTCTGGAGAAACATGCAAAGGACTGAGCAGCCAAAGATATATGAGTGGCAAGTCCTACCTTTTGGCACAACGTGCAGTCCTTGTTGTGCTATATATGCATTACAACAGATAGCCCATGACAACAGTGAAACTGATCCCATTCTCGTAGAATCAGTTACCCAGTCATTCTATGTAGACAATTGTCTTCAAAGTATGGAATCAGCAGAAAAGGCTAGAGCTTTTGTAGATGGACTAAGGCAATTGCTGCTTACTGGAGGGTTTGATATCCGCCAATGGGCCAGCAACAAACTAGAAGTCATTGAACACCTTCCATCAGAAGCAAGGTCACAAATCAGTGAACTATGGTTATCCCAAAAGAGTCCAGATCTTTTAGAAGGCACACTTGGATTGCGATGGAACTGTCTCAGTGATTCCTTAGGATACAAGCCTCGCCAAGTGGACTGTCTCAAACCTACCTTGAGAAATATCTACAAGGTATTGGCATCGCAGTATGACCCTCTCGGGTACCTGATTCCATTCACCACCCAAGCCAAGATACTCATTCAGGATCTGTGGAAAATTCATGTGGGATGGGATGACCTTATTGAGTCTGACAGCTTACGGAATAGATGGCAAATCTGGGTACAGGAACTACCTGATTTGGAGCAACAAGAGATTCCCAGATGCTACACTCCATTTCAAGTACATGATAAAACATCCACCAGAGACCTACACATCTTCTGCGATGCCTCAGAGAGAGCATACGGCTCAGTATCATATATGCGCACAGAAGACAAAGAAGGTCATGTACACATTTCATTTGTGCTGGCCCGTTCACGTGTAGCCCCCAGGAAACAAATGTCAATGCCACGACTTGAATTGAGTGCAGCACTCACTGGAGCACAAGTAGTTAAAGTCCTTCAAACAGAACTCACAGTAACCATCAGGCAAGTCATTCTCTGGTCAGATTCCACCACTGTCCTTCGCTGGTTGTTGGCTGACTCCTGCAGGTAGGTCTTTGTGGGAACTCGAGTTGCTGAAATTCAGTCCCTCACAGATGTTAATTCCTGGAGGTATGTGGATTCTGGCAATAACCCAGCGGATGACATTACCCGTGGAAAGTCCTTAAAGGAGTTGACACAATCATACCGTTGGGCTAAGGGACCTGACTTCTTGTATCAATCAGAAGCAAGCTGGCCAATCATGCTAGTTGCCGACCCTGAACCAGACACTGAATTAAAGAAGTCAGCACTCTGCCTGCACCTACGCACTAGTCCTGATGTACAACTCCCAGACGCTAAGCAGTATAACACCTGGACAGACTTGGTAAAGGCCACAGTGGCGTACGGACACGGGGCGGCTCAATCTTCCACATTGCAAGCAGACGTAGCTGAACATTATGTTACTGCAGAAAGGCTCCTTCTCCAACAAGCCCAAAGAGATTCATTTCCAGAGGAGGTTAAGGCTCTCCCATCAAACCGACCCTTACCATCCAATAGCCGGCTAGTGTCTTTGTCTCCTGAATACGATAAAGATACTGGACTAATTAGGGTTGGAGGGAGACTGCATCATGCTGAACATATAGATATGAATGCCCTTCATCCCATAGTTCTCGATCCTAATCAACAAATAACAAAACTCCTTATTAAGGAATATGATGCCAATCTCCTTCATCCTGGGCCAGAAAGAGTCCTTGCAGAGCTCAGACGTCACTATTGGATTTTGAGAGGCAGAGCAGCCATCAAGAAACATCAACTCAGCTGTATTGAATGTCAGAAGTGGCGTGCCCAACCTAGCATCCCCATGATGGCAGATCTCCCATCAGCTCGTCTTAGGCTTTACAAGCCCCCCTTCTATTCGACTGGAATGGACTGTTTTGGCCCATTCACAGTAAAAATTGGACGGCGAACTGAAAAGAGATGGGGAATAGTCTTCAAATGTATGACCACCCGATGTCTCCATCTGGATCTACTTGAGAGTCTCGACACTGATGCCTTCTTGATGTCTCTACGGAGATTTATAGCAAGAAGAGGCAAGCCCTTCGAGCTCTTCTCTGATAATGGCACCAACTTTGTTGGTGGCAACAGAGAGATTAAAGAGGCCTATGAGGCTATGGCACCCCGATTAAAGGAGCAATTAGCCGAACAGAACATTTCTTGCAGATTTAATCCTCCCAGTGCTCCGCATTTTGGTGGTATTTGGGAGAGAGAAGTAAAATCAGTGAAACAAGCCCTGAAAGTCATTCTAAAGGAACAGACAGTCCCTGAAACCGTCCTCCGCACTGTTCTGATTGAGGTGGAGGGCATCATGAATGCAAAGCCATTAGACTACGTATCATCGGATATCGCAGACCCAGACCCAATCACACCCAGCATTCTGCTCATGGGTCGCCATGACTCCTCTCTCCCTCAAGTAATGTATGACTCCAGCAATCTTTTGGGAACCAGGAGATGGAGGCATAGCCAAATACTTGCAGACCAATTCTGGGTTAGATTTATTAATCAATATCTGCCAAGTCTCCAGGAAAGACAAAAATGGCTAAAGGATACTGACCAGCTCAGGGTTGACCAGGTAGTACTTATCATTGACCCACAACTTCCACGAGCCCTGTGGCCAGTGGGCAAGGTGACCCGTACCTTCCCTGGACCTGATGGACGTATAAGGACAGTTGCAGTTCAGGTTCAAGATCGGTCTTATGTTAGACCTGTGGCTCGGTTAATTCCACTTCCCAAACTCATGGATGATGGCAACACCAATCCTGCCACTTAGGATGGGCTTTCTATCAGGTTCAAATGTCGCAAGCAACATTTTGGGGCGGCTATGTACGAAAGCCCAACAATGCCCCCTGGAGGTATCTTTATGTATATGACTTTGTTGGTGCTTGCATAGGCAGGGACAAGTTGGGGCATGTCTGAACTAGTATCAGAGGGCAGTCCATACATAGGTGGATAGACTGACTTGCTTTCTTACACAAAGTGGACTGCTGCATGTTTGTTGTTCCTGTGAGTGAATGATTAAGAAGTAAGTTATCTGTTTTACATTCTATGCTGTTCAAACTTTTAATATTCTGTGTATTCAGTTACTGTCATCCGTGAAATGTACTAGTTCAAATAGTAATTTGAATAATTATATTTCTGTGTGAATTGTATGCTACCCAAGTCCATGTAAACTCAAATTGAAATTAGTTTGATACTGTTCAGTTGTTAATGTTTTTCAGTATTATTCAGATATGTAAGCTAAATAATTTATGCTACTTGTATTCTGTTTATACTAGCCAATTTATATTGTATTTTGTTTTCTCTGTTCATTGTAGACCACACATACCTATGGGTTAATGCCTGTAATACTTCATACATGCAGAAATAATCTGAATAAAACCCTTCTACTGGGACACTCTCTCTCTCTTGCTCCAGTTTCTCTAACCGGAAACTCCCATCACCATTTCTACTAGTGCTTAACCGAACCCTCTGAGCGTCCCATACGCTCGTATAGTTATTGTATTATACTATATATGTAAATGATTGTGAATTTCCTGTTCCTGTATGTTTTGCCATAAAAATAAATAAAACAATTTTGAACATATAGTTAAGAAATTGCAAGATGGAATTAATCAAGTTGAAAAGTGGGGAACAAAATGGGTCTGTCTGTTGCTCACTTCGACGTTGTGTCGAGGAAATGACACTAGGGGTCTCTCTTGCGTTTCTAAAAGAGAATGTTTTCCCTAAAAGAGTTTATGTTCTCTAAAAGAGCAATACACAGAGGTGTTGAACGTCCTTAAAAATGCCCTTCCACCCCTTCCATGCTTTCCTTCTTAAAGAGGAATGCCACTCCAGCCACCCCCACATCGCTCTTTCTTCCCATGGGATTGAGGACGACCTGGCTGGCGATGGAGGTGATTTGGGGATAGTAGCGGGCTCGGTTTCGGCAGATAGATCCCCACGAACGACCCGCCCCCCTGCATGCTCGTTGACTTCCGTCCTGGCTCGGGGTGACAGCGGCTCGCCTCACAGCCAGTCTGCTTACCCCCTCGAGCCCCCCGAGCTGGATGACGAGCTCACCACTGCATCGGAGAGTGTTCTGGCGTCTGACTCGGAAGACTCGACTGAACTGCCACCTTCACGCCAGCCCGCCCAGTCTGTGGCTGATGCCCAGATGTCTGACATGCTTGCCCGGGCTGCCGTCAGCGTGGGGTTGGACTGGAACCCTCCGCCCCCCACCCCCCCACAGCCTTCGCGGCTAGATGATTGGTTCCTCGGGGTCTGCGCGCTGCTCACAGCCACAAACTCCCCCCCTGGTTCCTCTCTTCCCGGAAGCGCATGATGAGCTGACGAGTTCGTGGAGGACACCCTTCTCCACCCATCACCAAGCCTCCCGCACATCCGCTCTCACTACCCTCGATGGCGGAGTGGCCCACGGGTACACGCCGGTTCCCCTGCATTATCGACGACTCAGAAAAATCCTGAATGAAACAGAAGCATTTCCCTTCCTTTATACCCATATGTCCGGGGGCGGGACATGCAAATTCTGTCTGCCAATTTCTCATTGGCCTTTTCTCATAGATCAGAGATACAAATGGCACTCAAGAGAGACCCCAAGTTTCGCTTCTTCTCCATCAGGGAATGGAGGTTACATCCGTGACCTAGATGTTCTAGTCAGCACACTAACTGGTTGCAATTTGAACCAATTGAAGTTAATTTATTGAACTTGCTGGACATACTCCCAGTAATGCATTACAACAATCTAGTCTTGAGGTCATGAACACATAAAGTAGTTTGTCGGCATCAGAAACAATAACTTAGCAAAATTTCTGAGTTGGATGAATGCTGTTCTACAAATATTAGAAATGTGGTTTTCAAAGGACAGAATACTATCTACACATCTAAGTTCTTCACTATAGAAGACAACAACATTACATCCATCAAGAGTCAAATTATATTTTAGTGGCTTATTTTTTGGACCAATAATTAGTACTCTCATATCTGGCCCCTGGACGGTACACGGAAGACCTAAGTGGCCTACCACCCGCTGTGGTAGACATGATCACTCTGGCTAGGGCTCCCTCTACGAGGCGCCTGTATGCCTTGAAGTGCCGTCTGTTCGCTAAGTGTTGTTCTTCCTGAGGCGAAGACCCCCAGAGATGCACAGTCGGATCGGTGCTTTCCTTACTGCAGGAGAGGTTAGAGGGGCAGCTGTCCCCCTCCACCTTGAAGGTGCATGTAGCCGCTATAGCGGCACACCACAACACAGTGGACGGTAAGTTCTTAGGGAAGCACAACCTGATCATCAGGTTCCTGAGAGGCGCCAGGATGTTGAATCCCTCCAGACCGCACCTCATTCCCTCTGTAGTCCTTCAGGGTCTACGGGGAGCCCCCTTTGAGCCCTTGGAGTCAGCTGAGCTTAAGGCACTCTCTTTTAAGACTGCCCTCCTGAATGCGCTCACTTCTATCAAGAGAGTAGGATAACTGCAAGCGTTCTCTGTCAACGAAACGTGCCTGGAGTTCGGTCCGGGCTACTCTCATGTGATCTTGAGACCCCAACCGGGCTATGTGCCCAAGGTTCCCATGGCCCCATTTAGGGATCAGGTGGTGAACCTGCAAGCACTGCCCCAGGAGGAGGCAGACCCAGCCTTGACGTTGCTGTGTCTGGTGCACACTTTACGCATCTATTTGGATTGCACACAGAGCTTTAGAGTCTCTGAGCAGCTCAGTCTGCTTTGGTAGACAGTGGAAAGGAAGCGCTGTCTCCAAGCAGAGGATCGCCCACTGGGTCATTGATGCCATAGCTATGGCATATCATGACCAGCATGTGCCGCCTCCTGTGGGGCTACGAGCCCATTCTACCAGGAGTGTGGCGGCCTCCTGGGCCTTGACCAGTAGCGCCTCTCTAACAGACATTGCAGAGCAGCAGACTGGGCAACACCCAAAACCTTTGTGAGGTTCTACAATCTCTGGGTTGAGCCGGTTTCGTCCTGTGTCTTGGCAGTAAGGTGTATGAAATTATGTTAATGATCCCAAAATTAATATAAACTAATTCACAAATTACACTGCTTATACTGAATTTTTTCTAATGTACAATAGTTTATAGCTTTTTTCTCTGTGCATGAATGCAGCAAGGAACGTCAGAAGATGTTATCCGCAACCACTAATCTAGAGTCAGTTATTCACAATTATATTACTGACTAAACAAATCCTTGTTCAAATACTTTATTTGAGGTTGTATAATAAATTTGTGTTGGAAATATTTCAAAATTATTGCACAAGATGCAGATCTTGACTACACGGGGCAATTAGGAACAATTTAAGCTACATTTCTCCACTGCCGATGCAGGGCGAATTGGACTAGCAAGCAGCTAATGTGCTTAAGGCGCCTCAATGTAGAGTAACTCTCTGGTAATCTGTAAATCTTCTTCATACAACCCATGTGAAATATACTGATCACTTAGCATAGCCAGGTCTTTCAAAGCATCAAGGGTAGCATTAGTCCTCCTAATACTGCAAATCAGACATAAATTGTCAGTGTCTAACTGGAAATAAGGTTTATAACAGGTAATGTTGTGTATTATGCACAGGTTTTATTACCCAGCTTTAAAAAAGACGCACTTATAGAAAGTTTGATCTGATATTTTCACAGTGCCAATTAAAGAGACTTTCAGTATTTTCGCTTCTGTGGTGCCTGCCCTAGAGCAGGGCATTAACAATAACAAAACCATGGGTTAAATTCCCAGGGAACTCATAACCTATAAAATACTGAAAAATAAGTGTTTGTAAAGTCATAATCAGCCATTGTAGTCATAATTTGTGTGAAAGTGAATAAAACGCACAGTTGTTATAGAGCCTCTAGTGTTAATTTAAACTATGGTGAAATGTAGAATGCAGAACATAAATGTCAGTCGTAAAAATGCATTCATAGTAACATTCATTCTGTGAGACGAGGTTGATATTTGATCAACTCTGCCCCCAAAACCCAACCCTAAACATAACCATGTAATCTTAGAGGGAAAATGGAACCTCCAAATTTAATGACTCACTCATAACACATACACTTTTCGCCATCTGCTGGCACCCATACCGAAATCAGATATATGCTCTATATGCAGTTCAGATATTTTAGCATATGTATTATTCAAATTCCAAAAATTTTTGGGAAAACAGTTCATTTATGAAAATGTTCAAGGGTGTGACTTTGTATTAACCACATATTTGAACATATATTTTATAGATGTGTTTTGCATATGACATGTATCAGAATTCCATATGGCCTTATGATGCAATACAAAAAGAGTCACTCACTGCATCATCTCACTCTTTACATGATACAGTATTTCCACAAAAAGTAGGCACCTGTCATTTGGACTTTTCTCTTATACAGACAGCATTCAAGTGCGGGAATACATATACTAGAGCACAATTTTTTATTTATTTTTTTGCGAGAGAACACAAAGTAATATGCTACAGAATGCAAAATTTTGCAAGGGAAAGCAAACTTTCTTGGGAATCACAAATGTTTTGCAAGACCTCGCAAAAGCGTCAATAATTTTTTTCCCACTACATTGTCCCCTTAGGAGCTCCATACTCTATTGACATCTGTGGTGGCTGAAACCTAAAAGGAAGGAACATTTTGCATCAGTTGTGTTCAGCACTGCTCTTCTGCGGATGAATTTCATGGTTTGAGCTTACCCAGACTTTGCTTATGATCACTCGGTAGTGATGGGAAGATCGGATCATTTTACTGACTTGGATTTTTTAATCTCATACGGCAAAATGTACTTTATTTGAACTTATTGGTATTGGGGCATATGTAGAGCACAAAAAGTTGTTGTTAGTAATTAATTAGGGTTGTTGTTGTTCCTTCAGTTCGGTTAAATTCTGTTTTATGTTCATTTATGTTTAGTTTTTTTTCACTATCATGGAGATTATTGTTACTTCTAACTAAAAAAAACAAACATGTTTCACCATGTTTTTTCTTTTGATAAATAGCCTACTACACATGTGTAAAGTGTAAAAGAACTCATACTACAGCCTTGTTAGTATCTGTAAAAAAGGTTATAATGTAAATTACACTTCATGTCCCAGTACACTACTGAAGCAAGCAGTTGAAAAAAGATAAATTAACCTAAAAAGATTACATGTAACCTCGGTTCCCTGAGATGAAGGGAACTAGATATTGCAACAAATGCTATGGGGCATTCTTTCTCTGATGACTTGTTGAAGCCCTTAGGCCGGGTGTACACGGTGCAAGTTCTGACACTCGGGAGGTTGGAGCCCCTGCACACGCTACCATTCAGTTTATCTGAAAATCATACAGGTGTAATCATACACGACACAACTTTATGAACTGCCGAATTCCGGAGCAGTCGCACACATTTTCACACTATTTATCATTATAACACATAAAGCCAGAGGAGGACATTACTTTAATACCTCGTAGCTTGCAATTTAGAAATATTTTAGAAGGCCGGCATGGGGGCTGCATTAGTTGAAAACTCATCTGCCGATAAATATAATTAAAAAAGGATACTTATTACAAATGCTGTCCTACATTTGACAGATTCAGATTTTAGGTAGGTTGTGATGTCATAACTGCACATGTCAATCATAATGTCAGTGATGCTGCCAGTTACTGCATGATAATAAAGTGCACAAAATTACATGCAAAATTCATGCACCATTTCTGACGGTTATACTTTGATTTAATCTAAGTGCAAACATGACGTTTGTGCAGAATTCAGTTATTTTAGTGGAGTAGGATGTATTATTCAGCTTTAGATGTAGGCTACGTCCTTATCATATGTGTCAGTGCTTGCATGTTGTTAGCAGACATGCTGAAGAAGTCTTTTCCATGTAAATGCGCTTTAAAGCCGCACACAGAAAAGTTTAAAAATCGTATTTTAGCACAGCGGTTGACTGACAGGTAGAACTTTCAACCTAGAAGTCCTTTGTTTCACTAAACGCACTTGGAGAGAAAAAAATATTTGATTACATATCCACTATTGTGTGCATATCAGCTACACCCCTCTAAATGTCGCCCTTGAACAGAAATTAATGCAAGTATGACGAATAAAAATAGACAATGATGGAAATGTAAAAACTCTGTCCATCAGAGTGATGAAGATTGTTTCTAGCACAACCCGTATGGCAAATGATATGTTTGAAGCGCAGAGAATAGCGTGACATTTCTGTAGAATCATTCCCAGTGATGTGGTCATGAATATTATGGGGAAAACACAATGATTTTCTCCAAATGTCTAAAAGCTTCATGAACATTCAGTTTACATTAATCGTGTGAGTTGTAACACCTTATCTGATTGGTCAACTTCAGGTAGATTGCCAAATCAGCCCAAATTTTTTAGATAGTTTTAAAAATTATTGGGAGGTCGTGAGCTGCTTGTAAACCGCTTGGATCCACTCATAATTCCTCTCATCATGGAGTGCAGTTCTATGTAAACAATGACTAAAGGGATCACTTTACATCAAAAACTGGCTCATATTACACACAAAAATTATCTTTTGCCACCACCTGCAGGCTAACATATGTAATTTCAAAAATAAAGCTAGTAACTCCTACCAGATACACTTTAGTTTAGAACAGCATGAACAGAGTGATATACACACCATCAGTGCTCATGGAACTCTCTAGTCCAATCAGATTAGAGGAATGGAACTAACTGTGGTATATATATATATATTTATTTATTTATTTTTTAATTTATTTATTTATTTTTCGGGCTTTCGATTTAACAGTGCGATTAATTTTACCAAAAATAACGCGTTAAAAAAATTTACGCAATTAATCGCACTTCCCCCGGACCATAATAAGGAAGAGTCCTGAGAAATGCAAGCTTGTAGTACCACCTGTTTACTCCAGAGGGCAGTGAGTGAAATTTCAGCTGTATGAGCAACTTTTATACAGTGAAGAAAACACTTCAGTAGGCAGAACAACACAAACATGCGTTACGTTCTTGCGTCAAAACACTTGAAGAAGCGCAAATGGGAACTAAGGCATCTCAAGATGTGTTTAATAATTGAGTATTAAACTATATTTATCTTGACACAGTGACCTAAACATTTTATGTTTATGATGCAACACACCCGAGATACTACACAAGCATGTCTGATGCTGGATTGAGATGGTGCAAATATTAAAATTACCAATAAATATTTAATCACAAATAAAATGAAAGACATTTCCTTCAAACTTATTTATAAGTACTACCTCACTAATTATTTTCTTGTAGAGAGATTTAATTGTGATGTCGATATATTCTGTTCATTTTGTGGTCTGCAGGAGGAAACTTTTTTTCATTTATTTTGGAGTTGTCCCTACTCAACTCTTTTTTGGTCTGATTTCTGCAAGATTGTTAGAGATCATATTATTCCCAGCTTTCAACTTTGTTTAGAAAATGTTTTTTTTTTTTTAGCTATGACATATAAACTATTCCAGGAAATCCTATTCCAGGCGGCTCTCTATTAATCCAATGGCTGGCCATTTAGTTCATGAGAAAACGTTGAACCGTATAATGGCCCATTTGTTTTGGCCAGGCATTCATGGAGACGTTCGCAAGTGGTGTGTAGTGTGTCATGAATATCAGTTGGTGAATCCACCGGCCACCCCAAAAGCACCATTGCGCCCTCTACAACTGATCGAGGTCTGCTTCAAGATAATTGGCTTGGACCTTGTCGGGCCATTAGAATGGACCGCACGAGGGCATCGCTTTGTGTTAGTTATGGTGGACTGTAACACTCCTCTATTTATTAAAATAGGAAGTATTAACACACTCAAAGGGATCGGTGCTGCTCTTAAGTGATTCGTAATATGGAGGAAGAATCTCACTCAAACACAGATGTTTAACAATAAACCCAAGTGTATTTAAGAGATCACAGATATATACAAACATATAATGGAACAACGCTGACAAGACAGTGATATATATATATATATATAAATATATATATGTTGAGGTGGGAATGTCAGGTAGGTATGTAAAGAGTCTCGTTATCCAGAGTGCACGCACAAACAAACAATGTTAGATCGGTCTCACCGGTGTGTGTTCAAACCGTGAGCAGGATCAGTGCGATGAAGTGACTGTTATAAGTCCACAGAGTTGAGTAATCCAAACAAGCGTTATTTGGTCGTACTCTTCCACGGAACGGCATATAATGCTCCAAAAAACAGTCAGCAAAAAGGATAATCCACGCAGATACAATTGTAGTAGAGAGTGAGGAGCAGCTCTCTCGATGACCGGCATATCGGTCTCTTTTATTCAAAATGCCAGTCCTTCCTGTTTACATGTTGCGTCATCCCGTGACGGGCTCTCACGTGAAGTGATCGCGAGAACATGTATGGGGGCGTCAATATCACATTAGTCAGGGTAAAATACAGCTTACCGGGCAAAGCAATAGAATAATTGACAAACCAACAATTTAGTCAGTAAGCATTATACAAGGAGGTGCTTTGCCTTATGTGGCAACGTTACAGGACTATGCAACGTGACATCCAGAAGCAGTGCCCCTGTGCAACATCTCAGCACGTAATGTTGCGGAGACACTTTTCAGAATAATCTCCTGAGTGGGGATTCCAAAAGAAGTCCTCACTGATCAAGGCACTACCTTTATGTCATGAACACTACACAAACAATACAAATGGTTAGGTATTGAGACAAATTGCACCAGTGTTAGTCACGCACAAACAGATGGGTTGGTGGAAGATTTATAAAATAATATTCATAAGTTTGTACATGAGAATGCTAGGAATTGGGATAAGTGGCTTGAGCCCCTGTTTTTTGCAGTGTGAGAGGTCCTGCAAGCCTCCACAGGGTTTTCCCCATTCGAGCTGCTGTGTGGGCATCAGCCACACAGCATGCTTGAAGTCATATGGGAAGCTTGGGAGGAGGGACCTTCAAACAGTAAAAATGTAATGTTAGTAAAAAACATTCATGATCTTAGATCAAAACTCCACACTTTGGATCGATTAACACAGGAGAATTTGCTCCAAGCTCAGGAACATCAATGCCGGCTGTGTAACAGGGGCACTCGACTACGGGAATACACGCCGGGAGATAAAGTGCTTATATTACTGCCCACCTCAAGCTCTAAATTACTTCTAAGTGAATCTAAGTAAATCTAAGTGGCCAGGGCCCTTTGAGGTCACATGGTGAGTCAGAGATATCGATTGAGGTTAAGCGAATGGATGGGGCAGAGCAAGTCAACTTTACCACCACAATCTCCTAAAATCATGGAAGGAGATGGTCCCTGTGTGGCCTTAGTGACGGTAGTCACCGAGAGGGAAGCTCGGGCCGGAGGTGACTCTCAAATCAAATTAATTCACCCTGGTCCCGTGTGGAGACCACCTCTCACCGTCGCAGCTCCCAGACGTGGCCAAGTTGCAATTGAAATTTGCTGACATGTTCTTGCCTCTCCCCAGTTACACATACTTCATAGAGCACCAAATCAAGTCCACCCCGAGGGTGGTGGTTCATAGCCACCCCTATCGACTTCCTGAACACAAAAAATAGGTTGTTAAGGAAGAATTAGAGGTGATGCTTGACATGGGGGTAATAGAAGAATCGCACAGCGATTGGGCCAGCCCTAAGGGCGATGGGACGGTCCGGTTCTGTGTGGCAAAGTGAAGGGGGTGTCCAAATTTGACATGTACCCAATGCCTTGGATTGACTTGGTTAGGCGCGGCTCAATTTTATTCGACACTGGATCTGCAAATAACAAAGGGTTATTTGTAGATCCCTTTAACTCCAATCTTCTGAGAAAAAAAAATGCTTTTGGGGCCCTGGACACGTTTCAGCATCTCATGGACAAAATTCTCAGACCACATACATATATGCAGCATACTGTTGCATATTTAGATTATATTATTATCTGTACTAATGAATGGTGGCAGCACATGCAACATCTAAGAACTGTCCTGAGGTGGCTGCGATGGGCGGGGCTCATGGCCAACCTGTAGAAGTGCAGTATTGGGCAGGGGGAAATTCGGTATATGGCGTTCCACAAGGGCCACGGGCAGGTGCGTCCCCAGGTTAAGAAAACTGCAGTGATCTGTTGTAGATCTGTTGCCAAATCAGCCCGAGGGTGAATGTGCAATAAGATCTGTTTCTGAGATACCATTTTGAATGGGTGCTTGCGTGCGAGCAATTCAAGCATCTCAGATTTAAAATGGACTGAAGCCTGTCGTCTTACTCTGGAACGATACAACAGCGGCTGTAGAACACTTATAGGCAGCAAGGAGATTGCGATTTCCTGCACACAACATCAGCACATCCCGTGATGGGACCGCAGATGACAGAACACCGTAAGCGGGATAATGGGCACACACCACTGAGAAGCTTTTGTGCAAAGATTGTGGATTAAGAGAAGAGTGAAGGGCTTCTTCGAGAGTGTGTGAACCTCATTGCAGCTCAACAAACACCTTTCTCTTTATGAGAACATCCCTTATTCAAACACAACACACAGAAACAACATTCTCTTTAATATCCCGGTCCAAACAAACTCCAGGGGGAATAGGGGCGAAATGGCACATAAATGTGCATGCGTCTCGTTACCTCGTTATTTTTTTTGTAAGAATTTCTTATTGAACACATCACATGGAAACAACATACGGTGTAACATCCCGGCAAACTCCGGCGGGAAGTGAGCAGAGTCTGAGTGTTTGTGTGCGTTTCGTGCAACGAGTGCTTTCTCTTTTATGTGAGAACATTCTTGTGTGAACAAAACACACAAAAATAGATTTTCTGATCATCCCAGCGCAGAAAGTGTGAACAACATACAGAAACACCTTTGTCTACCATCCAGATGAACTCCGGTTGGGAAAGAGTAGTGTGAGAATGTGTGAGCGTATCATGCAACAGGAGCCTCCTCTTTTTTGTGCGAACAATATTTACACATTTGTGAATCATCTCTGTGAACTCCAGGAGGGAACAGTGTCTGAATGTGTGTATCTCAAACAGGTGCATTATTTGAATACAACTCACAGAAACCACTCAGCCATGTTTGCGTTGCATCATCAATGGCTTAGCTGTCTTTGGCGGAGCTGTATTCTTCACCAGGTGCTGACCCGAAGGAGAGGGGTGAGTCACTGGTGACTTTTTGTGACCCGCTGCATCATTTTGAAGAAACCACAAATTTCGACTTACTTCAATAACCATGTCATGGCCTGTGTTAGCTTGAGTTGATGGCTGGTTTTTAACCGCAGTCTTCTGACTCAAAGACCAATGCTTTATGCGGCGAGTTAACACGAAAGCTGGATCTCCAGGAAGAATGGCACTCACCTTTGAGACATAGTCTTTGACCGCCTAAACTGCTGGTTCATACAGGCGAGAATATTCCGGCTCGACTGGGAAGGCAGGTGGGAGGGCATGGGAGGTGGGATCATCCCTCAGAACAAGGGCAATCCTTAAGCGTAGCGTCCAGACACTTGTGACCTCGCCGCGAGGGCAGCGCATTAATCTCACATGTTCACCTGAGGACGGGATGTGCAGCTCGCACATGGAACACTTGCAGAGCGACATCTGGAAAAAGACACATTTCATGCAAGTGGCTCATTTGTTGATATATTAATACATATATATGAAACGGGTCCAATATCTCCTGTCCAAACACTGTGAGAAGCGGGCTGTGTCTCGCTGAAGTTCTGCATCTGAAGCGAAGAACCCGTTCACTGAGAAGTGTCTTCGATGGCGAGGCAGAGAGAATCTTCACAGGGGAGGGGAGTCTTTTCACTGCAGGCGCTGAATAGGACAGGCAAGAATGGTCCTGTCCACGCTTGCAGAGAATATCCCGTCCAATGAATCGATCTCGATGGCGAAACTGAGAAGGCTTTCAAGACGAGAGATTATGTTGCTGTCTTAAAAGAAGAAAATTCTGAAGAAATTGTGATTTTGCACCTGCTTATCTAGGCTAACTGTGTGCCTAAAGGGGCAGGGCTTAATCACCACTGCCAATCTTAAGATTAAGCTTAGATTAGTCGTCAGAGAAGGAATTCCCCATAGTGTTTGTCTCAATGTTGAATGATCTGAACCGAAAGGGAACCACATTTAAAGGTGCTGTAAGTGACTCTACACTCCAAATGAGCTTTATTGAGACCAACACGAGCAAAAAATTTTCAAAAACAACAGCAGCAAAATAGTGCCCTCAACTGACAACAGTTATGAGCAACAGCATAAAAGTGCCATTATGCCACAATAATTCGCAGCAACTACAAATACTATGAGAATGAGCAAAATGATTGACAGGTAGAAAGCATCATACATATTACATCATCTAGAGCTGCCACAGAGACCAGTGAGATATCTCAGGACACGTATTTCATTAATATCTTTCAGGAAGTAGTAAAATATATTTGCATACCTTTCCATGAAAAAAAATCACTTACCGCACCTTAAAGCATTTTAATAAAGTTAAATGAATATGATTAAATCTTGTTGTATTATTCAATATACTGAAGTTGTTTTCACTCAAAAAATATTTTTATTTTCAACTCATTTCTTAAATGTAGATAAATCAATTTTGTGCAACCACTTACCTTAAAAAAGTAAATTTAATAAATTCAAAAAGTATTTTTTTCCCAGTGTACACACATATGTGTACAGTATATACAAATGTTAAAATATCTATAAACACTAAACCAACATGAAACGTGTAGATTACTGCAGTCAGATTCATTGTATTTGCTTGGATATTTTAGTTTCTAACATATAGATTTTTAAAATTGTACCAAGTAACTTCATAATTAAACTTTACACCACGATGAACACAGAATTGTGAATTTGTATGGAAAACTTTATTTGATCATAAAAATAGCATTCACAGGCTTCTTTTTTGATAGCTACATATACATTGTGATCCATCCAAACAAGGGGGAAAAAAGAAGTCCACATCTATTTGAACTTATAGTCTAATGTTATGTATAGCTTCATGAGTTAAGCTATGGACAATGCAGAATATATATATATATATATATATATATATATATATATATATATATATATATATATATATATATATATATATGCATAGTTTCCTAAAAAAAATTGCCCCATATACTGTACATGTACTGCTTTTATCAACACAGAAAAAAGCATTTAATGTTCAGATAACATTGCAGAGAGACCACAGACAGTATACAAGAGCTCTACAATAAAAAGGCAGGCTATCCATTACAACAGATCCCCCCCACCCTCACAAAATCACATCCAATCAGTGTCCAGTTTTAATTCCCACCCACCCTGAAAAAAAAAAAACATCTTTACACATGCCTAATTTTCTGAGTACAAATTACAGATGTTATCCACAGTCCCTGTGTTCAGAGTATCAACATGTTAGCATCTTCCTCTAGGTGATCATCTTTCATAAATTCTCTTTTGTACAAAGGCAACGTTATCCTTACTACACAGGTTAGAAGTACATATAGTTGTAAAAGTCTGTACAAAAGATAGCGGTTGATACGTTCGACAATTTGAATTAAGACCACAGTTAAGGATATCCCTGTTCTGGTAACTGTTTGAGAGAATTACAGCCCTGTTGAAAAGGATCATTTCAATTTACGAAACAAATTGTGTTCAGAAACAAACATGTATTGCGTATACATATACGTAGCTTAACCTCCGTCGTGGTCAATCGTGTGACAGAAAACATGGTATGGCTCAGTACGGCAGATTGCGGCAGGTGCCATTTTCAAGCTGTCTTGTAGTATTTTAAATAAATACCCAAATCGTGCATGCGGTGAGAAAATGTACACGAAAATCATATGCTGCATGGACGTATCACATCGTTAACAATTTCAAGAATGATCATCTCCATCAGGCCTGCCTTTGGTTCTACACTTCAGGGAGGTAAAAGTGTCAGTTTAAAGGCAAAAAGAAACATTTGAAAGCAACCATAGTGTAAATATATCGTGAACAGCTACTAAGAATTGCAGAGACTCAAATACTTTGCTCGCTTTTGAGATATTTCATTGATGGTGTTGAGCATCGCCAGTGATTTTGATTTGATTGACAAGCTTGCTATTCAATTCAGATTGCGATTCAACTTAATTTTAATTAGTACATAGTTCTTTCTTGCCAAATGAATACATACAATGAAAAATAAAAACAAATTTGATTTTCATACTACAGTCAGAAATACACTTTACACAAGCACGCAAACGCAGACGTGAATGTTTGGCGGGCGCATTGTAAGTGTGGAGTCCTGTTGTACATATTTACTGAAAAATATACTCATGTGTGGGGGTTGGAATGTCAGGATCCACCACTGATTCCACTAAACAAGGCAATTTATTAATTGATTAAAAGATGTATAATTGGACTGTAAAAATCTATTAATAATTCTAATTATTATCGAAAGTTTTATTGACTTTTATTGAAAGCACTATTTATTGACTAGATGTTTAAATAATCCTGCATTATGTATTGCTTTATGCTAATGTTGGGTCATGTTTTCTCAGCTGTGCACATGACTAATTTCTGAAGATTCTGGAAAACCTTCAAAATAAAACATATTTGTGCCACAAAGAAAATATCTTCCTGCCTTCATTCTCGTTTTTCCTGCTGTGCGGCCTCGTGCCGAAGTTCAGTGCATTGTGAAGACAAATGCAGTCAGACATCGTACAGTAAAATGATGAGTTCTGATCTGAACATCCCATCAAGATATGTTTCAATTTTTCAAAATAAATATACATCTTAAATATATTACTTCATTAATCAGTAGCATAGTAGTTTGAGTTCAGATTTTGCAACACACAAATTTGTCAGAAAAATGTACAAACAAAAAAAAATGCTTGTGCTCTGCTCTTCGATAGTTGGAATAGAGGACACACAAAGTAGTTCTGGTGCATTTGAGGAATGTAAAATTGTACAGAACAAAACAAAACAGATTTCAATAAAAAAGCAAAACACAGATCTCACTTGCGACACAACATATAAAAACAAAGGAATGGATGGAAAGAGATTGTTCTGCTGTGGAGAAACTCAGACCTGTGGAGTGCTCAGATGCTGAGGTCTGCATGGTTGTCTTTGTAAAGCCGCCTCTTAGACTGAGGTTTCTGGGCGAGGCCTCGGCCCACATTGGTCCCATTCGCGCTGCTGGCTTTCAATGCATTGTAATATTCCCTAAGTTGTGGAGTCGCACCCTCTTCCAGGTAACTTTCACCACTGCTGTCTGATATCCTGTGGAAGTGTCTTTCCGAGTGTCCATTGGCATAATATCCAGGTCTATCGGTCTGACCAAAAGGAGAGCTGTTGTGCAAGAGGTTCCTGTTTTTTAAACTGTGCTCTGGTGTGCCTCCAAGAACGAGTGCCTGTTGTTTGAGGGATCTCTCAGGGGTGCATGTAAAGTAGCCCTCATTCCTGAAGTTCCTGCTGGGCGTTTGGGGGTCCTGTTGAGGTTGGAAGGGCCTTTCGGGAGTGGACTTCTGCCAAAGCAAGTCCTGGGAAGAGGCTTGCATGCTTCGTTCTGGGGACTGATCTTTATATGACCGCTGTGTTCGGCGGTCCATGGATTTGGCCCTGTGGTGGTCTGGAGAGGTGTTGCACTTCTGGGTGGTGGAGCGATCTAAGGATCCACTGCGCACCTGAGATCCATTGCTGCTTCGCGTCTCGGCATGTTTGCGGCCTCGCCCCGCTAGATCCTGACTGGATGCTTTCCTCCCGAATCCACCCTCCTTCCTCAAAGTTTTGAAGAGCTTAGTGATACCGCTCTCAGACTCTGACTTCTTGAATTTGCGACGGGAGTTGTTTTTACTGCTGTCGGGGGAAGGAGAGGGGCTGGGAGGGTTGTTCCAGGTGTGATGGAGTTGAGCACTGGAGTAAAGGTCAGTGTTGTCGTCCTTGCCTCGGTTTCTCACTCGCTCGAGCTCTCTGCCTTTCCGCTGGTGCTCTCTAAATTGGGGTGTTATGTGATATTCTGATGTATAGCTGGGCTCGGATGGATGATGAAATGGGCCACTGGCCAGCAGGGTTCTCACTTCCGAATAATTTTGTGGCCCGGGTGAGGGAGGGTAGCTGTCATTGGGCCCGTCTAAAAATGAATGACGAAAGGCATTATGTTAGACCCCATTACATTAAGTTATTTTACTGTTCTTAATTTTCGACTAATAATAGTAATGAATTAAGATTAGACTAAAACAAATATGGGACACTTGTTGGTACACAAAATGAAAATGCAAAACATCTACAAACACATGGATTAACATATTAACAAGTCAACAAGTATTCTTACTATTTAATTTGTATTTAAAGCTAAAGTGTGTTTTTCCTAACACATTGTAATCTGCTGGGAAAACTATAAGTATTGTAAGCCATTGTATGTTGATTTCTATGAAGTGTGAACACTGTGGCATTGCTGTTTGTTTTAGCAGAACAACCAACGTAACAATAGCTGACAGATGAAGTTACTATTTAGAGACAAATACAGCTTCTTTTGGCACCCCAGAAAAGAACTACTTTCAATGAGTGCTTTGTTCAATTTGAGCTGAAAATGCCCAAAACTGGCTGTTTGTGGGGTTAAAAACACCCTGTTTCCTGTAGATTATTGGAGAATTGGGCTTCTTTAAATTTCTATCAGGATCGGTGGATAGGGACAAACTCAGTCCTCACAAATCACAAACCACTGCTTTTAATATTAAAAGTATGACCGCTTTGACAGAAATGAGGACAAATATGATCTAACGATGGTCTTTTTAACAAGATCACCATGTCGAATTAAGTTTGAATATTGAACATGTCGAATACTATATTTACTGTATTTACACTAACAATTTAAGTAGTAAAGACATGAAATACACATGATGGTAGTTTTCTTTTTTTATATGGCACACTTGTCAGGCTTTAGAAGTGTGTTAAACATGTGAGGATGTTTCTTCATCAACCTGTTCAAATCATACAGGTCTATTAAACCAAGTTAAAATTTGTTTGCAGATTGTTCAGAAATAACCTACATAATTTCTTCATTGTAAACCATAGATAACCCTTTACAAAAACTTTTATTAACATTAACAAACATTATTATTGATATTATTATATAATGCTTAAAAGATATTGTAAAAATGCAGTGCTACTCATATCCACCACTGAAATGTGCTTCTCAAAATAACCCAAAAGTGTGGTGTGACATTACGGTAATTTCATCTATAGTGTGAGGCTTTCTGTCTGTCTGACCAATGGCAGATTGGGGAAGTGTTTTGCAATTCCATCTGTTCCTAGTGGCACAGAAATAATACAGAATGAAATACATCTAATGATGCATAAGACTAAAATATACAGTATTATATAATGTTTTCTTAATAATCTTTTTCACTAATTACTAATGTATTAAGTGTATTTGGCAGCACTCTGCTGTAAAATATTGATATTTGGAGATCACACAATCATCATGATTTGCTGCTGTGACCTTTAACAATGTCAAAATAGGAATACAAATAATGCATGCAATGTAGGCATGGATGCAGAGCAAACCCTAAACATATGCCTACAAGGAAACTTCCAAGAAGAATTTTAATCATATTGGAAAGTGTTTGTTTTTCTTTATTACATCAGAGCAGAATTATTCTGATCTGTTCAGCCTTTCTCTGACCACAAGATGCTACAATCTGAACATATTGATTAATAACAGTTTATAGATTATTGGCTATGTGAGATCTAGAGAAGAGTACTGGTGATATGAAAACATTATTAAAGTTATATTATTAAAGTCTTTATATCACAAGCCCTGCACACAAATCATACTCAGTTGCAGACATATTGTATGTTGAGTCTGATTTGTGTTTATGAACATATTAATATTGACATATTAAAGCATTTCATTACTGTGATTATGATCATCAAGTGAATCTCAGGAATACATATTTACATCACATTTTGCCCCAAATTCAAAAGATAATTCTTTTTATATGTACAGTGCATACGGAAAGTATTCACAGCGCTTCACTTTTTCCACATTTTGTTATGTTACAGCCTTATTCCAAAATGGATTATATTCATTATTTTCCTCAAAATTCTACAAACAATATCCCATAATGACAACGTGAAAGAAGTTTGTTTGAAATCTTTGCAAATTTATTAAAAATAAAAAAAACGAAAAAAATCACATGTACATAAGTATTCACAGCCTTTGCCATGACACTCTAAATTGAGCTTAGGTGCATCCTGTTTCCACTGATCATCCTTGAGATGTTTCTACAACTTGATTGGAGTCCACCTGTGGTAAATTCAGTTGATTGGACATGATTTGGGAAGGCACACACCTGTCTATATAAGGTCACACAGTTAAAAGTGCATGTCAGAGCACAAACCGTGCCATGAAGACCAAGGAATTGTCTGTAGACCTCTGAGGCAGGATTGTATCGAGGCACAGATTTGGGGAAAGGTACAGAACAATTTCTGCAGCATTGAAGGTCCCAATGAGCACAGTGGCCTCCATCATCCGTAAATGGAAGATGTTTGAAACCACCAGGACTCTTCCTAGAGCTGGCCGCCTGGTCAAACTGAGCAATCGGGGGAGAAGGGCCTTAGTCAGGGAGGTGACCAAGAACCCGATGGTCACTCTGACAGAGCTCCAGTGTTTCTCTGTGGAGAAAGGAGAACCTTCCAGAAGAACAACCATCTCTGCAGCACTCCACCAATCAGGCCTGTATGGTAGAGTGGCCAGATGGAAGCCACTCCTCAGTAAAAAGGCACTTGACAGCCCGCCTGGAGTTTGCCAAAAAGGCACTTGAAGGACTCTCAGACCTGAATGGCAAGCATCATGTCTGGAGGAAACCAGTCACCGCTCATCACCTGGCCAATACCATCCCTACAGTGAAGCATGGGGATGTTTTTCAGCGGCAGGAACTGGGAGACTAGTCAGGATCGAGGGAAAGATGAATGCAGCAATGTACAGAGACATCCTTGATGGAAACCTGCTTGAACATCAAGAAGAATGGGAGAAACTGCCCAAAAATAGGTGTGCCAAGCTTGTAGCATCATACATAAAAAGACTTGAGGCTGTAATTGGTGCCAAAGGTGCTTCAACAAAGTATTGAGCAAAGGCTGTGAATACTTACGTAAATGTGATTTTTTTTGTTTGTTTTTTATTTTTAATAAATTTGCAAAGATTTCAAACAAACTTTTTTCACATTGTCATTATGGGGTATTGGTTGTAGAATTTTTAGGAAAATAATGAATATAATCAATTTTGGAATAAGGCTGTAACATAATAAAATTTGGAAAAAGTGAAGCGCTGTGAATACTTTCCGGGTGCACTGTGTATTAAGCATAAAGAAGGTCTGTTAAGAGCTAATGGGCTCTATTTTAAGAGCACTATGCCTTAAAAGAAGTGCTATGCAATAAGTTAGTTGGCATGGCCATTTTTTTTTGTTTTTTGATTTTCTTTCCCTTTTCTCCCCAGTTTGTAATGCCCAATTCCCAATGTGATCTAAGTGGTGCCATATTAGTGACTCGCTTTAATCCAGGTGGCGGAGGATGAATCTCTGCGGAGACATAGCACGTGTGGAGGCTTCACGTCATCCACCGCAGCATCCATGCACAACTTACCACGCGTCACACCGCTTTATGCCATTGTATCAATAGAAAATAGCTGCCCGGGAGCATTCCCAAAATGCCTGCCAAAGGGCAAGTCTTGCCATGAAAGGGATTTTGATTTGACGCAGCGCACAGTTTTGCATTTAGCGCTGCACCAAGTATGGTCACGAAAATTGAGCCCAATGTGTTACATTGAATACATTTTATTATTTTATATTTTGGGATGAAATATTACCTGGACACATTCTTTACAGGTTTCGTGAGATTCACTCATCCGTGTTTTAACAGTCATTAACAGCAGTAATCCCTACAACAGCAATAATGCATCAACAACATCAGCCCACACCCATCACACATGCATCAGAGCATTCTTGTGATATCAGCCATCAGGAAGATGAATCCATTGAGCATGAGGTCAGAGGTCAGCAGGAGGATGGATTCACTGGGGTGGAATGAAAGCGTGGTATAAATAAGGTAAAGCACAGGGTGATGTTCAGCCGGTGAGGGTACACGAGCCTAAACAGGGCTTATAAAGTGTCATGGGGTGATGGGGTGGGGGGTTGACACACATATAGTGCTCTACAAACCGTGGCTTGGTTTTGACCCATAAGGTAGAAGCAGGGCTCGCCCAGCTTATCATTCCTCAGACAGGTTGATAAATTGGGGCCCATCATCGCTGAAGAGCCCACCCGAGATTGAGACATCAGCAAGAGAGAGAAACAGACAAAAATAAAGAGAAAGAGCGATGTGTAACAGACAAAATATAGAATTTTATCTGAAGGTTTTGCTGGCTGAAGACTTCAGAAGATTTAGAAGATTCATTCTAGATGAAAAGAGCAGACTTCAATAATATAGAGCCTGACTGATCACTGGGGAGTAACAAAGGCACAAAACAAAAAAAGAAACAAACAAACAAAACTAAATCAAATGAACAAACTAAATCAAATGAACAAACTAAATCTAATTAACAATCAAAACTAAATCAAAGTAACAAACTAAATCAAATTAACAAACAAAAATATATCAAATTAACAAAACTAAATCAAGTTAACAAACTAAATCAAATTAACAAACAAAACTAAATCAAATTAGCAAACTAAATCTAATTAACAAACAAAATCAAATTAACAAACAAAACTAAATCAAATTAACAAACTAAATCTAATTAACAAACAAAATTAAATCAAATTAACAAACAAAATCAAATTAACAAACAAAACTAAATCAAATTAACAAACTAAATCTAATTAACAAACAAAATTAAATCAAATTAATTAACAAACAAAATCAAATTAACAAACAAAACTAAATCAAATTAACAAACTAAATCTAATTAACAAACAAAATTAAATCAAATTAACAAACAAAATCAAATTAACAAACAAAACTAAATCAAATTAACAAACTAAATCTAATTAACAAACAAAATTAAATCTAATTAACAAACAAAATAAATCAAATTAACAAACAAAACTAAATCAAATTAACAAACAAAATCTAATTAACAAACCAAACTAAATCAAATTAACAAACCAAACTAAAACCAAACTCTTTTGTTCGACACCTACCATACTCTGGGACAGATCCGTCTCCTCTCTTCAGCACCAGGCGAGCTCGTCTGCCTCCGTTCTTGATCAGCTCGATGGCACGAGAATGCTTCATATTTTTTGTGCTCTCACCGTTGATCTCCAAAATTTCATCACCAACCTGAAAACAAGGTGGACTCTTCAATTAATGCATACACTACACACATTACACATCACCGATATCATATTAAATGTTACAGCTTGTTAAAAATAATTGTGAAGAGATACTTGCAATTAAAGCATGATTAATCAGAATGTGTCTTAATGTGTTGCGGCCTTACCGTAATTTTGCCATTTCTAGTGGCAGCTCCATCCTCAGCCAGTCTGAGCACATAAAGATCCATGTTGTACTCCTTCCCTCCTCTCAAACTGAAGCCGAAACCTTTACTGTCTCTCTCTAGATCCACAGAGTAAAACTCAGCCTCCTGACAGCACACACAAACAAATGCATCAAATAAATTACAAGCACAACAACAGTTGCTTCCTTTTTCAACTCTTAAAGTTAGAATGTCTGTTCTCACCTGATTGAATGTTGCTGGTTGGATTTGTTTTGGTTTGTTGTGCCTGTTTGGAAATAAGAATGGATGAATACAAAGTGCTGAAATAAATGCAATATTTGTTTAACCTTGTGCGAGCCCACATCCACATGCGTGTACATTGTATTCTAGCTTCGCTATACACAACGCATAATTTAAACTAATTTAAACCTATTGAATACTGTTCACAAGAATCTAGTCTAGACTATAATTTAATGGTCACATGACAAGACAACATGATATTGATTTCCGTGAAACACTTTTACGGATGCAGCGCCAGCAAAAGTGCCTGTGGTGAAAAATCTCTTTATGTTTTTTCATTGCAAACTGTTTGCATGTAAAGACATGCAAAAACATGAATAAGCAATGCTCCTGGACACATAAACAATTTGATGAAAACTTAGTCCAGCTGTCCACATTTGTGGACATTTAATTTTTATGAAAACTATTTTCTCTAGAATTTGTAATTTTTTTAGCTTGTTTATTAGATGCTACTAGTTAAAAATCAAAAAGGGAAACAGAAAATGCACACAGCCATCACGCTCAGGTTTCAGGAGGTTAGGAGCATCATTAGTCAAGTGTTGTCAAGATGCTCTATCAAGTTAAACATAGTTTGAAACATGGAAAAAACACATCTCGAGGTTCCTGTATTCTGTGTCCAGATGTCTTTGAGAGCAAGAGTGTGTCTGTGAAAGACTGTGCTGCTCTTGTTGGTTTGACGAGGCATGTTTCCTGTACAGCTGGAGTCACGCTGACTGCCCCCTACTGCCACAGATTCACAAAAAGATCATGCTTGAATTGCCCCAATCGTAGAAACATTCCTTAATATGGAATTTATGCACGGGTCTGGGGCATGACTAATTGTATACATTTTTTTACATACATTTTTTTACATATTACTTTTCATTGAATTAATCACACTAAATTAATGTGTTTAATCAAGAGCCCTACTAAATATTTACTGTATATATACTGTATTCAGAAATCAGAATTGACCACGTTTACTTTCTTATTCCATATTCCTGGTCTTATTGTGCACAGTTCATCAATGCACATTGTTCCAAAGAAAAAAGTGTTTGTATTCATAATCTTTTATCAAAATATAATAACTTGCTTCGCTTCTGAACTGACATTTCTTTTCAGCTGATGCCATCCCCTCCAGCCACCTGTCATTTAGAGACCACTTTCATTTTTTTTTATTTTTTACTATCCAATATCCCCATGAATAAAATCAAGTCCTTGCATTTATCCTGTTTTACCCGCTATACATTACTGAACTAAAATGGATTGTGAATGGAGATTAATTATGACTTTAAAGATTGTTTGTGTGTGTTTACCTATGCTCTTTGTTGTGTGTATCTCACCTGGGCTCTGTGTTGCTCTGTGGTGTGTGTGTGGTGGTGATGGTGGCAATCTTCTCAGCATTGGTCAATAGTGCGGCGTTTGACGTCTCTGTTAAATCACAAAGATAGACAACAGTTAATATCACTTTCAAACACATTACAAAATCACAATTAATAAATGAAAGTGATCATATCATCCATAGACGCTATAAAAACAACAGAGTTTAACCCTCTGGGGTTGATGGACGTGCCGGCGTGTCTTGCTGGATATTTTCGTCATTACAGCAGAAACAACTTAAAATACTCCGTCATTTTTGGGTATACAGATAAGTGTAAGACATCATTAGAGATTATGAAGGGTCTTCTTTTATTTGTGTACACTCACAATAACAACAAAATCTTGTGCTTTTGTAAAATAAAGAAAATAAAACGGGTGAGCTGTAAGCAGTCTCTGTGTTCACGAGCATATTTCAGAAACACGTCACAAAAATTAACTGAAACTCAGCCATTCATACGCTAATGTGCTTAGACGATCATCGCAAATGTACACGCCCCCCCGACTGTGAGGTATAATGTAAACAAAATTCATTCATTTTTCTGCACGTTTGTAAGGACACACAGGCAAGAAAGCTCCAGGATTGTAAGATTTAACATTTTCCTCAGAAGAAGAGCGGGACTCTAATGAACGTTTGTATTTTGAAGAGAGACTTGATCCAGCCGAGGATACAATTTCGGACGAGGAAGTCAATTAGTTTTCATTAGTTGACATGCTATTTTATATAAACATGTACATATTTTACTAGTGGGACTGTTTCCAGACTTGCCAGCCAGGATTCAGAGTATTGACATTTGAAATATGTCCTAATAAGCAAGTTTTAGTTACATTTAAATGCTGTTTTAAAGCTGGTATTTCAAATGTAAGCTGTATGATATAAATATGATATGTAATATGATATAAAAATAATATGAATGTTTAGATTATATTTTAACTAGTGTTTATGCTGCCTCATTATCATCAATGCTTGTGCTTGCAAATATGTGTTCAGGTTAAATGAGTAAAATGCACTTTAAATATGCCCATATTAGAAAATCAGCATATTATTATGATTTCTGAAGGATCATGTGACACTGAAGACTGCAGTACTGATGCTGAAAATTCAGCTTTGATCACAAATTGCATTTTACAATATATTTAAATAGAAAATTGTTCTTTTAAATTGTAAAAAGAGTTTAGAATATCAATATTGTTTCTGTATTTTGGATCAAATAAATCCAGTCTTGGTGAGCAGAAGCAACTTCTTTTAAATGGTAGTGTAGGTCTAAAATTAAGTAAAGTCTTTATGTAAAGAAAATGTATTGTCAGATTACTTCTTTTAACTTAAAACTTGATTTTGATCATTAAGTCTCCTCACATTCATTCTCTATTCCTGATTGATGGGCCCAGGGGAGGGGTTTTTCGTCTCTCAGGTGTGAATTACAATCCATATTCATGATCATTCACGCCTCCTCGCATATTACCTTTCAACACTAATATTGTCTTACAAAAGTTAAATTACTATATTGTTTTGCATGAATGAGTGATCAGGATGGTTTTCACATCATTTTGTAGCAAAAACTCTAGGCTACAAGATCCAGTTCTCAAAAGTCTTGTGGACAAATGTTTAGTATGTGTTATATGACCTTATTTCAGTGACTTAACATTTTCGTTTTTCAAAAACCACGCATAAATGTTATTTTCTCAAAAATACAAACATGTACACACATGTTGCTCACATATTATTGTAGCCCTGTTTGTGCTGAATACAGTGTTATCAGACTTTAGCCATTAATATGTTTTTAAGCAACTGAAAAAAGCACAAATGTCAAGGCATGTCAAAACTTCTCCAGGGCCCAAAATACCCTCAGACCCCAAAGGGTTAACAAATTTACTAACTTTCTACAGTTTGTGGCAGTTCCACATACATTATTGTATTAGACATTAGACAAGAGTACGTGGAACCAAAAGTTTGGACACTCTGTGTACATTCTGTGTAATGTCTATTTTCCACATTTTAGAAAAATAGTAAACTGGACATTACTGGAGATTTTTTGACTGATTTTCCTTCATTATCCGCTCCAATTTAAGCCATTAAAAAAATCATTCATAGGCACAACTTATACTGGTCTACAAAACCGATTTCAAACATAATTGTGTTTCATTGTATTTTCAAGAGCCTTTCAAATAATACTATACTCTCCAACAGCAACACCCGTAGCACCATGGTAAATTTGGTACTTTGTTGTCACATCTCCCTCCATCATCCTTTATCATCCATCTTCTCTCAGTCATCTTGTGCTCTCTCTATCTGTGTGTTTTTCTCTGGTGATGAGGGGGTAAAAATAGCTGCTCCTGTCATATTAAATCAAACTTACATCACCCAGTGCATGTTGCATGCGTGGGATGCATGCACGTGTCTTTAATTCTTACTCATGGTTAACTGACCTATAGCACCCTGCACTGTGATTGGTTCATGGCTGTTTCTGTGCAACAAATCTGCATGGATGATAAACAATAAAAGCTAGGGCTGTGCAATTAACCAAAATCACAATGTGGCCTTGTGTATTTAACCAAGGAAGGCTGCTATTTGAAAGAATATATGTTTATTCTGTCTTGTGTTTGCACTGCGTGCTGCAGAGTGAAGGAGAGGCACTCTGTTCTGTCTTCTACTAAACATGCTCCAAGTGTGCACTTCCTACTCAGTTTCACATACTTCGTGAGAGCTTCTTCAATACATGATACAATACAGGGAAAAAAATGGCCATTAGTTGGCACAGCTTACCCCAAAGTATCGGGCACAGCTTCCATTGTGAGAATTTTCTCACAATGGAAGAATGGTTTATTTAATAATTCATGGCTGTTCTGTAGCCAAATATTTGTTCTGGTTTTATGCATTGGCAATTCACGAACATAAGGGTGTCTCTTCAACTTTCATGTCCCAGTGGTTGATTTTTATTTAAACAAACAGATACATAGAACAACTATTTTTGTTATAATTAGATCTCATTGAATGTTTTGTGAATGTTTAGTGAATATGAGCCCAGGGCCCATACTCAAAAAATTGTAATGCTAAAAGTAACTTCTAACATGGAAATTTAGGAGCAATCTTAAAAATGAGGGGCCTGTCATTCCTAATTTTAGGACTCGTAAAATTTTCATCCAAGAGTAATTCATGAAGCATTTTAACATTAAAAGTAGCTCCTAAACCTGTGACAACTTAGAAGACGATCCAAAGCATGGCTGCTGTCGTCAATCCACATTAAATACAATATATTCAAATATTATTATCACATTGAACATATAAAAAGGCATAGCCTATATCGTGAGGGTGATTTCATTATTGAAAACTTAGTTAGAGGTGCAGTTGCCTCTCTTACAAACTGAAACAACCCAATTATACCAGAGATAAAGCCTTTGACAAAGCCTTTGAATTTCTGTCATTCGTCAGCAGAATAATCTATCCAGACTGCACAACGTCCGATAATTCATAGCGTATTTTTCCCTAAGGATGAGCGCTCACTGCAGATAAAAAGGGGGGCATTCACAAGGAATCATTGCAATCGCAGGGCTGGCCCGGTGTTGATGCTGTTGACAGGATGCACGCTCGTTTCATTAAATCAATGCAATATGAAGAAATGATCATCAACTGAAAAAATATCCATCCATTTATCCATCCATCTATCTACATGAATATAAATATACAGTATATACACTGATGAGCCAAAACATCATGACCACCTGACTTATATGCTGTTCTTCAGTGTGCTGCCAAAACAGTGCTGAACTGCCAGGAATCGACACTACAAGACCCCTGAAGTGTACTGTAGTATCTGGCATCAAGACATTAGCAGCAGATCCTTCAAATCCTGTATGTTGCGAAGTGGAGTCGCCGTGGATCAGACTTGTTGGTCCAGCACATCCTACGGATGCTCAATCGGATTGAGATCTGGGGAATTTGGAGGCCAGGGCAACACCCTGAACTCTTCATCATGTTCCTCAAACCATTCCCAAACAACATGTGCAGTGTGGCAGGGCGCATTATCCTGCTGAAAGAGGCCACTGCTATTAGGGAATACCATTGCCATGAAGGGGTGTACCTGGGCTGCAACAATGTTTATGTAGGTGGCATGTGCCAAATTGACGTCCAAATGAATGGCCGGACCAAGGGTTTCCAAGTAGAAAATTGCCCAGAGCATCACACTCCTCCACCCTCTTGTCGTCTTCCCACAGTGCATCCTGGTGCCATCACTTCCCCAGGTAAACTGTGCACACGTACATAGCCATCCACAATGTAAAAGATAATGGGACTCATCGAACCAGACAACCTTTTTCCACTGCTCCAAGGTCCAATTCTGATGCTGGTGTGCCCATTGTAGGCACTTTCGATGATGAACAGGGGTCATCATGGGCACTCTGAACGGTCTGCGGCTACGCAGCCCAATACGCAGCAGGGTGCGTTGCACTGTGTGTTGTGACACATTCCTTCTGTAACCATCATTAAATCATTTTCTGTGACTTTTGCCACAGCAGACTTTTCAGTTCGAACCAACAGGATTGACCTTGCGCATCGATGAGCCTTGGGCGGCCAACATCCTGCCACCAGTTTGTGGTTTTTCCTTCCTTGGACCACTGTAGGTAGGTACTCTCCACTGCTGACCGGAAGCACCCCACAAGCCTTGCCATTTCAGAGATGCTCCTACGTTATGCCCTATGAGAACTGATTGTTCGCTAATCTACCCAGACAGGTGGCCATGTTAGGAGATGATCAACGTTATTCGCTTCACCTGTGAGGGGTCATAATGTTTTGGCTCATCAGTGTATATATTTATATTGTTCCTTGTCTTAAATAGACACAATCCACAAATAGTTGTTCCCTGTCTACCAATCACTGAGGGCAATTTAAAAGAGTATTATAATAAAAATATATACTCATTGTTGGTCAATATCGAGGCGTAATAAAACGGCATAATAAAATGTCATCCATAGTAACAAGTTCAAATCTGCCTTTCTCTTATTTTAATATTTCCTTAGTAAAACTAGCTTGCAGCAGTTTTGTGAGTAGGTTTTAAGCAAAAACTCCTAGCTAGGAACTCTTTGGAGAAGACCTAGTGGTAAGATAAAAAATCTTTGTGAATACGGGCCCAGATTTTTAAATCGAAGTTGTCTCCTGCTTTCACAAGAGGGCAAAACTGATAAATATAAACCAATCAGCACCGTATTATAGCGATTGTTTATTGCAAAGAAAATAACTGTCTGTTAACAAAAGTGCATACAATTATGAAGTCAAAAGATTTTCCCAGTTCATATTCTCAAATATTAAGTAAAAAGGTTGCACAGTAGCATATACCGCTGCCATAGTACTACCACAAACTCAAGCTTCATAATACAGACATTATAACAGTGTTTTTCAATAATTACAGTTGTATGTACTGTACCTAATGCTTGTGCTGCGAGACACAACTGCCAAAGACGTCCACTTATGTATGCATGCACTTGTTGGACGCCTTTGACTGTTGGACCATTTTTTGTGTAGCCTGTACAGGAACAGTGCATTTTTTATATATAATAGTAATTAATAAATAGAAAAGTAAATTAAAACTTTAAAAAGCATCTCCAGACACCAGCAATGGTGAATGCGATCAGTCTGAACGGCATCATCAGTTCTTGGCACACATTCAAAATCTGAATATGCATTTTTATCTTAAATTCAACAAATTTTTGAATTTAGAATTTTTAATTTTTACCGTCGTTTATTTTTGATATTTATCAAATGCCTTTTATTTATATCACTTGTGAGCAGAATATTTTCATTGGGCGTCATTTACAGTATAATCAATTTGCCAAATTATGTAGAAAGTGTAAAATGTTAACTATTAACTTAGTCTTAGCACAAACGAGTCGGTCATTAAACACAATACAGAATTTGAGATGTGCTGAATTGACACAGCGGTGGGAATGTTCATGACTTTTAGAAAACATGTAAACACTGTTGAACATTGTTAGTAGTCAAATGAAAAAAAAAATAATGTTTTGATGAGACTTTACTTTCTAGAAATCCACTACAATAAAAGTGTCAAAGTTGAAGAAACACCCATTTATGGTATTTTACACCTGAATTAATTTGCTTTGTAAGTCATAAATACCAGCATATCAACACTTATCAAGTGCATCTGTCAATCACAAGTAGCTGTATATGATGGGTGCTTTCTATGACAAAAATGGCTCTGCTCTTGGAATGCACACAAACTCACCATCTCCAGGTATGATGCGCAGCGTGACAGTGTTGCCAGCCTCTTTGATCAGGTTGACGATGTCAGAGTGAGATTTGTTGGTGATGGAACAGCTGTTGACGGCCAGGATCCGATCACCAACCTTCAGCTTTCCACAACGGTCTGCGGGACTGCCCTCAATGATGCGCCCTATTTTATGAGGCATGGCCACACACGAGTTTCCAACTGAGCGGTCACAGTGTGTGTGTGTGTGTGTGTGTGTGTGCATCAGATATGAGAGGAAGGATAGATGGTAATGAGACAGGTTTGGGAGACAAAGAGAGAGAAAAGGAAAAATAAGCCCCAATTTATAGAATCAACAGAATGAGAGAGTCAGATTGTGACCATATTCTTATGCAGAAAAAAGATTCAAAGGGAACAGAGGTATTAATTTACAGTGACAGCCAGCCATTTGATTCAATCAAATCAAATCAGAACATATCAGATCAGATCAATTGATAGTGATGTAACAGCTGATTGAAGATTCATATAAAGTCATTTTATCATTAAAATAATTTATCATGGACAGTTCACTCTTTACAGTACAGCATTTCATAGAGTATATTGAGTGTATAGAGCGTGAATGCCATTTAGATGCTGGTTAATGACCAGAAAGGTTAGTGGTGCAGCTGAGAGTGTTGACATCACTTCCCCTAATATCCATATTATGAATATTCCTACCATTGTAGCAATTCAAGCTTCATGTTTTGCGAGTTTCAGTCAGCAGAGGGCAGTAAATTAGTTTAAAGTGTGTTCCTTATCAAGAATGTCATGACTTTTCAAATAAGAATTTAAAACGTGTTTAGACGCTTTGTCTGCCACAATAATATCATGTATTTTAATTATCTGAACTATTATATTTATTAATATATTTTCTTACTAATTTTTTACTAATTTCCATAATTATTTAACAACAGTAAAACAACACAGACAGCACATGCAAAAATCAACGTTGTCAGCGGACACAACTCATTCTTGAATTACCCCCAAAGTTTTGCATCCTTTGGTTTTCATGTTTCTTGATGGTGGGGTATTTTATGATCTAATATTGATTTGTGTAGGTGTGAAGGTTACATGAGGGGTTAGAGTGATGGAAATGCTACACTTCTTGAGTGTGTCTTGAATGGCACTGACACTCACAAACACTTTACATTATTGGAAAGCTGATCAGTAAAAACTCAACAAGCTCGATTTCACATGCTGTTGTGTTCTGAAATGTGTCAGAATGCAATTCATAATGCAACACAAGTACATGTAGCATTGTTGTCTTCTACAGATAATTTTGTCTATCAGGTTTGGCTAATGTCATGACGGAGTATCAGAATCTTGCTGAGCATGTTTATAACTAGCTACCTGAATAATCCAGATTAAATGTGCACTCAATAACTTTTGTCCTTATGTCATCTTGGACTTGAAGTGGCACCTAGTGGCGTGGATGCAGCATCATTTAAAAAAGTTTTCAGTTTCTGATGCCATTGTAGAAATGTCTTATTCACAGTCAGCCATGATTACTTTAATCCATGAGTGAACGTGTCCAATAACAGGACAGTTACTGAGATTAAGTGAATAGTATTCTGCTGGTCATGTGATTCTAACATGACAGCCCTCATGAGGAGACCCTCTCCATGTAGAATAAAACAGCTTTTATAACGTTACTGACATGACTGGAGTCTTCATTTTAATGTGAGTGCTCATGATTTTAGATATACGTTTTAAAATTACAATTCATGTCTTTAGGAGTTTCTTAATGAGGAAAAAATTACTGAGTGCACCTTTAATGGCTCAGATATTTGAAGCTCTATCGCCCCCTTGAGTAATGAGGTTTGTTACTGCCACAGTAATGCAAGAATGCACAATAAGTATGTCCAGTAGGACCTTTTCAAGAACAAGAATTCTTCTTGATTCTACAATATTCACACACAACAAATATCTTACCAAACGTAGTTCCAGCATCAGGCCGCGACACGGACGACACAATGACGAACCCAAAACCTTCATTCTCGCTTCGTTGGATCTCGACATCATAGGGCTGTAGAGTGGTTGTTGCCATGGCAACCACAGTGCTCCCGCTGCCGCCACCGCCTCCACTGCCAATCCCACTGGTGCTGCCCGACCCAGAGCTGACGGTGTTGAGCGAGTTCTGGCTTCCCTGTGGCGTCCGTTTCTCTTCTGTGAGCGAAGGCGCCTGTGTGCTGCTGTGATGAGATGATGCAGGAGATGGTGGGACGTCAAGCTCCCCCTTATACGCTACACAATCACAGAAAAAGAAGAGTTCTGTACATTTACAAATTATGAAATAAGAACATTATGATATAAATAATGTGTCTTCAGCTTGTGTGTGTTGGGAATTGAGAGTGTTATGATGAATAATGTAGCTGACCTGATTAATCATCTTTCAAGTTCTTTCAAGTATAACATCTTAAATATTTGAGGTTCTCTGTTTCATGAAATTGTAGTTTTGTGACATTCACTCCATGTCTTTAATTATCTATATTCTAGTGTACTTTTTACAGATATACACGTTTACAATGTACAGTCTACTGGATCTAAATGCACCGGCAATACTGATGTCGTGTACATATTTGTGTCCAATAAAATGCTCTCTAGACTGAGAATGTCCCCTGATAAGTAGCAAGTCATAGTCTTGTCTGTCCTGTGCCTGACATTTTATGTATGTAGTTTATTGGTAACACTTTACAATGAGGTTCTCCATCTATCCATCGTCAACCGCTTATCCTGTACAGGGTCGCGGGGGGTTGGAGCCTATCCCAGCTAACATTGGGCGAAAGGCAGGGTACACCCTGGACAGGTCGCCAGTCCATCGCAGGGCCACACATAGACAAACAACCACTCACACTCACATCCACACCTAGGGCAATTTTTTGGGAGACATCAATTAACCTATCCTACATGTCTTTGGATGGTAGGAGGAAGCCGGAGCACCCGGAGAGAACCCACGCAGACACAGGGAGAACACGCAAACTCCACACAGAATGGCCAGGGCAACTGGGGTTTGAACCCACGACCTTCTTGCTATAAGGCGACAGTGCTAACCGCTGCACCACCGTGACAATGAGGTTCTATTAGTTAATATTAGTAAATGATTTAGGTATCATGAACTAATAATGCACAATAATTATTTACAACATTTATTAAAATTAGCTTTTTTTTTTCTTTTTTTTTTTTTAAATGACATTTTCCGTTAAATAAAAAACGAAAGTGTTTGAAGAAGAACTCAAACTAAACTAAAATATACATTTGCAGTGAAATACAAAGTAAACTCATTAAAGTTACAGTGAAAATGAATTCAGTTTTTGTTTTTGAATCAGTGCTGGTCTAATTAATCTCTCATGACTTCAAAACATCATTGTATTCAGTCAAAACAAACAAACAAAACAGATACCTAAAGCAACAGCAACCTGACTGACATGTAACTGATATTTTCTGATAAAGTATTGAAAAAAAAATGCTGGATGGAAACACCAAGATGCAAATAAAATGTCCAAAATTCACATGCTCACTCGAGGTGATTTAAAAAAGATGTGCGCATATATAACTATGACAGAAACACATTTACATAGTATATTCCTAAATGTGAATGTATACAGTATTCACTCCCAGAACTTTGTGACACACTTTCACTCCAAAACACAAGACATGTGCTTCTGGACACTAGCAAACATTGAGTTGATTAGAGTGTAACTTCTAATTAAACTAGATCCATAAATTTGATGCAAACATGACTAATTTGTGATGCTGTGTTAAGGTATGAAAACGTCTAGGTTACGGATGTAGCCTCCGTTCCCTGATGGAGGGAACGAGACGTTGTGTCGAAGAAGTGACACTAGGGGTCTCTCTTGAGCGCCGAGAATCTCTTGAGAATTTGCATGTCCCGCCCCCGGACATACGGGTATAAAGGTGGGGAAATACGTCTGTTCATTCAGGATTTTTCTGAGGAGCCGGGAATGGTCCGGCCACAACAGTGGCTCGGCTCAGCGACGTGGCTGGGAGGACACAACGTCTCGTTCCCTCCATCAGGGAATGGAGGTTACATCCGTAACCTAGACATTCCCCGTCTGTCACTCACTTAGAAGTTGTGTCAAATAAGCAACATTAGGGGTCCAATTTAAATCATGCCATGCGCTGAGCCGTGTACGTGTACTGTTGACACAGGAGCGGGCAGGTACTTGACGTGCCAAAATGACCAGCTGTATCAGACTGCAAGTACCCTTCCCCAATGAACCACAAAGTCGTCAATGAACCACAAACGGGCCGAGCTTAGCCGGGCCTCTTTTCTCTCTATGTTTCTCGCATAGAGTCAACGGCTGGGGCCCTTACATGCACCGGGGAAGGGGTTTTACCCAGTTTCCTATTCTTTCAGGGGAAAAAGACCCTGCGGAGACCACACCTACCCAGAGAGGGGGAGGTAAGAGTGGTGAATACACCACATGGGCTTTTACGTCACATGTGGGAAGTGGCGCGGTGGTAGATCCCGCCTCTTCGGAAGGAGGAGTTGCAACAGACATGGTGACCGGGGGGGCAGCGGGAACTGCCCAAGGGAGACGTGGGTCCGCTCGTAAGGGGACGGTACCGCGGAAAATACACACAGGGGGGAAGTCCACATAGGAACCCTTACCTGTGGATCACCTATTCCAGTACAGGGTAGATTTGAATACCCGCAGTGGATTGGGTCAGCGAATTCACGTAAAAAAAGCACGTACTTGACACAGCAACGAAGGGGCTGGCAAGCATGGCAAGCATGTCGGACATCTGGGCGGCCGCCCAGACGAGTCGTCCGCATCAGATGTCGGACTGCTCTAGAGCAAAGGCAGGCTGGCTGTGAGCCTCGAGCCTGGACTGGAGTCAACTAGCGTGCCGGGTGGCGGGCGATTTGCGGGGACGTACCCAGCGAAGCCGCACCCGCTGCCATACCCAAATCGCCTCCATCGCCTGCCGCATCGTCCTCAATCCCGTGGGAAGAAGGAACGATGCAGGGGGCGGCTGATGTGGCATTCTTTCAGTTGAAGGAAAGTCACGACCGCAACATTGCCATGGTCATGTTCTCACAGTGAACTTGGGCTCACAGCCCAAACACACGAGACAACGCCTGTGGCCGTCTGAAGCGGAGAGCACTCTACCGCTTCCAGGAACTACACAGGGGTGGAAGGCATCTTTAAAAAGACCTGAAAAGGACATTCAATGCTGCTGTGTATTGGTCTTATAGAGGAAAAAACTCTTTTAGAGAAAATCACTCTTTTAATAACAACTCTTTAGTTGCGCTGTTGAAGCGCCCAGGGGCAAACTGAAGGAAAAAGCAGCTGAAGTGCACCATAGATCCAACAGCAGATTGCTCAGAGGAAAAGGAACAGGTGTGTGACTCGCAGCTCGCTGCATACACGACCATCGGCTCCGAAGAAAATTTCTGAATGAACAGATGTATTTCTCTGCCTTTATACCTGTATGTCCGGGGGCGGGACATGCAAATTCTGTCTGCCAACTTCTCATTGGCCTTTTTTCATAGATCAGAGGTATATTTGGCGCTCAAGAGAGACACCTAGTGTCGCTTCTTCAACACAACATCGAAACAAAATAAAAGCAAAACTTTTCCACAGATATAAACAAAATTAAGACTATTTATGAACAATTAAATCTAACTAAAACTAAATTGAAATTGTAAATCCAAATACTGAAATAAAAATAGAAAGTAGAAAATTAGTCAAAATCATATTAACCCTAAAGTATACATGTGTGCGTACCTCCATAACTAGTCTTGCGTCGCACAGTGAGGTTGACATGGCCCTGTTTAGCTGCCTGCTGCATGAGTTGAACCACCAGTTGATGAGACTTGCCCACCACAGCTGTGCCATCAACACAAATGAGCTCGTCTCCAGACCGCAGACGCCCGTCCTCATCCGCAGCCCCGTACTTCACTATGTGCCCGATGTAGATCTGCAAAACCATATCAGAAATTAGGACAGGAGAACAGTTTCTTAATATCAGCATACATAGCAGGCCAGTTTCCGGAAGTTGATCGGCTGGAGCTTTGTTAGAATGTGACATAAGAGTACTGCACCATGCCCACTAACTCAGTTTCAATGTACTTTGATTCTTTGATTCACCTGCTTATATTTAGAGTTATTCACTTAACTTTTGTCATGTAGTTTACAAAACAAACAACATTAACATGGAGAATGAGTAATTTTTCGAATAATTCTGCAGAACGGACCACTTTAGCTTCATGATGGCACATTTAAATACATAAACCACTTTATTCCAATCTGTTCAAAAACCTAGTGGCCTAGGCAGCATTTTATGCCATCAAAGGACACTAAGGCTGTTCTAAAACGTGATCATGCTGTGATCTTCTGGCCAAATACAATGGCAGAATCTTATGTGCTATGTGAGAATAATGATTATTCATTCAGTACTAAACAATATTAATTCAAATAATTAAAATGGACTATGTTACCCTTACATGTGTGTGCAGTGTTTTTTTATGCTTATCAGAGCATCAAGGTTAGCTTGTGCCCTTGAGCAAGGCACTTAACTCCAGGTTGCTCCGGGGGGATTGTCCCTGTAATAAGGGCTCTGTAAGTCGCTTTGGATAAAAGCGTCTGCCAAATGCAGAAATATAATGTAATGTAAATGTAGCTTAGCAACATACTATCATAAAACTTAATTTAAATCAATTGTGAGTTGAGTCTCTTGTATGGTTCAAGTGAGGAACACTATTTGAGTTTCCAATGTAAAACTCTATAAATCAGTCACTTATGAGGGACCATGATGGCTAGGAAGCTGCCTGTAAAGACAGCAAACAGCAAGGCAGCTCACTAGGTTTTGGAATAGAGTGACTGAGACCATAGCAAACCCCAGCCCAGTGCATACTTAACAAATGTTTCAAAGCTTTTTATTTACGTGACGATTCACAGCACTACAACGCAAGGTTCTGCTGTAATATTTGTGTGTGTGTGATCTGACTCACTGGTTCTCCGGGTTCATTTCCTCCCAGGATTCTAAAGCCGAAGCCAGTGTCTTTCCTCCACAGGAAAATGTCCTGCTCTTGAGAATCTGTCACTGCAAATAAAAACAACTATTAGCTGCCAACAATTAAGAGTGTGATCAAAATACTATATCACAGTATGAGTAATTTTAGTGTGATTAATTATATAAAAAACAATGCATTACAAAAAATAACAATTAATCATGTCACCTAATCCATATGTATTTTAAATACGTAAATATGTATTTTCCTACCATCGGAGCAATTCAAGCTTTAAGTACATGTAACTTTGTTTTTTTATGATTCACATCAGCAGGGGGCAGTCAGCACGCCTCAACAAATCTCACAAGCACCTCAGACACAGAATAAGAGCCACTTAAACAACAGAACCTAGGGATCTTCAAATGCAATTTTCAGAGTTTCAACTACATAGCGTCTTAAAAACGAAGAGTTTATGATACTGAAACCAGTGAGAAGTTTCAAATGTGCCAATCTTATTGAGAATATCTGAGATGAGTTATTGAGTTATTATATTTTATATATTTCATAATTAATTCAATTATGATGTATGATCTATATTGATTTATCTTTATTTGGAGGCCTTTCACAGCAGATATTGATACCTGTGTTATTTTATGCACTGCACTGCTGCCACGCGATTGGCTGCTTAGATAATCACATGAATAATTAGATGTACAGGTGTTCCAAATAAAGTGGTTGGTGTGTGTATATTTGCAACAGTACAAGGCCACTGAAAATCTCTGCAGATGTGATATGTATTGCTATTCCTGTTTACTTTATTGTAGTACTAACACTACTGTACTACTTTTAATAGTACTGAATAGTAATATATGTGCAAATTGAATATAACCAGAAAACTCTTCTTGGGCCAATCACGTTTCACGCTGACTCAGACAGACTAACCCTTGGCCAATCAGTAAGCTTGAACCGTGTGTGGCTCCCAGACAGGGAACGACATAATGTTCACCACAGGCGCTTAGCATGCAGTGTTTAACTCACATGCTTGTGTCAGGAAGCCACACATGGATTGTTTGAAAGGTCTGGCTGGCCTGTTTACTCCGTGTGGAGCGATTAACAGGCCTGACAGAGAATTGGCACTATGAACAAGAGCCACCAGGAGTCATGGTGCAATCTGCCACTGCACACGCCTGTGTGCACATGCACAACCAATAACAAGCACATAAATACCATGGCTGGGAATCTTTAGGCACGTCACGTCATTAGATTTTCATTAGATTTCACATAAGGTGGTTATGATTGCATATAAAAAAATTTGAATTGTCTCACCATATTCATTTATTTCATTCTAAAACAAAAATTTTATAAAGATTTTTTTTGACTTGGACCAAATAATAAAGAAAAGCAGCCAATAAGTGCCCAACATAAATGGGAACTGTTTAAAAAGCATCCCGGCATGATTCCTTAAGAAGTTGGTTGAGAAAATGTCAAGAGTACATGTCTGCAAAATCTAGGTGAAGGGGGAATACTTTGAAGATGCTAAAATATAACACAGTTTTGATTTATTTAATAAAAAAAATGTAAAGAGACCACTGCAAAATGATCAGTTCCCCGTCTGTCGCTCACTTCAATGTCGTGAGCTCTTGAGCGTCGAAAGATGCCTCTGATCTATGAAAAAAGGCCAATGAGAGTTGGCGAACAGTATTTGCATACCCCACCGATATAAAGGCGAGGGAAATACGCTCGTTCATTCAGTAATTTTCTTCGGAGCTGATGGTCGTGTGTATGCAGCCAGCTGCGTGTAACACAACTGATCCTGCTTCTGATCCTCTGACGCTCTGCTGCTGTTGGATTTACGGCGCACTTCAGCAGCTTTTTCTTTTCTCTGCCGGCGTGCAGTTTGCCCCTGGGCGCTTCGACAGCGCAGAGTTAAAAGAGTTCCATTTTAAAAGAGTAATTTTCTCCATAAAAGTGTTTATTTCTCTGAAAGAGCAATACACAGTGGTGTTGAACGCCCTTTTCAGGGCGCGTCTTTATAAAGATGCCATTCAACCCCTGTGTAGTTCCTGGATGCGGTAGAGTGCTCTCCGCTTCTGATGGCCACAGGCGCTGTCTCGTGTGTCTGGGCGCCGATCACACCGAGGCAGCGTTTGTGGATGGTTCATGTTCTCACTGCGAGAACATGACCATGGTAACGTTGCGGTCGCGGCTTGCTTTCAATAGAAAGCACGCCACTCCAGCCGCCCCCCGTATCGCTCCTTCCCACGGGATTGAGGACGATGCTGCTGGCGATGGAGGCGATTTGGGGAGGGCAGCGGGTGCGGTTCTGCCGGGTACGTCCCCACGGACCACCCGCCCCCCGACACGCTCGTTAACCTCCGTCCAGCCTCGAGGTAACGGCGACTCGCCTCCGGGCCGGTCTGCCTATCCTCTGGAGCTTGAGGCCGATGAGCTCGCCGCTCCGTCGGAGAGCGCGGCATCTGATGCTGACTCCTCCCCTGGGCTGCCGCCTTCAGGCCAGCACGCCCAGGCTGAGGCGGATGCGCAGATGTCCGACATGCTTGCCCGGGCCGCCGTCGGGGTGGGGTTGGACTGGAAACCTCCACCCTCCCCACACCCATCACGGATGGATGACTGGTTCCTGGGGTCTGGGTGCCGCTCACAGCCACGCCGCTCACAGACACAGCAATACTCACACCAGCCCGTTTGACACCAACAATCATCCATGAGATTATCTAATCAGCCAATCATGTGGCTGCAGTGCAGTGCATAAGATCATGCAGATGTGGGTCAGGAGCTTCAGTTAATGTTCACATGAATCATCAGAATGGGGAAACATTTTGATCTCAGTGATTTGGAGCGTGGCATGATTGTTGGTGTCAGATGGGCTGGTTTGAGTATTTCTGGGATTTTCACACACAACAGTCAACAGAAATGCCTCGTTGATGACAGAGGTCAACAGAGAATGACCAGACTGGTTCGAACTGACAATTTGAGTAAAATATCATCTCAGAATGCTATGAGATGCGGGTAGCATTTTCTAGTGTTTACACATCAAAGATTTGGCAAATGCAGCCCCAAAAAACTCAACCCGTGACTTATCATTATAAATATCATCTGAATTTTCAAAATAGCCCAACTTGATGTAAAAACTGTGAACCTGGCAACACTGTCTGGTTTGTTACAGCGCTCTGCACATGCATCAAGCGCAAGGAATGTGCCAAGGAGACTGCAGATGTCAAGATCTATAGTAAAACAAGGAGTTACATTTTGTTCTGTTTCTCACCCGAAAACATGGATTAAACCACTGGAGTCATATGCATTATCTTTGTGCTGCCTTTATGTCCTTTTTGAAGCTTGAAAGTTTTGGGTCCCATTGACTTACATTATATGAAAAAACAAACAAACAGTTAAGAACACGTTCTTCAAAATATAATTGTTTATGTTCCACAGAGGAAAGTCATCAGTGTATGGAATAACATAAGCATGACACGCAAATAGTGACAGATTTTTTTTTTATTTTTAGGTGCACTATTAACTAAGAGAGTAGCTGTAAAAGCCATGTGAGAAAAGAGCATGTTAACTCGTTACTCCTCAACAGATGCATGCTAAAAAAATCAGTGTTGTGAAAATAATATGAGAATAAGAACCTGCTCTGTTACGTCTGGCTGCCAGCTTAACTGATAAAGTTCAGAGCTGTAAATGCTGTGAGAATTAAGGTGGGGTACTCACTACGGCTCTCATACATGCTCCTGGACTGAGCCCAGATCTTGAAGGGGTCTGGTTTCTTCTGGAGCGTTCCATTTGCTGCCGCAGGGTCAAAGGGGGGCAGGACGGGCAGAGGCTGGTTGGGGGGTGGCGGTACAGGCAGGGGAGCCACCACAGAGTTGCTGGGCATGATGGGAACACGACGAGCGGGAGAGTCTGTGTGTGTGCTCCGATGACTGCACACACTGTGCTGAGAGCTACTCTGACTGTCCTTCCTCTCCAACTGCTGAGAGATGCAAATATGACGAATGTTTACTTCAAACTATTCTTAAAGGAATAGTTTCCACCAAAAATACAAATTCTGCCATCATTTACTTCCATCACTGCATGGGAATATGCTGTTAAACATCTACTTTTGTTTCACGAAAGAAAGTAGGTGATATGGGTTTGGACTGACATGAAGGTGAGCAAATTCAGTTACCCATTTTTAACTTGGAACAATTGGAAAGGTAAATTATGGATGTGGGCTGGAGAGATACAGTCATAATTCTGCCACTTAATAACATGTCAATCACATGACTATGTCGACATAGAAACAGAGAATGACATGTAACAGAGAGAAAGAGTAAAAAGAAGATGGATAAATGAAGGAAGATAGAATTTATTGCAGGAAGGGGCAGGCAGGGAGAAATGAACAAATAAATAGTTCAGAACTAAATAGACAATTCAGGGAGGAAGAGGAGGAACACAAGGTCAAGTGTGGGACTGAAATGCACACAATGCTATGTGGTAGCTAGGATATTCTGGGTGATTGATAGGGCAGTGCTACGTGGCATTGAGTTATTAGTGGTTATAGCACATTAATAGGTGAAATAGGGCATACTGCCGATTTCTGGGGCGTTGCTATGTGCCTATGCGTTCTAAGTGGGTTTAGCACATTGCTATGGGGTTGCTAAGGTTTTCAGGGAGATTGCTAGGGCATTCTGGGTGGTTGCTAGGGCATTGCTATGTGGTTGCTAGGGTGCTCTGGGTAATTTATGGGGCGTTGCTATTGGGCTATGAGTTCTAAGTGGTTTTAGTGGTTTTGTTCTGTGGTTGCTAAGGTGTTCGGGGAGGTTGTTAAGGTATAGTGGGTGGTTGCTACTGCATTGCTATGCAGCTGCTAGGATGTTCTGGGTGATTTATGGAGCATTTCTATGTGGCTATGAATTCTGAGGGGTTTTAGCACATTGCTATTGGGTTGCTAGGGCATTTTATGTCTATGTGGTTGCTAGGATATTTTGGGTGATTTTTGGGGTGTTGCTATGTGGCTGTGAGTTTTGAGCATTTTTAGTACATTGATATGTGTTTGCTTAGGTGTTCTGTGTGCTTGCTAGGGAATTGCTATGCAGTTGTCATATTGTTATGGGTTATTTATGGGGGTTTGATATGTGGTTGCTAGGGTATTCTGAATGGTTGCTAGGGCATTGCTATGTGGTTTCAAGTGTTCTGGGTGATTTATGGTGCGTTGCTATGTGGTTATGTGTTCTAAGCATTTTAACATTTTGCTATGTGGTTCGTAGGGTATTCTGGGTGATTGCTAGGGCATTGCTATGCAGTTGCCATGTTATTCTGGGTAATTTCTGGGGCATTGCTATGTGGCTTTGAGTTTTGAATGGTTTTAAGTCATTGCTATGTGGATGCTAAGGTGTTCTGGGAGTATACTAGTGTATTCTGGGTGGTTGCTAGTGTGTTCTGGGTAAAATCTGAGGTGTTGTTATATTCTCATAGGTTCTGAGTGTTTTAGCTTGTTGCCATGTGGCTGCTAGGGTGTTCTGGGATATTTAGGGGGCATTGCTATGTGGCTATGTGTTCTGAGCGGTTTTAGCACATTGCTATGTAGTTTCTATGGCATTATGGGAGGTTGCTAGGGTATTCTAAGTGGTCGCTAGTGTGTTTTTGGTAATTTCTTGGGTGCTGCTATGTGGCTATGAGTTCTGAGTGTTTTTAGCACCTTACAATGCAGTTGTTAGAGTGTTCTAGGCGATTAGGGCATTGCTATGTGCTCATGTGTTCTGAGTGTTTTTTAGTTTGTTGCTGTGTGGTTGCTTGGGTGTTCTGTGTGATATCTGGGGCTTTGCTATGTGGCTATGAGTTCTGATGGGTTTTAGCACATTGTTTTGTGGTTGCTAGGGTGTTTCTATGTGGTTGCTAGGATATTCTGGGTGATATCTGGGAATTTGCTATGTGGCTATGAGTTTTGATTGTTTTCAGCACATTGCTATGTGGTTCCTTGGGTGTTCTGGGTGGTTGTTATGGCAATACTATGCAGTTTTCATATTCTGGGTGATTTCTGGGGAGTTGCTATGTGGCTATGAAGTCTAAGTGGTTTTAGTACATTGCTGTGTGTTTGCTATAGTGTTCTGAGAGATTGCTAGGGTATTCTGCGTGGTTGCTAGGGCGTTGCTAGGCAGTTGCTAGGGTATTTTGTGTGGTTGCTCGGGTATTGCTATGCAGTTGCTAGTGTGGTTTGGGTGATTTAGGGGGTGTTGCTATGTGGTTATGAGTTCTGAGCAGTTTTAACACATTTCTATGTGGTTCCTAGGGTGTTCTAGGAGGTTGCTAGGGAATTCTAGGTGATTTTTGGGGCTTTGCTTTGTGACTACAGAATTTGTTCTGTGCACTATTGGCACATTGCTTTATGGTTTTCAGGGTGTTCTGGGTGGCTCTAATGGATATATATGATGCAATTTTAAGGTGCAATAAGCGATTTCAGCTGTTCTACTTCCACAAGACTAAGCCACTGAAAAAGCAACTCCCCACTTCCAAAAATCCTGCACTTGTCCAAAGATACCAAATGAGCATTATTGAGACCGACATTGAGCAGAAACTTTTGTCAAAAACTACAGCAGCAAAATAGAGCCCTCGAATGACAACTGTTATGAACAAAATTACATAAAAACATTATGCCTCAATAATTTGTTGAAACTAAAATACAATTAGAATGCGCAAAATGATTGACAGGTTGAATGCATTGTCCACGGCCAGCGGACATATTTTTGTTTGCTGTTTACAGAATCTAGATCTGTCACAGAAACCGGTGTGATATTTCATGACAATTTAAATATTGACCAATTAATTGGGCTGGCTGATGTATCAGTCCATCACTAAACATCACTGAGCTAATTAGGGAAGTCAAAGGAAAAGTATGTGTTAAATAGATGCTGACAAACAAGTTCAAGAGTAAAATCACAAGACTCACATTCTCAGAGATGAGATGAGAGGAAATAAAGGAGTGATTGGTAAATGAGAAAACAGACAGACATTAGTGAAGTTGTCTTACCAGCACTTTAGGGCTTCTCTTGGGCTGCAGGACTCCTGTGAGACAGCGACAGAGAGACAAAGAGATCATCACAATCATATTACACACAAACACACACACGCAGCCTTTACATCACACACAGATGAGCGCAACTTCAGCTTCCCTCCTTCATCACTCGCTGGATGCAGGTGCAGTCCTGTTGCTTGTGTGTGTGTGTGTATGTGTGTGTGCGTGTATGTGTCTGGTCTGGAGTGTATATGTGATCAGCTGCTGCCTGAGGATGCTGCTCCACCCACTCGCCTGTGTGTGCCTGTGTGTGTGTGTGTGTGTGCACGTTTCTGTTTGCACTGCCCCTTTATTTCTGTTACATGCACCACCTTCACATGCACGCACACACACAAACACACAGAAATTTTATTTTTAATACGCGCTCATTAATAATGCAATGAAACCAAAACACAATCTATTCAACATGTTGCCATTCAAGAATACCATTAAATATAACATTTAAATTAATGATTTAATTGAGGAAAATGTTTAAGTGAATTAATAATATAACATGTTGATTAATAATTTATTAATAATTAATCACATATAGGGCAGCATGGTGGTGCAGCGGTTAGCACTGTCGCCTCACAGCAAGAAGGTCGTGGGTTCAAACCCTGGTTGCCCTGGCCTTTCTGTGTGGAGTTTGCATGTTCTCCCCGTGTCTGCGTGGGTTCTCTCTGGGTGCTCCGGCTTCCTCCCACCATCCAAAGACATGCAGGCTAGGTTAATTGATGTTTCCAAATATTTCCCTAGGTGTGATTGTGAGTGGTTGTCTGTATATGTGTGGCCCTGCGATGGACTGACGACCTGTCTAGGGTGTACCCCGCCTTTTGCCCAATGTTAGCTGGGATAGGCTGCAACCCTGTACAGGATAAGTGGTTGACGATGGATGGATGGATGGATAATCACATATAATATTCACATGGAATATTGATCAAGATGGCACCATGGTGTGGAGCTCACCAATTCATTTGTTGTTTTTGTTTGTTTGTCCTGTGTTTAGTAATTTTTTTCCAATCAGTTTTATCAGGGATGAACTGCTGAACATTTGGCAGCACATACCAGACAATCTTTTCCCAGTCTTGGACTATTCATACGTTTTGTTGGACATTTTAGTCAGAGGCGCAGCTGTGTTGTTAAAGTGTGCTATGAGACGCAAGCTGGCTGGTTCATCTTCTTCCAACCTACATTGAGGATCTAAAATCAGCTAAACCTGTAGTAAAGTCTGTAAAAAGTTTTTACCGTAGATTTGAAAAAAAACTCTCAAACCCCACACCCGCTCTGACCATCACATCACACAAACCCCTACACCTCCTGCAACCGCCCTGCTCACATGTACATGTACGATTAGCACAGCATATGTACAATAAGCACTGATGCCCCCCAGACTCTCCAGCGCTCTCCCCACTACTCTTCTCTCAGTATATCAACGACACCACCAAGGACCCGTCTGTCAAGCTCCTGAAGTTTGCAGATGACACTACTGTCACTGGCCTCATCCAAGATGATGAAGAGTCTGCATAAAGAAGGAAGGTTGAATGGACCTCTCACTGGTGCAGTCATAACAACCTGGAGCTCAACACACTCAAACGGTGGAGATGATTGTGGAGTTTAGGAGGAACACTCCAACACTGACCCCCTAACCATTCTAAATAGCACTGTGGCAGCAATGGACTCATTTAGGTTCCTGGGCACTACCATCTCACAGGACCTGAAGTGGGAGACCCACATTGACTCCATTTTGAAAAAGACCCAGCAGAGGTTGTACTTCTTTCGGAAGTTCAACCTGCCACAGGTGCTGCTGATACAGTTGTACTTAGCAGTCATTGAGTCTGTCCTCTGCACTTCAATAACTGTCTGGTTTGGTTCAGCTATGAAATCAGACATGAGAAGACTACAAAGGACAGTTCAGACTGCTGAGAGAATTATTGGTTGCCCCCTGCCCTCCCTTCAAGAACTATACACTTCCAGAGTGAGGATAAGGGCTGGAAAATCCCTTTGAATCCCAATCACCTAGCCCACTACCTTTTTGATCAGAGCACTGAGCACCAGAACCGTCAGGCTCAAGAACAATTTTTCCCTCAGGCTATCTATCTCATGAACACTTAAAACTGCCCCATTGGGCAATAATTAATGTGCAATACAGAGCTTAGTCTATTTATATTTATCTAACATATACTACATCTTCTGCTATTACATTCCCTTACACTATCTGTATAAAACAGATTTGTATTTGTACATACATTTTTAAAAAATGGTCTTTAATAGCAGAATTCCTGTTGAACAACTACGTTACCCATGGTACAGTAGAGAAAGATTCACCAATCAAAAAACCTTGACCAACAAAGCCCGCAAAATAAGACCAGAAGCCACCACCACATATTGTACATATGTGAAAATGTACAATATATTGCATTCTAAAATGTCTCGTTATGTATGTAACCTCCGATCCCTGATGGAGGGAACGAGACGTCGTGTCGCAGAAGCGACACTAGGGGTCTCTCTTGAGCGCCGAATATGCCTCTGGTCTATGAAAACAGGCCAATGAGAAATTGGCAGACAGTATTTGCATACCCCGCCCCGGACATACGGGTATAAAAGCGGGGAAATACGTCGAGTCCATTCAGGATTTTTCTGAGGAGCCGGAAATGGTCTGGCCACTGCAGTGGCTCGGCTCAGCGACGTGGCCAGGAGGACACGAGGTCTCGTTCCCTCCATCAGGGAAAGGAGGTTACATACGTAACCGAGACGTTCCCCGTCTGTCGCTCACTTCAATGTCGTGTTGAAGAAGCGACACTAGGGGTCCACTTCAAATCATGCAATGCGCTGAGCTGTGTACGTGTACTGCTGACACAGGAGCGGGCAGGTATTTCACGTGCACAAGCGACCAACTGTGTTTCAGACTGCATGTACCCTTCCCCAATGCCCCAAAAAAGTCGTCAGAATCCTTCTGGTTACCCTAGAGGGGAACAAGGCGACGCTTGCCATCCTGGGAACGGGCCAAGCCTGGCTGGGCCTCTTTTCTCTCTATGTTTCTCGGCATAGAGCAAGAACAGCGGAGCCCTTACACGCATCGAGGGAAGGAGGTCTTACCCAGTTTCCTATTCTTTCAGGGGGAAAAGACCCTGCGGAGGCCACACCCACCCAAAAGGGGAGGTAAAGGTGGCGAATACATTACATGGGTTTTTAGGCAACATGTGGAGCGTGGCGCAGTGGTAGATCCAACCTCAAGGAGGGGGGAGTTGCTACAGCATAGCGACCGGAGGGAAGCAAAAACTGCCTAAGGGAGACGTGGGTCCACTTCGTGAGAGGACCGTACCGCGGAAAATACACACAGGGGGAGTCCGTGTAGGAGTCCCGATCTGTGGAGCACCTATTCCAGTACAGGGTGGATTAGAGTACTCATAGTGGACTGAGTCGGCAAGTTCCTCCGCTGAACTGCGGACCCAAAAGGACTAGGGAGGAATCTACCAGGGACCTGGGTGGGTGGGATCTCCTGGGAGAGAAAGCACACAGTTTTACCTCGGCCGAGGGAAAGGACGCCAGGTGCAAGCGATTCACCCGGCCAGATCGTCAGCGTGTTACCGAGTTCTACCGGCTCGGACCTGAGAAAACACGGGACGATACTTGCCGAAGAGGCCGAACTGGGAGAGGGGGGTGTTGAGGAAGTGAGCTTTTTCGGTCTCACACATCTCGACCAAGTTCAGCCACAGATGATGCTCCTGGACCACAAACGTGGCCATCGCCTGCCCGAGTGACTGCAACACATCGGGATCAGGGCTACCCTCGTGCAGATCTTTGAGCACCTTGGCCTGGTGGACTTGCAGGATAGGACAGACGGGGAACCACTTTTTCTATTGTCAAATCAATGCTTTTTTCTGCCACGATAGCGTACTGTATTTAATATTAAATAATTTTGACACAATTTAAATCCAAATATTTCTATTTATTTAATCATTATTTAATTGCATTTAATACGATAATTAATCATCACATCATGTAATTCAATTGATTGACAGCCCTAATAATATTATTTTAGAAAATGTGTAACCCAATTCAAGTCAAGTCAATTTTATTTGTATAGCGCCTTTCACAACACACATCGTTTCAAAGCAGCTTTACAGAAGTTCAGCATTAACAGACGATAAAAATGTAATGTCTATAAAGTCGATAAATCATCATCCTTGTGCAGGGCTCCAAACTGCGACTAAAAATGGTCGCATTTGTGACCAAATAAATTTATTTGTGAGTGTAATTTCTGTCAAGGTCGCCATTGGCGACAGTAAAAGTTTACTCCCTTTTGATTTTAAAATTTGCATTACATTTCCCGAGATACATAACAAAAGTTTATATCAAAGAAATAGCGGGGAAAACGGAGTTCATTGCAGGAACTAACAATTTCAAAAAAGAGACTGTTAGAAAACACGGTGACAGTAACAAGCATAAAAAATGCACGTGATCACATAATTGCGAAGAATGCTCCACAGACTACACTGTTAGCGAGCTGCGGGACGAAAAGGAATGGATGGAGTTAAAAAAATTTAAAATATTTGGCGCCTGTTTTTCCCCCTGTAGGAGCCATTGGCTCCTTAATTGATTTTTTTTTTTTGTTTGTTTTATTAAAGTCATTAAAAGGAATTCGCTTTTATTATTACAATAACTGTAATCTAATTACAAGAATTTGAAATGTAATGCACTACACTACTATTTGTACTAAATTATAGTAATTAATTACTTACAATAAAATTGTAATTGAATTTTGATGTACTATGTAGACATGAGAGTGACGTGTCAGACATGTTGAAGACAGGTTTAACTCCAAAATCAAAAGAAATAATAGCATACAAGACCCCTCAGGACCAATCAGATAATTTGCATTTTGATATTTTCTATTAAATTCTAATTCACAAAATGTATATGGTACCAAAAATAATGAAAAAATACTGTTGAAAATCCATTCCAGAGGGCAAATAATAAAAAAGTTAATACCTGACAATATCTGACACACTCTAGCTATAGTATGCATCTGAATCACTTCTCTCTCTCTCTGTTCTAGGCATCTCCTCTTATCTAAATACTGTCATGGAAACAAACGAGTGGCAAGATGCAGAGATTACCAACACTGCACATAGCTGTGAGTGAGTGTGTGCTTTTTTTTCTCCAATGCTAACTCTGCCTGGCCAAATAAAAGTAGCATACTCAAATATTTAGTTGGACTGCCTTTAGCTTTGATTAAAGCATGCATTCGATGTGGCATTGTTTCGACAATCGTATAACACCATCACAACATTTATTTCCATCCAGAGTTGCATACATTTTGGGCCGAGATCTAGTATTGATGATGGGAGAGCTGAACCAAAGCACATCCCAAAGACTTACAATGGGGTTAAGGTCAGGACTCTGTGTCAAAATGATTCATCATGCTCCCTGAACAACTCTTCCACAATTTGAGCCCGATGAATCTTGGCATTGTTGTCCTGGAATATTCCCATGTCGTCAGGGAAGAAAAAATGCATTGATGGGTGTAAAGGGGTTAATGGAAAGGAGGAAGCGAGAACCGGCTTGACAATATAAATAATGTTTTAATATGAAACTCCGTAAATCTCTCTCTCTGTCGCACTGCAGTCTCCCGTCGGCCTTTATCCCTCTCTGAGGCTTGATTAGCCTGATTAGGGTCCAGGTGTGCGGAATCACGACCTGGCCTCGCTCTGCCCTTCGCCCTGCGACATTGGGATTGATGGGATAACCTGGTCATTCAGTACATTAAGATAGTCAGTTGACTTCATTTTATTGCCTTATAATGTTGCTGACCCTCGACCTGACCAATTGAATCAATCCCAGATCATAACACTGACTCCAGAGACTTGTACAGTGGGCACTATGCATGACGGGTACATCACTTCATGTGCTTCCCTTCTTACCCTGATTCGCCCATCACATTGGAATCAGGTAAATCTGGACTCATCAGACCACATGACCTTTTTCCATTGCTCCACAGTCCAATCTTTATGCTCAAGCAAATTTAAGTTGTTTTTAGCCTCACTAATAAGTGTCTTTGAGTCCAAACAGCTGTTTATTCCCAATCCAGTAAGTTCTCGTTGTATTGTGCGTGTGGAAATGCTCTTATTTTCACTATTAAACATATAGCCGTCAATTCTACTGTCCATTTTTTACGATGTGACTTCACCAAGTGTTTAAATGATCTCCGATCATGACCATTCAAGATTTTTTCCGACCACAATTCGTCCTCGAAGCTTACGGTGCAATTCCAGTGATTTCAGCAATCTCATTAGTTATTTTCTTTGACAATAATGTGCCCCTTCTGAAACACAATAACATATTTTCCACAAACACGGGATACGTCTTCCGACATGGTTTTTAAAGAAATGAGAAGCTACACACTGCATCAGTTAGTGTTAAAAGAATTGTTGCCAGCTGAAACAGTTAATCACTGCAATAATGACCCATCATAGAATCTTAAATATCTGCTTATTTATATCCAAACAGTGACTTTTGTTTGACCAGGCAGCGTATTTCATTTAATTATTTTATAATATATATATATATATATATATATATATATATATACAATAAAAAAATCTGTATTTTATTTATGACAATTCTTTCATCTTCTCTATTATATTTATGTCTTTGTCTTCAATACAGATAACATCAAAAAGTCGATTTTTTGTTTACATTTTACATTACAATTGCAATATATAATAATTATTACAGAGTTCTGAGGGTAGAAAAGATACTAACAGAGATTCTCCATTAAATCAAAGATTACCACTAATGCAACACAAACGGTGCAGGATGAGTTATGCACTGAAATTTAATTCTTAGGGTTAGGGGTGTGTTTACAATATGAGCAATAGTAACAGTAATGCTTGCCTTTGCAAACACCATTAATAATAAAAGGTGAAGTGAATATGAAGAGGAGGACAGACTGTGAAATGTGTGTAGAGATGAAGCTACAACATACACAAGAAACTTGAACATGATGTGGAAGCAATCATCGACCTTCAGATTATTTTCTTTTCAACTCTATTCACCCCCCACACACACGTTTTTCATATTCTTCCGTAGGTTTTATTGTCCCTCTTTCCACCTCTCAAAAATCCTCCATACTGCTGCTAGTAAAACATATCTACACACCCACAAACAAACGTGCAAACACACAAGTCTCTAAGATCTCTATATACAGAATGCGACACAAAGTGCCTTTTCAAGAAAATCTTTACACTGCTTGATGTGATGCCATGTCTAATTACATGACAACTGAATGGAATATTAGACGTCAACAGACACAAACACTCATGAATGAATGCAACTGATTTAATAAAGCACGATGCATCTGATGGTATTTGATCTCATTAGTTCATATAGATGATTGTATGTAAAGTGCAGCTCTAGCACACAAACAATTTTACATTTGAACAGACACTAATACATACAATATCAATGCATTGACAGCTTTCACAATGTACTACTCACCACCATGTATGTGTGCAAAATATAAAAATATGTCCCTGCATTTAATTGTAATTCTATCTGTAACTTGATATTCTGACAACAAACATTACTTTCTGTCTTGAATAGCATGCTGATATTGAAATATTCAGGAACATGTATGCATTAAGAGAGTAATTGTGATCATGTGCTAACCTCTCTGCACCAGCATAGTGACTTCACCTCCTCGTGGGCATTTGCTGAGGAGATCCACCACCTGGTTGTGGCTCATGCCCTGAACGTTCCTCTTGTTCACCTCCATCAGGATATCTCCCTCTTTCAGCCCTCGGCATCGTGGGTAATCTACGATCTGCTTGACCTTTTGACCTCCACCACTCAGACTGTCTGCGATGGTGAAGCCGAAGCCTTTGTCGCCCTTCTCGATGTGAACGGTGATCAGCTCCGGCTGTGTCGCTATGGATGATGCCAGAGTCACAACGTCATTGCCATAACTGAGGCAGCTGTTGCCCGAGACTAACATTGTGGTGTTCGCGGTGGGGATGTAAGTGGCGGGTTCGTGGATGGGTGCCATGCCAATGGTCGTAGCACCGGTTGCCATCTGAACAGGCAGGCTGGGGATGGGCTCAAACCCCTCCTGACCATTCACTATGATGGGCTCTTTGTCAAGGATGGCCACAGATGTGACCAGGCTGGTGTTGGGGTCATCTGGGTCAAAGGGCAGAGGATAGCCACGGCACAGCTCTAGTTGGACCATGGACCCAATCGGGATGGACTGGAATATCTTTACCACCTGAGCATGAGTGTATCCCAGCACAATTGTGTCATTCACACTCACGATGACATCACCTGAGACACAAAACACATAAATTAAGTTTGCAATTTTGTTCACCTCTGCCATTTTTCAATTATACTGTATGTGTCGGTTGTGCTCGCTACACTTCATTTATGTAAAACAAAGACATTAACGCATATGCGACAGACATTATTGTTGTATAGATTCAGAAGACTTGAAGTATTGAGCATGGGGAGTAAAAACATTAGTTAAGTTTCAGAAAGTGGAGGAGAAAAATAGAAAAAAAAACTTTTTTTTTCTATTTACAGTCAGCTATTCATCGCAGAAATTTTGAAATCTAGAAAATGTAATGTATTACTTTCTGTGATTAATATGTTAATAATTTAATTCATTAATTTAGTGCTATTCATTAAATATAAAAAAAAAACGTGTAAAAAATGTATGTAATTAATCATGCCCGAGACCTGTGTAAATTCAATAATAAGGCTTGTTTCTACCATCGAAGCGTTTCAAACTTGATTTACCACCTTGATGTTTTTGTGAATCTTTGTCAGTAGGGGGCAGTCAGCGCAACTCCAGCTGCACAGGCAACCTTGCCTCTTCAAACCAACAAGAGCAGCACAGTCTTTCTACAGTCTTAAATAATGACCTATGTTCTAGGATTAATTACAGTTGAAGTCAGAAGTTTACATACACCTTAGACAAATACATTTAAACTCAGTTTTTTTCCCTGTCTTAGGTCAGTTAAGATCACTACTTTATTTTAAGAATGTGAAATATCAGAAAAATAGTCAGTATAATAATGTCAGTTTCATTACATTCCCAGTGGGTCAGAAGTTTACATACACTTTGTTAGTGCTTGGTAGCATTGCCTTTAAATTGTTTAACTTGGGTCAATCATTTTGAGTAGCTTCTCACAATAAGTTGTTGGAATTTTGGCCCATTCCTCCAGACAGAACTGGTGCAACTGAGTCAGGTTTGTAGGCCTCCTTGATCGCACACACTTTTTCAGTTCTGCCCACAAATATTCTATATGACTGAGGTCAGGGCTTTGTGATGGCCACTCCTAAACTTTGACTTTGTTGTCCATAAGCCATTTTGCCACAACTTTGGAGGTATGCTTGGGGTCATTGTCCATTTGGAAGACCCATTTATAATAATAAATAATAATAATAATAATAATAACCTTTATTTTCTATAGCGCCTTTAAATGTACATCTCAAAGCGCTGTACAAAAACAATTAAAATTGCAAAGATTCAACACACAAAGAGACATAATACACAATAAAAAAATAAAATAACCATAAAAGACAATAAATCAATTAAAAGCTAACCTAAAAAAATGAGTTTTAAGCTGAGATTTAAAAATTCCAAAAGATTTGGCTTGCCTGATCTCAATCGGTAGAGAGTTCCAAAGTTTGGGAGCTAATGAAGAAAAAGCCCTATCTCCCATTAATCTCAAACGGGTTGAGGGAACAGTTAAAAGACCAGTATCCGAAGAACGAAGATCACATTTTGGAGTATATGGAGTTAAAAGCTCGGTCAAATATTGAGGTGCCAAATCATGCAGTGCCTTGTAAGTAAGCATCAAATTTTTGAAATCCACCCTAAACCTAATGGGAAGCCAGTGCAAAGACTCCAAAACGGGAGTAATATGGTCTCGTATGTTAGTTCTTGTAAGGATTCTGGCAGCCGAATTTTGTAAAACCTGCATTCTGTTTAAGGTTGCTTTTGACACGCCAGCTAACAAGGCATTACAGTAATCGATACGCGAAAACACAAAAGTGTTTATCAATCTCTCAGCAACAGTAAACGACAGCATTGGACGCAATCTGGCAATATTTCTAAGATGGAAAAATGAGATTTTAACAGTATTCAAAACGTGGCTCAAACGTTAGATTGGCATCAAAAATTACTCCTAAATTCCTCAATTTAGATTGAAATTCCACAGTAGAGCCATCAAGAGCTAGAGTGACCAGCTCTACTTTGCGTAGTTGGTGGGGTGAACCAACAAGCATAATCTCAGTCTTTTCACTAAGACAAAGAAAATTATCAGTCATCCATTCCTTCATCTTAGAAATACACTCAGAAAGAAAATTAACAGGCACAATTTCATTAGGTCTAAAATGAATGTAGATCTGGGTATCATCTGCATAGAAATGAAAATTTAGACCAAGTGATCTCTAAAGCTGGCCAAGAGGATAAACATAAATATTAAAAAGAAGAGGGCCCAAAATTGACCCCTGAGGGACGCCAGACTGCACAACATTAACCTCAGATCTAAATCCACCCATCGCAACGAACTGCTTCCGATCAAAGAAGTAGGACTTAAACCAATTAAAAACAGTATTGGAAACCCCAAAAACAGTTTCAAGACGAGTAATTAAAATTGAGTGATCAACAGTGTCAAAAGCGGCACTGAGATCAAGTAGGATCAAAACTGAAAGACAGCCAGAATCTGAAGCAATTAACAGATCATTGGTGACCCTAACCAGAGCTGTTTCTGTACTATGTAATTTACGAAAACCTGATTGCAGAGGCTCAAAGAGATTATTCTCAGTTAAGTGAGAAATCAACTGAGAAGCAACCACTCGTTCCAAGAGTTTAGCAAAAAAAAAGGGAGATTAGATATGGGACGAAAATTAGTGAAGTTCTCACAGTCAATATTTGACTTTTTAGGCACCGGGGTAATTGCAGCAATTTTAAAAGTTTCCGGCACAACCCCAGTACACAGAGAGTCGTTTATAATACTCAGAACAAAGGGGCACAAGGAAGCAAAACATGATTTAAACAGACCAAATGGTATGGGATCTAGCAAAGAAGTAGCTGCTTTCATTTTTGAAACCTCAGCTGAAAGAGAATTTAGACAACTTAGTACCAGAATAAAAAGGAATAGCGGGAGAAGACAGGAGAGTAGAAGTACAAAAACCTCTACAAACATTTTTGACTTTGGTGACAAAAGAATCCAGAAACTTATTACAGAGATGATCAGAAGCAGTAACATAAGAGACAGTTTTATGATTCAACAATTTGTTAATTGAATTAAAAAGTTGTCTAGAATTACCCTGATTATCATCAATCATTTTAGAGAAATCGTCAGTTCTGGCAGAAACAATTCCAGCCTTATATTCTTGTAAGCAGACTTTCCACATTTGATAATGAACAGTCAGACCTGAAAGACGCAAGTCCTCATTATACCATGGAGCAGGACGTACGAACGAAACAGAGCGTGACTTTTGAGGAGCAAATAAATCCAGGCCAGAGAGGAGAACCGAATTTAACATAGAAACCCTTTTCTCCAGAGGGTCAGATGGGGTAGAACAACTTAATGAAGAGTCAATAAAAACAGAGAAATCAGAAGGATCAACTGATCTCCACTTCCGATATGTCAAAATACGAGAGGAAGCAGTTTTAGCAATGGGAATATGCAGATCAAAAAAATTTGCCAGATGATCAGACAATCCTAAGTCAATAGTAGACAACCCAGACACAAAAGACCCATTTGATATCACTAAATCTAAAATATGTCCTTTGTTATGTGTAGTACAGTCAACAAATTGTTTTAAACCAAAGCACTCCAGCAAGGACGAGAAATCTTTTGTTAATGCAGAGTCATTTTTATCCATCTGGATGTTAAAATCCCCCAAAAAAAGGGTTCTCTCAAATTTAAGGCATAGATACGACAGCAGTTCTGCAAACTCAGATAGAAAGTCTTTGTTTGCTTTAGGAGGCCGGTAGACTGTAGTTATGGCAATTGAATGACACTCGGAAACAGTTAAAACAAAACATTCGAATGAAGAGAACAGAGGAACAGCAACAGGTCTTAAATTGAATTTCTGATTGTACAGAACAATAATGCCACCACCTCTGCCAGTGGCTCGTGGGAGATCTAACAACCCGTAGCCAGCTGGAGTAAGTTCATTAAAAAGAAGATGTTTGTGCCATGTTTCGACTATACTTAAAAAGTCAAGTTTTTTTTTTTTCTTCCAGAATGATATCAGATAAAGCCACCGCTTTACTGTTGACAGAGCGAGCATTAAAACACGCAGACTTCAACAGGCACGGGGACTCCGAAACCTCCCGTGAATGCTCTTTGTATGTTAGCACGGTCAAGTTGTTATGATTAATCCCAACATGTTTACATACCGGTTTTCGGGGTTTACGAAGAAATGCAGGGCAAGGAATAGCATCAGCATCAGATGAGGAACATATAACACTGCGCCTTGAGGAGAGATGTAAGTAGCGCTTACGCCGGAGTATTCCAACATCATCACAGTTAGCATAGATGCTGTGTGCTAAAAAAGAGTTCTGTTTTAATTTCAACAGTTGGCAAACAGTGTACCTCAGTGCCATACAAGAAGAATCCACACTAATAGCAGCCTCGCAGAAGTGTAGATCCAGAGGAGGGCACCAGGAAAGTTTGTTCCAGCAACAGACGTTTAAAATTAGGAACAATAGGCCAACAGGTGAAAACAAAACGCACATCGTAATTCAGTAGTTCGAAAAGGTTTTTCAATCTTCCAACTTCTTCAAACTTCAAATGCTCCAAGACCGTTGTGACCAAGCTTTAACTTCCTGGCTAATGTCTTGAGATGTTGCTTCAATATATCCACATAATGTTCCTTCCACATGATGTCACCAGTCTCTCCTGCAGCAAAGCACCCACTGATGCTGCCACCCCCATGTTTTATGGTTGGGATGGTGTTCTTCGGCTTGCAAGCCTCGCCCTTTTTCTTCCAAACACAATGATGGTCATTACGGCCAAACAGTTAAATTTTTGTTTCATTAGACCAGAGGATATTTCTCCAAAAATCAACATCTTTGTCCCCATGTGCACCTGCAAACTGTAGTCTGGCTTTTTTATGGTAGTTTTGGAGCAGTGTCTTCTTCCTGGCTGAGCAGCCATGCAGGTTATGTTGATCTAGAACTCGTTTTACAGTGGATATAGATACTTGTCTACCTTTTTCCTCCAGCATCTTCACAGGGTCCTTAGCTGTTGTTCTGTAATTGATTTGCACTTTTTGCACCAAACTACATTTATCTCTAGGAGACAGAATGCATCTCCTTCCTGAGCGGTATGATGGCTGCATTGTCTCATGATGTTTATACTTGTGCACTATTGTTTGTACAGATGAACGTTGTACATTCAGGCATTTGGAAATTGCTCCCAAGGATGAACCAGACTTGTGGAGGTCCACAATTTTTTTTCTGAGGTCTTGGCTGATTTCTTTTGATTATCCCATGATGTCAAGCAAAGAGGGAGTTTGAAGGTAGGCCTTAAAATACCTCCACAGGTACACCTCCAACTCACTACACCTCCTATCAGAAGCTAATTGGCTAATTTTCTGGACTTTAAAGACACAGTTAACTTAGTTTATGTAAGCTTCTGACCCACTGGAATTGTGATATAGACAATTAAAAGTGAAAAAAATCGGTCTGTAAACAATTGTTGGAAAATAACAATGTCATGGACAAAGTAGATAACTTTGTCCTTAACAACTTGCCAAAACTATAGTTTGCTAATACTACACCTGTGGAGTGGTTAAAAAATTTGTTTTAATGACTTCAACCTAAGTGTATGCAAACTTCTGAATTCAATTATAATTGGCACAACATGCAATTAATTTCATAAAAAATATGAATCAATTGATAGCCCTAATTTTTGCTAATGAATACAGAAAGTAACAAAACAAAAAGTAAATTCAGATAATTTTCAATGAAGATAGTAACTTTTCATTATTCAGCAAAACAGTTCCCCTTCTGTCACTCTCTCGACGTTGTGTCGAAGGAAGTGACACAAGGCGTCTTCTCGGATGCCGAATCGTAACTCTGAACCTGAGAAAAGGCCAATGTCAAGTTGGCAGACAGAATTTGCATGCCCCGCCCCGGACATACGGGTATAAAGGGAAGCGGGGCAGCGAATGCCAGTCAGAATTTTTCTTCGGAGCCAAATGGTTGTACTTCAAGCAGCTGAATCACACTCGGTTTTACTCACTTCTACAGCAAGAAGCGTGGCTGTTGGATCCACACGGCGCATTTCCAGCTGGCGTTTCTCTGCCACCGACCTTGCTCTCAGGGCTATGAAGGTCACGGCGCAGGCACTTGGGCGAGCGATGTCCACCCTTGTGGTCCAGGAGCGCCACCTCTGGCTGAACATGGTTGAGATGCGCGACGTTGACAAGGCTAGGTTTCTCAACGCCCCAGTCTCCCAGTCTCCCTCTTCGGCGACACTGTCTACGACTTCGCCCAGCAGTTCTCGGCGGTGAAGAAGCAGATGGAGGCGATCTCACACATCATGCTGCAGCGCCACCCATCCAGTGCACTCTGCCTGCTCGCTGAGGGCATCCCCCTGCGACCAGACAACGACAGGCAGCTCCGCAACCCGGGCCCAGCTCTCAGCCACAACGTCTAGCACCTCGCAGGTGCCGTATGCCCCCCGTCTCTAGGAACCCTTCTCGGAGCAGAAAAGTTGAGTAGCGCTCCTGAAACGGACAGCCTAGGCAGTTGGATGTTCGCTCCGGAGATGGTTTCAATATCACTCCGTCCCCCGGTGGAGGGCTGGGAGGAGAATCTTTATTTTGCTTTTGTTCATTGTCGCACCCCCCCCCCCCCACACACAGGGTGCGGTACCCAAATACTCAATGAAAGAGTGATTTCCACACTCCCTGGGTCATTCAGCCGGTGTGCGCCGTTCTCAAGGCACCCCGGCCCAACAACTCTCCAGTCCCGGATCCCCGGACACAGCTCTTTCGTCTCCAGCCCCGCGACTGTCCAACACCGGCAGGCCAGCGATGACAAGATCCAAAGACGCCTCTCTAGGACTTCTTCCTCATTCTCTAATCCGCCCCCTACTCTTTTGCCTCCCGAAGCATCATTACCTGCTCCCCCCGCCGCGAAGCCCCGCCCGGTGCGTCAAATGTGATCATCCCCTTAGTCCCCCTCGCACGGAGCTTGGACACTTGGTTATCGCTTCCCAATCCGTCGCGCTGGTTGGCCAGGACCATCCGACTCGGCTACGCGATTCAGTTCGCCCGGCTCCCGCCTCATTTCAGCGGTATTCGCTCCTCTAGTGTGCGCCCAACAAGCCAGTGCCTTACAAACAGAGATTTCCACTCTGCTCCTCAAGGACGCGATAGAGCCCGTCCCTCGAGCCGAGATGAAGAAGGGTTTCTACAGCCCTTCATCGTACCCAAGAAAAGCGGCGGGTTGCGACCAATCTTGGACTTGTGAGTTCTCAACCGGGCTTTGCACAACCTCCCGTTCAAAATGCTCACGCAGAAGCAGATTCTCACCTGCGTTCGACAGCTAGATTGGTTCGCGGCGGTAGACCTGAAGGACACGTACTTCCACATCTCTATTTTGCCATTACACCGACCCTTCTTACAATTCGCGTTCGACGGCCAGGCGTATCAGTACAAGGTCCTCCCCTTCGGTCTGTCCCTGTCCCCTCGTGTCTTCACAAAAGTCGCGGAGGCCGCTCTTGCCCACCTAAGGGAAGTGGGCATCTGCATACTCAATTACCTTGACAACTGGCTCATCCTGGCCCAATCTCGAGAATTACTATGCGCTCACAGGGACCAGGTGCTCAGGCACCGCAGCCGTTTTGGGCTTCAGGTCAACAGGGAAAAGAGCAAGCTCGCCCCGGTTCAGAGCATCTCTTTTCTCGGCATGGAGTTAGACTCAGTCTTGATGACAGCGCAACTCACCAACGAGTGCGCCCAGTCAGTGCTCAGGTGCCTCGCTCACTTTGAGCCTGGCACAGCGGTTCCTCTAAGACAATTCCAGAGGCTCCTGGGGCATATGGCATCCTCAGCCGCGGTCGCGCCGCTCGGGTTGATGCATATGAGACCGCTACAGCACTGGCTACAGACTCAAGTCCCAAGATGTGCATGATAATCACCCCCGCCTGCTGTCAGACTTTCAACCCTTGGACAGACCTCTGCTTTCTCCAGGCAGGAGTCCCCTGCAGCAGGTGTCCAGACGTGTCATGGTAACCACAGACGTCTCTCAACAGCGTTGGGGCGCCGTGTGCAATAGGCACGCTGCCGCTGGCACCTGGAAAGGACCCCAGCAGCATTGGCACATCAATTGCCTAGAGTTGATGGCTGTAATTCTTGCTCTACGGAGGTTTATTCCACTAATCCGAGGTAAGCACGTTCTGATCCGTTCAGACAGCACCGCGACAGTAGCGTACATAAATCGCCAGGGCGGTGTGCGCTCTCATCATATGTCACAACTCCTCCTTTGGAGTCAGCCGCAACTCAAGTCGCTGCTCGCCACTCACATCCCTGGCAACCACAACACGACGGCGGATGCGCTGTCGCGACAGGTTTCGCCCAGCGGAGAGTGGAGGCTCCACCCCCAGGTGGTCCAGCTCATTTGGAACTGATTCGGCAAGGCACAGGTAGACCTCTTTGCCTTCCAAGAAAACTCCCATTGCCCGCTCTGGTATTCCCTGACGGATGCTCCCCTCGGGACAGACGTGTTGGCACACAGCTGGCCCAGGGGGCTGCGCAAGTATGCATTTCCCCCAGTGAGCCTTCTTGCATCGGTGCTGTGCAAGATAAGGGAAGACGAGGAACAGGTCATCTTGGTGGCCCCCTACTGGCCCACCCGCACCTGGTTTTCAGATCTCACGGTCCTCGCGACAGCCCCACGCTGGAAAGTCCCCCTGAGGAAGGACCTTCTTTCTCAGGGACGGGGAACCCTCTGGCATCCGCACCCAGACCTCTGGAATCTTCATGTCTGGCCCCTGGACGGGATGCGGAAGATCTAGTAGATCTACCACCTGCTGTCATAGATACGATCGATCAAGCCAGAGCTCCATCAACCAGGCAACTTTATGCACTGAAGTGGCGTTTGTTCGTGAACTGGTGTTCTTCCCGAGCCGAAGACCCACAGAGATGCGCAGTTCGGTCGGTGCTTCTATTCCTGCAGGAGAGACTGGAGGGTAGGCTGTCCACCATGACGCAGTAGATGGCAAGTCCCTTGGTAAGCACGACTTGATTATCAGGTTCCTGAAAGGCGCCCGGAGACTGAATCCTCCTCGGCCTAGCCTATCTTGGGATCTCTCAGTGGTCCTCTCGGGCCTTCAGAATCCACCATTTGAGCCACTTGATTCAGTCGAGCTCAAGGCACTCTCCCTGAAGACGGCCCTCCTGATCACGTTAGCCTCATTCAAGAGGGTTGGAGACCTGCAAGTGTTCTCTGTCAGTGACACCTGCCTGGAGCTCCGTGCCCAAGGTTCCCACGACCCCTTTCAGGAACCAGGTCTGAACCTGCAAGCGCTGCCTCAGGAGGAGGCAGACCCTGCCCTTTCGTTGCTGTGTCCGGTGCGTGCTTTGCGTACCTATGTGGACCGTACGCAGAGCTCTAGATGTTCTTAGTAGCTCTTTGTCTGCTTTGGCGGAAAGGGAATGCCGTCTCCAAACAGAGGCTTGCCCACTGGGTCGTTGATACTATCGCCTTAGCCTATCATGCCCAGGGTGTGCCCGCCCCCCTGCAGGTCCGAGCACACTCTACTAGAAGTGTGGCGTCCTCATGGGCACTGAGCCACGGCACCTCCCTAGCAGACATCTGCACCCAATACCTTTGCCAGATTTTACAATATAAGGGTTAAGTCGGCCTCATCCCGTGTTTTGTAAGGTCAGAGCCGGTAGAACTCGGAATTGCAGCACAACCGACCGGGTGTTCCGCTTGCATCTTGCGCCCTTCACCAAAGTGATTTAGCGCACTTTCTGTCCCAGGTTATCCACCGAGCGTCGCTGCCTGGATATTTTTCCTCCCTAGCCTTCTGGTCCGCGAATTCAGCAGAGCAACTTGCGGCTAGACCCAGTACGAGTCTCAGGGCTCCGTACTGGGGCCAGGCTCCACAGGCATAGTTCCCTCTCCATGATGTATTTTCCGCGGTGCGGTCCCCCTCTCGGCGGACCCGCGTTTCCCTCAGGCAGCCCCGCTGCCTCGGTCCTGTGTCTGTACAGTCCCCCCTTCGTTAGGCTGGACCTACCACCGTGCCGTATCCCATGTCTGGCTTCACAACCCTCGTGGTGTATTTGCCACAAATCACCTCCCCCTGGACTTGGCAGGGTGTGGCCTCTGCAGGGTCTTCCCCTCCTGAAAGAATAGGAAATCTGCGGGCCAGACAGCTACCTTGCCTCCGGTCCTGACGAGTTCTGAAGACGTCTTCTTAGGCCTCTTCCTCAGTCTCTAAGCCTCCCCCTGCCGGGTGCGTGGAGCTGGATTAATGCTTCGAGTCTTCTCTATTCTCGGGACACCTGCTGTGCCTAACAGGCTCTCCTGCTCCCCCCAGGGAAAGACTGCCTTCCCCGACTTAGGTTGGGCCCCAGCCGCTTTACATCCTATGTGAGAGACATAGTGAGAGAGAAGGCCGCGGCTGTTGGGCTTGCTCCCATGCTAGTATGTAACACCTTTTTCTCCCTCAGGGGTGCGGGAAAACCTAAGGTGGGGATGCTAAAACTCTTTGGGGGGCGTTGGGGAGGGCTACGTGTACTTGGCACAGGTGCCTCTAACACGCAATAGCCTGCTTTGCCCCTGTTCCGACAGTCACGTAACAGGATCAGTGCGTGGCGTTTTTATATGGACCTCTTGTGTCACTTCCTTCGACACAACATCAAGAGAGTGACAGAAGGGGAACGTCTTGGTTACTGTTGTAACCTCCGTTCCCCGAGGGAGGGAACGAGACGTTGTGTCCCTCCTGCCACGGCACTAGACCTAGCACTGTAAATGGTTGTGCTTCTTCCTTTCGGCTCCTCAGTGCAAAATCCTGACTGGCATTTGCTGCCCCGCTTCCCTTTATACCCGTATGTCCGGCGCGGGGCATGCAAATTCTGTCTGCCAACTTGACATTGGCCTTTTCTTAGGTTCAGAGAAACGATTCGGCATCCGAGAAGACCCCTTGTGTCACTTCCTTCGACACAACGTCTTGTTCCCTCACTCGGGGAATGGAGGTTACAACAGTAACCAAGACGTTTTCATTGTATTTCATTAATATAACTTTTTTGTTTTTCTCAAAAGTTTTTCTAGTTTCAAATGGGGTCGTGACCAAAAAAATAAGAACCACTACATTAAGGTAAGACTCTAACGAACAACCACAATTTAGATCTGTGTCACATCCTAGTGTGCTGCCTTGATGTCTATCTAGGCAGATGCTTAGGCAGCATCCTAACTAAAATGTAACCTTATAAATAGCTGATTAGCAATACTATACATAGGCAGAAACTCACATAAAGTGGACAGGAAACTCACATTTGATTCCAACAGAATTTGATGTTAGCATGTTGCTACTGTTGCTAGGGTCACAATATTATAGTTCACGTACAAATATATATAATATACACAATCATTGTGTAAAACTGTCCATATGAACTGATTTTAACTATTATATATATATATATATATATATATATATATATATATATATTTTAGTTTAGAATGAATTCTAAGTATATTTATAATCGTCATGTCTCTCGCCATCTAGGATGGATTTTTCCAATTAGCTTGTCACAATGAATTCTGGGATTGTCTTTTCTATGAAGGATACATGCTCCCATAGATTGTTGTGGAAGCAAGGTAATTTAGAAGGCAACATGTTGTAGCCTTTTGGAACAGCTTTCAGGTGAAGAACGTGTTTATGATGACTTGTTGTATTGTGTTTCTTTGTGTACTAGTGTGATGTCCGACGTTAAACGAACCGTCCTGTTGAACACATTCCTTCTAATGTTTCTGTGCAACTGATTTGCAAATCACTTGTAATATACTCAACTGTAAGAAGTCATTTTGATTAATCAATGAATCAGTTTGAACCAGTTAATTGAAATGAACCGTCCAAATGATTCAATTCACTAAAATCAATCAGGATTCTCAATGCAACTATAATGCATTAAATGTAAGTTTGTTTAAAATTATTTTCGCAGATGTTCTGACCTGTTTCCATCTTCCCATCGATGGCGGCAGGTCCGTCCAGCACCAGACTCTTGATCTGTAAGAACTCATCTGGTTCATCTCCTCCTACTACAGTAAAACCGAAACCACGCCTGCTCTTCAGCAGCTTCGTGCTAATGAACGTCCCCTTTAGCTCAGCTGGGTTACGCGTGAAGAATGGCTTTCCACCTGTGCACACACGTACACACACACAAAATATACATTATACTATATATAATTTAAGTATAAAATTATTAGTAAATATACACAGAAATAAGTAATATAGACAGTGGTTAAACTCTCACGTTTGGGGCCCGGAGCTTGCGGAGCCAGTGCACTGCTCTGAGGGTCTCTGTAAGTCTCGAGGTGAGTGGGAATGTAAGAGCCAATGGCTGCTCCAGCAGAAGAGTGCTCCTCAATCCATTCTGACAGAAATAAGAAAAAAAAAAGACACAAGTCTGTCTATGATTGTATTCATTATAGTCTTGCTATGTTAATTTCCAAATGATGAATCAAATAAAAAACAAAAAGATCTGAAGATTTTCAAACATCATACACAGTAAGTAACTCATTGTGTTTCAATGTAACATTTAAAATATTTAGTGCCTCAAAAGTTGCGAGAAAAACACAATTTTAAGTAAAATGTCATAAACGATTTGTAAAATTGTTTAATAATCACAGACAAATATGTAAACTAAAAAATATGTTTGAAACAGTTTTATAAAACTTAATGCTTACCTTGTGCCATGAAAACAAATACAGTAATATATCAACATCAAATGAAGTATTAAAATATTTCCATATGTGTGCTTATTAAACTGTCATAAACTGTCTGTTAAAATAGGTGAATATTAAACAGAAAATCACGCAGACATTTAAAGAGAGAGAGAGAGAGAGAGAGTAAACTGACACACACCTCTGATGTATCGTCCGCCCTCAGGTGACTGTTGTGTGTCCAACTGTTTCTTACGCCGGGCCTCTAGAACCGGGTTCTCATACTGAGTCTTACGGTTTATATGACTGACAAGACAGACAGTAAGAGTGAAAAATGTTTCTAAAGTATCTAGAACTGACAAATTTGGCATGTTGATTTTATTATAGTTAATTGTAGGGGTGTAAATGTAAATGTTTGCTCTGACAATCTGATTTGATAACTATTCTTTATTAAATTATGTGATGCATCATGAAATCTAAAATTTGGTAATGAATTAGTTTGTGATTTGATTCAATTCAAATATATTATTATGATTTATCATTTGTTTTAAAAAATATGCTCAAGACACAAATGTAACTGTAGGGAAAATGTATACTGCAGTGGATGATCACACAGGATATGCTGCTTATGAATGTTCAGCATCAGAATGAGCTTTACTGTCTTTAAAGGAATTTGTCTTGGTGACAGAACCTTCCAGTGCACAACAGCACATTAATTATTGCTCAATGGGGCAGTTTTAACTGTTCATGAGATGGATAGTCTGAGGGAAAATCTGTTCCTGTTCTTGTGTCTGACGGTTCTGGTGCTCAGTGCTCTGTAGCACCGGCCAGAAGGCAACAGTACAAAAAGGTAGTGGGCTGGGTGAGTGGGGTCCAGAGTGATTTTTACAGTGTTTTTCCTCACTCTGGAAGTGTATAGTTCTTGAAGGGAGGGCAGGGGGCAACCAAAAATCCTCTCAGCAGTTCGAACTGTCCTTTGTAGTCGTCTCATGTCCGATTTTGTAGCTGCACCAAACCAGACAGTTACTGAAGAGGACATACTCAATCACTGCTGAGTAGAACTGTATTAGCAGCACCTGTGGCAGGTTGAACTTCCTCAACTGGTGAAGGAAGTACAACTTCTACTGGGCCTTTTTCACAATGTTGATGTCAATGTGGGTTTCCCACTTCAGGCCCTGTGAGATGGTAGTGCCCAGGAACCTGAATGACTCCACTGCTGCCACAGTGCGGTTTAGAATGGGGGTCAATGTTGGGAGTGTTCCTCCTAAAGTCCACAAACATCTCCACCGTTTTGAGCGTGTTCAGCTCCAGGTGGTTTTGACTTCACCAGTGAGCCAGTCATTCAATCTCCCTTCTGTATTCAGACTCATCGTCATCTTGGATGAGGCCGATGACAGTTGTGTTGTCTGCAAACTTCAGGAGCTTGACAGACGGGTCCTTGGTATACATATATAGTATACGTAGATATAGAAAATAACCACAACAATCCTAGATATTTATTCAGTACTGCGGCTAAGTTGGTTAGGAATAAAGCCTCAACAGAACCAGATATTATGTCACAGCACAAGAGTAATGACTTCATGAATTTCTTTACAGATAAAATTGAAATAATCAGAAATAAATTTGGAACTATGCAATCATCTGTCATAGTACCTCAGAAAACAGTCTAATAATTTTCCTGTCATAGGTCATGAAGAGCTAACAAAACCTATCGAAACATCAAAAGCCACAACATGTTTGTTAGATCCTATACCAACTAAGCTCTTAAAAGATGTTTCTCCTGTAATTTCAGAACCTCTTAATATTATTAACTCCTTGCTATGCTTAGGACATGTCCCAAGAAACTTTAAAATGGCAGTTATCAAACCGCTTATTAAGAAGCCACAACTTGATCCTGGAGAACTGGCTAATTATAGACCAATTTCAAATCTCCTGTTTATGTCAAAAATACTAGAAAAGATAGTATCCTCCCAAATATGTTTTAGCATAGAGGTCTATATTTCTACAGAGAAATAGTATATACAAAGAATTTCAGTCAGGATTTAGGCCTCATCACAGTACAGAGACTGCACTTATCAGAGTTACAAATGACTTGCTCTTATCATCGCGGCTGCATTTCTCTTCAAGTGCTTTTGATCTTAGTGCTGCATTTGACAAGATAGATCACGACATGAATAGGCTAGAGAATTATGTTGGCATTTGTGGAGTTGCATTAGCATGGTTTAGGTCATATTTAGCAGACCGCTACCACTTTGTCTATGTAAATGAGGAATTGTCAAACCAAACAAAAGTAAAATATGGAGTGCCACAGGGATCAGTTTTAAGGCCTCTGCTTTTCTCCACGTATATGCTTCCCCTGGGAGATATTATCAGGAATCGTGGAATAAGTTTCCACTGCTATGGCGATGATACACAACTTTATATTTCTTGAGATGAGATTTCACAATTCTCGAAATTAGCAGAGTGTATCAATGAAATAAAAGACTGGATGGCCAGAAATTTCCTTCTACTCAATTCTGACAAAACAGAGGTACTAATTATTGGACCAAAAAACTCAAATAAGCCACTAAAATATTTGACTCTTGATGGATGTACTGTTACATCATCTTCAACAGCGAAGAACTTAGGTGTTATATTTGATACCAATCTGTCCTTTGAAAATCAAATTACCAGTGTTTGTAGAACAGTATTCTTCCACCTAAGAAATATTGCTAAATTAAGGCACATGCTCTCTGTTGCTGATGCCGAAAAACTAATTAATGCGTTCATGACCTCAAGACTAGATTATTGTAATGCATTACTGGGAGGATGGCCAGCAGCCAGAGTGTTGACTAGAACTAAGAAATATGACCATATTAGCCCCATTTTATCATCGTTACATTGGCTTCCTGTTAAATTCCGTATTAATTTAAAGATTCTGTTAACTATGTACAAAGTTTTGAATGGTCTAGCTCCGCAGTACTTAAGTGACCTTCGACCACGCTATATTCGATCACGTTCATTACGATCGCAAAATTCTGGCCTGTTAATAGTTCCTAGAATACCAAAATCCACAAAAGGAGGAAGATCCTTTTCATATTTGGCTCCTAAACTATGGAAAACTCTCCCCAACACCGTTCGAGATGCAAACACACTCCCTCAGTTTAAGTCTAGACTAAAGACTCATCTATTTAGCCAGGCATACACCTAATTTATCCTCCTACCCACAATTAGGCTGCTTTAGTTGGGTCTGCCGGAACCAGAAACCAGAAACATTGATCATGATTAATAACTCTGCAATAAATTGAATGGCATCTATGCTTATATTATTTTATTTGTTTCCCTGTCTCAACCTCGAGACTCCTATCCAGAGGTCACCAGAACAGGCTGGATCCAGCACTGCTTCGTGTTGGACTCCACTGCTACGTGTCGCTGTGTGATGATGACTAAATGCAGCCAAACATCACTTCAGTCTATTATGATGGACTTCAGAAGATGAACTGATGCCAACTCCAACCATAAGACATGGGACACTTCATATGCCATTATTTGAACCTTGGATTTAGGATGGATGCACCGAACCTCACCGAAATGACCGGGCAGGTTGAACTGCGTTTCACATTCCTGATCTCTGCCTGCATCACCTCGGTCTATTGATGGACTACGATCATGAAATGGAATGCATAGACTATCAATTGCTAACAAAAGCCTTCATCAGCCAATTAACAAGGACAATTGCATCAATGTGAACTTCTGCATTTAATCCAGGATGGACTTCAAAAACATCAGTCATTAATCTTACATTTTAAACAAAATTGACGTTTAAACACTGACCCTTAACACTTACTTAGTTTAAAAATTTTAAACCATGACTTTAACTATACATAAGTAATATTGGCATTATATACATGTTGTTTAGCCAGAGGGGAACTGGCACCCACAGTGAGTCTGGTTTCTCAGAAGGTTATTTTTCTCCATTAATCAACATCTTATGGAGTTTTGTGTTCCTTGCCACAGTTGCCTTCAGCTTGCTCACTGGGGTTATTAATACAATTATTATGTAAAAAAAAAATATAGGAAAAATTTTTAGTTCCCCTCGAAACATGGATTCAGATCCTGTGGAATCCAGGAAATAATTGCGTTTCTAGTCCCATGGAAATCAGAAAGTAAATGTGTGTGCTCCGAAACACAGGTTTGGACCCCATAGAAACCAGTATGTAATCGCATTTCAAGTCCCATGGAAATCAGGAAGTAAATGTGTCTGCTCAGAAACACAGGTTTGTACCCCATAGAAACCAGTATGTAATCGCATTTCAAGTCCCATGGAAATCAGGAAGTAATTGTGTTTCTAGTCCCAAGGAAACCAAAATTGGTTGCGTTTGCCCCAAAACATGGGTTCGGATCCCATGGAAACACGAAAGTAATCACATTCACAGTGAGACATGGGTTCAGATCCTGTAGAAACCAGGAAGTTGTTTAGTCGAGTTTCTAGTCCTGTGCAAACCAACAAGTAATCGTGTTTCTAGTCCCAAGGAAACCAAAGTAATCACATTAGCTCTGAGACATGGGTTCGGACCCATGGAAACCAGGAAGTTATCATGTTTCTAGTCTTGTGCAAACCAGGAAGTAATTGTATTTCAAGTCTCAAGGAAACTAGGAAATACTTGTGTTTGCTCCAGAACAAGGGTTCCGATCCCATGTAAACCAGAAATTTATTGTGTTTCTAGTCCCATGAAAATTTAGGAAGTAATTGTGGTCCGACAAAACAGAGGTACTAATTATTGGACCAAAAACTTTTAAAAATAAGATGCTAAAACATAATTGACTCTCGATGGATGTATTGTTACATCATCTTCTACAGCGAAGAACTTAGATGTTATATTTGATAGCAATCTGTCCTTTGAAAATCAAATTACCAGTGTTTGTAGAACAGCATTCTTCCATCGCAGAAATATTGCTAAGATACGTGTTTCTAATGCCGAAAAACAAATTCATGCATTCATGACCTCAAGACTAGATTACTGTAATGTTTTACCGGGTGGATGTCCTGCAGGTTCCATTAATAAACTTCAGTTAGTTCAAAATGCAGCAGCCAGAGTGTTGATGAGAATCAAGCAATAAGATCATATTAGCTACATTGGCCACCTGTTAAATTTCAAATTAATTTTACACTTCTAACTACTTAAAAAGGCTTGAATAGTCTAGCTCCAAAGTACTTCTGTGACCTTCTATCACACTATACTATCACGTTCACTAAGATCACAAAATTCTGGCCAGTTAATAATACCTAGAAAGTCTAAATCCACAAAAGGAGGCAGATCCACCAGGAGAATGAACCACCACATCCTCACACGGTTCTACACCAGCACTGTAGAGAGCATCCTGACTGGCTGCATCACCGCCTGGTACGGCAATAGCACCGCCCACAACCGCAAAGACCTGCAAAGGGTGGTGCGAACGGCCAGAAACATCATCGGAGGTGAGCTTCCCTCCCTCCAGGATATATATAACAGACGGTGTGTGAATAAAGCTCGGAGGATTATCAAAGACTCCAGCCACCCGAGTCATGGGCTGCTCTCACTGCTTCCATCAGGCAGGCGGTATCGCAGCATCAGGACCCGCACCACCCGACTACATGACAGCTTCTTCCCACAAGCAATAAGACTTTTGAACACATGATCTCTCACGATCAACAATCAGCACTGCACTTTATTAATCTTCATTCTGTCAATATATTCTCGCTCCCAATTCAGTTAGTGTATATATATATATTTATACCCTTATCTAGTGTATGTGTATTCTACATTGTGGGTATTGTGTACATTTGATATGTAAATTGTTGTGTAGGTATGTGTACATTTGTTATGTAAATTGTGTTGTGTAAATATGTTGTTATTGTAAAGTGGTTTATGTCTCGTCACTGTCATTACTGCAATGTTGCTCGGAACTGCACACAAGAATTTCACCTGCTGTTGCACTCGTGTACACAGTAGTGTGACAATAAAGTGATTTGATTTGATTTGATTTGAGATCCTTTTCTTATTTGGCTTCTAAAATATGGAATATTTCTCTAAGTTTAAGTCTAGACGAAAGAATCATCTTTTCAGCCAGGCATACACCTAATTTATCTATCAACTCATATTTAGGCTGCATTAGTTAGGTCTGCCGGAACAGGAAACACATCTCATATTATATAATCCTGTTTTAATGTGAATGACTTCTACGCTAATATTATTCCATCTGTTTCCCTGTCTTAAAGGTGCACTCAGTAATTCTAATCCAATACACTTTTTGTCAAATGTTGCAAATATCTCCTCACAGTCTGCTAGCTGTCCGTTCTGTGGATGGGCTGAAAAAAAAATCTAGTATTTGTACACAGCCCTGGCTATGTAAATGGGACTTAAGCAAAATGGATTGGACCGATCCACACCACACTACTCCAGCCAATCAGCAACACTGGGTGGTTCTTGCGTGTACACAGGATGGGGGCTGGGGCGGAGCATGAGGGAAATTCATTAGAAGAGCAACAGCAAATCTGGCTAATGCGAACTTTCTATATTCCAAGGAGGACAAATGGCTGAGAAACAGAACAAGAGAATAAGGTCAGACGAATATAAACTAAAAAAGAAGGATTATGATAAATCGAGGGCCAGGAGCCATGTCAACATCGGTGAGGCTTTTCAGTGATGGAGAGACCTCAGAGAATTAAAAGGCTTGAAGACGAATGCAGAAGTTGCTCTTTTTTCTTCTGGATAAGTGGGTAACATAAATTGTGCTATGTTTCACAGAACCCATATATGCTGTTGTTGTGATGTTAGATTTAGTAGGAGGACAGTTGTGAGTGTCTGAAGCTGGTAAAACCGTCTCGTGTGTATGAATTTGGGGGAAGAGTTTCTAAAGGAACACTGGCGGGAGGGGTGTGGTTTTTTTGGCAGTTGATTTCACATACCAACAGTGTTTCTCAGGAATCACTGAGTGCACCTTTAACCTCAGGATACATATCCGGAGGTTACCAGAGCCGGCCAGATCCAGCTCCAGTCCTGCATGATGTCTGACTCCGGTACTGCCTGATGTCCGAGTCCCACTACTACGTGTTGCTGAGTGATGACAACTAACTGCAGCCTGTGCCAGACAGATATCACTTCAGTCTACTACGATGGACTTCACAGAAAATGAACTGATACCAGCACCAACCATAAGACATGGGATACTTCACTCTACACTTACTGAAACTTGGATTTAAAAAGGACTCCACCGGAAATAAATCTGCCACAAGATTATTGTCGAATTGTAGTGCATCACCTTGGTCAAAGGATGGACTTCGTTCATAAAATGGAATACACAGATAATAAATTAATTGCAGCCTTCATCAACCAAATAACAATAGACAGTTAATCTGTTTGCACTTCTGCAGTTAATTAAGAATTTTAATTCTAAGACATTAGTTATTAAAATGACAGTTAATACAATATCTTTTTGTTTAAACATTGGCCCCCTAAAACTTACTCAGTTTACTAATTTTAAATATTGACTTGTACTACATATAAATAAATAATATTGGCATTATATTCATGCTGGTTAGGTTTTGTTTCTCCTTTAACCAACATCTTATGGAGTTTTGTGTTCCTCACCACAGTCTCCATAAGCTTGCTCACTGGGTGTCTAAATTAAAATAAATAATAGAATTATATTTATAAGCACAATTTACAATCATGTCTTTTTTTCTCTCTTTTTTTAACCGCACTATTAAGACTTGAAGACATGACTAAATTACAGCTTTTTCTGTTGAAGCATGATTTTCTGTAAAGCTGCTTTGAAATGATGTGTTGTGAAAAGCGCTATATAAATGAACATTTAGAGAAATTTAGAGGTAGAGTTGATAAAACGTGAATTCCTGTTGACTGTATTCCATTATTTTACAACTAAAATTACAGCTTGCTTTTTGCACCACCCTGTAGACATTTTACCCGGAAACTGGTGAAATTGGGGCAGTGGCCTGAACTCCGGTAAACAAGCTGATATCAGCAGCAGAACTTTCAACTTCCTGTGTGATCAGTCTGCAAAATTAGCAGACTTTACATTCAAAAGCTCAGGAATTGAGCTCATAATACATTGGGTATTATTGTAGTAAAAAGATTGGCTATAAAATTCCAGAATCAATGCATTGAATATAGATTGTTTCACTTCACACCCCTAATTGACTGAATTATGAAGTATACTGACACTTACTCAACATAATAAACACCATAGACTGGATCATCGATCTTCTCCCAGCCAGGGGGCAGTTCTGAGCACAAAGAGACTAATAAAGACTTTTATGGCACATTCTACATCCTGCCCGTATTACTGACAACACTGTTATCATTTTTGAGTAATTAAATGTTAGATTATAAATGCAATTGTGTTTGCTCAAAAGTGTGTATATGGTTCTACTATAGCTAGATTAATGCTGTAATGATTCTAATAGCTGCTTGAATGCATTCAATATTTTATAATAAAAACTGTGAAACATACCGAGATCGTTGTCTGGTTCTTCTGTGTGTATACCCTCTTCTCCAAGAGAAGTAAAGAAATAGAGACAGACAGAAAGAGAATATGAATACCAGTGAATATGGTATTTAGAATACCAACACATCATTTATAAAAGTGTAGAACTAAAAATCAGTAAATTTCTGATGATGGGATAGTAAATACTTTTGAGAATGTAGAAAGACACCAGTATTGTTATATACTACCACATGGTTAAAATTGTGTCTTGATACAGTTGCACAGTTTGCTGATACCACAGACCTTGTACCTGTTTGCAAGTTAGAATTAATACCTGGCTAAATACAGCATTTTTTATTTTTTATTTATCATTACTAAGTTTTTAGTTGCATACAAAAAGCTGTGGCAGCTCTAACCTCCAATTGGCTCATCTTTACTGACTATTCTCAATGCACCAATCATATTCTCACATACTACATACAAGAGATAGTATGTAAATTAGGGTGCAACCAGGAAAGGCCTACAATGAACTCAGCATCACCACCAGATGGAATCTTTCCCTGCAGTTTTAGCATGCTGAACTTTATTTTCTATTAATATTCAGGCAACACTTGACATGAATGTTTCCTGACCCACAAAGTCAAATCACAGTAAAATCACAGTTGAGTGTTTTGATTGTCCAGTCAAATATGGATTTTTAAATTATTTTTACACTGTATTATCTTAATCTGAGCATAGCGTGAACAAAACCTGTCTGTCACGGAACAAGTCATATTCTAAGAGACACAATTTTACTTTTAGACAGATTTCACCTCATAAAACACATCAAACATCTCTTATTCCACTCAGATCAGTGAATTATTATGCAAAGTAAAATACTGATCTTATTACACAACAACATGATAACAGATCTAATATGACTTTTAATAAGATCTAATATGGTATGGGCTTTACTTTGAATCTTTTCAAATGTTTTTATGTACTTTTATTTGTTGTAAATTATAACATTTATTTCTAGCAGGCAACTTAAGAATTGCTTGAATTGCTTTATTTCTATATGATTCTAATAATCTTAAAGGTCCCAAAAATGGTCTCCATTTTCTTTAAGCAAAATTTTATTTTCTTTATTTATCTTAAGTCAGCAACTACAGGTTAATGTTGAAGATTGCCCTCTACTGGTGAATAAACCCTTCTCAGGAGGATTGAACAAACAGATACACATGGAATAGCTGGTGTTTGTTGCTATCAGCCACTCTTTTGGGAAGACTTGCTGCTGGAACACTGCTGCAGGGATTTGCTTACATTGAGCCAAACAGTATTAATGAGGTCAGGCACTGATGTTGGGTGGTTAAATCTGGTTTTCTAATGACAATATTACTCTGTGGGGGGCACAGAGTGCATTTGAATTTAAACTTGTCAAAGATAAATGTGACTGTAAAAGCCCAATCCATTGATTAGAAGAGGCGTTGCTGTAGTGTACATACTATATGTTTTGCTAAAGGTAGCACTTGTGTTTTTTAGGCTAGATTGATCTAAATCTTGGGAAACATGAGAAAACACGAGGTGGATATAGAAATTTACAACATGGCAAAGTAAATCCAAATGCCTTATGATATCAGTAATGTGGTAAAAAGGCAAAACAAACAAAGCCACAGATCTGATGATCAGGTGAACAAACGTTCTTACCATCATCCTCACACTCCTCCAGTGGCTTGGGCTGTTTGTCCTGACACCGAGGGTCCATCCATGACGTTGTCTTTGTGTTGTGGCTTTAAAAACATAACATAATTGGCATGAGTGACAGTTTGGGAATAACACTAATTCTGTTGAATAAATGGATAAAAATTACACTATCATTACTTCAGTTCCTAAAATGTGCGCAGAGTGTACTATGAAGTAATCTTCAACCTGGCCTGAAATCACATCACTGTACCTAAATTATTTCCCCAAAAAATTACGCCGCTCATTGTATGTATCGTGGTAATTTCCTGGTGAAATGAACACTAGAAACACTACAAAAACAATGACATTTACTCACTTTCACACAAATCACGAGTAAAACGGCAGATTATCAGAAAAGACAAACTTTTCACCCCTGTCCTCAAACAATTCTATATTATGACCTCTAAACTCTTTTACTCTAGCGCATGACTCATTTTAACATTTGTATTACCTAATCAACTACATTTACAAACTTGTTCAAGCGTGATCAAATTGGGCAGTAAAGGACAGGGGTATGAGTCCTAAAGAGCATGCGAGTCATCACGTGAGCTGAAAGTCTAATAGAAGCACCGCAAAATGACATGGTTGCTTCAGCAATCACATTTTTCATCACACATTTGCTTTTCTGACACTAACGGTTAGGTTTAGGTTAAAGGTATAGGGTATGGAGGTCATTTTTGTTGATTTAAAACTCGATGGAGCATTAATCTGTTTGGGAGAACATTTAACTTGCTTTTAGCGCCACACTAAAACCTTGGAACTGCCGCGATAGGTATAATAAACCACGTAATATTCTGCAAAAATATAATGTAATTTTCATAAGATCAGGCTGGGAAATTTTGTTCAGTACAATCAGCCTCCCCTCCAACCTCTCCTGCAGGAATGAGAGCACTGACCTAACTGCACACCTCTGTGGGTCTTCAGTCCGGGAAGAACACCAATTCGTGAACAAGCGCCACTTCAGGGTGTAAAGTTGCCTGGTAGAGGGAGCTCTGGCTTGGTTTATTGTGTCTACGACAGCAGATGGTAGACCAGCTAGATCTTCCGCATCCCATCCAGGGGCCAGACGTGGAGGTTCCAGAGGTCTGGGTGCAGATGCCAGAGAGTACCCCGTCCCTGAGAAAGAAGATCCTTCCTCAGGGGAGTTAGCCAAGGAGGGGCTGTCGCAAGGAGCACAAGATCTGAGAACCAAGTCTGAGAGGGCCATTAAGGGGCCACCAGAGTGACTTGTTCCTCGTCCTCCTTGACCTTGCATAGCACCTGTGCAAGAAGGCTCACTGGGGGAAATGCGTACTTGTGCAGCCCCGTGGGCCAGCTGTGTGCCAGCGTGTCTGTATGGAGGGGAGCCTCCGTTCAGGCGTACGAGAGTGGGCAGTGGGAGGTCTCTCAGGAGGCGAATAGGTCTACCTGTGCCTTGCCGAACCGTTCCCAAATCAGCTGAACCGACTGGGGGTGAAGCCTCAACTCTCCGTTGGGCGAACGCTGTCGCGACTGTCGCGGAGGATGCCATATGCCCCAGGAGCTTTTGGAAATATTTTAGAGGGACCCACGCGCCTGGCCTGAATGAGGTGAGGTATTTCAGCACTGACTGCACGTGCTCGTTGGTGAGGTGTGCTGACATTGAGAATGTTCAATTGGGTTCAAGTCTGGGCTCTGACTCGGCCACTCAAGGACATTCACAGAGTTGTCCCGTAGCCACTACTTTGTAATCTTGGCTGTGTGCTTAGGGTTGTTGTCCTATTGGAAGATGAACCTTCGCCCCAGTCTGAGGTCCAGAGTGCTCTGGAGCAGGTTTTCATCAATGATGTCTCTGTACATTGCTGCATTCATCTTTCCCTCGATCCTGACTAGTCTCCCAGTTCCTGCCGCTGAAAAACATCCCCACAGCATGATGCTGCAACCACCATGCTTCACTGTAGGGAAGGTATTAGCCAGGTGATGAGCGGTGCTTGGTTTCCTCCAGATATGACGCTTGCCATTCAGGCCAAAGAGTTCAATCTTTGTTTCATCAGACCAGAGAATTTTGTTTCTCATGGTCTGAGAGTCCTTCAGGTGCCTTTTGGCAAACTCCAGGGGGAAATGCTTGCGCAGCCCTGTAGGCCAGCTGTGTGCCAGTGCGTCTGTCCCGAGGGGAGCCTCCATTCGGGCGTACCAGAGCGGTCAGTGAGAGGTCTCTTGGGAGGCAAATAGGTCTACCTGTGCCTTGCCGAACTGTTCCCAAATCAGCTGAACCGACTGGGGGTGAAGCCTCCACTCTCCGTTGGGCGAACGCTGTCGCGATACCACGTTGAGGTTGCCCGGGATGCGATTTGAGTCACTGCTGGCTCCAAAGGAGGAGACGACGGGCGAGTTGTGACATGTGACGGGAGCGTACGCCGCCTTGGTAATTTATGTATGCTACTGTGGTGGTGCTGGCTGATCGGATCAAGACGTGCTTGCCCCGAACTAGCGGGAGAAACCTCCGCAGGGCAAGAGGTATAGCCAACAGCTCTAGGCAATTGATGTGCCAGCACAGCGGGGGCCCTTTCCAACGGCCCGCGGCTGCATGCCCATTGCACACGGCACCCCAACCCAGTTTGGTCACCTGCTGCAAAGGGACTCCTGCCCGTAAAAAACAGAGGTCTGTCCAGGGTTTATTAAAATATCATTTTCTGTGCTTGTAATAGTAGAAAGCCTTTTCTCTTAGTTTCTGTTTAGTCTTCCAAATGTAGTAATTTGTTTGCACATAAAGAAACTGTCAATATATTAGGAAGAAGGAAATAACAACAGTGCACACAGTAGTCCAGCATGTGTGCATTTACGATTTACTTATAGTGCGTGTGAATTGCTTTTAGTGTCTCTCTCATGCTCGTGCGGATCCAGAGAGCTGCTTTCAGTTTACATGGACTGAATCACCTGCTCTTCCTAGAAGGTATAGAAGGCCCTGTCAGCCTACATTTCGCAGGAGTCTCATTCACTGTTACTAAGTTCAGGTTTGGGGTAGGTTTCCTGTGGGACTTCAAACAAACAATCAATGCAGTGTGTGTGAACGTTGCATGCGGCTCTCGCCACACTTTAGGTAACTGTGGGGTTACTTTCTAGACATGACCCGGATTGCCTTCTTGGAGTGTCACAGACTGACTGTCACACAATAATAACAGGATTGCACTTAACAACAATATGAACTGTGATTGCTCATTTACATGCCTCCGACAGCTCCATCACAAGCAAGCAGGCAATTTTTGGTGCCCTCGCAACATGAGAAATCAATCAGCCAAACAGGAAAATTAATTGTCCGATACGATAATTTAAAAATACGGAATATCGTCCGAGTAATCGTTCGACCACTATATAACACTGTACATCTCTAGTACCTAGATATACCGATGTCAATATGGAAGACTTCTTAACATTTTAGTTTTTGTAATGTTTTTCATACTCTATGAAGTAGATCTCTCCATTCTCAGTGTATGCCATCTCCCAGTTGACTGGCAGCGGTCCGAGTGGGTCCTCGTCCGGCGGCAGCGCAGGGAGGTGTTTGGAGTTGGCCGAGGGGGACGCTGCCATGTTGTTCAACACATAGATGGGGGCATTCTCTCGAACCACACCGTGCACGTCCGGATGGCTCGAATCTCCTGTACACAACAGCGGAGAGGGGAAGAGACTACGTGCTAAAAACTCTGGGTACAAATACAGGAGGATGTGGGAAGAGACAAAAAAACTAGTTTTCATGCAAAAAATAAATCACAAACTGCAAGCAGCAAACAATTCCACATAATCTCTGGCTCTGTTCCAAAATCGGTCTTGCTGTCTGCATAGGCAGCTGACGGCAGCATCCTGAAATGGAACCTCATACAGAAAGTGACTGATTTAAAGTGCTCTACATAGACAGCAACTATGTGTGTCAGACAAATAGGCTAGCGCTGCTCACAAGAAGCTCCTCATAAGAGACCTACAAAACTGATTTCAGTAGAGTCTAACATTAGCATATTGCTAAGCTAACGTAGTGTAAACATACAAAGCAAATACAAAAATTGGGTTAAACTGTCAAAGTTTCATTAGATTAAGCCATTTGTTATTGATACCTTTTTGTATTTAATAAAACCTAAATAGATTTTAATACAGTTTGATGTTAGCATGTTGCTACGCTAATGATTCATTACTTTTCCTTTACTAAAAAAAAGTGGGAAAATGCACACAAATATTGGGTAAAATTAAATTTATTATTAATAAACTTTGGTATTGAATAAAATGTCAACTGATTTCATTGATGTTTGGTGTTAGCATGTTGCTAAGCTAATGCCACATCAAACAAGTGTAAAAATCCATTGCACAAAACATATTGGGTAAAATAATTAATTTGAATTAGAGGTAACAATTTTTTTAACCACTTAAACTCTATGGACCCAAAGGGGGGTGCTAAATCACACAAAAAAAGTTTATGCTTAATATGTTAAAGTCTCTGTTTACATAAGTCAGGTATATGAGGTATTATTTGAAATCTTAGAATCTGAATTTTTCAGAGATACCCATCACTTCTGAATTTATGTTATGTAAATTGACAAAATAAGGCCTCAAAACATTTGCATTTTGAGATAATTAGGTAGAAATATTTATATAAATATAAAAGTTTTTCTCATAGCACATAAATGGACAAGTCATGTCCACAAATGAAATCTTTCACACTCAGTAATGTGACTTTGTAATTTTGATGCCCTTATACCACAGTTTGAAAGATTTTCAAAAGAATCACAAAGTGAAATATGATTTTTATAAGTCATCAAATACAGATGTCTCTTATATATTTATATCTGCTTTTACCTTAAAACGTTCTCTAAATAATGAACCATTGTTTACTTGTCTGTGAGCTGGTTTGGCTGAATAATCCAATGTTATATTGTCCAGAATAAGTTCGCAGCTTTCTAATGACACCTAGATTGAGCTTCTAGTCCACTCAAAGGCCAAGAAATGTAATGAAATAACAAGGGTGGTGCTTGAATTGAAAATTAGACTGAATGTCTATGGACAAACACATCTGTGAGGGCCAAAATGCGTTGGAGTGCCACCTACATTTCAGATATGTATACTGAGATGGAATGTGATAAAGAAAAAATATTTTTTATAGTGCTTGCTGCCACTTTGTGGAATAACATGAGACTTTGCAAAAGTAAGGTTGAGTGAACCAGAATCAGCTCCTGTGCAGAAAAGTGTCTGAAGTGCTTCTCAAGCACTCTGATGGGCACACCGTCAGTAGATGCTTGTGTCAAAATCCAGCGAAAATATAAACAAACAAATATAAACTTTGATAGTGAATGCAAAATACTCGTTTCACTTTAAACGATCGTGCAATGGCAAACGTTGCTGGTCATAATGGGTTCATACACACAGTGTTAATGACACAGAGGATGAGACACACACTTTCTTTATTTCTGTAGAGTGATAAAATGATGAAAGGAAATCTCAAAGGTTTTGTTTCTTGAGAAATAAGGGCTCCTAGGTTTAATCAAAGAACATTAAAATAATGTTTGAAAGTGAAGAAATTATGACAGAAATATTTTACTATTGCATAATATAATATTAAACAATGTAAATAGAATATATATATATACAGTATATATGTATATATATATATATATATATATATATATATATATATATATATATATATATATATATATATATATTACATTATATTTGTTTTTTAAATAAATCCCAAAAACAACAGTATAAATGTAAAAGTAGTTTTACAGTTTAAGTGGGGAATGCATGTATGTATACGTAGGCAGCTCGCTGGATTTTGGAACAGAGCCACTGTCACACATGCACACTTCCAGGGCTGACACTTAAAGCAATTCTTTGTGGTACAAGCCCATTGCCTGTGACTCTAATTGAGACCGGCTTCAGTGAGTAGACACGCCAGCAGCATGCTAATACAGCTACTGTGATTTATTCCCACACATACACAAAAACACACACAAATGACCATACAGCCAAATACCTCTGAAAAATACAACATACACTCACCTAAAGGATTATTAGGAACACCATACTAATACTGTGTTTGACCCCCTTTCGCCTTCAGAACTGCCTTAATTCTACGTGGCATTGATTCAACAAGGTGCTGAAAGCATTCTTTAGAAATGTTGGCCCATATTGATAGGATAGCATCTTGCAGTTGATGGAGATTTGTGGGATGCACATCCAGGGCACGAAGCTCCCGTTCCACCACATCCCAAAGATGCTCTATTGGGTTGAGATCTGGTGACTGTGGGGGCCATTTTAGTACAGTGAACTCATTGTCATGTTCAAGAAACCAATTTGAAATGATTCGAGCTTTGTGACATGGTGCATTATCCTGCTGGAAGTAGCCATCAGAGGATGGGTACATGGTGGCCATAAAGGGATGGACATGGTCAGAAACAATGCTCAGGTAGGCCGTGGCATTTAAACGATGCCCAATTGGCACTAAGGGGCCTAAAGTGTGCCAAGAAAACATCCCCCACACCATTACACCACCACCACCAGCCTGCACAGGCATGATGGATCCATGTTCTCATTCTGTTTACGCCAAATTCTGACTCTACCATCTGAATGTCTCAACAGAAATTGAGACTCATCAGACCAGGCAACATTTTTCCAGTCTTCAACTGTCCAATTTTGGTGAGCTCTTGCAAATTGTAGCCTCTTTTTCCTATTTGTAGTGGAGATGAGTGGTACCCGGTGGGATCTTCTGCTGTTGTAGCCCATCCGCCTCAAGGTTGTGCGTGTTGTGGCTTCACAAATGCTTTGCTGCATACCTCGGTTGTAACGAGTGGTTATTTCAGTCAAAGTTGCTCTTCTATCAGCTTGAATCAGTCGGCCCATTCTCCTCTGACCTCTAGCATCAACAAGGCATTTTCGCCCACAGGACTGCCGCATACTGGATGTTTTTCCCTTTTCACACCATTCTTTGTAAACCCTAGAAATGATTGTGCGTGAAAATCCCAGTAACTGAGCAGATTGTGAAATACTCAGACCGGCCCGTCTAGCACCAACAACCATGCCACGCTCAAAATTGCTTAAATCACCTTTCTTTCCCATTCTGACATTCAGTTTGGAGTTCAGGAGATTGTCTTGACCAGGACCACACCCCTAAATGCATTGAAGCAACTTCCATGTGATTGGTTGATTAGATAATTGCATTAATGAGAAATTGAACAGGTGTTCCTAATAATCCTTTAGGTGAGTGTACATTCTTCAGTACAAGCATATAAAAATCCTTCATTAAAATCCAAACTGACCCTTCACTAAGCCCCTCCTTAAATATGTTACTGATCAATCATACTTTTGACTGTTGCTGTCTGCTATATTATCAGACAAGCTTTAGTTCTTTTCTAATGTAAGTCTACGAAAGTCCTATGTTTTTATTAGGGCTGTCGATTTAACATTTTAGTTCAGTACAATTAATTATAGGCTATAAAAATATAACATGTTACAAAAATTAGCGATCTAAAAATATTCTTTATGATTAGAGCTGCAACTTATGATTATTTTGATAATCGACTAATCTAGCGATTATTAGAATGATTATTCGACTATTCTGGCTATTATTTCCATGATTAATTATTAGCACTTAACCGAATATTCAGCTTGTGCCTCGACATAAAAGGTTGTATTAAGCATGCTTTCTAACAATAAAGAGGACAAAATTATCTTTTAATAATAAATCTAAATGACATTCACTGAATTAAAGCAAAAAAATATTTGTATAAGTTTAATTCAGTAAAAAAATTAACTGCAAAAAAATCATATTGCTATCAAGTGTTTTTGTCTTGTTTTCCATTTAAAAATCCTTAAAACAAGATATATTTACTTGAGAAGCAACATCTAACATCTAACATATAAGATATTGCTTAATGAAAATGTATCTTAAATACTTAAAACTTTTTGAATATTTATGTCCTTAATGTTTTATTATGCAGTGCATAATAGTATATAAAAAGTATATAAAAAGCAATAAAGTACTCTGAAAAGTACTGTAGTAGTAACAATGTAATAAAGTTCTCTAAAGTAACTTCCTACTTTCACAACTTAATATGGATAGAAAACTACAAGTAGGTGGGTTGATTTTCCCCAAAAACTCTGTGGCGTTACCAAAACATTGCTCTGTTTGTTTGAGTATCCTGACCAGCCAGACATCGCAACATTGGCTCCAGTGGCGTGAGTTTGAGACGGGACTATTTTTTTGCTTACCAATGGATGACAGAATTATTGTTCGGGAAACCTGTTTAAAAACAGATTTTTTTGCTGTTTTGTTTGGTGACGCAAGAGAGGTGCAGAAATTACACACTTCACCTTTAATTAGAGCACCACAGATTTTGAAATTCATACAAAAAAGTCAACAAAAAAAAGGTTAATTTACAAATATTCCTTCACAGAAATTGGGAATACATTTAATGGTTAACTTAATCTAGTAATAATGATTGCTTTCTCTCTCCCTCGCACACACACACACACACACACACACACACACACACACACACACACACACACACACACACACACACATGCATAAAAACAGAAAAAAGGCCCTTGAATTCAGCACGTGATTTAATAATTCACACACACACACACACACACACACACATATACACACACACACACACCCACACAGCTGGGGCTGCCAAATACTCACACAAAGAAAATCACCATTAACACACACACACTTACATACACACACACACACACACACACACACACACCTGTAAACGTGTTGTTCATGCCTGGGGTGGTGTGTGCATCCTCCTGCAGCTGTGTATGCGCTACTCCTGCATGGTGCATGCGACTGTAGGACAAGCTGCGCTTGGACGAGGAATTCTGGGAACCAGTGAAACTTTGTCGCAACGCATCTTGGGGAATCACTGTCCTATTGTGAGGTTCGTTGGGTGGCCGTGGCGTCCCATAATAGTTACCTAGGCAACCAGGAACCAGGCATTAACATGCTTGAAAAGAAAGTGTGACAGAGAGCAACACAGAGAGAGACAGAGATAGAGAGAGAGAGAGATTTGTATAAAGAAAGGCCTAATGCAGACACACAGGCAGTCCACTGATACTAATGGCAGAGATTTATTCCATTTGAAACTGTTCAATCCCTCTTTTTAGGTTTGATATAAAACTATAAGACTGTATAGAATCATGAAAGTGTATATAGACATTAGATGTATTTTAATGTATCTTTGGAAAATAGTTATACTCACTATGAAATATGGATTCAAAGAACAAGCAGACTTTTTTATTGTTGTATTTATAAACTGGTTATATCACAAAGACTGATTTATCAGACTAAAGTTTAAAAGATTACTTTAAAACAAAAAAGGCTTCACAAATTATTTTTCAAGAAATAAGAATATATATATATATATATATATATATATATATATTTATTTATTTGAATAGGTGTACTGAGGTCATTGTCTGTATCAAATGCACTGTTGATTATATTTATTTATCCTGAGCATAACAACATTGAAACCTTTTGGTTATTGTAACAAAACATGTCAAGAAAATGTCCTGGTCATATTTAATCCAAAATCAACACAAAAACAATATAGAAAAAAAAAACAACAAAAAAAAAACAATTTGCCCCCAAATTCTCCTTACGGTAACACGTATGATGATTCTTATAACTGTAGCACAGGCTTTTTTTTTTTTTTTTTTTTTTTTTACAGTAGATGCTGTTGCACAATAAAAAAGAAAGGCAGTACATGATGTATAAATAATTTACAATTTTAAAAAAATATATACATTTAATTTATTTTTCAAGTTGCACTAATCAGAATATCATGATGTCCTTTTTCGCATTACGGTAACAAGAATTTGGTGGTAAAATGTGTGCAATTGTCATAAAAAGTTATGTATAAAAGTCACAATGTAAATGGCCCTTAAATGGCTTCATTTTCTATAGGCAAAATATAATTTTTAATTTGTTTCTTTTGATTTTAGAGTTAAATAGGACCAGGACCATTTTCTCAGGTTTCATGAGAATCACCCCTTTGAATAAAAAAATTCCTGTGTTCAGAGCAGGCAACAGTTTAAAGGGACAGTTCACCCAAAATAAAAAAATTCTGTCATCATTTACTCATCCTCATGCCACGCCTGGTGTGTGTGACTTTCTTCTACAGAATACAAATGAAGATTTTTAGAAGAATATTACAGCTCTGTAGGTTCATACAATGCAAGTGAATGGTGACCAAAATTTTGAAGCTAAAAAAAAAAAACATAAAGGAAATATAAAAGTAATCTATATGACTCCATTGGTTAAATCCATGTCTTCTGAAGTGATATGATAGGTGTCACGGATCCACCGGACTCCCTCTCGCACACCACACTCTGCTCCTTCTCCCTCACTATACTCTCCGCTCACTCTCCCCTAGGTTGATCACACGCACATGCACTTCATCAGTGATTAATCAAGGACTGCACAAAAACCCCACTCTCACACTCAGTCTCATTGTCAGTGTTTCCCCGGAGACTAGTTTGTCTAGACTTACCTGTAATTATATACTTAACTGTTATTGTTTCCCTCGTCAGAGTTTAGAGTTAGTTTGTCCTCCGTTTGTTCCCCAGCATTTGGATTCTCCTGTTTCGTTTAAGTTTCCTGTAAAGACTAAAAGACTGTAAGTTTTCCTTTCATCTGCATATTGTAATATTTCCCTGTTTGGAGTTTACTTACCTGCTCTTCTTATCATACCTGTGTCTGGATTGCCTCACCAGTTTGTTACTCCTCTTGTCCATTCCCTCTGTCAGTAAACCCCACGATTGAGTCCATCCCTCTGCCTCCATGAGTGACAGAAGAACAGACCAACCAAAAAGGACTCAGCAGGTATTCCACCAACACCAACAAGCACAATCACAAAGAGCATGGAGCTGACTGGTGCATTGATGGAGCTATTTATACAAGATCTTCCTCTCCTAGAATACACAACTAAATTGTGTCAACTCGTCACCCCAACCACAATATCCGACTCCTACCGCAGATCCATTTACGGGATGGGACTGAACTTTCATCAACACAGCCCTTCCGGAGGTGGAGAGCCTTTACTTTGCAGATTATGTCCAAACCACACTGGCCATCCATTACCATGCTATTATCTACACGTGGGGCAGAAGATGTCACTCCCATCACCCCCAAGGTAACTCCTCTCCCAGCATTCTCCCCTAACACTGTGGGTTATGGCTGGAACCCGTGCTCATGACCACGGAAGTCAGTTCCTAGTCACTAATGACTCCTTCATCCAAGCCTTCCACTGCTCCTTGCTCCAAGCCTTCCACAGCTCCTTGCTCCAGGCCTCCCATGGCTTTGTCCTTTGAGCTACCCAAGGCTCTGCCCCTCGAGCCTCCCATGGCTCCGCCTTTGCTGACTCCACCCCTTGAGCCTCCAATGGCTTCGCCTTCCCTGGCTATGGCACTCGAGCATCCAATGGCTCCACCTTCCATGTCTACATTCGAGCCTCCCATGGCTCAGCCTTCCATGGCTCCGCCCCTCAAGCCTCCCATGGCGCCATCTTCCATGGCTCTGCCAGTCGAGCCTTCCATGGCTCTGCCCCTCAAGTCTCCCATGGCTCCCCCTTCCCTGGCTCCGCTCCTTAAACCTTCCATGACCCCACCTTCCATGGCTCCGCCCCTCGAACCTCCTGTGGCTCCGCTTTCCATGGCTCTGCCTATCGAGCCGCCCATGGCTCCACCTGCCTTGGCTCCGCCCCTCAGGCATCTCCTAGATCTGCATTCCTTGGCTCCACCCGTTGAGCCTCTATTGGCTCCGCATGCCTTTTTCGAGCCTCCCACAGCTCCAGCTGCCTTCGTCGAGCCTACCTCGGCTCTGCCCTCAGAGTCATCTATGCCTCCGCCATCGCCTCTTAGATCTTCACCTCCTACAGTTCAGCACACTACGCCACTATCTCCACCACCTGAGTCTCAAATCCTCGACCCTCCTATGGCTCCACCTGCTCCTCTTCCGGTTCTTCCTCTTGAGACCCAAATCCACCATTCTCCTGTGGCTCCGACTCCGGACCCTTCTCCAGCTCTGCCACTGGGATCTCAAGCCCCTACTCCTGCTTCTCCACCTTTAGACCCGCCTTTGCTCTGCCCCCTAAGTTTCCACCTCCTGCGGCCAAACCACCAGACCCTGTTCCCTTCCTCGAGCTGCCTCCCAAATCTTTGACCCTGTTCCTCCTCTGTGGCCTCCTCCCAGGCCTCCAGACCCTGCTCTGTGGCCACCTCCCAAGCCTCCTGACCCTGTACCTGCTCTTTGGCCGTCTCCCAAGCCTCCTGATCCAGTCCCTGACTAATGGTCACCTCCTTGGTCTCCTGATCATCCACAGACTCCTCTCTGGGCATCAGATAGTCTGCCAATTCCTACTGATCGTCCTCTTGGATCTCTCATCATCTGTGTCCTCCATCTTTGGGCACAAGGAGTCACCCAGTGGGTGGGGGGGTTATGTACTGTCATGGATCCACCGGACTCCGATCTCACACTCGTTTGTCTTTTCTCATTGTCAATGTTTCCCCGGAGACTATGGACTCCCTAGTTTGTCTAGACTTACCTGCAAATATATACTTACCTGTTATTGTTCCCCTCGTTAGAGTTTACTGTTAGGTCATCCTCCATTTGCTCCCCGCATTTGGATTCTCCAAGACCAAAAGACTTTGTGAGTTTTCCCTTCATACACATGCATATTGTTATATTTCCCTGTTTGGAGTTTACTCACCTGCTGTTCGTGTCATACCTGTGTCTGGATTGCCTCACCTGTTTGTTACTCCTCTGTCAATAAACCCTGGGATTGAGTCCATCCCTCTGCCTCTGTGAGTTTCTCCATGACAATAGGTATGGGTTAGATACAGATCAAAATCTAATTCCTTTTTTGACTCTATATGGAAAAGTGAAAGTGGAGATTTAGAGTACAAAAGCTACAAAAGTCTGATCAACATTCACTTGCATTGAAAGGACCTAAAGTGCTGAAATATTCTTCTAAAAATCTTTGCTTGTGTTCTGCAGAAGAAAGTCATACACATCTGGGATGGCATGAGGGTGAGTAAATGATGAGAGAACTTTCACTTTTAGGTGAACTATCCCTTTAACTGCTGCACAACAATAAAATGCAAGTTTCTTCAATGCTTGCAGCACCTTAGATTAAGCAAATACAATTTTTTTGTTATTTTAAAGAACTGTATTCTTTGGAGATTAAACAAGTTATTGATGTTTTATTACAGGTGTTTGGATTTGGTCTTTTGGATTCCAATTGGAGCCTGTCTGTTAAAGAGTGCAGTACAGCAGATAAAGTGACAGTTTCCACTCAAAAAAATATTTTTGTGGTGTTTGAAAGCAAATATTCCCATACCTTCATATGTTCCTATCTCTAACAACTCGCCACTCTGTTCCAATTCCAGAAAATCCTTCACAGACAGAAAGTTGTAATCCACACCTTGAAGCTCACCGTCACGAGGAGGACGAGTCGTACCTGCAAGAACAACAAACATTACAACATAAACGAGAGCGTCAAGACTATATCACAGAAACTCAACAAAATTGTGCCCAAATTACCAAAACAGCAATTGCGAGTGGGGTGGCCATTGGGGTGGCCAGGCTTCGGTCTGTGGTGGCCACCCCCTAGCTCCGCCCCTGCCGCTGAGATTATCAAGCTCTGTATGTCCTATTATACACTGTCCTTAATGTTCCAACATTTAAGATGGTGACTCTCAAATCAACATAATTAAAGGTGCACTCAGTCATTGTTTTCCTCATTGCAAATTTTCACTCAATGAAATTAACAGTAATTTTAAAATATGTTTATAATTAACCACTCAAAACTCAATTTTAGTAACCTTATAAAAGTTGTTTAATTCTGCACGACAGGGTAGTCTGTTTTTCTGTCTGTCTGTCTGTCTGTCTGTCTGTCTGTCTATCTTTTGGAGGAGGTTTGGCACAGGGACTAAAAAGGAAAATTAAAAATGTAACTTCATGTCACAGACCCCTGCTCTACCCTGCTAAAAAAGAATAGCCTAAGCTGGTTGGCTGGTTTTAGCTAATTGCCCAGCCTAGCCAGTCTGATCAGTTGGCTGGTTTCAGAGGGGTTTTGAATTTTTTTTATATGGTCAGACTGGGATAACAGCTAAGACAAGCCTGACCACCTAAGATCAACATGGCTAGCTAAGACCATCTAAAAAAATACTGACTAGCTAAAAAAATGGTTCAAAACCCCTCCAAAACCAGCCAGACCAGCAAGACCAGCTATGATTTCCTTTTCTAAATGTGCCACATCTGCTAATCACACTCGCAATGGCTTTTCGTCTTTAATTCCTTTTGCTACTATTCACACATTAGCATCATCCCTTCCACGATGGCTACAAATCCCTCCCCTGCCCAACATTTGGCAAATCGGACCACTCTTCTGTTCTGCTTCTGCCCGCTTACAGGAAGCACCTGCAGTCAGAACGATCCAGTGCTGGTCGGCCCAATCAGATTCTACGCTACAAGACTGTTTTGATCATGCAGACTGGGAAATGTTCCCGTTCCTCCTCTGATGACAATATCGAGGTCTACGCTGATACGTAATTTGTTTCTTCAAGAAGTGCATAGATGAAGTAGTGCCAACCAAAAGAACACAGATCTACCCCAACCAGAAACCGTGGATTAATTGCAATGTTCTTGCAGCACTTAATGCACAGACCTCCGCTTTAAATTCAGGGAATGCGGAGGAGCATAAACAAGGCAGTTATGCCCTCTGCAAAACTCTAATAGCAGTAAAACGGCAGTACAGTGACAAGATTGAAGGACAGTTCAACACCATCGACTCTAGAAGCATGTGGCAAGGAATTAATATCATCACTGACTTCAAAAGGAACAAAAACTCTGGCATGAACACCGCTGCCTCTCTCCCGGATGAGAGAGAGCTCTCACAGCCAAAGCTACAGAGGTTAATTGACTCTCAGTCTCTGTAGCGAATGTAACCCAATCCTTCTGATGGGTGAATATCCGTAAAGCCATGGGTCCAGATGGCATTCCAGGCTGCGTCTTCAGAGATTCATCGCATTCATGCGAACCAACTGGCTGGTGTTTTTATGAACATTTTCAACCTTTCCCTCTCATTGGCTGTGGTCCCCACTTGCTTTAAAGGGTCCACATTGTGCCTGTCCCTAAGCAATCCAAAATCACTTGCTTGAATGACTGGCATCCTGTTGCTCTGACACCCATCATCAGCAAATTATTTGAGATACTAATCAGAGATTACATCTGCTCTGTGCAGCTCCACTGATGATGCCATTGCATCTACACTACACACTGCTCTCTCCCACCTGGAAAAAAGGAACACATATGTGAGAATGCTGTTTATAGACTACAGCTCAGCATTCAACACCATAGTGTCCTCCAAGCTTGATGTGAAGCTCTGGGCTTAAACAGCTCACTGTGCAGCTGGATCCTGGACTTCCTGTCAGGTAGACGCCAGGTGGTTAGAATGGACAGCAACATCTCATCACTGACCCTCAACACTGGAGCCCCACCGGGCTGTGTTCTCAGCCCACTCCTGTATTCCCTGTACACATATAACAGTGTGGCAAGACACAGCTCCAATGCCATCATTAAGTTTGCTGATGATTTGACGGTGGTAGGTCTGATCACTGACAATGATGAAACAGCCTACAGACAGGAGGTGCACACTCTGATAAGCTGGTGTCAGGATCACAACCTCTCCCTCAACATCATTAAGACCAAGGAGCTTGTGGTGGACTTCATAAGAAAAGACAGATACCACAGCCCTATAACCATCAATGAAGCACCGGTGGAGAGAGTCAGCTGCTTCAAGTTCCTCGGTGTCCAAATCACTGAAGAACTCACATTGTCCGTTCACATTGAGGCCATTGTGAAAAGGGCTCATCAGCGCCTCTTTTTCCTGAGATGGCTGAGGAAGTTTTGAATGAACCACCACATCCTCACAATGATCTACAACAGCACTGTAGAGAGCATCCTGACTGGCTGCATCACTGCCTGGTATGGCAACAGTACCGTCCTCAACCGCAAAGCACTGCAAAGTGTGGTGCGAACTGCCAGCCACATCATCGGAGGTAAGCTTCCCTCCCTCCAGGACATCTATACCAGGCGGTGTGTGAAAAAAGCTCGGAGGATCATAAGAGACTCCAGCCAACCAGGCCATGGGCTGCTTTCACTGCTACCATCAGGCAGGCGGTATCGCAGCATCAGGACCCGCACCGGCCGAATCCATGACAGCTTCTTCCCCCAAGCAATCAGACTTTTGAACTCTTGATCTCTCACGATCAATAGACATCAGCACTGCACTTTATTAATCTCACACTGGAATGTCATAAATGATATTGTCTGTTAGCAACACACTGGCAACTAACTATCAACCGACAGCCTAATGTCAATACATCACAATACAACCTACTGTATATTTAATATATACTATTTTGTTATTTTATACCGTGTATTCTAAACTCAGCATAAGTAAAAAGAAACATCCTCCCACTTTCAACTGCTTTAACTTTCAGCAAAATTAACGTGTAAATATTTTTATGAAAATAAAAAAGATTAAACAACTATCCCTGAACAAAGGAGGACAACCTCCTTCCTCCTTCCTCATGGACAACACCAGATTTGCCAGTTCATGCTGTGAGATGTTACCTCTAACTCTTCCGCCAAGACACTTGCAAGTTCCCAGACATTTCTGGGGGGAATGGCCCTAGCCCTTACCCTCCAATGCAACAGGTCCCAGACATGCACAATGGGATTGAGATCCGGGCTCTTCGTTGGCCATGGCAGAACAGTGACATTCCTGTTTTGTCAGAAATCATGCACAGAACGAGCAGTATGGCTGGTGGCATTGTCATGCTGGAGGGTCATGTCAGGATGAGCCTGCAGGAAGGGTACCACATGAGGGAGGAGGATGTCTTCCCTGTAACACACAGCATTGAGATTGCCTGCAATGACAACAAGCTCAGTCTGATGATGCTGTGACACACTGCCCCAGACCATGACGGACCCTCCACTCCAAATCGATCCCACTCCAGAGCACAGGCCTCGGGCTAATGCTCATTCCTTCAATGATAAACGAGAGTCTGACCATCACCCCTGGTGAGACAAAACCACGACTCATCAGTGAAGAGCACTTTTTGCCAGTCCTGTCTGGTCCAGCGAAAGTATGTTTGTGCCCATAGGCGACGTTGTTGCCGGTGATGTCTGGCAAGGACCTGCCTTACAACAGGCCTACAATCCCTCAGTCCAGCCTCTCTCAGCCTATTACAGACAGTCTGAGCACTGATGGAGGGATTGTGTGTTCCTTGTGTAACTCGGGGAGTTGTTGTTGCCATCCAGTGCCTGTCTCATATGTACTGATATTCGGATATACCAATCCTGAGCAGATGTTATAACACGTGCCTGCCACTGCGATGAACTCTGTGATGTCATTTGCCGAAAATTCCTTTAACTTGTTAAACTGATCGCCAGGCTTTTGGTCATGCGAATGCTTTTTTCCCAAAGTAGACTAGTTATTTTGTCATGAGTAACAGAATGACTTATTGTTCATGTAAGTAAATTTCTATATCCACCTGGATTAAGAGAAGCACTTTATCTGTTGATAGCATTTTTTTCTGACAATAAGTCACAGCAGTTAAACCACCAGAGAATGGCTGCCAACAATGCAGTCAAATCAGACTCTCAAAAGATTAAAATCTGAATATTTTGAAATAAATGTAAAATATATTGTTTCTATACATATATGAACAAATTTAGAATATTACTTTTATATAGTTCCCCCATTTTTAAAATGATTACATCATTCACAATGCTTCATGGGATTGTAGTTCATTCCCTCTTTAAATATGTTAAGTACACAGTATCTTTGTCTTTTTGACAGATTTTGAAATACTTTTTTTTGCTTTAAATAAAATTTTGCAATGTTGTGATTCACCTCAGAGCTGGCTGATTTGGTTCATCACTTATAACTCTATTATGTAGATTTTTATGAAATCCACTACAATGTGAACTACAATGGCTGAACTACAAAGGCTGCAAAAGTGGGTGGACACTTTTGCGCACTATACAAAATTCATAACACAAAAGAAAACGTCATGGTTACTGTTGTCACCTCCGTTCCCCGATGGAAAGAATGAGACGTTGTGTCGATTGTAGTGACTTGAACTTGAGGAAAGACAAATGTCAAGTTGGCAGACAGAATTTGCATGCCCCGCCCCGGACATACGGTTACAAAGGGAGCGGCGAGCGAATGCCAGACAGGTTTTCACTGAGGAGCCGAGAATACAGTTATGGCACATTACAGGGGTAGGGATAGTGACGTGGCAAGGGGAACACATTTCTTTCCTTCCATCGGGGAACAGTAACAACAGTAACCATGACGTTCCCCTTCTGTCACTCACTCGACCTTGTGTCGATTGTAGTGACACAAGGGGTCCCACTCAAAAAAACTCAAAGCACTTACCTTGCTCCGTGCACCCAGCAGGGGGCAGGTTATAGACAGAGGAGGAGGACCTGCAGGGACATCCTCGAGACTCGTTAGTGCTGGCCTGCCGGGGCTGCCGGGGCAGTTGTGGGTCCGGAGGCGAGATGGCCGTGTCCGGGGAGCCGGGACTGCAAGGTGCCGTGAGAAGGACGCGCGCTGGTCTGATGACCCAGGAAGTGAGGGAATTGCTCTTTGACAATTTGGGTACCGCAGCCCAAAAAGGGAGATCTGAGGATTCTCCTCCCGGCCTTCCACCAGGGGACGGAGTGGTCTTGCTACCAGCTCCGGAGCAAATGTCTGGCTTCCTTGGTGCACTGCCTCAGAAATGCTTAAGGGTTTTAGGGGCCCTAGAGGGGGTCCTGGAGACGGGGGGCATACGCCACATGTGGGGCGCTCGATGCTGGGGCTGAGAGCTGGGCCCAGGTTAAGGCGGAGCTGGCGTTGGATTTTTCACAGGGGGATGCCCACGAAAAGCAGACGGAGGACGGCCTTTACTATGACCGCACGGCGTGATGTGGGAGATGGCCTCCGTCTGTTTCTTCACCGCCGAGAACTGCTGTGCGAAGTCGTTGACAGTGTCGTCGAAGAGACCGAACTGGGAGACGGGGGCATTTATGAAGTGGGCTATGTTAATGTTGCGCATCTCGACCAAGCTCAGCCATAGATGGCGTTCCTGAACCACGAAGGTGGCCATCACCCGCCCGAGTGCTTGGGCTGTGACCTTCGTAGCTCTGAGAGTGAGGTCGTGGCAAAGCACAGTTCCAGCAGCACGTCAGGATCGGGACTATTCAGGTGCAGATCTTTGAGTGCCTTGGCAGATGTACTTGCAGAAGAGCCATGGCATGCAAGGCAGAGGCTACCTGTCCAGTAGTGCTGTAGGCTTTCGCAGTCAGTGACGACATTGTCCTAAAGGCCTTGGAGGGGAGTACTGGACAGTCCCGCCAGGTGGTGGCGTTCTTGGGACACAGGTGGATCTCAACCGCTCTGTCCACCTGAGGGACCTCCGTGTACCCGTGGGCCGCCCACCGTCCAGGGTTGTGAGAGCGTATGAGCAAGGAGGTCGGTTCCGGGCAGTAAAAGGTGCCCTTCACGAACTCGTCAGCTCGTCATGCACTTCCGAGAAGAAAGGTACTGGGGGGGCATGGCTATGAGCGGCGCCCTGGGACGTGGAACCGATCGAGTAGCTGTGGGGGTGGGGGGGGGTGGAGGTTTCCAGTCCACCTTGTGCTCACGGCAAAGCATAGTGGACATCCGTGCATCAGGATCAGACTGAGTGAGTGGACCCGAAGGTGGCAGCCCAGGCGAGTCATCAGCATCAGACGCCGCTGTGACGCTCTCCGATGCAGTGGTGAAATTCGCATCCAATTCTGGGGGCTCTAATGAGAATGCCGGCTGGCCGTGAAGCGAGCCACACTCATCCCGAGCTCGTACGGAAGCAAGCAAGCGTGCCGGGGGGCAGGTGGTCCGTGGGGTTTTACCCGGCGAAACCAAGCCCGTCATCATCCCCAAATCGCCTTCAACGCCAGCCGGGTCATCCTCAATCCCATCCTCTTCGTGTGTTCGCAGCCCAGGCACATGCGACAGCTTTTATGACCGTAAGAAGTGGAGAGAAATTTACCGCATCCAGGAACTACACAGTGGCGGAAGGGCATCTTTAAAAAGACGCGTCCTGAAAAGGATGTTCAACGCTCGCTTGTGAATGTTGCTCTTTTACAGAATCAAACTATTTTAGAGGAAAATAAACTCTTTCAGAGAAGTCAACTCTTTTATAAGAGAAGCACTGTCGAAGCGCCCAGGGGCAGAGTCTGCACGGCGTGCAGAGAGGAGGAAGACGCTGGAATGCGCCGTCAGATCCAACAGCAAGCACTTATTAGAAACAAATGTATTTTTCATTTAAAATTTTCTATACCAAAATATTTTTTTTTAAATAAAACAAATATTTTGTTTTTTAATTTTAATTATATCTGGATATTATACAGTCATTGTGTAACTCTATGATTTTTACTCTATGATATAAATAGCCCCATGTAAAGCTATAAAATCATATAGACACTTTCGCAGGAAAACAATGCCATCCAGTAATTTGTTTATCATTATCTACTTTTTCTAACTGATATTTTGAAGACTTCATTATTTTAATTTTGATCAAACTTTGTCTATGTTAGCCACATAGATAACTAACCTTGGGACAAACTACCACAATTTAAATCAGAAGAATGGAAAAACAGCAAACGATTATCCTAAGATGGGCAATAGTGTCAGAAAGGTAAATGTGTGATGAAAAATACAACTACAGCATTTTTTGGTGCTTCTATGACACTTTTGGCTCACGTGTGGACTCGTGTGCTCTTCGGTACTCATATGTCATTACATCACAAGTTCAAGCTTTGTCACCATTCACCATTTTCACCAGTCACCAGTCAACAAAAGAAACCAAATCTACTCAAATACTCTTAAGTGCTAATTCTGTCTGTTGTTTGAGTGAAACATTGACTCCCATTTTTGCAGTAGTATTCATAGTATAAACAACAACAGATGGTAATCGGTGCATCTTCTTGCTGCATATAGCGTGATAGTGCATTAGTGAAATTAATGCAGAATGTAAACATGACAAATGACACAATCTACTGCATATATATTACTTTAAATCTTCATAGAGTGGTTTAAACAGCATGTTTTACTGATCTCGTGTGAATTCTACTCATAGAATAAAGGAAGAAATCATTGATAACATATTTTAAAATCACATCAGTTAAGGTTTTACATGTAGTCTTGTGTGTATCTAAATGCCTCCCTCAGAGGTTTGGCTGGTGTCTGAATGTTTGTAGACAGTATACCATTGCTCAGCTGTTTCGAACCTCTTTCTAGCTCTCAGAGAAGAACGAAGAGGAACTTTGATGTGAGTAAAAACTGAGCCTTTACCTGTGATATGTGTAAAAGTGAATATAAGTTGTTGTTGTAGAGCCTCTAGTGTTAATTTCACCAGTAAACATGTGCAACACCACATACAACAAGCCACATAAAAATAGCAAAAAAGTAAGGTTGTTTCTAGCACAATGTCAAACCTATATTCTATAGAAAAATAAAGCAATGAGCCAGGTGCATTACATTGATTTGACCATGGCAAGGGGGGTTCTTAAGTATAACACAAAGTGGAGTGCCTAAAACCTCTTTAACCATGGCCATTACAGTAACGCATGGCCTCTTGAGTTTTACTGCTTTTATAAAATGGCAGCAACAACAATATGATAAGAAACACTAATGTAAAATAATTGGTAAGGTTGCCAAGCAAAGCCGAAATATGGTGCATTAATACAGAATGTGTCATCACAGGTGTGGATTTTTTTTGGCATTTTATAATGGCTAGAGTTAGAACTATTCATTTTATAACAATTATGTTTACTAGAGGTTGACCAATTAATCAGTTTTGCTGATGGGATGCCAACTGTCCCTTATCAGCTGGGACGCCCCGTATTTTGGCTGAAATGCTCAAGCTATACCTTTTGGACTTTTGTTACCACCATATCTGTGCCCATCACAGTAAGGAAAGAGTACTAGACAGAATTATCACATTTTATCATGTTTAAGGTGTGTCTATACAAAAAAATCAAAATCTATTAGACCAAAAATGCAATTTTTTGCTATGAAGAGAAATTCTCCCCAATTTGGAAAGCCCAATTCACAATGCGCTCTAAGCTCTAAGTATAATGGGATGAAGACTACACCTCTCTCACCTTTCTGTTCACTTCAATCCTTCAATCTTCTTCACAATAAGAAAATGCAGTGACATATATTATGATCAATTAAGTCACGAGTCATCATGTTATAATCTAGCTGCATTAAGCGTGTGCGCTCGAGGGATGAGCGTCCCGTGACAGAGTGTGCATCAGCTGGATGCAGTTTCAATCTCTCCCCCTTAGATCAGGACATTCACACAACTCATAGAAGAGGCACTGACCACACACATAAATGACCGTTTTGAGTTTGTAGTTATTTACATGATCTGCTTCTTTAATAAAGCTATAACGCATTAAATATAACGGCATTTAAGATGTAACATCAGGGAAGGGACAGGCTCCAGTGCCTCCATCTTTCCTATAAAGATGCTTGACACACATTCCAGAATGAGAGTGCTTCTTGGTATTTGGTATTGGTACTTATTTGGTATTTTTCCATTATAATTCCCTCATACTTCGTTATCTACATCACCTGAAGCTGTTTGAAAGTTTAGAGTGTGTATGTGATCTGCATAATTCTTCTGCAGTGCTGCTCTCACACGTCATCATTATAGTTTAATGTTATCTCATGTTTTGTTAAATTACATCAAACGACTATTTGACAATGAAGATTTTAGATTTTTTGTCGACAATTTTTTAATGTCGACGTTGTCAATAATGTCGACTATTCGTTTCAGCCAAATCACAAAACTACATGCATACTAAACATGCCTAAGAGTATAATCTATACACTATGTGTGTATCAATGACATGTGTAGAGAGATAGTAAGACAGCAACATTCATGTCTGTGACAGCTCTCTGAACTATACTTCACTCTCAGATCTCTGTTTTGCCTTTTATTTGCACCCATACAAACACACACAATGGCAGGATGTCATAATAAGAATAAGATTCAACTTTACTGTCATTGTGCAGAGTACAGGTACAGAGCCAATGAAATGCAGTTTTTTCGCATATCCCAACTAAGCTGGGGTCAGAGCGCAGGGTCAGCCATGAAACAGCACCCCTGGAGCAGATAGGGTCAAGGGGCCTTGCTCAAGGGCCCAACAGTGGTATCTTGATGGTGCTGGGGCTTGAACCCCCAACCTTTCAGTCAGCAACCCAGAGCCTTAACCGCTGAGCTACTTTTTCTTTTGAAACAGTGAGTATTTTAACATTTACGGACTGACCCCATTGACTTCCATTCTAAGTGTCTCACTGGAACAGAGATTTTTACATTTTAAAGAAAAGGAGAAATGAGTCGAAATACATCAGATTTCTGCTGTTTAGAAGGTCAAAAAACAGATCTGTGTCAGATGAGAAACAAAATCAGATTTTGTAGTAGAATGTAGCTGTTGAGACCTGAGGGTGAGCTATTTTGACTTGGGCAAATAAGCAAGTACATAGCAACCACCCACAAAACCTTTGCAAACTAAACTAATACTTTCATCTGAAAATATCAAAATCTAGTTAGAACAAACATTATACGTGTGAACTTACTTGTGTGATTGAGCTGTTTGCTGAGAAAAAATTCTTGCTATAGAAATTAAATACGAGTCAGGACACACACACACACACTCAGTGAGAGGGGAGGTGTGTGATATGTGAAACACTTCTGTCTGCCTGCTGTCATTGGCTCTGTTGAATAGCAGCTCATTGTCCAAACACAGCCAAACATCTGTTGCTGGAAACCCCATAATGACTAAACACACCACTGTCTGTCTGTCTATGTCAATATTATTACATTTAGTAATATAAAAACATAAAAAAACAGGAGGGGATAATGTCTTCACAGCCACATGGTGTGTGTGTGTGTGTGTGTGTGTGTGTGTGTGTGTGTGTGTGTGTGTGTGTGTGTGTGTGTGTGTGTGTGTGTGTGTGTGTGTGTGTGTGTGTGCGTGCTCTGTTGTCAAAACAGCATGAAAAAGAGATGAGATCTGTCTAGACACAGTAAGAACAGGTCCACACACACACACACATGTTGGTGCAGCTATCATTATGAGGACTCTCCATAGACATTATGATTTTAATACTGTATGAACTATAGATTCTATTCCCTAACACTAAACCTAACCCTCATAAAAAAAACGTTCTGCATTTTTACAATAAAACAATTAAACATTTTCAATAAAACATTGTTTAATGGTCTGCACTTAAACCTTAGCGGTTTTAAAAGAACTTTACACTGTGACTCATTCACCCTAACACACACACACCAATGACAGCAGAGCTGCCCTGCAAGGCACTAGCCTGCCATTGGGAGCAACTTGGGGTTCAGTGTCTTGCCCAAGGACACTTCAGCTTGTGGAGTCGTGTGGGCCAGGAATCAAACCACCAACCCTGCGATTAGTGACCAACCCGCTCTAACGCCTGAGCCACAGCCACCCAGTTTAGAATGTTTTTTATGTGATTTGAATTATGGAGACACTAGAAATGTCCTCAAAAACCACATTTATAGAAGAAAACACTTGTAATTATCAGTTTTAACCTAAAAAATTGTCCTCATAAACCACTTAAACCTGCCCAACCACTTACACACACACAAACACACACACAGCAGACGTTTACATGGAGCTGTTTTTGTAACAGAATTGTGCTGAAGCAAACACTCTGTTCATGTGATTGTGAGGGGATTGAGGACTACTGGAGATGCACAACAGTATCTTTTCATTATTTACTGCATCGTTCACTGGAAGTACACACGAGAGAGACATACAAGAAGATAAGAGCTGGATTTAGACAGGATGAGGAAACAGCATTTGGACAGATTGAGGAAGAGCGGCAGAGACACAGGAAGTAGAAGAGTGATTCTACAGCAACAATCAGAGCTCACGTCTGAACACATCTCACATTATTAAACACATCAAAATTCACCCCGCACACAATGGTTGTTAAAGAGTGTGAAGCTAGTACAATGTCTAAAGTATTTGAAGAAGAGGTTATCAGAGTAGTCGAACTTACAACATAGACCTCTTCTTACTAAGCACTCTGAATTCCACTCCTTTTGTGTTTCATCAAATGTTGGTCAGTTTATATAGCAACTATACAACACAACTGGTTACCATTCAAAAATCAAAGCAAATACACCAAATGAATAAAGTAAAAATTATTTTATTGTCAAATCTATTTTATTTCCTCATTCTTTTTTACTCAAGCAGTATGAAATCCAAATGCACCCCATTTACTTTCTTAATACATGTTCCTGGTCTTATAGAGCTGTTCAACCGTTCAATTTTGTAGACAAACCCGGATGGCTAATTTTCCATGGGACACTCAGGAATTTCCTATGGGTTTTGTAATGTATTTGTATTTATTTATTTATAACAACATAATCACACTTTAAGTCGGCATGTTGTTTCCGAAAGTTCCAGCACCCTAGGATCGACGGCATTACATCAACTCACTGACAATCGGCTTACAACTGCCTTTGTGGCGCTGCCATACTTGTTGTATCAGCGGTGTGGGAGACCAGGGTTCATATCCCATGTTGTAACTAGGAAGTAATTAGGATTATGGATGGGGTGGGGTTTGGGCATCTGCTGCCTGTCAGGAACAAACCCAGGCACCTTTGTACAATGGGCTGACGACCGTGTTTCAGAGGTTACATTCATCCCTCTAAGATTATATTTTAGTTTAGGTTTGGGGTGTGGTTGCAAGGGTACAGTTCGTGAAATATACATTTCTTTGCTTGCTTTACAACTGACTTTTTTGTGTCACTTTCTTTTTTAAATAAATGATTGTGACTGTAATTTTATCTGCTGGTTACATATTTTATATTGTTAAGAATAAGTTAAGTTTAGTAATGAAGTTAGGTTACGACAGTGGTTCTCAAACACTTTTGATGAATGCCCCCCAACTTCACTCCCTTTAAGAGCTCGAGCTTTAAGACCTTTGCACTGAGCCGAATCCATCTACAGAGTCATACAGGTGCATTAGCTGAGGTTGTGCCTCCGCCTGTGTATATGACGATGCTAAACCAGATACTTCAGATGCTAGACTTCAAAATCAGATGAACCATGGTACAAATTTGTACCAAAACGTATAATTGAGAAACAACTATATATAATTATATATAAGTTTAGATAAACATTTTAACGCAAAGAGGAACTTGACGATACATTTGATTATTATGAAGCCCCACCAATTGTAACCTAACACCCCCCCCCCCCCCCCCCCTCTCTACTAATTTGCTCTCAGCACCCTCTGGCATCCTTTGAACAACCCCTGGGTTATGGAATCTAAAATATCTATATGATTGCATAATGTAACTACACTAATACACAGTATAAGTATAATAAAACATATTGCTGTTAAATATGCAACAATATTCTAAGATTATGGGCTTACCTGTTGCATGCGATGGGAAACAGATTCTAGAGGGTGATTTTGGCGTATGTAGATTGACATGAACAAGAGTCCCATTGATGTACAGGCTTCTGCTGTTGCTTTTACAAAATCTACAAAATTATCAAATTTCATATTCGGTCTGTCATGTTAATGATTTAGCATTTTGTTGGGTCTTTGCACTTCATGGTAATATTAATATATTTCAATGTTTTTCAAATGTTTAACAACATTTTTGTTTACTTTTGTATGATAAACAATTGTGGTGTGTTGGCACAAACATTCATTCATTCATTCATCTTCAACCGCTTATCCTGTACAGGGTCACGGGGGGCTGGAGCCTATCCCAGCTAACATTGGGCGAAAGGCGGGGTACACCCTGGACAGGTCGCCAGTCCATCGCAGGGCCACACATATACAGACACACACTCATACTCACATCCACACCTAGGGCAATTTTTGGAGACACCAATTAACCTAGCCTGCATGTCTTTGGATGGTGGGAGGAAGCCGGAGCACCCGGAGAGAACCCACGCAGACACGGGGAGAACATGCAAACTCCACACAGAAAGGCCGGGGCAACCGGGGTTTGAACCCATGACCTTCTTGCTGTGAGGCGACAGTGCTAACCACTGCACCACCGTGCCGCCCTGGCACAAACATGTCCGATGTAAAATCTGAGCCTTGAAGCAAAACCAGTTGAGAACCAGTGTATTAAAGGCTGACTTGAGTTTGTGTTTTAAACCCCACACAAGTGTATCCAGTTTAAAAATACAGTCTTTTCTAATACCTTCAGCTCAATGCAAAGGATGATTTGTGCTCTTGCTATTGTTACATCACAAATTCACACTGTGTGCTGTCAGCTCTCTCTCACACACACACACACACACTCTCTCTCTCTCACACACACACACACTCACACACGCACACGCACACACACTCGCTCTCACACACGTGTACATTAGGCCAAAACATTTTTTAAAATGGGTCACACATACACACACACATCATGCACTAAATACCAAAAAAAAAGAAATAAGAAAGACTAAATTAAATGAGGCATGGCTATTTTTTAGATGAAAGTGTCATTCATCCTCATATTTCCAATGGAAGATGTTCTTTCAATCTCTCTCTCTCTCTATGATTGGTTGTGACCTCAGCCCCTGATGACGACCCCTGAGTGTTAGTCTTTAACATTCAGTATTTAGACACATTAACCAGTTTAACATGTAAAACACACACAACCTGTTTCATGTCTATAGGTGCTCTTGTAATAGGTAGGCAGTTTGATATATTCTATATGGTACACACACTCAGATATACTGCACGTGAAGACAACACAGAAGACATTAGTATAAATCTGTTAACACTGTATATTGAGATATTAATGCAGTCCACAGAGTAATGACATACAGAAGAGAGTTTTACATTTCAGCATAAAACAGAAAAAGGTCAGCTAAGTGATATTGGTATTAGCCAACATCAGCATCTGTAACGTGGACTCAAGTTGAGAGGGATCCATATGCAGTTTATTTAAACAGGTAAGTTCAGAGTACAGACAGGCAAGGGTTGAATAATCAGGGCAGTCAACAACATCAGAGACAGAGCAGAAACAGGGTAAACAGGAAGAGGTTCAGGGCAGGCAGCAAAACAGCAGTAGTAGTATTCCAGGCAGAGTCATAAATAGACAGGCAGCAAATTATCATAATGTGGTAATCCAAGGCAAGGTCCAAACACAGAAAAGGCAAGTCAGGGAACAATCAAAATGCTCAGAAATGTAGCCGGGGCAAACAAGACTTCGCAATGAGTGAACTAACAGACAGGGCTTAAATAGTGTGATGATATGGAACAGCTGTGGGGTAATCAGACCAGGTATGCGGGCATAGGAAAATGTAGTCCACTCTCACCTGAATGTTAATATTCAGGTGAGAGTGGCCGATTGTGGAATCTTCACCGGCGTTCGTGACAGCATCAATCTAACTAGATCAATTCATTAAAAATCAAATAATATCAGGAGTTTTTATTTTTATTCAAACAGTATACCATTTTATAACTTTCCTTTTTAGGTGATGTCATCAAGGCCTCTTTTTTTTCAACCGCCTGTCATAAAGAGACACTTTAAACCATCCAATAAATTCCCCATAAATAAAAAGTCCTTTGCCTTATTTCATTTTATTTTCCATTTACAATACATCACATTATGGAAATCAAATTGGATTCCAGATGTTTTGATGTCTGATTTCACTAAAGCCCATGACTTTGCTTAAACGTGTTTATTTAAAGCCAGAAAAGTAGATTTATAATACTGGATATCATATCAATTATTGTTATCATATTAGCACATCTCTAAAAAGTTGATTTGTAGTTTATTAGCACATTAGCTTTTCTTTCACAGTAATTAAAGCCCAAACATTTATCTGAGACATTTGAAAGACATCACTGTGTACAAATATTAAAAAAACCTCATAATTAACAACCAAACATATACTTGCACTTGAACATACACACACTTATCACTTTATTAGGAACTCCTGTACACCTACTTATTCATGTGATTATCTAATCAGCCAATCATGTGTCATCAGTGTAATGTGCAGATACAGGTCAGGAGCTTCAGTTAATGTTCACATCAACCATCAGAATGGGGAAACATTTTTATCTAAGTGATTTTGACTGTGGCATGATTATTGGTGTCAGATGGGCTGGTTTGAGTATTTCTGGGATTCTCTAGAATTTACTCAGAATGGTGCCCAAACAAAAAACATCCAGTGAGCAGCAGATCTGTGGATGGAAATGCCTTGTTGATGAGAGAGGTCAATAGAGAATAGCCAGCCTGGTTCAAACTGACAGAAAGACTACGGTAACTCAGATAACAGCTCTGTCCAATTGTGGTGAAAATAATAGCATCTCAGAATTAGGCCTGTCACGATAATTACATTATCGTCTTATTGTATGATATATGGACATGACCTTGATAATTTTTGCTGATATTGATATTGGCCATAGTGTTTACACATGTGTTTGTTAACATAAGAATGTAAACTTCTGTCCACTCGTCTGCTCCCTGTGTCGGAGGCGGGGCTCAGGCAGCTCCTCCACACAAAGAGCGGACAGCAACAGGAGAAGATTATGCGTTACTCGAGGCTAATAGGTGTTTTCCCCAACGACTGCATAATTCCAGCTTGAACGTTTGGAAGAATAAGTCCAAATGGACTTGGTTTCTAAGCTGCGTTCCACAGCTCCGGGGTGGGAACATTTGAACTTTAAGCTGAATGAGAGAGGAGAGCCCATTAACGTGAATGAGCCGGGATGCCGACTTACAACTAACCTAAAAGCTCATCTAAAGCAACCATTATATCCAGTTATCCGAGCTGGGAACAAAAATGTTTTTTTTTTCATTACAATTCCAATGTCTGAATATTCTTAAGAATTAAACATTCAATGCTCTTTGAAAGGGTGTACTTGCATTATTATGCTATTAAATTATCATTATATTAGTGGCATAAAATGGTTTTAAAATTACAATAATATTGTTAATCACAATAATTTCAGGGACAATATATCATCCACCAAAAGTGCTTACAGTGACAGGCCTACTCAGAATGCACAACATGTCAAACCTTGAGGAGGATGGGCTACAAGAGCAGTTGGCCATGTTGAAGGCACTATCTTAGGACCATAGTATATCTCCATAATTTCCTTATACACTCAAAAAAATTGTCTTGTTTACAACAGTGCAATAATAGTGAATCAGAGCTAACTGAATACTGCCAAAACAGTATAGAATTCACAATTGAGTTATTTCTGTGACCTGTTTGTGACCTTAAGATGATGTACTTAAAGGACATGTTCTACACTTTTGTAGTTTTTCATGACCTTTTCCCACCCTCTCTCTGACCCCTACAGTTAAACAGGCTTGTTTTTAAACTGCGCCTTCTATATGACAATGACCTCTGTTTTGATTGACTAATATCTGTATATTGCTGTATGGCAGGTCAAGTGACTGAATAGTGAATAGGTGTTGATGAAAGTTTAGGTAGACACATGCAAAGTCCTTCTTGGTGCAAGTTAACTTGGTAATACCCTCAGACAGCAATTTCCAAGACATACACCATGTACTGAGTGCATAACCTATCTATTTTAATGGTGAAAGAATTAAATCTCAAACTGTTTGTCAATATTCAACAGTTCAATAACATAGTCAAATAAGCAATACAATCTGACAAATATTAAATAATAAATTGTGCTTCTTGAGCTCAATTTACACACACGAAAAAAACTGTATATTTCAGGTAGGTCCAGCTAATGCACTTTCCCAATAATACAATTGTGCAATTTCTCCCATTCATGTTCCCTAGGTTGGTCTGCTTGGTGGTGAACTAGGAAAGGAGTTGTTTCTACATAGTACAACAAACTCTTAGCTTTGAGGTGATCTATATGCTAGTGCATTCCTTAAGTTGTTAAGTTGTTATCTATCTTCTGAAACCGCTTGTCTTTGCAGGGTCACGGGTAGTGCTGGAGCACAACTGTCTAAGGCTGAAGGCAGGGAAACACCCTGGACAAGTGACCAGTCCATCACAGGGCAAACACACAGACAGACACATTCACACTCTCACTCTCACCTACAGGCAATTAAGTATTTCCAATTCACTTGACCTGCATGTTTTTGGACAGTGGGGGAAACCGGAGCACCCGGAGAAAACCCATGTAAACACGGAGAGAACAAGCAATCTCCACACAGAAAGGCCCTGGGTGAGCCGGGACTCGAACCAAGGATCTACTTGCTATGAGTGCTACTCACTGCGCCACCGTACCGTACCGTAGATTAAAATAGATTTTCCGGTAAAGAAGAACAAAAATATTGTTGACTCAACATGCATTTAGGGGTATATACACAAGTTTTTATCCAATCAGATTCTCTATAGAATGAGAATGTCCCTCCCCAGTACAGCGCAAAAGTTGATCTCCCTGAACTCTAAAATGACTTTAATATATGTATCTGAATATTTTGCACTATACTTTAAATATATTGTTTTGAAAGATGGTAAGTACACAGTCTTTGTCTTTTTGTCCAATTTTCAAAAACTTTGGCTACAAATCAAAATTTGTAATGTTGTGATTCACCGTGATTCACCTGGAAGCTGGTTGGTTTGGTTCATGGCTTTTATGATGTACTTTATGAAATCCCAATGTAAAAACACTTGCACAACCAAGACAGCTGAAAAGGTGGGCAGGCATTCTTGCGCTCTATACCACATGCTTCTCACTAGTAATAGCAAGTGACAAATCATGGTTCATGGCTGTGATGTAAATTAAAGTCAATCCAAAACTTTCTGTATCAATAGGAAACTTGTCAACACAGTAATTTCATCATGTTCAAAAATGATGAACTTGGGCAGAGACCAGCATGTCTTTAACATTCATGTCATCTCACAACAACACAAATGCACATGCACAAAACCCAGCAGGCCTGGAGACAGTTGCAGTAGGGGAAAATGTGAGTCATTAACACAGAAGAGTCCCAAAGACTGTAATGCAGCAACTCACACACACATTATAGCGAGTGCCACACTCCATGTGTCGTTTCCTGAAAAAAACTCTTTTGTTTGGATCATCTGGTCCAGAACTCTACTGTTACTGCCAGGACATGCACCCATCCCTCTCTGCCATCGCTGCCAACTTTCACAAACCTACAGCACTGTTCCTCTTCTTGGGCTGGTAACCTCTCCATTATAAGATTGGTGGAAGTCTCAGATGCTCGGTGGAAGTCTCAGATGCTCGGAACCAAATTCGGAACCAAATTCTAGTGAGCTTCCTGGAGGCAGCATTTTAAAGAACTCATGAAATCAAAATTGGAGTTTTGTGGCTTTTAGTTCATGACTGTTAGCTTTGAGATTAACAGATCCACTCACCAGATCTATATCCAATCAGATAGAGGTCGACTGATAAATCAGTTTTACTGATTTAATCTGTGCCGGTAGTTTCTTTTTTCATCAATATTCATCCACATTTTTTATCCTCACTTTAATGCATATTTTGTTAGTTTGATTAAATTGTGCTAAATTGAACTGATATGGAAACATTTACCATCATCAAATATATTGCATTTCCAACTCGTGAATAATTAAAAAAAACTCCTCTGGTGAAATATACTCACTGAGCACTTTTTTAGGAACACTATGGACTGATGCCTGATGTACACTTCTGTTGTTGTAGCCCATCTGCCTCAAGATTTGACATGTTGTGCATTCAGAGATGCTATTCAGCCCACTATAATTGTACAGAATGGTTATCTGAGTTACCGTAGACTTTATCAGCTCAAACCAGTCTGGCCATTTACTGTTGTCCACACTCATCAACAAGGCATTTCTGGCCACAGAACTGCCATTCATTATGCTTCACTTTAGTCATTTGTGGACGCTGGTAGTGACAGTATATTTGAGAGCATCAGCACTTTGCACTTCAGTACCTCACCGCGGTCCAATCTCTGATCCATAGAAATCGTCTCTGTTACGTATGTAACCTCCGTTCCCTGATGGAGGGAACGAGACGTCGTGTCCTCCCGGCCACGTCGCTGATCCGAGCCGGACACTCCCGGCTCCTCAGAAAAATCCTGAATGAACATGCGTATTTCCCTCGCCTTTATACCTGTATGTCCGGGGTGGGGTATGCAAATACTGTTCGCCAAAACTCATTGGCCTTTTTTCATAGATCAGAGGCATATTCGGCGTTCAAGAGACCCCTAGTGTCGCTTCTTTGACACAACGTCGAAGTGAGCGACAGACGGGGAACACCTAATATGGAATCAATTGCTCTCCCGTTTCTTAGATCCATTGATATGCAGTAGCGATATGCTTAGTTTAGTTAAAAAGCTGAATAACCGAAGAGGTTTTGGATCAGGAATCAATCACTTCCAAAACCACATCAGATCAAAATATCATACTGTAAGCCCACAAACTTGGGAACAAAAGACCACTCGACCAACACACTGTAAAATATTTCACTGTTATTTGTATATAGATGTGTACTCCATTTTTTTGATTCAGTATTTATTTTTATTTTGTGGGGGGGTTTCTAAATATACATATATTTCATTATATAGTGAAAATGTATCTTCACAAGGCAGTGAAGAATTTTAAACTCTTATAATTTAATGCAAATGTTTTCATTACCAGTTGTATTATCAGAATAATAATTTGAGTAAAAGGTAGTTGTGCAGAAGGTGTTTGTTCCCTCATTAAGAACAATGTGCATTTACTTTAAATTGTAACCTTAGATATACATTTAGCCGGTTATATAAGATGTCTCCCAATGGGCAAGAAGGTAACTTGTCCCAGCTGTCATCTGATTTTTATAAAATGTATAAAATACATGTGATATTCTTATTGATCTTCTTCCCAAATTGGAATTCCCAATTCCCAATGCACTCTAAGTCCTCGTGGTGGCATAGTCACTCCCTTCAATCCGGGTGGCGGAGGACAAATCTCAGTTGCCTTCATGTCTGAGACCATCAATCTGCACATCTTATCACTTGGGTTGTTGAGTGTGTTACCGCAAAGACATACCATGTGTGGAGGCTTCACGCTATTCTCTGTGGCATCCATGCACAACTCACCACGCGCTCCACCGAAAGCGAGAACCACATTATAGCGACCACGAGGAGGTTACCCCATGTGACTCTACCCTCCCTGGTTGCTTAGGAGACCTGGCTGGAGTCACTCAGCAAGCCCTAGATTCGACTCCAGGTGTGATAGTCAGCATCTATACTCGCTGAGCTACCCAGGCCCCCACCATGTGACTATTTTTATTAAAAATCTTTGTCATCTACTAAACCAAATTACATACCAAACAGGCCTATTAATAAATCCATATTTAGACACCCATGTATTTTATTAAAACTTTATTACACTATAAAATGCTGAGTAAACTTAAAGAAGGCAACCAGCTGCAAAGCATTTCTGAGTTCCCCTTCTGTCACTCTCTCGACCATGTGTCGAAGGAAGTGACACAAGGGGTCTTCTCGGATGCCGAATCGTACCTCTGAACCTGAGAAAAGGATGCATGCCCCGCCCCGGAAATACGGGTATAAGGGGAAGCGGGGCAGCGAATGCCAGTCAGAATTTTTCTTCGGAGCCGAATGGTTGTACCGCAAGCAGCTGAAACACACACCTGTTTCACTCACCTCTATCAGCGAGAAGCATTGCTGTTGGATCCGCACGGCGCATTTTCAGCTGGCGTATCTCTCTCTGCACGCTGTGCAGTCCACGCCCCTGGGCGCTTCGACAGCGCTTCTTTCTGTTTGAAAGAGTGTTCTCCTCCTAAAAGAGTATATTTTCTCTAAAAGAGTTTGAGTTCCCACTCATAAAAGAGCAATACACAGCAGGCGTTGAACGTCCTTTTCAGGACACGTCTTTTTAAAGATGTCTTTCCGCCTCTGTGTAGTTCCTGGATGCGGTTGAATTCTCTCCACTTCTGACAGTCATAAGAGCTGCCTCACGTGCCTGGGCTGCGATCACACGCAGGCAGCGTTTTATGAATGGTTCATGTTCTCAGTGCGAGAACATAACCATGGCAACATTGCGGTCGCGCTTTCTTTTGTCATGAGAGAAAGCCACTTCAGCCGCCCCCCTGCGTCGTTTCTTCTTCCCACGGGATTGAGGTCGACCCGGCTGGCGATGAAGGCGATTTGTGGATGACCACGGGCTCGGTTTCGCCGGGTAAATCCCCACGAACCACCCGCCCCCCAGCACGCTTGTTTGCTTCCGTCCGAGCTCGGGAAGAGTGCGGCTCGCTTCCCGGCCAGCCGGCATTTTCCCTTGAGCTCCTGGAATTGGATGATGACATCGCCGCTGCATCGGAGAGCGTCACAGCGGCGTCTGATGCTGATGGCTCGCCTGGGCTGCCACCTCCGGGTCTGCTCGCCTAGTCTGAGGCTGATTTGCAGATGTCCGCTATGCTTTCCTGGGCCGCCGCGAGCGCGAGGCTGGACTGGAGATCTCCGCCCCCCCTCGGCTACTCGATCGGTTCCTCGGGTCACGGCGCCGCTTATAGCCACGCCCCCCCCCCCCCCCTTGGTTCCGTCGTTCCCAGAAGTGCATGACCCGCTTGTCCGCTCTCACTACCCTGGATGGCGGAACACCGCCACCTGGCGGGACTGAACGGTACTACTCTCCAGAGCCGTAGAATGACGTCATCACTGACCTCAAAAGTCTCCAGCACCACTGGACAGGGCGCCTCCGCCCTGCATGCCATGGCTCTCCTGCAAATTCACTAAGCCAAGGCACTCAAGATATGCACTGGGTAGTTCCAACCCCGATGTGCTACAGTAACTGCGCTCTGCTCCAACCTCGCTCTCAGAGCTACGAATGTCACGGTGCAGGCACTCGGGTGGACGATGGCCACACTCGTGGTCCAGGAGCGCCACCTCTGGCTGAACACGGTCGAGATGCATGGCGTTGACAAGTCACGATTTCTCAATGCCCCCGCCTCCCAGCTCGGCCTCTTCGGCGACACCATCGACGACTTTGCCCAGCAGTTCTCGGTGGTGAGGAAGCAGATGGGGCAACCCGGTATCACGCCAAAGCGTGAAATAGACACGCTGGTCCACTAGCGGATGCGTGTCGGTGTCACGCTTTGCCTCCTCTAGGCGTGTGCATGACACGCGCGCGTCTAGGTAGAATACCAGCAGGGGGCAATCATTTCCTCAACGCCAACAACTCTCCGCGCACCAAAGAGAAAGCGATATATTGCGTTCTCCAATTCCGATTAGCAGGATATATATTTTTTCCATTTATAAGCTTATTTTTTACGTGACGATATAACATCAGCATAGGATACTCGACAACATCAGTATCGATATTTCGGGATCGAACGCTGCTTTCTGTGATTAATTTCCATTAACGTTATTGACCACAGTAACGTTAACAGCACCACAGATTAAACAACATCTGTCTCCACAGCCCACACACAAATATAACGTTAGGCTACAGCAACGTTAGGATTTCTTCATGACAGCACTATAATGAACAAATATGTCCTGAACGTAGTATGTGTAGTAACCCTTTATTGTCACATAGTCACAAGTGAAAGTAACCAGCGAAATTGGCCATCATCCTGCCCGTACGAACATACAATACGACAATGGTATCGCTTACTCTTTGGTGCACGGAGAGTTGTTGGCGTTGAGGAAATGATTGCCCCCTGCTGGTATTGCAACTACACTCGCGCGTGTCATGTACACGCCTAGAGGAGGCAAAGCGTGACACCGACACGCATCCGCTAGTGGACCAGCGTGTCTATTTCACGCCTTGGCGTGATATCGGGTTGGATGGGGACAGTTTCTCACATCATGCCGCGGCGCCACCCAGTCAGCGCGCCCGCGCCCCACCTGCTCGCCGAGGGCGTCCCCCCCCCCGCGACAAGAAAGCAACAACAGGTAGCTCCGCAACCTGGGCCCAGCTCTCAGACCCAGCGTCGAGCACCTCGCAGGCGGTGTACGCCCCCCGTCTCCAGGACCCCCTCTCGGACCAGAAATGCTCCGAAGCGCTCCTGAGACGGACACCCCAGGCAGTCGGATGTTCGCTCCGGAGATGGTTTCAAGACCACTCCGTACCCCGGTGGAGGGCCGGGAAGAGAATCCTTGTTTTCACCTGCCGCACCGCCTTCGGGCTGCGGTACCTACAGAGCGATTCCCTCACACCCTGGGTCATTCAGCCGGTGTGTGCCATTCTCACAGCACCTACATCTCTCCAGTCCCAGTTTCCCGGACGCAGCTCTCTCGCCTCCAGCCCCGCGACTGTCCAACCCCGGCAGGCCAGCGCTGACGAGTTTCAAAGACGCCCTCTCGGGACCTCTTCCTCAGTCTCTCCCCTGCCGGGTGTGCGGAGTAAGGTAAGTGCTTTGAGTCTTTTCTCAGCACCTCAGCCTCGGGACGCTCTTTTGCCTCCTGACGCATTATTGCCTGCTCCCCCCCGCCGCGAAGCCCCGCCCGGTACGTCAAATGTGATCGTCCCCTTAGTCCCCCTCGCACGGAGTTTGGACGCGTGGTTATCGCTTCCCAACCCGTCGCGCTGGTTGGCCAGGACCATCCGACTCAGCTCTGCGATTCAGTTCGCCTGGCTCCCGCCTCGTTTCAGCGGTATTCGCTCCACTCTAGTGCACGGCCAACAAGCCAGTGCCTTACGAGTAGAGATTTTTACACTACTCCTCAAGGACGCGATAGAGCCCATCCCTCCAGCCGAGATGAAGAAGGGTCTCTACAGCCCTTACTTCATCGTACCCAGAAAAAGTGGCGGGTTGCGACCAATCTTGGACATGCGAGTTCTCAACCGGGCCCTGCTCAGACTCCCGTTCAAAATGCTCACGCAGAAGCAGATTCTCACCTGCGTTCGACAGCTAGGTTGGTTCGCGGCGGTAGACCTTAAGGACGCGTACTCCACGTCTCTATTTTGCCGCGACACCGACCCTTCTTACGGTTCGCATTCGACGGCCAGACGTATCAGTACAAGGTCTTCCCCTTCGGCCTGTCCCCTCGCATCTTCACCAAGGTCACAGAGGCCGCTCTTGCCCCCCTAAGGGAAGTGGGCATCCGCATACTCCACTATCTCGACGACTGGCTCATTCTGGCCCACTCTCGAGTTACTGTGTGCTCACAGGGACCAGGTGCTCAGGCACCTCAGCCGTCTAGGGCTTCAGGTCAACTGGGAAAAGAGCAAGCTCACCCCGGTTCAGAGCATCTCTTTTCTCGGTATGGAGTTAGACTCGGTCTCAATGACCGCGCGCCTCACCAACGAGCGCGCCCAGTCAGTGCTCAGGTGCCTCGCTCACTTCAAGCCTGGCACAGCGGTCCTCTAAAACAATTCCAGAGGCTCCTGGGGCATATGGCATCCTCAGCCGCGGTCGCGCCGCTCGGGTTGATGCATATGAGACCGCTACAGCACTGGCTACAGACCCGAGTCCCGAGATGGGCATGGCGCCACAGCAAGCATCGTGTGACAATCACCCTTGCCTGCCATCAAACTTTCAGCCCATGGACAGACCTCTGCTTCCTACGGGCTGGAGTTCCCTTGCAGCAGGTGTCCAGACGTGTCGTGGTAACCACAGACGCCTCTCGACTGGGTTGGGGCGCCATGTGCAACGGGCACGCTGCCGCTGGCACCTGGAAAGGTCCCCGGCAGCGTTGGCACATCAATTGCCTAGAGTTGATGACTGTTATTCTTGCTCTACGGAGGTTTATTCCACTAATCCGATGCAAGCACGTTCTGATTCGCTCAGACAGCACCGCAACGGTAGCGTACATAAATCGCCAGGGCGGCGTGCGCTCTCGTCATATGTCATAACTCGCCCGCCATCTCCTCCTCTGGAGTCAGGTCGCTGCTCGCCACTCATATCCCTGGCAACCGCAACATGACGGCGGACGCGCTGTCGAGACAGGTTTTTGCCCAGCGGAGAGTGGAGGCTCCACCCCCAGGTGGTCCAACTCATTTGGGACCGATTCGGCAAGGCACAAGTAGACCTCTTTGCCTCCCAGGACAACTCCCATTGCCCGCTCTGGTATTCCCTGATGGGCGCTCCCCTCGGGACAGATGCGCTGGCACACAGCTGACCCCGGGGGCTGCGCAAGTACGCATTTCCCCCAGTGAGCCTTCTTGCATCGGTGCTGTGCAAGATCAGGGAGGACGAGGAACAGGTCGTCTTGGTGGCCCCTTACTGGCCCACCCGCACCTGGTTTTCGGAACTCACGCTCCTCATGACAGCCCCTCCCTGGAAAATCCCCCTGAGGAAGGACCTTCTTTCTCAGGGACGGGGCACCCTCTGGCATCCGCGCCCAGACCTCTGGAATCTCCATGTCTGGCCGCTGGACGGGACGCAGAAGATCTAGTAAATCTACCACCTGCTATCGTAGATATGATCAATCAAGCCAGAGCTCCCTCAACCGGGCAACTCTATGCACTAAAGTGCCGTTTGTTCGCGAATTGGTGTTCTTCCCGAGCCGAAGACTCACAGAGATGTGCAGTTCGGTCAGTGCTTCTATTCCTGCAGGAGAGATTGGAGGGGAGGCTGTCCCCCTCCACCTTGAAGGTGTATGTAGCTGCTATCGCAGCCCACCACGACGCAGTAGATGGCAAGTCCCTTGGTAAGCACGACTTGATTATCAGGTTCCTGACAGACACCCGGAGACTACATCCTCCCCTGCCTAACCTATTGTATGTGCTCACTGTTTAAAAATGTGAGTTGCTCTTAAATGGCATAAAAGTTGACTTGATTGATTTAAGTAAACTCACTTTTTTCGACATTAGATAGTTCAATCAACTTTTAAAAAGCTTATCTGACAAAATTGAACACAACCCAATTTTAGAGTTCCGCCACCTCTGAGATCCCAATTTAACCCCTGATGACGTCTGTGATGTGAGGAGTTTCTCACACTAGAGAAACTGGTGTACTTGTCCTCTTATTGTGCATCTGGGCTGTCCACTTCCCTCTCTGCCCTGCTTATATCAAGTTTGATTTCTTCTTTGAAAACAGCGGTGCATGAAAAAGACATCATCTCTCTAATAACAGTAGAATGATGAATTTCAGGATCAAAATGTGACTTGCAATTGTAACTGCACAATAACAACTTTCATCTGTTCCAAAAATAAGAAAACTTACACCAACGTAATGGCCATCATGGGTAAAAAAAGTATTTTAACATAAATAATAATATAACATATAATATTATAATATTTATAACAGTATATTATATTATAATATATATGTCGGAAAAGAAAATTGGAGATGAAATTGCAGCTGCTAAAACAACCACATAATTTTGTTAACTTTTGCCTACATATCACCTTACGTATCATCGTACCCTTCAGGACTTATATCCTTTACATCACAAGTACAACGCTCTATCAGTTGAGCTAACCCACAATTTATCACACTCATACAAGCTGGTAAATGTAGTTTATGTAATTCAGATGCTGAAATGAGGCATTTAGTAAAAGTGTTTAGATGTCATGAGATAGCATTGTGTGAAGAACAGGGTGAAAAGTTATTGTTTATGAAATTATAATTGCTTTTTTAGTGCCAGCATAAGATTCAATAGTCAAGAGTCCCAATATGAAAAAGTTATCAAAGGAATTCTGAACATTCAAATCATCGTCAAACAGTAAGCCAAAATGTACATAGTGGGTGTGGCCACTTTTATTTTAAAAAAAAAGGTTATAACTCATGACAGGAATGAGATATTATCACTAAATTTGGTACACATGTGTATAGGGTCATTCTGAGGACACACACAATACTTTTTGCACCTCTACCTCTTGGTGGCATTATAATAATAAAAAATCTAAATGGAATCTTAATGGAATACTTGGTCCAATCAACTTGAAATTTTGCATGCTGTGCTTGGACAAAGGCAAAAGGTGCCATCAAGGTCTATGAGGACAGCCCAATATCTTGAAAAACATGACCACCATCGACCAATACATTTTAGTAGCTATTAGATGGAAAGAAAAATGGTAGGCCCATTTTTTCTCTTGGCACAAGAGGTCTGTGCAAAATTTTAGAAAAAAAATGGCCACCAGGAGGCACAATCGTGTTTTTCAAATCGTTGTATTTGCAAAGCTGTGTTTCAATCAGACACATAATATTCACACCATAAGATAGATTACCTCATTCTGAACAACTTTGCCACAAGAAGTATTGGTGTGAATCAAAGTTTGTTAAACATTTAAGATAAAAAAAAAAAAAAAACTTTTTCAAACTAGTCCTAGGCCATTTGCCAGATCGGAACCAAACCAGTTCGGAAATATTCTCTGGAGTCTCAATATCAATAATTGATAAAAACAAGTTTGAACTCCGATTCATTGTCACAACAGTATGCCAAAGCAATCAAAGTGGGTATGGCCACATTTGCTTAAATAGTTATAACTCTTGAACAGAATGAGAAATTGTCACAATTTATTTAAATTTATGTAGGGCTTAAATCTGCGGGCCCATGAAAAAAATTGCATACCTCTGCATCTTGGTGGCAGTCATGATGTAAAAAATACCATATGTCTGTTTTACCTGGTACATGGTTCTGAAAAATTAAGGCAATTTATCTTTGTTTTAGGTGCTAATGGACAATCTAAGTAATACTTAATATTGGCTGCATACGTACTTAAAGGACCTTAATAGCTTGAACCCGTTAATTGCTGCTTCCAGCAATATTTATTATTATTATTATTATTATTTTTCAATCTGGGAGTCTATGGCAGCCCATAGAACCATACATAGGAAAGTTATTTGGCACACTGATAGAGGACACTCTGCCCTACAACTGACCCAAGTTTTGGGTCTCTAACTCTAACACTCTAGTGCCACCAACTGTTCAAAGTTGCACTTATATTTATGCTCATAACTTTTGAACTGTAAGACCTAGAAAAAAAACTACTTTTTCTAACTTCTAGACCGCATCTCTGATTTGCTTGACATTTGTAATGTATTATCTAGGCACATTAGTGATTATTTTTGATAGATCAAACAGTTTTAGAAAAGCACTTCAACGAATTTGATGGAGAGCACATCAAAATGGATGCGAGGCTGTATCTTCGCAAGGCTTTGCTGTATTGACACGAAACTTGGTAAATATCATAGCCATCCTGCCTTGAGGGTACTTGCAGCATTTCAGCACAGCACCACCTAGTGGTCAGGAGATATGAAAAATGGCTATTTTATGTCTGCTATACACAATGCCAAAAATGTAAAAATGCCCTTATGCATTTTTATGATTTGAGCAATCAAACTTAGTGGATCTGGGTTTTTTTGGGTCACCCTGTACATGTCATTTACTATGTGTGATATGTATATTGGCCATCCTGCTCTCTCCATATCAGCATCGACAATTTAAAAACCCATATTGGTCGATCAACTATTGTAAATCTGCTCTTTTTAAGATGTTTAGCAGATGTTAATTAGAATACAATGCTTTTCAGATAAAACGCTCTTAAACAGACATCTCAGAGATGTATGTGTGCTATCTGGAAAAGTAAATAAGCGCAGAGACTATTTAGCAGAGACTGGCCACTTCTATTAAAATGAATGGGAAATTGGAAAGCCCAATGGCAGCGGATGAAGAAAGGAAGTCTCGCCTTGCAGGTAAAAGAGCCAAACACCTTTTAGATACTGTCAATCAACTTGAGAGCGCGCATGCGCATTGGCTATTCAACATTTAATTTTTCCGCATAATCTGAGGTAAAGAAGCACAATTTAGGATTTCCAGTGTTGACAGATTTTACTGCTGATTTGAAATATGTACTTTGATCTTAATCTTGACCAACCATTTATGAGATTTCTGTTTTTCCCCATTCAAGTAGATAGGACCTGCACTTTCATGACTGGAAATAGCCTCCAGAGAGCATTCCAAACATGGCTAACAGTGGGCTGACTTGCTAGAAAGACTTGATAAAAGTCACGGTTGTTGTAGCATCTATAGTGTTCATTTCACCAGGACACTGCCACAATATGTACAACAAGCCAGGTTAAAATAATTTTGTAAATATTTAGGTATAGTAAGTGATTCTATGAGACCAGGTTGAATATTTGTGTGTGCTAAGTGTTTTTTACTTATTAGCGTATAGCAGTATAGTGTAAGCTCAGCAACATACTAACGTCAAAATGTTCTATGAAATCAATTTAAGTCGAGCACTTATGTGGCACGTGGAAGTGCTGTCATGTAGAGTCAGAGTGTCCCACAACAGTGAAACAGCTCACTAGGTTTTTGAACAAAAGGTGTGTATATCCTTGCACTGCAGCTGCCGTTTCATCTGTGAAAAGAGTCTCTGTGCAGTGCTAAGCCATACATACACAGCTCAGATGAATTAGATAAACTCTGTGTGTGAGTGTGTGTGTGTGTGTGTGTGTGTGTGTGAGTGTGAGTGAGAGAGAGAGAGAGAGAGAGCGAGAGAGAGATTGAAAGCGGAGACCACAGCCATCTGTCCTTTATGAGCTGGACATGGATGATAATATACTTGAGTTTTGCCCTCACACTGTCAAAATATTGAATCTGAAAATCATCATCTTTATCTGAAATATCATCTTTCACTTGATTCGTCTCTCATGGTCAAGACATTTAGAGCCAATTGATATCAAAGGCACCCATAGCAAAGAAAATATCTCAACTGTTTCTCCTAGATAGCAAGAAGATTAAATGGAGAGCATAAAGAGACTTTTTTTAAAGGTGAAGCACTGTCAGTGTCTCTAGCGCCACCAAACAGAATTGCAGAAATAATAGCCGATTTCAAACAGGTTTCATCAACACTCCCCACAAGTACCATTGGTCAGACAAACAAGCAGTCCAGCCCCAAACTCACGCAATTGGTTGAGTCAATGTTGCTGTTTTAAGCTGGTCTGGATGCTCAAACAAACCGAACACTCTTCCAGGGAATCGATAAATGAATGCCTTAGGCTGTTTATATTTGACTCTTCATATTTAATTTGGATATGAGAACATTTTTGACATAAAAAAAAATTACAAACTTCACTTTTAAATCTCTTGCTTCTTATATTTTTCTCCTGAGAAAAAGAGCCCAGTAACTCACATGTGTCCTCTACAGAAATCTCAACAATGTCTCAAACTGTGCTCAAATTTGCAAAGAAACCAAAGTCAAAACATTCTCATCAAATTCTTCCTAAACCCTTCAATTTATAGGCCCATACTCTCAATTGTCAAGTATTTCTATTTATTTATTTCTATTTATTTATTTCAAACTTCTTTTCTATGGACATTTAGGAGCCACATGAGAGATATTTAACCCTTTAATGAATACCTTGGGTCTTTAGTTACCCAGGACCTCATTCCACCCCCTGTACCTCATCCATTTTTTGGAGTTATGCCCACATATCTTAAGTGTTCCTCAAAATTGCTCTTCTTCTGAAGAGTGTAAAAAATGGAATGGATAAAATGGATTATAACTGCTTAGTTACCAGAAGTGTATAGGGCCATTAACGACCCTAGATATGCAATAGTGTCATTATTTTTGTTGTTCTTTTTTATTATTTCTTTTAAGTTTATTATCACAGGATATACACAAGACAAATGAGTACTATATTTATACAAATTACTAATTTATCACACTGATTATAATACGTATACCATATGCGTGTACACATACATATTATATATGTTATTTCTTACTCAAGGTGGCGCTGATGTTTCAGTGACTGACTTGAATTACATTTCACATTGCTATTTGACAACGCAGAAGTAAACTCTAGCAAGTACAACACATGACCAGTATGGTTTGGCTATTGTCATTTGAGTGTACTACTGAAAGTATGTAAATTGTGTGTCTATTTATTCTCAATGTGCCTGAGAAAATACATATGTGTAGCTTATTTGTAGCTTATGTGTTATGTGTATCTCAATATGTATTTGACAGCCAGTCCCATCTCATGACATTTCATTGTGTAAGTAATGAATCCTGTTCTAGATTTGTTGCATCATTTCTTTGATGTATAAAAAAAATAAAACATTATGTATACCAAAATATATTCTATTCTATTATTTTTTAATTGTCTTACAAATGTTTTGTAAAATTAACACTATCTGGACATTTTGTAGATTCATTTATGATAGATATACGTGTTGGGTCACTAAAGACCCGAAGTACAGTATTTATGTAATGTTTGGGCAAAACACCCATGCATTTAAGGGTTAAATAAGTCATAACTTAGAATTCCATTATATCTCCCTGAGCTATGAAAGAGCAAACTCAGAGCAATAACATTTACCTCCAAGTAAACTGATAAATGGATCTATGTTAACCACCGCATATCCACATCTACACAACAACCCACTCCGCAAACACACACACACACACACACACACACACACACCAAACTTCATCAAGTGTTATAGATAGGATCTTTGGCTTTGTTAGGCCTTGTACACAAGTTGTCTGAATGAAAATAATACCATTGCATTTGATTTTTGGTCCGTTATCATGAGACCTGTACATCGCAGTGTTCTGAATCAATGTAAATTAAATTATGAGCTCCACAATCAACATCTAAACCAGGAATTATACAGTTTATTGAAAGCAATGTCAAGATGGATTACTCCCCCCAATGACATTTATTCTGACAAAAGCAAGACTGACTATATAGAGACATGATTGAGAATTTCATGGTTTAATAGGAATATACATCATAAATCTGTTATTAAAACTCAAATGTAACTCAAATCATGTATAATCATGTAATCATGGTTACCATAATGTCAA